>JAVRXN010000008.1:18926767-20126767 GCA_033556935.1 Timema podura
TCAGTTATTGACAATCAACCTTGCAGTTCAACTAAGAGCATCAGTCTAGTTTCTTGACCTGATGAAGCTGTCTGTGACAGTGAAAGCTTGTCCTTAAAAATATGTTTGTGTTTTTTTTAGTGTTATATATAAACAATTTATACTTCAGTACCACTAAGGTAAGTATTCTGACAATCCCTCCTAATTTTAACCATGATTCTCAATATACAAATTACTGGTATTCATTTAACCTTTTATGTCTAGTTTATAGCCATAGGACCATATTTGTAATTATCTGTATTATAGAAATACGAAAGCAATGGAGATAAAATTATGGCACTTTATGTGTGTTTATGTGATTAATTGGAGTTTGAAAATGAGAACAAAAAATTAAGGCCGAGAATATCACAAATATGGCACCGACCCATCAATAATATTATCACAAAATTAGTATTTAACTACCACCTACCAAAATAATCAAAAATTTCAAGTCCACTTGATTGGGGTCTGCAACAACAACCTTTCCCAAAGGATCTAAACTTAGTTGTCTTTTGTTTGTCCCTCCAGGTAGTGAGTCACTCTCCGTGAGTAAGATAACCGTTCCTGTGAAGGATAAATATATTAATTTTATTTATGCATATATATTTGTATTAATGTCTTATCCTAACTTAATTCTAGGACAGACAAAGTGGCCACATACTTGACTGATAGGCAATTTACCATGTAAGTGAAAAGACCCAATTTCACAAAAATATGATTTTGGTGCTCACTGGGAATCGAACCTTGGACCCTGAGGTTAGTAGGCAGATGCTGTATTGACAAAAGTAATGTAGCACACAAATCTATCATAAAATAAAAGTAACAATGCAGGATTATTGTTTTGTTTGTGGAGCTAATATTATTTTTAATATTTAAATTTGAGAAGTGTTCTTAAAACCCCTAGAAAGTAAACAGTGTGAAGGAGGAATAAAATATTCAGAACTTTTAACTTGGTTCATAATTTGTGTGTGTGTGTGTATGTGTGTGTGTGTGTGTGTGTGCGTGCACGTGCATGCATGCGTGCATGTATATATATATATATATATATTATATATATATATATAAATTTTTGATAGTGAAATTTTGACTAAAAGAATTCAATGAGTGAAACAAAACTATTAACCAGAATAATTAATAACAGTGGTTTTGCTAAGCCATTTTTTGGAGAATGGGAAGCTGAAGACAGCTCCCACCCAAGTCTCAAGCTCAAAAAAAACAGTGTAGGCGACATATATACCACTATGTTTAAAACAATTCAAAGTTTCTAGTTTTAAATAACAGGCAAATCTTAGTTAAGGCTTTGTAAAAACAAGGGCACTTTAATCAACATTAAGGGTGTTTAATATTTTGAGATTTTGCTCAGCAATTGAACAAACTTGAACAACAAAGCTTGGCGCCAAAAAAAATAACTTTGCTATACTAAATTCAGAATATAACTAGCATTTATTAAAATTTCCAGCTACTCTACTGTATTTGTTACAAGATTAATATGTTTGTGATAAAAATAACCACCTTGAAAGATAATCTCATTTATTGAAACTCTCCTCATACATTTCATTCTAATGATGGCACTGATCAAAGTATAACTAATTGATCTTACCCTTCCAGTTGAACACTCCTGGTGAACCAATTAACATTTCTGATTTACCCTAAAAATATAAAAAGATGGGTAATTAGTGACAGAGTTAGATGGGGGCTTCATGCACTGGCTTTGAAGGCTAATATATGGTTTCCAACATTTATTTTTACCCATGTGATTGCCTATTTCCTTTTTAGTTAAATACATTTGTATATTTCTTCAAAGTACACACTCTTTGTCCAGTTTTATTAACACAATCGCACTAATATTTACTTAAATAAAAAAGATAGTTTAGATTTTATGAGAATGTTTTTTTTAATAATAATGAATTTAAATGACAATAAAACTTGTGACTATTTCATCCCAATCAAATAACAAACAATGCTTTATAAATAACTATTCAAGGAAAATAATTTTTCCCTCTTTGAGGCACATCATACAATGCATTGAAGAAAGTAGAGGAAAGATAAATAGGTACAAACAAAAATGAACAAACACAATATTACTTTTACAATGAAGAGAGCAACACATCTCACTGTTTACACTACTCTTACTACTGGGACGAAAGGAATACAGTTCATACTTTACACTGCTGCCACTGACAAAGAGGAACACAGTTTATAATTTACATTGATGCTCCTAAATAAAAAGGAAGGGAGATTATACTTTGCAATGCTGTCACTAGACTAAAAGGTAATGGCTGCCTCTTGGAGAGTTCTGATAGAATAAAACCCTAGATAAAGGGATTAGGCAATAATGAGCAGTTTTCTTCCAGAGATAGCCATTACCGTTTTTTTTTCCAGTGGCAGCATTGTAAGGTGTGAATTGTGCTCCTCTTTTCAATGTATAAGCCATATTGTATTTATTCCTTTTATTTATTTTTTATGTAATTTTTTCATTTTCCTGTACCCTATTTCATGCATAGTATTAATAAAATAATTTGCTTCTTTATCATAAAAAAAGCTATTGTTAAGTTTATTTATGAATAAAATGGGACCCACACTCTGCGTGTCAGGAAAATGGACAGATGTTCCTGCCTCACCCAAACCATAATTATATACTGTTCTGCCATCTGGATATTTGTAAAGCTTCTTATCTGAAATCAAACAATAATTTTCTTTTATCATAATGTAATTAAGTCCTAAAAGGTAAGGTATACATTTGTTTAAATTGTAAGATTTTAAAATAAAATTGGAAAAGTTTTGCCAAAACTTGGTGACAAAAGTATTTTGCACTAAATTCATTTAATTACTCAACTATTTGGCTTATGTTTGATCCTCTATTAATACACCAATATTTTCTCATCAAGTAAATTGGAATATATTGTTGCATAAAAAAGTCAACCTAGAAGGCTAAGAAAATTTGGTGCTTAGCTTAAAAAGTAATACAATTAATTCAAATATAGTTGAATAATATATCTAAAAGCTTTTTAGTAAACATTAGAGGGTTATAAACTTATTCCAAATTTTCAAGACGCAAGTAGTTTTTTTTAGTTGAGATTTGAGAAACAAGTCAACTATCATACACAATTAAGGCTAGTAAGTAAGTGGAAAATAGGTTTGTATGTCCAGTCAGGGCTATAAATAGGGAGTCTTGTCTTGTACTTAAAAGTGGACCACATTTTGCAACAAAGACTATATTTAGTTAAATAAAATGTCTCAATTTCAACCTGTATCCTCAAACCCCTTAACTTCCTCCTCACACCTTCTAGTACAATTACCTGGTTCCACAAGAGGCAGTAGTTTATCTACTACAGTTGAGGTATCTGGCGGCAAGACGTAGCACACTCCAATCATCAGATAGTCTTGATTAAAATCATTGATCCAACGATGTCCACATACCTACATACACAAGCTCCATTTTTTTTATCAAATCTCAAGTAATTTCAGGTATCTAGCATAGCAGAACTGTTAGTGTCTAATCACCTCTATATTATAAGCACAGTTGCTATAATACACCCAAATAACTTTTATCTAAGTTTCGAAGGAAGTATTTAAAATTCTTCCTAAATTAACTATATATGTTAACATTTTCTTTTTTCCCCTCATCGAATCCTACTACTCATACAGATTATACACACTTTTAACTATAGTATTGGGGCAGGGATAAGAAAGGTAAAGTCTATAGGAAATGTAGCTACATTTGAATGGTAGAAGAAGAAAAATTACAATTCCTCTAGAAATTATATGGAGTTCATTTTATGGTATTATTAAGGCAGAGATTACTTTAAGTCCTATAAATATTTGTTTACATTTAGAAAATACATAGCCCTGCTCCAAGAGCAAAAAATTACATTGAGGACTTATTAAATAAAGGTATAAGTTGTGACACAACCGGGAGAGGGGTAGTCCAAGGTAGTGGGATAGTAATTGCCCCCCGAAAAGAATTTTCTCACCTGGAATACATTTGCACCTTTCATTGTTTATTTCACTTCTCTTTATATTTTCAAATAAGGTAGGGTTAAAAACAAACTCCAAATACCATCTAAAGGCATCAAATTAAAATTTTGTAAACCAGGCAAGTATTGTTCTAAAAACTTCTAGGGGCATCAACATTAAAAAAAAAATTATGCCAAAATATCACTTATCATTTCTAATCGATTCTAGAAAAGAAAATTTTTCAAATAAATTCCACTTTAGGGCCATTCCAATAGCTAAAAGGTGTCCAATTGTCAAATGTTTGCTGGGGAGAGGGCCCCCTTGTAGCTCTTTAGGCTTTGGAGGGATGGGGGATAGAGTCTCCTAAAGCCCCCTATGGTCAATTGCCCCCTCCACACTACACAAATAAGGTTCTGCCACCATTGATCCAAATGATTCCCATATCTATGAGACATAGAGGTAATGAAAAGGGTGACTTGTGGCCAGGGGAAAAGATTGGGGCTGTTTGTTTACGTGTAGCCAACAAGCTCTTCCGATGACCTTGTCTACAATTAGATTCAGATAGAAAGAAGCTTTTTTGACAGTTACAAAAGTTACTTAAACAATTTTCATATATCATATGTTAAGTCATGTGATCTGCAGCAGTCACATTCAATAGATATTATTAATAAGTTACCTATAAAATCACACTAATGAGATAGTAAAATGTTATCAATTTTGACCAAAAAATATGCTATTTTATAAAATAATATTCCTACTAAAAACGAACGTAGACTAGATAATTTTGTGTGTAAATTGGAATTCATAGTGTTAACTTAGAAAACAAAATTTAACATTCTTAATAAGTATATCAGTTCAACCAAACAATAAGTAGTTAATTAAGACTAGCTTACAATGCACAATAAACTAGCACAGCTATACGCACTACACATCACAGTATTTATAAACACACACACACATACCTTCTGGTAGGCTGTTTTTAAACTGCCATTGTTTATATTTTTTAAAACCGCAAACACTTGGAGGCTGATAGCTGGATGACCCCCATACCTCCTTACCACTATTCTGACCTTCTCAATCTTGTTTCTTTACTGATCCATTTGCAGTATGTACTCAAAATTAACATTCAATAGTTTTCAGTTGAAATTTTTTGTTTCCTATCGCAAAGTCTTAACCGCTTGAACAGTTTTCCCCATATTCACTAATACTTCGTATTTCCTTTGTCAACATGTTGCTTTGGTCTACCAAGCTTTGTTGCCTTACTAATGAACACAATCATACAATACATTTTTACTGACTACCCAAAACTCTTCCAAATCCACAGCCCGGTGACCGCCTTGTATTCCTTCAAAATAGACAGATGATTGTTACTACTCACTGCTACTCTGCCTCCATTCTCAGGTGTCTGGATGTCCATAGAGCCTCCTATCCATGCCCCGTCTTTATGATCAAAGTAGATTGAGCCGTATGGAGGACTTCTTTCATTGCCTGCATCATCCATATGAAATTACTAGAACAGCATCTCTCTTTATTTTGCATGCCCAGGCTATTAACAACTTATTTTAAGAGATTGGGAGAGTGCTAAAAGGATCGTACCTACATTGTCAATGGAGAAGATATGAGGAAAGCTACACTAATTAATCACATATAAAATACCATCTTAGCACACTTTGCTGAGAATCAAACCTCAACCTCCCAGTCACCAGCAATCCATTTGATTGTGAGCCTCACATCTTTAGACCGTGAGACCACCAGTGTGAGTAACACCATCATGTTTTGTTTATTTTAGTTATGTTGTTTAAAACTATATTTTTTAAATTGAACAAACTAGTAAATACAAGCTGTTTGCATAATTTAGTGTTATCACCCAGTTATATATCTTTACAAGTTTCATATTAGAATTAATCAAAGTAGACTTTATCACTAAGAAATAATATTTTAAAAAAGTATTTAAAAAAAGTTTCTTTACTATAAATACTAGTTACTTTAAAATAAAGCCATGTATAGTTGAAATGTTAACAATAAGGTGTTTGAATTTTCAAATATTTATTTACTTTCAAATTACAAAATATGATAATTTGAGTATTATGAGCTTTTAAGGTAATTTTGTATTTATATTGCTTTGTTGGCAATTTTTTTCCATTTGATGTTTCATATTCATATCTTACGATACTTATACTGTATAATTGTCTCATCTATCGTTGGTATGCTTGTACATTAACACCAAAGTGAACATACCTTAAGTAATTTAAATAAATCTCAAACAAATAAACATCACAGACACCATGACACCACAAATGTAAAAGATGTATATTCAAGCATATTAATAAAATTATAAACTCTCCATGTTATCTTGTGGAACACAAGTTACTATGTTTTATTAATTGAAAGTGAGTATAATTTATTAGTTCTTAATTTACTTAAGTTTGGTTTCTCTAAGAAAATAAATGCTAATACATTTTGTTTTACACCCACCATTGTTAAAGAGTGTTAAAAGCAGTTAAATGTCCTTCTCACAGCTCTTATGATCCTTAGTTAGAATCCTGGCAGAGCGTTTTAAATACAGTAAGATCCCGTCCGAACTCCACTAGTGCAAATTCAAGGTAATCTGAACTCAATTTTCGAGAAATGAGGGGAAAAAACAAACTAAGTCAAATGAAATATACTTTATCGGTTAAAAAACTCAAAGTTAAAAGAGAATTTTAAAAAACAGTAGTAATACATGCTAAATATTTACAGGTCGTTGTCAATACAATTGGTTTTCCTGTAGCTAAAAATAATTAAAATACTGTAAGAATATATATTGTAAATGTAAAACTATAGTACATATTATGTGTTAATCATCAGTAAAATAAATGTAAATTTTATAAAACTCATTCAAATGTTATTAAAAATGTGTGGAAATACTCTATCTCCTCTTCTTAATACAAATTTTGGATAATCCGAACAAGTTTTGGTCCCAATTATTTAGGATTAACGAGGTTTTATTGTAGTTTCTGAATAAAGTAGTGGTGCAAAGTCACTATAATAGGCCATCTACAATCAGTTGCACCAGTAATATCGTCTGTTGACAAAAGTTTACATAAGCTCACCTGCTTGTCAGGACATTGTTTATCTTGTAATGTTGGCTTGCGTTCAGCCACTCGGAAATAAATACGATGAACTACAATGCTCATCTATATTTAGCCTTAATTAATATTATTTCCATTTATTTATAGCAACATTTCTATGTAGAGAGTTAGTCCCTTTTTAAGCAGAGAACAAACAAACACGGGTATTACGAGAGCAAAGAGCATATGAAAAAAGGCTATGAGTGATTGTAGACAAGCCATAAATGGTACTTTTCAATTTTTAACCTCGATATTATGATGGATCTTGACATTTTCTGTGCCCCGTACTCAAAAGAACGAGTTTTAAATAACCCTTTTTCCTTTTCGTTGTCTGTTCATGGAGCTACAGTTAAAACTAGTATATGGATTTCATTCAACTTTATATTTAGATGATAGATGATCATATCTCAGGGTGAGATCATGATTTTAATTCTATCTCTAGGATTAAGGGTGGCTTACCGATGACTGAATTTTGAAAATTTGAAATTATTTGATAATGACACGATTTTGTTCAAAATAGGTAATCTACATGGGAAGTGTTTATGTGATAAATAATATTGTACGCTTGTTTTTTGGAGAGAAATTAATTTTATGGTAGTTACTGAAAAGTGATTTTTTTTAAATTTTGTTTCAAACATATAATATACCATATGAAAAAACATATATGGATGTGTCTACTATTTATTTTTATAACAACCAATCAATGAGAAATAAATCATTCACAAATGTTATTTCAACACATATATACCTGTAGGATCCAGTTCCTGTTCCTCACATCGCCGGTACGGCTTCTCCAAGGAGCAAGTGAACACAAGTCCAGGCTCTGCTATGTTGCGTTGGTTGCCTATGCTAGAATTTCCTCTGGGTGCTCCGACGAGGACCCTACATGAGGGGACACATGTCATACCAATATTATGTTAAGAGGTTTTTGTCACAGCTATTTGGAGCAACGTTTAAAAGGCTCAGATTTATCAGCATTACTATCTATAGCTCACCTAGTATAGTCTATTCTTGATCACATTTACATCCACTTTTCAAATATATTTTATTGCTTTGATAAGTCATGTAAATTGACATTATATGTTTAGGTAGATAAACCAATTTGTGGGGGTGGGAGGATACATAACTCTCTTAAGTAATTGTTCAACTGTAAAGAAAATGCCATTGTTACCATGAATAGACATTACCAATTTTAGTGATAAGTTAGAAGAAGAGATTTAGTAGGTCAAGAGTCTACTAAATTAAAATGTCACCGGCAATAATAATCCCTACTTGTTTTATTAAACCTATATTTTGACATGTGTATAGCACTTAAGTGATATCAGCACATGATACCCTAATGTAAATCACTTAAAGCATGCTTCCACATCACATTAAGACTACCTTTTTTAGAGTCAAAATTCAAACCAATGTCTCTAGATGTTTGGCTGTCGATGAAATTGACCTCAACAAATATGAACCTGGTATAAACCTGTATGCATATTAAATATAGTTTAGTAACAGGCAGCTTTAGAATTTTTTTTTTCATTAAATGCTGAAAAAATTGAAGCTATAGAATACTCTCAACTGGGTTGGTAAAAAAGAGGAGTTACACGGATAATCCAGATACAAGAATAATCCAATTTAATAGTAAATTTAATTGCCCAACACATCACAAATTTATAAATCTAGTAGTTTATTTAAATGTCAGATAGCCCCCTTCCCTTTGTGTTCTTAGTGCAAGTGCTTGAATATATATACACACAAGCAAACACTCCTGTGCGTGCACACACACACACACACACACACACAATAAATATATTCACCATTTGAGTAAATGGATTTGTAACCTTCTATATAATAAGCACTTTGCAACTTTATTTCTGAGCTTAAATTATTTCCTGACAGCCACTTTTGATCAAAACTAATTCAAAATAGCTATCATTCAAGCAACTGCTAGAAAACCTTAAAAAAAAAATTTGCTTTACAATTAATCAAGAACGAATTTATAATTTATATTGTTTCCTACCTGTGCATATTTTCCATACTCTGCTGTAGAATGACGGAAAACCCAAAGTAGCTCAATCTGGAGCTGGATCTATTCTGCTGTGGGTCTTCGAATATGACAGGAAACTTTGTATCCAAGTTGAAACCAATGTTATACTCACACAGAGTTAATAATATAAGGAGAAAACCACAAAAGATGTGTTTTACGTTCTTCAGTGCCATTTGGTAGTGCCTATGAGTTCTGTTTTGATCTAAATAACCTTCCAAAATGTAATGTTATTAAAAAATTATAGCTACAAATGAGATAAAGTAATTTTGGTGAATAATAATGTGAAAATGAAGGTTGTGATAGTTCATTATACCAGTCAAAGGGGGGGGAAAAAAGTTTTTTTTAGCACTATGTCTTACTACCCGTTCAGGTTATACGCCTAGAAAGAAGTAAAACAAAGACTTTGTAGAGTTACAAAACCCAGAGTTAAAACAACAATTTTTGTTTGAAGAACATCACCTTTTTTACCAGTGTGTTGACTTACTGACTTTGAAAAAGAAATTATTTTAATTTACCAAAATATATCAATGATTTCTTTCACATGTCTATAACATTCAAAAAGTTATGTTACACTTATTAACTGAAATATATATTTTTTTCTTTCACATTTAACACACATGCTTTGAACACACATTTAGTTTGGTTATTTAATTGATGTTGTTGGATAGCAATTTGTTATAAATCTTATATAATTTGTGGAACTAACAATAAAGACAGCCAATTGCTTTCTTAGACTTTTTATACATAATGTAGCTTCACAAGCATAGCAAGTTTTTTTATGACACACCCATTTATTGACTCACACGTGACAAGATATGTAAGGCACATGTGTAAGTATGTACTTTTTAGTTTATGATAGTGCAATGAGTCTACAAAGGACTAAAATGTCTTCCAACATTGTGGTGGTACTTGTAAAGTTGCGTAATCTTGAATTGACCACAAAAAAGGAAGTGGTTTTTTTAGATACTCAGGAGCTATAAACATTACCTCTTATAAGAACAGCACACTTTTAAATATTATTTGAATATGCACCATCTCTTACTATTCATATGATCTATCTGAATATTTACCATAATGGGTTAAGGCTGAAGAAGGTAGTCTTTAGAGAAAATATACCTGAGTTTTCATAGAGGGAGAGTGGGAAACCTTTTAGGAAAAAAACACCCTGAGTATTCCTGACCAAGATTTAAACACCGATCTTCTTGTCACCGGTAGTTGTCTATCGCAAGAGTGATATCCTAGACAAGTGATATTTCAGCCTCTTTTATTTGCACACCCCCAGATGATTTTTCTTAAAATTTGCTCCCCCAAAGTTGTTGCTGCATATTGCAAGTTACACATATTTTATAATCTATATCTAGGGTGGAGAGAAAAATATTGGCACTCCCAGTTCACATCTCTAGGTCTCTCTTGGCAAACCATATATCTGTCACTGATTATTCAGTGTTTATCATTAAATAATATATATAATGTATTTACATTTTACATACCCACTAAGATGTATTGGTGTACCCTAAGCCAAATACCACTGCCTCAGACCATGTGACCACTGATGAGGATGTAGTTAAAATAAACAAAGTGAAAATTGTTTGACATATGGGCTATTATCTCTTTTTAAGATTTTTAAGTATTGACTAGTCATTACCTGGTCCTTTATATATGGTTATGTACAGTAGCCTCATGGCTTCTTTGGTGCTAACTGACAGTTCACAGCTGACTTCTGACAGTCAACATTTAGGTATATACCTAAATTTTGACTGTCAGAAGTGATATCTGCTAAACACATGTTTTTTTGCAGATCATATGGTTCGGTGTAGGAATACATAATTTGGTCTGGTAGCTTTTCAAAGCCCGTCAGCTGTCAGTCAGCACCAAAGAAGTCATGGGGCTACTGTATGTTGTATTACTAGACTTAACAGCTAGTGCTTCGGTGGCCACATATTCAACCTTTCTCATCCCTAAATCATTAGCATAATTAGTATATATGTGTATAACCTGAACAGGTAGTATGATGCAGTACTAAAAAAACTCCCAATATGCTGTTAGAATCTTGTACAGTTTTTGTTCTTTAAGTAAGTTCAACATTATATTTATAAATGACTTAATATAAGGGCTAAGAATCGAGAACAGAGACAACAACCTTATTAAGGTGGAAAGGGAATTGGAAAACCACCCCAGCTAAGCTTTGAACCTTGACCTTGTCACCAGAAATCCAGTCTGCTCTGAGCCAAACACCTTTGAGCCCGTGACTAATAATGCAGAAAAGGATGTCGTTAAAGTGACAAGGTCCATAGTTTACATGTTTATTTTATTTTTTTCATAGAGATGAATACATTTCTACACATTTATCAAACATTTCCCTTGATGTCAATGATAATTTAACCAAACACAGTTCTAATCACTTGCAAATCGCAGACCTCTATACATTTATTGCCTTGAGTAAATGTTATTTTATCTTCTTCTTTTCAAGATTTTTTACTGACGATGGCTAATCCATAATTTTCTCACTATAACTGCCAATAGCTTAAATTTTAATCTACCTTTATAATGTATCTGTTAAATACAAGGTTATGATACTAACATGATTATGCTACCAAGAGAGGTTTACTAATTGATTATTCATGGAACAGCTCCAAGGATTTGGATATTGTAAACCTTACATTTCAAGCTTGGTTATGGTGTCAGGAAGTGTTACAAAGTGTGTCTGTATAAATACAATTTCTCTCTGCAACTTCTTCCTTTCACAAGTGCTGAATACAGATTTGATGCTGTCTATATCTCCAAGATTCAGCCAAATCAAGACATATAGCCTCCCAGTCTTGGCAATTCTTCCTCCCACTCTGTCTCCCGAATAGTGAGAAAAGTTGAACAGCTTTATTGAAGACCTACCCGAATTACTGTACAGTAATAATAATTATAAATAGGCTACATAAATGGTGTTTAAGTAACTTCACCTTGAGGTTCTAAATTTTTCCTGGGGAAATGTTCTTTTAAATAGTTAGTTTGCCAAAATATGCAATTATATGTGAAATACACATTAATGTGTACTAATATGAAACTTAATATGTTTGTTAGAGGTCACAAAAATAAATTTATGTAAAGTTAGTGTAGTAAAGGAAAAAAAAAATTGCATGTATGCAGTGTTTAATTTATGAATTTTAAAATACAAAAAGAGTAAATTTATATGAGAACAAAATAGTATATAAATAAAACCAGGTGAAAATTTTATTTTATAAATATATGTTTATTTCTGAAAAAATTACACTATTCCTAAAAATTAACACAATATCTAATATAAGAGCATCACATTTACATATTTACTGAACCTAGAAATATATATACACTTCTTGTATCATGCAAACAAAATGTACAATATAATTTAATATCATTTAGGAATAAAAATTTTCAACTTGGCACTATGATTATAACTAAGTTGAAAATTAACTCAAAGCATGTTAATGAATAAAAAAAAATAGCAATTGTATTTCAGTTAAAAAGAAAAAACCTTTCAATCCCCAATTTCCAGAATTCAAGTGGACAATCATATTAGAAAATTAAATTTACTAAATATAATTTGAAGCAGTAATGTTTTTAATTGTTTCAGTTCTTGTCAAGTGGTTAATGGCAACAAATTATCTAAGTGATGCAAACAATAAAAAAGTTATAGGTTGTACATTAATGTATTTTATTGGACTGGAGAGAGGTTGGAAAATATGTGTGCAAAAAATGTACATGCTAGTGCACAGGACTAAAGTTGAAATCTTGGCCTACTAGATCAGTATCGAGAAAGTCAGTACACCCCCAGGCTTGCCAGTAGTAGTATGCTATCAAGGCAGTAGCCCACTCACAAATTTTATTTGAGGAGATAATCTGTGATATGAAGTTATTTTTGTAATTTTTCAATTTTAGAATTTTAGAAGAACTTATAAAGTGTGTAACTTTTAAATATCAAATTGTAGGCCAGTCCTTAGAATTTAGCGTATGCATTCAATACATCTTCAGTTCTCTCTCTCGCTCTCTTTATTGTAGTTTTATTTAGAGATGGGTTGACTCCAATATTTTAAAATCCAAACCACTTGATCTTTGAATCTCGATAAATAAATGCCTTCAGTACAACCTTTATATATTCAATAAAAAATCAAGTCTGGAGTAGAGGTGGGCAAACTTTTCTCCCCGAAGGCCACATGGACATCTGTAAAGTCTCTAGCAGGCCACATGTGACAAAAATCTAAGTTTATTAAATAATTAACTTTATTTTCACACAAAAAATACATTTATTAGTCATATAGCTACCGTTATTACCGTATATACAAGCTTATGCTTGTACACACATAACGTTACAAACGAACTTGCTCGTTTTTTCACATGTTCATAAACACACACTATTACGTATTTAATTTGTCATTTTTGATATAAAATCTCGAAAGTTTTATATTTGTGCGAGGGCTGCGGAAATTGTCGACATGAGTCACATGGAGTATGGTTGTAAAATTTTTACTATAGTTATGTTGGGGATGAAAAAACCTCATGAATAAGATATATTACTTAATTATTTACTCAATGGTATTAGGAACTTGGAAAGTTTATTGCTGCACTTACAAAAGTATGCCAACTTTATCTATCTTTAACTAGTTCTACCCAGTCCATATCATTTAACCCTACCTCTGTCAGGCCCATTCTAGTGTTATCCTCTCATCTTCGTCTAGGTCATCCTAATGGTCTCTTCTCATTGGGTTTGCCATTCAATAACCTGAACATAGTTTTAGATTCTCTCATTCACTCTGCATGACCTGGCCACCATAATCTACAAAAATTTACTATCCTAAGAATATCTTGTGATGTTTGCAGGGTATGTGACTCATCATTTGTATCCTCTTCTACTCCCCAGTAACCCCATCCCTTTTTGAAACTAGTAAATATCTTCTTAAGCACCCTAATTTTTCCCCATTATTTATGGTAAGAGGCCATGTTTCAATCCCATAGAGAACAATCAGTAAAATTGTTTTGTATATTCTTTTTAAGCAGGTGAAAAATCAACAACTTATTGAATGAGTGATAGGAAAATAATACAACCAGGAAATGCATGCTAATTCCAATCTAATGTCATTATTGCTAGTTTAAATTATTCCTATATATTTTAAACTCACTAAGCCTGTCAACAGATATGATGTTCGAATTAATCTCTAAATTATTGTCTCCATTCCATGTTCTCTGGGTGATCTTATATTTATTATTATTATTATTATTATTATTATTTAGCACCGCGTCTTACTACCCGTTCGGGTTATACGCTTAAGTACTAATTACGCTAATAGATTAGGAATTAGGAAGGTTGATTGAGAGGAAGTGAACACGCATTTGCGTGGAGGAGAATGAAAACATTAGGAAAAACCACCTCAGTTCACCGACCGAGATTCGAACCTCGATCTCCCGTCCTGAGCGGCTCAACATAATAGTGCGTTAGCCAATATCCCACCGAGGCGGGTGATCTTATATTTAATCTTTTAAGCGTTCACTTCTGAACCTATTTCCTTACTAGCCTCTAATAAAATGTCTGCATTTATTCCAACAGCTTCCTTACTTTACCTAACAAAGCTAACCATCTGCGTATCCTAATAACTGCATTGTACTGTTTGATGTTAACCCTTTCCAACCTATAGATTACTAATATAGTAATTATTCTAAGCTTACATTACCCTAATAGTATATTTCTAAGGTTAGATTAAAATAGTGGGGAGAGTATATTCCTTGATTCAAACCATTATTTGTTTTGAAAGTATTTGATAAGTGACATTCAACCCATACCTTGCCACAAATATCATTTAGCTTGACAAGTTTATTGGGTATCCCAAAATTAATAAAATTTCATATAATTTGTATCTGTTAACTGAATAATAGGTATTTTTAAAATCTGTGTATTTGATGTATCGTCATGTTGTGTTCCCACATTTTTTCTAATATTTGCTGAATAGTAAAAATCTGATCCATTGTTGATCTATTTTGTTGAAATCCACACTAATGATGGCCAATTATTTCCTCTGCATATGGTGTCAATCTAATTAAAATTATGTTAGATAAAATCTTATAGCATTCTAGTAGTAATGAGATCACCTTTAAAATTATTACATTCTGTTTTATCTCCCTTTTTGAAATGGAGTGTTATGATACCTTCCCTCCTAATAAGCAGTAATAGAGCTTTAAAGCTATTACATTCTGTGTATCTCCCCTTTATGAAAATGGGTATTATAATACCTTTCTTCCTAATATGCAGTATTAGAAGTCCAAAACCATTAGTATTGAAAATTTTGAAGGAAAAATAAATTGAAATCTCAAATCTGATATTTTTTTCAAATCCTTGAATTAACTAAACAAATTATGAGCTTGCGAAACTAGGAGATTCGTGTCTGACCCCCTAACCTCCTACATACACACCTCCCCCATGTCACCCCCATATGTGCACCATTTTATAGAGGTGGCTTAGGTTAGTACATCCAGGTTCAAAGTCCAATATAATTTTAAATATAAATAGGCTGTTTAATTCGTTCAAACCCTCTTCAGGGCACAATTCTTTATGATAAAACATGCGGAAACTGTAATAAAGCAAACGTTGACTTAATTTCCTTTCGTGCAAATGTGTCCATGCATTATTATTAATATTTAGAGCCAGGTGGAACGATCTAATTTATTCCTGGGACCAAATTAACTTTTTGACCCGAATAAACTCATAAAAAAAATAGTTTTATGTATTGTGGTTAAAAATAAAGTTTTTTGAGTATGGTTCATTGGTAGCTCCAATGGGACTCATTACTTTTTTTAAATATGTAATTTATTACATTTTCAAATAATGTAATAAATATGTAATTTATTACATTTTCAAATAATGTAATAAATATGTAATTTATTAATTTTCAAATAATGTAATAAATATGTAATTTATTACATTTTCAAATGATGTAATTTTACATAGCGTGATGGTGATATTTTTACATGAAATGCTTTATAATTTATCGAGAGATGTTCAAAATGGAGAAAATACACAATCGTGCTTTATTTGTGTTTGAACTGTTGTATTATTATTATTAGCACCGCGTCTTACTACCCGTTCGGTTATACGCACTTACGCTAATGTGCAATGGTAGGGTGATTGTGAGATGAAATGGAGGACCTACAGTTTAACGTAGAATCCGAACCACGGTGGAGGCCTGGCATTCCTCACATTCACAAGTTGTGATTAATACACGTCTTGTCAGAGGTGAAGGAAGGGTTTGGCAATCAGATAAATCTGTGCCGGGACCGAGGATTGAACCCCGGACCTCCAGCACAGAAGTCTGACACCTTACCCCTAGAACCCCAGGTCACCTTGAACTGTTGTAAAACAAGTTATCCGGACCAAGGGTGTAGGTATGTTCTCTGAGCCCAACACTGTCCCACTTAATAGCCACAACTCCATGAATGCAATCCCCTGGGCTGTACTAAAGGTTAGAAACAAATGACAGTGAGCGGCTCTAGGGCCCGCATCAGTCCACGTGGAAAGTTCACTTGCAAATGTATGGACCACAGTGGGACTCTGTGTGTTAAAGTTGGTCCCAAAAAGCATTATACACAAGGTGGAGGTGTTTAATGTATTTGGTTGGTATCGAGAATATCTTGGCTCAATTTCTTGCGCACACAAATTTTAAAATGATAGCACAGTCATTTACTAACCGAGCTAGGTCTGCAATTATGAATTTGATTCTGATCTGGCAGGTCGTAGTGTAATCCCCAGTTGGATGTAGGTTTTTTTTTTACCCAGTGTGGTTTTTCAGCCTTTAATAAGGCAAATACTAGTGCATTTCCAAATGAACTTCAAAATAATCCCATTACTCAAGATTTAATAACTAGTTCAGGTCAATAATAACCAGAAAACTTCCAGTTGAAAAAATAAATTTTCACAACTTGTGAGGCAAGTACAAAATATAAAAATTAGTCCCAAAATTTAATTTCCTTTTTGAACTCTCAAAAAATTAAATTAAAAAATACAGGTCCTAACAGAATCCCTATCCAAATCTTGTGTGCATGCTTTGGATAGGAATTCTATTTGTACCTCCCCTGTTAAAAAAATTAGTCAAAATTAAATAATATCTAAATAACCATATTTTCTTATAATAAAAAATGGCACAATTTTTTAAATAATAAAATTAACCCTTTCTATAAACAAAATCGTTTAATCCTCCTTTCGCCCTTCCCCATTATTTGGTACAATATACTTAGGAATTTTAAATACTACTCACTAACACAATTGCACAAAAAATTGTAAATTTAAACAATTTACTATAATTTTTGTCATAGCAATGTATAGAGTTGTGTCACCAGTGGGAGAACCTGTATGACATCCCAACAAATTAAAAGATGTACTTACCTGCTTTGGTGGCTCTATGGTCAATGGCCTCACTCTCGTGTTAGACTAGATTGCCGATAACAGGGAGATCGGGGTTTGAATCCCAGTCGAGTGTAAAGAGGGTGGTTGTTCCTAAATAGTTTTCCACTCTACCTCCACACAAATGTGGCTACACTTCGTCTAAATTTTGACATCTGTGAGATAAATGCCAAAATTAGCTATTCTACATTTATTTTGCACATGCTCTAAACGGTTCCCTCTGTGCTGATATTAGAGAGGCATCCATTTACACATTTTAGAACTAGCTATTACCTGTGTTAGCGTTTAGTATAACAATTAATGTCACTTCAATAAAAGGCAAAGAGTCTCAATATTTAACATAAATTTTTTATATTTTTATTTTAATAAAAGTGTGTGTTTATAATAGGCCATAGCGCACAGATTTGCATGAAACAAGGTTTCTGCAAAAGGAATGCCATTACGCATATCCTTGTTACTTGTATGAAAGTAGCCATACTATAAAACTACTGCCTAGTGACAGTGAGTGACCTGGTCACAAAACAAAGTGACTTTGGATCTACAATATAAACAATGTGAATTGATGTTCTGGTCGCAGCAACCAGGTCACAAGTATGTCCAGGCCTTAGGGAAGCCTTGATGTTTAATAAACCTTATTTTTCTCTATTTAAAACTTTGCGTGTTTAAAATACTTCAAGAAACTACGGTATATTTCAAAGGAGTGGCGTAGCTTATGCTATGAAGAAGGGTGGACTGAAATGTTAGATAAAATCGTCTTAACCTACGATGTCTTATAAGCTCTAGCCAACGGTTTAGTAACATTATGTTAATCAGGGACTTTTGTTCACACTAAACAATACATATTTATTAGCTCTTCTTCTTCTTCAATTTTAAAACTTAGATACAAACTAAATATCTTTTTCAATAATTTGAGCACACAGATTACACAAAACAATGTCTTCAGAGCCAAAGTTAAAAGTAGCTAATAATAATTTTTAGAAAGGTTCAAAGTGCCCAAACAGGAAAACTACAAGATTTCTCTTGAAAATACTATAATTTAATATTTTTTAAAGTCTGTTTAATTCACCTGTAATGAATTGTATCCTTTGTATGTAAATTAGTTCTTACAGAAGGTCTGTGCAGGTAAACATTTTAAATTAGGTATTAGGACAGTTACTTGCCTGATTATCTTTCGTAGAAATCTTTTGTTGAGTATTACTAAAATCCCCCACCCCTCCTTGTTTCTCAGAAAGTTCCCAAAGCTCATTTCGTGCCACGCCCCTTGACAAGAGTTTACATCGCAACGTTGCTAAGTAAAAAAAAAAATCAAAACTGTTCACAAAATATTGCGTATAATTTAATAAACTAGGAAGTGAAGATACTTACTTTAATATTGTTTACAATATTAATCTTTTTTTATATGGATAATATTATGAGTAATATCGATTTATTAATATGTTAGTCCCGCATCTAAACACAAATACAATTTGACAACTCTGTTGAAACTAGATTCGTCTCGAGGTTTGCTGTGGTACCCCGGGAGTAGGGATATAGGGGTGGGAATCTGAAAGGAATGATGACAAAAAAAAAACATATTTGCTACAAAGTGAGGGGACTCTCAATAGGGGAAGATAAATAAATAAATATTTTCTCTGTGCAAGAAACATTTATGTAAGTTTTATCACCTTGAGAGTTGTTTTTTAATTTACACTAGTATTTTTAACCTTTGGTATTTATTTTACTTAATTGTCCAGGATACATATTGGGGAGACTCATAGTTTACCCAAATGCCACACCCTTGTCCAAAAGTTAATGAAATTAAAATTTGTAGTAAAAATTATTACTAAAGAATAAGTAGACTTAGGAGTTAAAAAAAGAGTGTTTGTATTTTACTTTTTCCAAAATTTCAAACTGACATGAAATATTATTGAGTCTAGATAATTGATATAATGTATAAGCTATACATATATTATTATAGAAAGGGTACATCTAAAGCACTTTTCATAAATATTATACAAATTTAATTTTATACAATTTTCTAACAATATATTTATACAAGATTATAATACAATTACGCCTACTAAGCAAGCTTGATTATTTTATACAAACTACAGTAGAAACTTTCCAAATTTCAATTTTAAAATAATATAAACTAAGCAATGGGTAATAATACATTATATTGAAATTATCATTTGGTACAAATTTGCTGGAGTTTACAAAAGTACATTTAAATATAGTTGAAAAAAGGAGTTGAACATGAGTATCAAACCTGGGACCTATGGCTTGGCGAGCTAATGCTCTACTGCTAAACTAACCATAATTTTTCCTCTATTCACAACAGTTTAAGGCACCATAGCTGATGTATAAAATTAGAATTCATAAAAGTAGCAGCAAATATGCTGACCTGGATTCAATGGTGGCTGTGTTTCTGATAGCTCATGTCCAATCACAGACTCAGTCTTAAAATAAAAGTGATAAATGACCTAGCATGTGACAGAACTTTATAGCTTAGTGTTAGAGGAATGGAGCACTAAGGCAAGGGTCTCAAGTTTGAATACTGTGTCAGTGTCATATTTCAAATAAATTTAAATAATACATTATTCAATGACATTTAGTAACCACAACAATATTATGTGTCCCTGAATTAAAGATATTTCAAAGACTCATTATTAGTTGTAAGACAATGCTGGTTACTTAACCTATCATTCAAATTTGACATGATATAGTAAGACTTGACAATTTGAGATAAAGCCTTCAAAATGTATAATCTTGCAACAGTTTGGTGCATTTCTTTTCCTTGAAACTATATAATCTGAAATTATTACAATACTTCCCAAATCAGGCAGAACCCAATTTTAAAAGCAAATAATTATGAGATAAGTAATTAGATAGAGATGGTTTGAATTAACTTTCTTTTTAAATTAAAATCATTAGTTTTAAGTTCTACCTCTAAGTTTTGAATTTGAATCTTATAGAACATGGTAAGAATTAGTTGAGAAGAAGAGAAAGGTGAGGGAAGACTTGTTTGTTTAATAAAGACACAAAATTAATTAAATCATTTTGGTATGGATTGAATGATGAATTGCTTTTTTAAAATACTTATTTTCATTTAACCTCTTAGTTCCAAATCTCAACTCTGAATATTAGAAAACATGACAAGCAAAAAACCCACATTTTTACAATATTTTCTTCAATTCTGATTCAATTTTAATTCATTCTTAAGTTCTTAAAGAAAATATAAGCGGTGTCTAAATGTTAAAATACTAGGTTATAGTATGAATTCACATTTGTTAATCGGTAAGTATTGGTGTTTGGATGTTAGACTTGTCCTTTACTTATGATGAACTAATCTAGCCTGAAGCATAATAATAGCAAAGAAAACAATTTAGATTCAAAATTTAAGATATATATATATATATATATATATATATATATAATATTCCTATTATTGTTAAAAACTGTAAGTAGCTGATACAAATTAAATCAAATATCACCAGATTGATCTATTATTCTGAAAAAATATAGGCTGATAACACACTAAAACAACAAAATCAATTTTGATATTTAAACATTATCTGAAGTAAACAACAAAATATTTTACTCTATAAATCTAGAGTAGCAAGGTTAGTAGCATTCTTCAGTTTAAAATGACATACCATAGTTCTTCGATTCTAGGACGCACTTTTTACTCCATTTAAATGTTTCTAAAAAGCGGGTGTGTTTTAGAATCGATGGCATCTTAGAATCGCAATTCTTTTTCGATCAATGCTCTCAATGGCTCAGAAGAAGATTTTTTATGGGATAGTAAGAAAAAAACTGCTCAGAAGACTGATATTGATTCAGAAGGAAGTGATGAATAACATACCCATTGATAATTTCATATTAAAGGAAATTGATTAAACTAAAGAAAAAGGATAAATAAACTACTAAGAGTAAATTTGATGAAGAAAGCCCACCTAGGGAAAGAGGAAAAATGTGGGAAGAATCCAATGCACAAAGGTGACATCATCTTCCTTTCTTCTGTCTTTTATAGTAGAAGTAGTCACACACACATTTTAACATGAATCGAATAATATTTCAGCATTGTTGCCTTTATCAAAAACAAAAGAAGAAAGAAGAGAGTACAGATAACACAAACATTGGATTACTCCATTTTGAATTTAAAGAAAAACTGTTAAAAACACATTGTGCCAACTGTTTTTGTGAGTGAAGATAAATTTGTTGGCTATGGTTAGTATTTATATAGGCCTATTTAAAAAAGAAAAAAGAATTAAAAACATTTCATTATTTGTGTTAAAATGTGTGTGTTCTACTATAGAAGACAGAATAGAGAAGAAAGGAAGATGTCACCTTTGTGCATTGGATTCTTCCCACATCTTTCCTATTTCCCTAATTGGGCTTTCTTCATCAAATTTACTCTTAGTATTTTATTTTTCCTTTTTCTTTAGTTTTATTAATTTCCTTTATTATAAAATTATTTAGCCATTGGGCCACCTCATTTTTAAACATACCTATTGATAAATAACGTAGACATTATATTGTTGTTAGTAAATTGAATACCATAATAAAAATATATTTTTTAGATTATTATTATTAGCACCGCATCTTACTACCCGTTTGGGTTATACACACTTACGCTAATGTGCAATGGTAAGGTGATTGGGGGATGAAATGGAGGACCTACAGTTTAACGTGGAATTTGAACCACGGTGGAGGCCTGGCATTCCTCACATTCACAAGTTGTGATTAATACACATCTTGTCAGAGGTGAAGGAAGGGTTTGGACAATCAGATAAATCTGTGCCGGGACCGAGGATTGAACACCGGACCCTCAGCACAGAAGTCGACAACTTACTCCTAGACCCCCAGGTCACCAACCTTTTTTTTATCGAGAGATAGGGTATTTTAGCATTTTATTTATTTACTTAGAACCAAAGCTTTTTTTTCTGTTGGTGATATGAAAAACTAAGGTACATCTTACTATCTATGCCGTCTTATAATCGAAGAAATATGGTAATTACTTGAATTACAAACATGTAATCGAAATACAATTTTCTACATCATTTGTCATACAAATCAAAATATTGAAATATGTTAAGTGACATGTTTGAAAACTATAGAGAAAAAAGGAATAATATATTTTCAAAATTTGTTTTCCCTTCCTTCAAATGGGATTTCCATTCTTGTTACTTCATTAATTTATATATTTGTTTACTTTTCATGTTTTAAAATGTAACCTATACAGGTTTATAATATTAAACCTAGTAATTTTTTTTATCATATACATATAAACTAGATCAAATAACAAATTGTATTTTATATAAAGAGGGGTAAGATTGAAAATAGTGGTGAAACAAAAATGAGGTGACTACACATCATAAATTGCCAAACTATATATGCACAAAAAAGAGAGAGATACACGTTAATATAGGATTTTTTTTTTGTTTAGTAGAAATTACTTAAAATTTTCTTTTAAAACAAAAAAAATTAATGGTATATGCAAACTGTAATTAAAAAAAACTATATATTTATATATAAGTAGACGTAAACTAAGATCACAGTTTTTGAAGGACAAAAAGATTTAGTTAGAATCTGAATCCCCGATACGATTCCTGTAATTTCGACAAATACGGTTCACTCTCTCCTTATATCTTGAGAACACATACCAGTCGGAGGGGTCTAAGGAATCCCTCAGCCCGTTTCCATTCGAATGAGAGTTATTTTCCTTTACGTGATGATTCTCGCTACTACTTCCAGGTCTGGAGTC
Organism: Timema podura; assembly: GCA_033556935.1. NCBI lineage: Eukaryota > Metazoa > Arthropoda > Insecta > Phasmatodea > Timematidae > Timema > Timema podura. Next base: position 18,950,050 of record JAVRXN010000008.1, read on the forward strand.
AGACTCCCTACTGCCCCTACTGCCGCTACTGCTTCCCGCCGCCATCACAATCCCGCTGTCAGGGGTGTCCAAAGATTCGTTACACTGCTTTCCATTCGGGGTCATCAAAGAAGCATGACTAAAAGTGGGAATGATTTCTTCACTTCCACTGGATAAACAATCCTCAGCATTATTTAAATTTCCATTCTCATGACACCAGCTTCGGCCGTTGGTAGCACTGAGTGCGACTAAGGCCTCTTTATTGGTCGATGTAGGAACTTTATTGGTGTTTCGGTTTCTAAAAGCAGCACTACTACTTGAAATGGGGTCAGTCTCTTCACCAGAGCCTGTCAAAGCTTTATCTTCTGTGACATATTTATGGTTTAGGGAGGTCAACGCGTTCTCGTTATTAGATCGGTTTGATCGCTTGCGGCGAGAAAGTTTCTTGCCTTTAGTTTTACTGTCTTCGTGTATATTTACTTTGTTATGTTTACGAAGACTGGAATCATCTTTGGTAGAGTTATTCGATTCACTATCGGTTTCATCACTTTTCATTAATATTCTGGTATTGCGTTTGAGGCTTTTCTTCTTGGCAGTGTCTGTTCCAGAGTCACTACTGCTGTCCACCTTAAGCAAAGAATCTCCCACACTCTCTGTGGGTAACGTTGCCACATCAGAATCACTACTATTATCTCGCTTGGCTTTGTTTTTCTTCCACCATAACTTCCTCTTGTTTGCTGGCCACCACTCATCGTCAGAACTTTCACTACATGCCAACATAAATTTCATCCGCCTTTTTCTGCTTTCGTGCCCACTGTTTCTAGTCTCAACATTTCTCGTATGCGAACCTGACGCACCGGCAGTTTCTGCACTGTTATTGTTGCTTAAGTTTCGCCATTTTGAGCTGCGCTGTATCTTTTTGCTAGGATTGCTATTCGTGTCATCGGGCTTCTCCACTGATATAGCCTTATTTTCCCGACCACTATCACTACTATCTGTGCTGATATGCGTCATGTGCTCTGTCTTGCGGGTCTTACTGGTGCTAGGAGTAGGTTGATCCGAGTCGTCTGCCTGTGAGCGGCACCTTGCCAGGCGTATCAGTTGTGTCCGCTTCTTGGCGATCAGCTGAGATATCCTGTTCTGGGCCTCTGCAGAGCGGTAAGGCTCAAGTTCCAGGTTGATGCTGCTATGGGCTAAACAGGGGAAACATGTATGCTAAGCTGATAGTTTTAACAATCAACATTTGGGTTTAAATACTCTTTTGAATCTATTTGATTGAAGTTAAAAAACCCATCACCTAGACAAAATTATCATAAATTGTAAACTAGATGTGTCAAACTCTATTGATCATAAGTTCTGCATTAAAAACTTGAAATACTAAGTAGAGTGCATTTAAAAAATGCAATAGTCACCTTTTTAAGTAAAAATAACTCCACCCTTACAAGAAGAAAGTTATATGAAATAATAAGACTTCTCATATTTATCCCCAGAATTTTTGCAGTTTTAACTAAACATTCTTTAAAAAAAAATCGAGCCTCTATGAATAGTTTTAAAATTTGAAGCAATTAAATGTACAGTATTCTTAAATGGTGTATTTCAAAAACATTTGTAAAAAGAAAAATGTGGCTGCTTTGTTTCATGAATTAGGTAGGATGTTGGGCCCAAAAGTTTTCATTAATAGGAACACCAACAAAATTCTTTAAGAGTAATAATTTATTCACTTATTTTAAATTGCAGTCCAATTTTATAGGAAGAACACTGATTGAAAGTGACTAAAATTTAACATCATTGATATGTGTTTATTTTGATTTACTTATTTTATATCGTTAATCTAAAAAGTTATCAAAAGTTTCAAATATTACTTCCTTATGGATTACTTTATGATTTGTCTTTACATTTTTAATTAAAAGAACTCAGAATATAAATACAGTTGTAATATTTTTATTGACACCATTGTGGTAACATGATGGAAAATAGTGCCAAGAGTTATCAATTAAATGTATTATGTCCACTTTTATTTTACTCAAACTGATCACTATAAACCATTAAACATATTAATATTTTGAATAACTTAAAAAAAAAATGGCAAACAAAATATTTGTTACAAAATAAAATTTATTTTTTATATTCTAGTGCATGAATACTAGTGACGTTGGTATTGGTGTCATCAATTTAACTCTAAATGTTAGTTTAGTAGTCAGATTGACTAAGCCTAAAGTGTGGTGCTACACTCAATACAGAATGACACTTACCTAGACCAGAATGAAATGGGTGAGTTTCATATGCGAAACTAGTCCTTACCATTCTAGTTTAGATAGGTGTCATCTTGTCCTTCCTCCTCCTTCCTATCATTCGCCAAAACTCCCTCTACCTACCTACTTACCCACCGCACCCTAATGGGCCATACCAATCGTTTGGGGGAAATAGGGTTATACCAGTTGTTTGGAAAATAAAGAGGATGAACGTCACCAGAGGGAAGCAAGCATACACACACCACACCCTGGTACTCAGCTGTAGTCAGCACCCCAAACCCAGGACCTAAGCGAAATCCAAAACAATCCCCCCCCTCCAACATCCCTCATTTCGCCACTACTGACCAACCCTATCCCCACCTCCTCACCTCGGGCCCCCTTGTACTTCACTTTGCAAAAACAACAAGGAGTCCAACATTGCCTCCTCTCCCTACACGTCAGCCCAACTACCAGTAAATAGCTCAACTCCTTCCGCCAGCCAGACCCCGTGTCCCATTTCCCCCTAACCAAGCCAACTTAACACCTTCAGCCCATAGCTACTCCAACTAGACCCTATCAATTTTTTCCCACCTCTCCTTGAGACCTGCGGGTATCGAAGATAAATCAAGCAAACGTGGTTCTTACCAAACAGCCCCCAGAGTCATCAGGAAACTAGCCAAACTTTTTTAGAGCCGACAACTAAATCCATAGCATACTGCAATCTCAACTATTTTAATATTAAGCAGAGACGACAACATTATTTGTGATTCTTTATGATCCTTTTTGTTTTCAAGTATAAACACTTAATTCAATGGGAGTATTGAAGAAAAATTAGTGTGCCCTTTATTCTGTGGTACCTAATACCATGTACTGTGTTGCTACCGATAACTTGATTATAGCGCCCATAGCAGGTTTGTAGGGTCACCTTTCAAGTATGATCTAAAGTTTTGTTTCTGTCCTCTTTACATATAAATTTAAAACTTTTGTCTTTTGATGCTTGCCTCTTTCTTTATTGTTGACATTATTTAGTTCTTGACTATGATGAGACATATGTAGTTGTTGTCCTGTCTCTGACCTATTAATAATAATAATATTTAGCACCGCGTCTTACTACCCGTTCGGGTTATAAGCTTAAGTACTAATTATGCTAATGGATTAGGAATTGGGAGGTTTTGAATTTAGAGGAAGTGAACCCGCATTTGCGTGGAGGGGGAGTGGAAAACCATTTAGGAAAAACCACCCCCAGTTCACCCGACCGAGATTCGAACCTCGATCTCCCCGTCCTCGGCGGTCGAGCTCAATACGACTAGCGCATTAGCCAACTACGCCTCCGAGGCGGGTAACTCTCTGACCTATTGTGTTGTTGCGCATGCGTGATTTGTATTTTTTTTCAGTTGCGTCTAACAGACTTGTAATGGTTGTCCGTGTATTTGTGATCTCTAAAGTGATTTAATTAATTTTGGTAGTTATTCGACAAAATTCATTTAGTAATATATACTCGTTTAATGGTTGATAAAATAAATAACAGTACAGAGAAGAAATAAAAGCTGGTATGCTTATATTTGAACAGTAATATCTCAACATTTATTTTTCCTTTTAACTACCAAAATGGATAGTGAATGAGTAATAACTCAATAATTTCTTCAGTCGCTTTTTATTCACTGCAAAGGCCTACTATTTAAAGCTTGCACTTAAATGTCCCAAATTCACAAATATTCAATTTTTTTAAGCCATAAAAAATTCGCTGTGTTTTCCCTGTTCTACAAGTGCATGGCAAATATGAATGAGGGGTACTCACCCCTGCCTATTCTTGAAGTGAAGTCTTCTAATGATTCAACGTACGCAGCTGCAAGAGCTTGGAGCTCTGTTTCTTGAGTGTCTGCAACAAAAAAAAGTTATTTTTTAATCCACTAATCCAATAAAATCAGTTTTTTTTTATGTTACAAGTTTTATTGCCTGTTTAAACTTTTCACGATTATATACCAATTCAAGAATACAATATGAAGCTATTTAATTTTTTTTAAGCCAGCCGGTATATTCACTTAAAAAAGAAGAAAACCATACTGGGCATGTGCGAAATCCTCTCTTTAAATTCAAAGTGAGCCCGAAGTAAACATTTGAAATATTCTCAAAAAAGAATCAAAGTTCAAAGGGTTTTTTTATGGTTGTTTTATGCTTGAAAAATTATTTTATTGCACAATTGTTTGTAATTTTTCATTCTAAACTGATAAATAAAGTCATTATCACTGCTTAATATTCAATTACTCGAGATTCTTTTACATATATTATAATTTGTAATGTAAATAACATCTCAGAATGGAAATAATTTACCATAAATTGAGTATTTTAGTTGTAAATATTCTTATTAGTGAAGCTTCATAATTTGTCAAAGCCAAGTTGAAGCTTGACCTTTTTTTCAAAGCCAAATCGAAGCTTCGTACACCTCTAAGCCCTAGAAATTATGGCTGGGTCAATCAGCTCTTTTGTCGATAATACCAAACGCCAATGCTTATCATTTATTTTATTTTAAACTAGCCGTTTGACCTGTTCTTTGCACAGGTAAACGGATTAGCCACATCAAAACTTTATATAAAATGTTGAGCGTCCTAATATGATAAAATTTCTCCTTGTACAATCTTGTATTAATTATGGCAATTTTGGCCAGATGTAGGCCTACTGAGGGTGGTTTCCCATTCTCATTCCATACAAATGTGAACACATTTCCTCTAAATTCTAGCCACCTAATTTCTATCCCATTAGTATAAATATTTGGTTAGCCTAGAATGGTTGTAAGATGTGGTGCAAAAATAAAACAAAACCTAATAACATGAAGGTCTTAAACACTTACCAGTTCTTACAGACTCCGAGTCAGATGAAGAAGACCGAGCGGCTTCTTGAACAATCTCTGTAAAGACCGAGGTGGACAGTTCCGAGCTGACACTGTCCTCAGAGCTCCAACCCTCTATCTCGCGCTGCACCAACGAGTCAAAGAACGCCATCATGCGAGGGTCCTCCTTTGTCGATTGGTGACTGTAGTCATGAGACATGAACTGAAAACATTCATTGACAAGGCTGTAGCATACATTCAGTATTGAGGTAGTTAACAGTATACAGAGTTGTCCAGCCCAAAATATATTTGGAACTATAATAATTTATCTAGATATCTATTTTGTCTACATTTAATTAGGGATGGCTCCTTAGAATCCCTTGAATCCTGAAGGATATTCTAAATTTAAGGATTCTAAAAATATCACATTCGAAAAAAAAAATTCACTTTCAAAATTCAAGAAAAAATTTGTCTATTTTTAAAAAATAAATTTGTTCTAGAACTGCTATGCTGCTTTTTTGTAGCTTAGCTCAACTATTGGAAAATCTATACAACCAGATCTGAGATAATTTATTTTACACTCAACTGAATGTATGAATGTTATAATGACTGCATTATAAAAAATATATATATTTAATTACTATTTTATTTTTTATAGCAACTGAAGAATAAATGTTAACAAAATCGTACTAATATAGGAGAGAACCTGTTATGTTTATCATGTTTTCTAAGATTCAAATTCATAGGTAAAATGAGTAATGGGATTCAAGATTTGGATTAGAGCCAGCTCTTGAAAATACTTTATAATACTTCGAGAAATTACTAACTTGCCCGAGTTGGGCAGTCAGCACCTTGTTCCTTTGACAATGGCTAGTTATAATTCTTCAAAACTGGCGTTATTTAATGTATATATAAATGCCCATTCGTAGAAACTAATATTATTATTATTTAAGAAATGAATGATTTCATGGATGTTCTTAGAAAGTTGGAGATCAGATACATGGTCCCACCTTCCCTTGATACGATGTCGCCATCTTGATGCTTTTGTAGTGGATAATGAAGATGTACTAGTTAGGTATTCAAATATTACTTTTCAAATTCTTGATTTATTATCAAACATAGAAAAGATATTTATATTACATATCGGTGTGACTTGCCACCATTATATATTTTAGTCCCCAAAACGCTTGCGTGTTTGACATTAAAGAAAATACATATTTACCATGATGCACAAAGCATCGGTTCTGGTTCTTGGTTCTTAAAAAAGTGTCAGAAATATGGGTGAAATGACACACTAATCACTTCCTTTGTGCGTAGCACTTCCCCCTTCTAACTTGCACTTGCATAGCACTATACTCATCCATTCAATTAAAGATCAACCTCCCTTGAGCTAGACTCATCCAAAACTTTACACAAAAAGTGCTCAGCAAATATTCACACCCTCCCACCTCAAGAGAGAGATATTAAAGAATGAGGAGGACCTTGCCAGACAGTTTCTATCATGAAATATAAAAATAAAATACATTAATTTAATATTATTAAAATATAAGTTTATTTAGAATAATAAAAGGGTTGTGAAATACAGTGACATTACAACTTTATGAATTTAAAATGTTGCAAGTTTAACAACCTCATAGGGTTTATAAAGATTTTCAAATGAGCCCCAATCTTAGAACTCCAAAGTCTAAATGTGTTTTTATGTCTAGCATTACACAGATAAGTGGGATGGTGATCTGTCCTACTTTAAACCATGATTTGGTTATTATAAGTAACCAAAATTATTATTTTTGGAAAATAAAAAAAAACCTGGCGTAAGTCCGCAACTGAGCTAAACTGACCAAGTGGTCGCTGCTGTTAGCAATGATAGTGCCACCATTTGTGGATAGAAGTTCTCATGTGATCAGCACAACGAACCCTCAAGACATTAATCTCAGTTCTCTAAACTGGAGCTGCTATTTTTTTTAATAATAATTTAATTTTAGAATGAACATCAAAAACTATAAAAACATATCCAAAAATAAAAAATGTTTTTGAATAAGAATAAATAAATATGTTCTCTTTCCCTATAAGCCAAATAAACAAGATACCGATATTTGTGGCCAACTTATATTTATCGTAGTGGCATGACTCCAGCTCACCTGTCCACTGCGGAGAACCAAGCTAATGTATTCCTCGTGAGAAAACACCTTTCTCATCCTCTCAATAGACTCTTCTTCCATTGATAAGCCCCCCGACGACTCAGGTAGCGGAAATGGACTCCAAAACTGCTCGGGACAATTTCAACCAATCATTAATATATGTAGGGTGAGGTGATTTCGTATGAATGGGGCGGGGATAACTGATCCCTGGCAAGGTGCACTGGAGTGAATTATTATTTCCAAAATTTAGGTTTCCATACACCCTCCAAGGAAATGTCTGTGCATTTTTTACTTTCTCTCTATCTTACAGGTAGAGAAAGTATGGTGATCGTCAAAAAATTCGAACTCGAGATTTTGATGAATTTTGACGTTTCATGACTTCCTGAATCCGAAGAAGTGGTTTTTGAATTTCCGTCTGTCTGTCTGTCTGTCTGTCTGTACCTCCAACTAGAGCCTAAACTATTTTACCGATTGAGCTGAAACTTGATATCTAGGGTTTTCATAGGGTTGCCCGGAGGGGTTTTTGGAATTGGATATCTACCCCTAAAATTAAGGGTAGTTTACTGAAGGGAAAAAAGAGAAAAAGTCGATTTTCTCAAAATCGGCTCTAACGATTTTGATTAAATTTTATTTATGAACATTAATAAATATTACAAACAAAATGGCTACTCTCAATATTTCAGCAAAATCGATTTAAGGGCTCCGGTCTGATGCGTAAATTAACATTTTTTATAATAGCTCCGAAACTATTTGAGATATGAAATAACTTAGCATTAAAAATATGTATATATATATATAATACAAATATTCTATCCGAAACATATTTTTATAAAATCAATAATTTTCAATCTATACGCAATTATATATATATATTTTTAACTTTTTGGACATTAAAGCTTAAGTATTGCGATCGTAAAACAAACTAACCTGAAATGTTGATGGATGTCGACGTCTCATGACACCCCGAACCCTAAAAAACAGTCTTTGCAATGCCGTCTGTCTGTGTGTCTATTAAAACTTAAAATTAAGGGTAGTTTACCGAAGGGCAAAAAGAGAAAAAGTCGATTTTCTCAAAATCGGCTCTAACGATTTTGATTAAATTTCATTTATAAACATTAATAAATATTAAAAACAAAATGGCTACTCTCAATATTTCGGCAAAATCGATTTAAGGGCTCCGGTCTGATGGGTAAATTAACATTTTTTATAATAGCTCCGAAACTATTTGAGATATGAAATTACTTAGCATCACAAATATGTATATATATTTATAATACAGATATTTTATCCGAAACATATTTTTATAAAATCAATAACTTTCAATCTATATGCAATTATATGAATTTTTTAACTTTTTGGACATTAAAGTTTAAGTATTGCGACCGTAAAAAAAACTAACCTGAAATGTTGATGGATGTCGACGTCTCATGAACCCCCGAACCCTAAAAAATAGTCTTTGCAATGCCGTCTGTCTGTGTGTCTATAAAAACTTAAAATTAAGGGTAGTTTACTGAAGGGCGAAAAGAGAAAAATTTGGTTTTCTCAAAATCTGCTCAAACGATTTTGATTAAAATTCGTATCTAGGCGTTGATTAAGATTATAAATAAACTGGCTATTTTCATTTTCCTATGAAAATGATTTTTAGGGTACATTACAGAAGCGTTAATTTCCGTATCTCCACAACTATTGGAGAAACTAAACAACTTATCATTGCAAAATTGTAGGCCTATTAGAAATAAAAAACTTTTATTTGACATATATTTTTATAAAAGCAGCAGTTTCTGAGATATTTGCAAATATATTAATACAATTTTGTGAGCTTTAGTTGTAAACATATACTACTTAAGTCTTAACGCAATAATTCTCCAATGCCATAGAGTAATTAAATATAAGTATCTAAAATAGTATGTTATTTTTCCTTAAATCTCTTAGGAGAAATGTTTGCATAGCAATGATCTATCTCCATTTTAGACTCAATAGTCAATATTTACATTTTTTATTGGTCAAAATGTATAAATGAATAATTAAATATAAATGTGATGACTTGAAGATCTGCAACATCATATAAAATGTTAAAATTTTAACCAGAAATCGAAATTTTAATACGAAGTGTTGACCCTTGTGGAAGACATTAAACTGTTTGAAATGCTCTTAGGTGGACAAAGATGCGCCTCTTTTCTCATTGATTCTATATAATTGTATATTATATGCGTGTTCTTATGTGGAGTGGTGATGATACAATGTACATTATTCCGTTCAGAAATCTTACGAGTTTATAGAAAGAGAGAGAAAGTCTGTGCGGTGCGCCGTACCATTTATTTTTTTTCAAATTAATTTGCCTCGTGTTTTTTTTAAATTAGTTAATTTTAACAGAGCATACAAAATATAGATAGTATGATGACAAAACATTTCAACTAGGCTCAGTAAATGTTATTCCATGATATTCTTGGTTAAATCTTAAATAGTAATAAAAGTTTAAGCTTTATTACTGGTATTTAGATTTCAGACTTAGATTTTTAAATGCATACATGCACACATGCGCTCGCGCGCACACACACACACACACACACACACACACACTTTTTTGTTGTTGTGAGTTTAGCATAAGGATCATTTTTAATTTAATATAAGGTATTTTAAATGAAAAAAAACCGTGAGAGCCAGTAAAAAAAGCATAAAACCAACAGCAATATATCGAGTTAGGATTTGAACTAGGATGTGGGAAGCTTTGAAAACCTTGACTTTGCTTGGAAAAAATATCAACTTTAAATGGGCTTTAAAATAAGTCCAGCTTTGACAATGTTACTATAAAGCTATGTTAATAAAAATATTGAAAGCTAAAATACAAATTTACGTTCATTACAATTAGTCCAGCAGCCAAACTATATTTTAAAATTCCCTGACTTATCCAGGTTTTCCAGAGCCAATTTCCAACTTTTTCCGTCCCTATTTATTCAAAAATTATTTTGTTAAGATCAAAATTTAATGCAATAATATTTTTAGACACATACATGTTCTAAAAGTGTGTCACTCTATGCAGGTGTTAAAAGGTATTAGCATAAAGTGAGGGCCTATTCGGTATTGCAATCCAAGTTAGATTTGATTTAGATGATATTAATACATTAAACGATCGTCTTACACTAGTACCGGTAATGTAAAATTGTTGTGAGACATTCTTATTTAGTTTCTTCTTCCAATAAAGTAATAAATTCTCGCACATGCCCAATGTTCTTTTCCTGTGTTTGTCCTCTATGCTTTACCTTTTACATGTTCCTATCTATGTGTCCAATCATTCTTTACAATTTTCCATTTTCTCCCTTTTGTGTTGTTTTGGTTTTCTCTTTTAGGAAGTTGCATTGCACGTTTCACACTCCTCCGTGATGAGTTCCGAGAAACCTAGGTCGAGGGATTGAGCGGTGAAGATCGACTTTCTTTAAGAGGCAGCCATTACCTCTTTGTCCATTGGCAGCAATGCAACGTGTGAACCGTTTTCTTATTTTCATTGTAAAAGCCATATTGTGTTCGTCCCTTTTATGTATGTTTCTATTACCTTCTTCCAAGTGTAATGTGTTCCAAGTGTCATTGAGCGAGAGGAGGTTTTCCTTATTGAGATAACTGATTATTTAGTAATACAATAATTAAATATAATATAAATATAGCATCCTATACGACACCTTAGCTCAGTCGTTAATGGTCTGTCTACTGATCTAAGGGTTTGATTACCGACATGGTTGAAAAATTTATCATTGGTGAAATGTGGATTTACCCTTTCACAATGATGAATTAATGACTAGAAACTGGATGCTGTGCCTGTCCTAGTCTTAAGTTAGATTATAGAGAATATGCAGCTACGACAGGCCTATCAAGCCGGTAGCGGAAAATATATGGCTTGATTAAAATTGACCCAGGTCAAAGGTTAGAAACAGTAATGGATGTAAAAACAAACAAAAAACATTCAATCAATCCACCGAGAGTCAAGACACAAGTTTGAATATGCAACTACAGAATCCAGATGGGAAAAAATCAAGAAATAAGCAACAACAAACTCTAAGTGACCATGATCTACCTCTAGGCATGCTGCCATAGTCCAATTGGTGTTTTACTCTCCTCTGCTGAAGAAGGGGAATGATGTACCCCAAAAATGTTATAATAATGTGTCATTTTGTGTTTTTAATTGTGAACTTTGAGGACTACAGTTTTATGAAGTGTGGAGGCCTTGCCTTTCTATCTTGGTTTCAATGATTAGTTGTGTAATGAGTAGAGATGGGTCGAATCTTCTATTTCTCGAATCCAAATCTCGAATCCGAATCTATATTTTATTTTCGAATCTCGAATCCGAATCCTAGCAAATTGTTAAAATTTTAATGATTTAAAAATAGACCTACATTACACAATATAAGCTTAAACTGTGAATTAAGATTTATTTCAATCATGCTTTCAATTTTAACCAACCCCAACCATCCCTCGCAAAATACTGGATAAAATCCAGCCAAATTAAACAATTTAAACTCATAATATTGTTAAAAATCAAATCAATTAAAATTTGAGTGTCTTAATTATTTTTAAAAGTGTTGATAGAATGAGTCAAGTTTCTAAAAAATCATTTAAAATAAAAAAAAAACAGATTAGGCATAGTTACCTTTTGATCAACTTTAATCATAATTGAAGGATTCTAATTTATTCTAATAAGAAAGCCAAAATAAAAATACAAATTGATTTTTTATAAAAAGACTAAAACAACATGCTTAGCAACCAAACATACATTGGAAATAGAGAACTCTATAATGCCTAAGTATGTTGTATTATTTTCTTTTATATCTATTATCTATCTTCGCGTAGAAAACAAGAAATATATTCAATTCTTGCGATATATCGATTTCTGAGAATAAATTATATTTAAAACATGAACATATTTTCGACCCTTGCATTATGTTCATTCCCATTTTATAAGGCAGGACTATGTTTGAATATTTTTACAATTACTTCAATAACATATTTTAAAAAAATAATAAACTCTTAGATAAAATCAATTTAAAAACAAATGATGAATTAGCAAGTTGTTATTTGATTTTTTAAACTCGAGAGCGCTTACTAAATGATATTACCTGAATCGATTCTAAACAAACAATCGATATACTATACATAGGCCGGTGGCATAAATAAACAGTTTTATTGGTGTCTAACTGTTGACAGTATTTATTTTTCATGAAACCCAATAAAATATATAACTTAAGGATCTTATGAAATAAATTGGGGTTCTTTGCATAGTTGTAGATAATTAAAACCAGTTGGGTAGTAAGAATTAACAGTATGTTTAATTAATCAACACTCTGGAGAATAAATATATACGTCGTGGCGGCTGACTTTGTATTGTGTATAATGTATTCTTATTTATGTTAAAAAAAAAGCTGCAATTTGTTGTATTTATTTCGAATTTTTTTTTTAAAGCAAGCCATTGGGCCACCTCATTTTTATACATTTCGAGTTTATTTGTAATTCTAGTTTTGATTTTTAGTTTTTTAAGAGTTTTAAAGTTTTAATGTGTTCATTAAAATATTTTACAAGATTGTTCGTTAAGGTTAAAGTTTTAGAAGTGAGCATGTGCCGAAACGGTCGAGTCCAAGTTTCCCATAGATGGGAGGGTAGGGTTTAGGCATGTTAGATTTTCTACACCTAACAATAATTTTTTTAAATAATAATATTATTCATGCTTATCTCTTTTGTTCGACAAAATAAAGATTTCGGATTAAGTTGTGCTTTTCAAGTAGGCCTGACTAAGTAATTTTTGAATTCAAAATATTATGCTTTGTTTATGAGCTGAAAGATTCAACCATCAAATCCAGTAAAACACCGAATCCTCGAATATCAATCTCGAATACTTGTCAGGATTCGGTGTATTCGAGGATTCGAAGATTTGAATGGCCCATCTCTAGTAATAAAATATTTCATAAATGATTTTGCTGTATAAAGTTATTTAATAAATACAATTTAAAAAAAATCAGAAACTGTATGCTTCCTGTGGCTGGGTCTGTTTATTAAAATGCCTCCATCTCCCTCAAAAATAAAACAATTGAAAAAAAAATTGTACTTTGCACAACCCTAATTTGAACCATTCCTAAACTACAAATTCACATGTCAGTTATGCAAACTAAACCAATTCTGTTAAGCTGTTAGTTTTTTCTCCACTACTTCTTACTACATGTCAAGGCTATCTGAATTTAACTCAATAATAGGGTAAGGATGAAGATGGTACCATTGTGGAGGTAGCTTATAAAACCTTCTAGAACAAGCAAACCTAACCATGAGTTTGACTGTTTAGTCTGCATATTCGCAGATATTAATATGCAGTTATCATACCACCATATGAATTCCTTTTGAGTTCATCTCCCAAAGACAGGTTATATTAGGAAATGCTTTATGAAATAAAACACTTCCTTATAAATAGGTAGGCTATAGCACCAAGAAAATTGCTATCCAAGTAGTAAGAAGCATACACAGATACTAAATTGGTCAATTTGTAGACTCTGGAATCAAACCTTTTTGTATATAGTTTATCTGCCCTCACTCCCAGCTAAATTAAAAATAGATACTTATTTATACACTTTAACTTGTGATTATATACTTATTGAACAGTTTTAAAATACTATAACTAATAAGGAAAACATAATTTAACTTTGTGGGGTACATTTTGCTACACATAGAAGAAATTACAGGAAAGAAGAATACCTTTATCAATTTTTCAACTCCAGAAGAAGCAATAATGTAGTTTGAGGGGTTAAAGCGGACCTGGTTAACAATGGAGCGATGTCCCCGGAGAATCATGTGTGCCGAACTAACCCACTGACCTGAAATAACATTTATTTCTTTAACATCAGTGACTTGTAAATTTCATTGTATAATCATGCTGGTTTGCTACAAATGGAAAGCAAAACATAATCTGTGAAAACTTTAAATCATTTTTAAATAGAGCAGTGGTCTGGATTATGCTTAGAAAAAGTCAATCTCTGCTTACTTTGTATGGCTGAGAAAACTTCTTTAAATGTGTCTAAGCTAGCACGTTTAGTATCAACAGTTTCTACTCTGGGGTTTCCTGTTAAATGTAGCTAATATACTTAGGACATTAGAATTCTTAAGAATCTTTGAAGTTCAAAGATTTGATAAAATATTGAATTTGAAGGGGGAAAAAAAGTTTTCAATTTTGAATTGTAATTTGTTTTAGAGCCATTAAACTACTTTTTTGATGATTAAGCTCCAAAGTAATTTGAAGACTAACTAGACTAGACTTGAATGTATGAACGCCATATTGAATGCATTATAACAAAAAATGTTAATATTTAGTTGCTATTTCTATTTTTCATTTCCTCTTGTGCTTATCATATTTTCCCAGATATAAATATGAGTCAACTTTAGGTACTTATAACAGGAAAATATATTCTTCCCTCTATAAGGTAAATAATATTATATATAAAAGAAAATCTAGTTAAATCTACTTTTAGCCCTTTGAGGAATACTTATTTTTTACTCTTTAAGTTAGATAATATTATAAATAGAATAGCAAGTGAGGTTAGGAACAAATAAAAGGAAATAACATAATATGGCTTTTACAATTAAAAGAGGAACAAATTTTAGATTTTACACTGTTGCCACTGGAATAAGATATAATTTATTTTTGGGGAGCAAATCTATTTTTAATAACTTAGGGCCGGTCTTATGACCCATCTGGCCAATATATATTTTTATCTGGTTGATAAGTTAAAAGTGCATCTTATGACTGCCAGATAGCATTTATCTGCCTGATAAAATGTATTTATCCATCACATTTTTATCAAGAGGTTTAAGTACCTGATAACTTTTATTTAAAAGTTAAAATGGGCATTGCCATAGTGATGAGTTGTTTTTCATGAGGTTTTGCCTATCAGAATCTGTTTTTAGGTTAAAATCTTGGTTCACGTGTTTAGTAGGCACAGGCTCAGGCTCTAACTATATATACAGTTAGAACATTTAATTCACACTTTTATTAAAAAAAAAACTGACAATATATTTGTAGAGTTATAGTTATATAAGAACAAATTATTTAAATGCGAGTACATTAAATGAAATTTTTGTAAACAATGTACCAAACTAGTGACCACATTTTGGCAGACACCGAAATTAGTACTTGTAAGACAACCTAGCTACCGAGCCCACGTGATACCATCTGTTTCCTCGCACTCATTTAGCCACCATAATTTAACAAATGTTGAGAGTTTTAGCCACTAGCCAGGTAATAGCGGTAGCAGCAGGGTTCATACGCATGCGCGCACCAGTAAAAACAGTATCAACCTTGCATTTTCTGCATAAAAATGTATTTATCCAAAAGAAAGCTATCCGGTGGATAAATTCAGTTCATATAATACACATAATATATTAAAATGGCTGATAAACCTTTATCCGGTTGTTAACTTGAACATGCCGATAGCAATATTTATCCAGTAGTCATAAGACTGGCCCTTAATCTCTCAGGGTGTTTCCAAGTAAGTCCCTGCACAGTGATCACTAGCTGACGGTGGCAACCTTGACAGGAAGGAAAGACAAGAGGACAACAGCAAATCAGGAGAAGAGGTTAAAGGAATGGAAAGAGGAACAACAGAGGACTGAGTTCTAGAGAATAATAAGGGACCAGACACCAAGGGATAAGCCCAGTACAGGGTAGGAAGAATGGGGAAGATTCTGGGGCAGCATTAGTGGAAGTAGCTGAAAAGGTGTGCAAGAGAACTAGTGGAAAGATAAGAAATAAGGAAACACCATTGTGGAAGCTTAGAACAAAATAAGTGGTAACTAAGAAGAACAGGGTCTTTAGGGAGTGGTTCCAAAAGAGAACAGTGAAAGTCAAGGAGGAATATAAGGCCAAAAAGAAGGAAGCAAAGAGGGTAGGGGAGGAGAAGAAGAGGAGTTTAATGGAAAAGTGGATGGAAATGATGGCGGTCAGTGTGGGTAGTAAGAAAATACTATATGGAATGGTCAGGAGTAACTGAAGACGTAAGGAGGAGCAGGTTGAAATGGTAAACCAAAATGTGAATGATGTGGTAGAAAAGGAGGAACCCAAGGAGATATTATGATATAACAATTTTTTGGTTGATAGCATAGAATTAATGAAGAATAATTATATATATATAATAAAAAAGCTCTTGAATTTTGGAATCACTAATATATACAGGATGTATTTTAATTGGTGTCAAATATTCTAGGGATGTATTCTCATCAACAAAACATTAATAGTTCATATGAACATGCGTATAGAAATGCTTAGTTTCTGAGGTAGGAGGAATTTTACCGTTCAGTTAATAATCAATCCAACAGAAGAAGAAATGCAAATAAACAAGACAAAGTTTAACACAAAAAAACAAAAACACAAGAAGAGAGAATACTTTGTTACAAAAATAGTTCAAAATGGTGTAATTCTCTTTGATGCACTCTCTGAGTGTGCTTTGTCATACTCTGTTGAATACAACTATGGTGTTATGTATTTGCTCACATTCATTTACGATATGGCCTCTTAAAACGTCAAGATCAGGGACAGGATTTGAGTAAACAATGGACTTAAAATGTCCCTATAAGTTTCTAAAACCAAGCGTTTCTAGACCCATGTTTATATGAACTTTTCTTAATGTTTGGTGGATGGAAATAAATACGTCTAGAATATTTGACAAAAATTAAAACATACCCTATATATAGGGTGTATTTTAATATATATATATATATTTTTATATATATATACTCTATTTGTGTTTAAATGTGTGTGTGACTACTTCTACTATAGAAGACAGAAGAAAGGAAGATGTCACCTTTGAGCATTGGATTCTTCCCACATTTTTCCTCTTTCTCTAGGTGGGCTTTCTTCATCAAATTTACTCTTAGTAGTTTATTTTTCCTTTTTCTTTAGTTTTATTAATTTCCTTTACTATAAAATTATTTAGCCATTGGGCCACCTCATTTTTATATATCTTTTGGTGGTATATAACAGTGGGTTTTAGACCTTTTTCAGAGAATGGGGGGGAGGAGTCAGTAAGTAGGCCAGTTGTGTTAAGGAGCTTACTTCAAAGTGGTTTACATACTCAGCTATCGAGTTATCGTAACTTGTGAGGAGAACATCCTACAGCTTGAGTCCTTGTTTAGTATGGAGGGTGCCCCCCAAACCATCTTGAAAGTTGCATATTCGAGCAACTGTGTGTTCTACACTTGTCAAAGTTAGAACAACGAAGATAGATCAGGACACAGAACTGCTGAGTAGGGACACTGACAGAATGAGGAACTTTTTTTTAAAGTCTTTCAACTTGTTCTAAAAAACTTTATCAAATTTATACACTCCTATAGTAGCTAATCTATTTCAATAAACAGATCAAAACAAACCTCAAAATCATTTACCGCTGCCTAACCTATCCCAATAAGCCATCCTGACAAGTAGGCCCACAGGTTGGGGGAGTAGTGACCAAAATATATTTTTTTAAATCAAAATTGATAAAAACTGGAATTATGACATAACTAGTGTTTAGAACTAGAGTTGGGCCAGATCCACTATTTTACTAAACTAAACCTCGAAACCAAATCTCCAATTTACCTTCAATTCCAAATCTTGGGAAATTCTAATTCTATGAACATAAAGAGGATATATAAATATACCATAATGTAAAGTGGTCAAGGTTCTTTGAGTCTTAGCTCTAGACCATTCATCTCTTTATTTATTATCCCCTGTTTATTGGGCTAATTTACTATTATTCTTTAACACCTAAATTCAATGTTCATGTAATAGGCTTGCAAGGGGGCCTCCCCCTCTCTCTCTTCCCCCTCTCCCCCTCCCAGGCTAACAAATATTCCAGTTTTTTTTTATAAAACTTCCTTTTTCTAAATAAAAAATTACCTGTGTTTTACAGTTATGTGTGGGGAAACATTGCAGGTACTCTGTTCTATTTTTCAAAATTCCATGGCATACTGTGCCATCCACCAACGTTTTGCTGTTTTCCAAGATTTTGGGATAACCTGACATTTACCTTTGTTGTCACCCTGTGGTATCTTCCAGACGTACAGGTTGAAATCATCCGAGCCGGAAAGCACATACTGGTCGTCCCCCCCGGCAAAACAACAGCTTTTCATAGTGCAGGAGTTGTAATAGCCCGGATGATCAAACTGGCACAGATGGCTTGGAGAGTGTGTGGAGTAGAGGACCGGTGGTAGCCGTCGACGTAGAGCCAAGATCTGCGTGCCTTGCTGGTTGAACCGAACGCTCATGCAGCTCTGTGTGGCGTTCGCTCCGCCATAATGAACAATTACCCTAAACAGTCACAGCATACAATGTGTTGACAAAATTATACTAAAGGTTTAGAAAACTAATACGCGTGGGAAAGTCTCCTTATTTGGGTTTGAAACAAATTCAAATCAAAGTGACCTAAATAAAATATTCCCAAAGTCTAAATTGAAATCTGAATATTTTTTATGATGTTTAATGTAAAAGGGGGGGTGGGGGGGGTCAATAATGTGCATATTTATAAAACTTAGACACTAAATATAATGATAAAATGGTTATCACAGAAAGGTGTACATATTTTGGCTGTGCTAATAGTGGGTTATATTACAATTAGTATTCAATTACTTCAGCTTTGTCAAGTGACATTAATTTGTAGTGTATATATTAACAAGAATCACAAATTGAATAATAAATGTGTATTTTGGTTGTCAATATATTTACGTCAAAGCATTAAATTAAAACCAAAGCTTTTTTTTCTATATGAAGTAAAGCTTGAAGCTTTACACACCTACAAAAAACTAACTTAATTTGAGTAAACCCCTCTTAACACCAGAGTATATCCGCTTTATTTAAAAACTCGAAGAAAATAAAAGAAAAAATCTTGAGACCAGACATAAACCTCTAACAGCCCACTAGTAGCAAGCAGTCTCAAGCATATGGCTACTATGAATAAAAAAGAGTTTATAGTATAAACTTAACTTATGGCTAATGTGGCCAGTCTTCTTGAGGTGTATTTATTTACTATTACTTTTGATAAATTAATATGATTTGCACCTGGTTCGGTGGCCGCATGGTATAAGGTGTCACTCTTGTGTTAGGCTAGACTGCTGATGAAAGGGAGATGGGGTTTGAATCTCGATAAGGTGTACTGAGGGTGGATTTTCCTTAATTATTTTCCATTCTCCCACCATGTCAATTCAGGTACACTTCCTCTAAATTCAACTTTTCTCATCCCTAACTCACTAGCTTAATTAGTACATATGCGTATAACCAGAAGCGGTATTAAGATGCTGTGGAAAAAAAAAATTACTTCATAATACATATTTTTGTTACTATCAGAATGTTTCTTCGACCTAAATCAGCTAAATTATATTTTAAATTCCCTGACTTTTCCAAAGCCAATTTCCAACTTTTCCAGTCACTGTATGTTTAAAATATTATTTTATCAAGATCAGACTATTGTAATAATATTTTTAGACACATACACATCCTGAGATTGTGTCACTCTATGAAAGGGTTAAAGGATTTCAACCTAAAGTAATGGGCTATTGGTTAATGCATCTAAGTTAGATTTCAGTGAGATAATATCGAGACATTATATGATCACCTTACACAAGTACAGTTTAAAAGTGATGTGAGGCCCATTCCTTTTTAATTTCTTCTTCCTATAACATAATAAATTCACACGCATGTGCATAGCCATGACTAAATTTTGGGCTGAATATGTGCAGTTAAGGGGTGGAAAGATTAAAAAAAAATTACTTGTTGACTTTGAGAATTGAGATTAGTATACCCAACAGGGAAAAATGTGTTAAAATATATTAGCAGTGAGTATTAACTAGGTGAAAAATGTTATTTTGACTATTGTAAATAAAAATTGCATAATTTTCTAATGAATATGTGAAAATTTTACAAATTCAATCAAATTCCCCGACTTTCCCGTGACTTTTCTGTGACCAAGCAAATTCCCCGACTTTTCTCTGTTTTCCAGATCGCTGGACACCCTGTAAATGTAGAAATGAAGCTGGACACCCTGTAAATGTAGAAATGAAAAACAAAGTCTAGAGTAAAATATTTTGACAAGTAGTGCTTTGAAACAAAAATATGTAAATTTGATAGCTCTACTTGGAGGAAAAATGGGAGGATGATTATTTACTTCAGGTCTCAATTAAGATGAGGCACCATTTAGAGCCCCCAACACAAATGCTAAAAGTCATACTATCTGGTCGAAAGTAAGTACACACACCTATTTATTCTTTATTTTAATATGTACAACCTGAGATCACATCAATATCCTGTGAAAATCAACACTGGTCTTCCCTCCAATTGGAAAAAAATATTAGTCCGAGATCTTACTTGCGAGGTCTGCGGATGTCCCAAAGGCCGACTCCTTCCTTAGAGTTGGCTGTTGTGAGTATTCTTGGCTCTACAGGGTTGAACATCACTGCGTGGAACGCCGAGGGATAGCTCGCAAGACAGAACGGCTCTACAGGACAATGCACACAATCAATTTTAATCTGAGCCACTGTAGTCTAGAGGTCGGAGTTCCTGACTACAGATCCAGAGGTCCGAGTTTGATTCCTGGCGCTTTCAGAATTTTTCTGTGTAGCATTGGTCTGGGACAGGATCAAACTCAGCCTCATTGTGAGGACAAATGAGGAGCTACTTGAATAAATAAGTAGCAGCTCCAGTCTAGAAAAGAGAGATTAATGGTTGGTTGTGCTGACCACATGACACACACTATCCTCAAATGTTGGCACTTATCATCACTAACGATGGTGGCTGCTTGGTTGGTATTTACAGGCTGATGCAATGGAGGTTTTTTTTTGTTGGGGGTAGGAGGGGGAGGGGGGGCAGGGCGGGAGGTCTAACACATACAGTGGAAAAAACAATGGTAGTACATTTTAAAAAGGTAATTAACAGATTTATCTAAGGACTATGAATAAGGAAGTTAGTTGAGAGAATTATTTTTATTGGTATATTGAAAACAAGTTTTTTTTCTAACGTTGCATAATTTTTTATATAAAAAATAGTGCATATCCATTTTAATTGTTGGCTATGATAGTGGGCCAAAAATGTAAGAACCTGCATTGGTTGGTTCCCTTATGTCATAGAGTAGTACTCTTCCATCGTCGCAGGCACTAGCAAACACATTATCATTGAGAGGATCCATGGATATTCCATACACGGGCTGCTCATGGAGGAAGAAATCAAAAGCTTCTCCCCTGGAAATAAAACATGTGATACATTTCATACAATTTAGTTTAAATATTAAATAAATAACTAAAATGAAAGGTCATAGCTGCTACACATGAAGGTAAAAATTAGTAGATAAATAGTAAAATTCAGTAAAATTGATTAAAGGGCCTTTTTTTAATAGAACCCCACTAATATCAATGACTATCTCAGGATAAAGGAAGTAGAGAGTAATTTTATAACAAGTGCACCTGTATTACCATGTAGAAGGTGGGAAAACAAAGGAATAAATTAGTTAGATGAAAAACCACACCTAGTTTGCCAGGCAGAGAAATGAACCTCAACATTTCCACTATCGGTAGTCAGTCTATTATAATCCTAAGGCCTTAAACTGTGTAATCCACTTGGGTGGATTTCCATTCCCTATGAGGTTGATACTCTTTACTCTTTATGTATTACTATTACACTATTTTATCCAATGAAATTATATATGTGATAAAATATATACTTTAGTAAATTACTTGTAAGCTTTGTGGTTCTGATATTACAGAAAAAATATATGCTATAGCATTCCTGTTTAGTAAAAATTAAATCAAAGCTCCAATATCAAGAAAAATCTATTAGCATGACATTTTGGCAGTCGTGTTAATCTGAGGTTTAGTGCAATTATTTTTTTCTAGACATTCCTTGATATAAGATCAAGTTTAGGAAAAATTAATTTGGCATGTATAGATGCTTACCTTTATCTTTGAATAAAGCATCTTAATGTTTTTAAAATTCCTAAGAGAAGGCAAAATTCAAGAACTACTTAGATTTTTTTTTCCAAAGCCCAAAATTCAAGATAATTCCCGATTAGTGACCACCATTTAACAAGCTAAGCCAAGGGAGTGACCACTACTTTAGAAGTCAGTAACCTTGGCTCGAAGCACCCTCCCTTGTTGTTGTGAAATACTCACGTCTCAATGTCATGAGCAATGACTTGATCATCGTTTCCTGCTGAGAACACCTTCTTGCGGGTGCTGTCGAAACCAAGACAGAAGATGTTGCTGATGTGCTGGGTATTCATGGCATGGGGCTGACCCGCTCCTGTGATTGCTTGCTCCACATCCCAAATGAGGACTCTACGGTCATCACCACCTGTGGCAGTTCACAGAATGGTTGTGACTCTAATCATTGGATCAGAGGGTTTTAATGATAGTTATTATATTGTAGCCTTTAAGTGGTGGTGCTGGAAACCAAACCAAAAATCCTTAGCTTTGTAGACAGATGTGTTGCCAACTAAAGTAAGGCGTCAGGCTATGCAGGGTGTAGTGTGTATTAAAGTTGGCAGAAGTTAAATTAGTTTGTAATGTGTGTGCTGATTTAAGGTATTTAGTAAATGCATGTATTTTTTTTAATCAAGCACAGTGTCTTACTATCTTTTCAGATTATATGCATATGTACTAATTAAACTAATGAGTTTGAGATAAGGAAAGTTGAATTTTGAGGAAGTGTATCCACATTTTTGTGGAGGTAGAGTGGAAAATCATTTAGGGAAAACCACCTCAGTTCACCCGAAAGGGATTCAAATTCCGATCTACCTGTAATTGGCAGTATAGTCTATTGCGAGAGTGATGAATTAGACCATGCAGCAACTGAAGCAGGTGAAATACATGTTAAATTACCTCCGACACTTTTTCAAAATATCTTATCTAAGATAATATAATAAATATATTATTTCAAATGGATGTATAGTATTGTTGCAATGCAATAAAAATGTCAAATCATAACCTCCACCAGTGGCCATGCATAAGGCGTTAAGCTTACAATATACAGGATTGTCAGTGATAAGGTGAATTAGGTTTGAATTAGTGCCAGGTGCAGTGGAGATCGTTTTCCACGTATGAGTGAGCAATGTGGTTTTCTCATCCCCTTTCCATGCTAATGTGGGTGCATTTCTTACAGGTTTCTTTAGCTGCCTCAAATGTTAATTCATGCGCAGTTATTGATAACACCTAAATATCACCTCTACTCTATTTTGGTATTTGTAGCAACATAGATATTTTAGTACACAGTAGTTCAATAAGTGGCAAACCAAATTTCAAGCTTATCAGGATTTATTTGAGTGTTCTGAAGATAATTTTTACCAATGATTTCCCACTCTACTTTCAACAAATGAGACTACATAACCTCCAAACTTGCATTCCTTCATCCCTATCCTAATAGTACAATCAAATGCGGATAGCCCAGGTGGTAGAGCATCTGGTGAAAAAAAACCACATAATATTTAATTTTTAGCTAGAAATATTTTTTTTATGCTTCAGGACTATTATTGTGGCCAAATAATAGTATAGGCAGACAAGAGGTAAAGAGAACTCTGTCTATGCAAGACACTAAGGGGCTGTGCTACGCGAGTGAACAAAAGGGAGCGGCGCAGACGGTGTGGCGGGAAACAGCAAATTGAGGCGGTGGTCTCGTGGGGGCATATACAGGACACAAGCGAAAAGAGTTCAAATCAGTAACCATGATGTTGTCATCAAAGACACATGAATTCAGTAAATTGTTAATAGACTACAAAAAGCTAAACAGAAAGATCAAGCAAATACCATCTGCTTGGAAAGGGAATCTTGCGTTGAATTTTACCATTTATATGAGAAACACACATTAAACATTAAAGCATTAAAAGGGGATGGTAATTACTATTCGTCCATACGCCTATATTGTTTAGATTTATAGATCTGATAAGGTTTTAAATTCACATTTTTCAATGTAGAAATAATGTATCATAATTTTGGAAAAAAATAAATTTAGTTACTTCAACAATTTCAGAGCTGGGACCACTCTCTATCCTCAAGCAATTGGTCATGGTAACTAGATTTTATTTTTCATATCACAAAGCACACATCTACTTTTTACTTGACTGATTAAGCGAATTCTGACATTTCAATCACTAAATGTAATTTAACGCAACCAAAATACACACAAAACACTTCCTGTGAGTGCTAGAACAGGAGTTGTGAAGACAAACACTCCTTTTGTCTGAATGCTCAGAAAAAGCGTTGTGAGCCTTGCTGAGCATTTCGCACTAAAGTATCACAATATTTTATTGTATCAACTGCTTGGAATTCGGCCACGCCACTCGCCGCATTGCTTCGCCTTTATGTAGGACACTTCCATGCCAGCAGTGTATTTTATATTTTCTCTTTGCATGATTCTCTCATGCCGCTCTTGCTTCTGTTCGCTCCAATAGCGCCTTAGACACTATAAAAAAAATCCATGGCATCAACCCACAATTGAGCCATAATGACTTAGCAGCCACTGTCTGTGATGAAGATAGTGTACACTAGGACACTAACTAAAATAATTTGATAGTAATATGAATATTCAAAAGCCTGATCAGAAAAAAAACTGGTATTAGAGTTGAATGTGATGATGTACTAGGTGTTGTTCTAGGTAAAGTTGGTTTACATATATACCAATATATTAATTGTTTAACATCTAATCTGTTAAGTTTTAAGAGTCAACCACTTTTTAATGCAACTAAATATAAACAATTCTGAGTAAACTATCATATTTTTACCACAGGACTCATATTATGCCATTGATATACAATGACTAATTATTGTCCAAATTGATTGTTAAGAAAAAGATAAATTACCCTTTCTTTTTTGGTGAAAATGTCACTCTTTCCCTTACATTAATTCCATTCTATTGCCCATACCATCTCACTCTTGCTTCCTTTAATATCTCCTGTACTGTATCTGTACTCCTACTCTTACCCAAAAAACTTCATTCCTAATCATGTTTCTCCTCATGACAGCTAACATGCTATCACAAACTTCATTCCCATGGCCTCCCACTTTCCTAGTCTCTCTTACATTCAATATATATGTTTCTGCTACATATTTTGACAATGGGTACAAAGTACGTCCTAAACAACACTTCCTTACACTTCAAGGGCACTTCTCTCTTCCATAGCAAGTCTCTTACACACCTATAGAACAACTTTTCCTCCTGTAGTCTTCTCATTAAATCCTCTCTACTTCCACCTTTCTCCTCAATCACGCTTCTGAGATATTTTACTTTCTGTACTTTTCTAAGCTCTACTCCATTCCCCTTATAGCTTTACTAGGGCTTAGCCTCTTCCTTGTCACTACAACAACTTCAAAATTTGTCAAGCTAAATTTCATTCCACACTTGCACTACCTCATTACATTCTTGTAGTTGTTCCTGTACTTTCTTTTCCCTTTCTCCCCCCATACCATCAAGTTATCAGAAAACATCGTAGGTTTCATTCTGCCCTCCTCGAGTTTTCCTGCCACTTTGTTCATGATCATTTCCATTACTATTACAAATAGTAATGGTGAAAGAGCTCTCCCCCACTTCACTCCATTTTTTATTTGGAGCCACTCCATCCTTCCACTCTCTGTCTTAACACAACTCCTGTTATCCTCATACCGGCACATGCTTTTAACTCTCATTACATTTCCACTTAGGCCTCCTCCATCGCTTTCCAAACTTTTATTTCTATCCATGCTATCAAATGCCTTCTACACATCTATAAATACCATTAACAAGTCTTTCCCATATTAATACCTTCTTTCCATCAGCTGTCATATGACAATGATTAAGTCTTTGGAGACTTCTGTTCCCTAAATCTGTGCTGTTCTTCTCTCCAACTTCCATTTATTTTATTTCTTATTCTCTTTACCAGTAATTTCTCATATATTTTTGTACAGTGAAATATCAGCATTATCTGCCTGTAATTTTACACCTCTCCCTCTTTCCTTTCTTGGAAATAGATATTAGGCCTATAACTCCTTTTTCTATGCTTCCAGTACCTTGCTTTCCTTTCCAAACCGCTCTCAGCCTTCTGTATAACCTTCATATGTATATACTTCATCTATTGCTCTTATTTCCACAATCAGTTCATCAATGCCTAGTGCTTTTCCTTGATTCATTCTCTTTAATGCATCATCCACCTCTTTCTCCTCTTCTACTATTACTCCCTGCTACTCTGTTTCACTCTCATCCCTTTTCTCTTCCAGGTTTAACATTTTCTTAAAATATCTCATTCATAGTTCCTTTTCTTCCTTCTCCTGTCTTCAATGTTCTTACCTCTTTGTCTATAATTTTAACTTATTATCTTTTCTCCTTTCTTCTGTTTCTTACTTGGCTAAACAACACCTTCTTACTTCCTTCCACGTCCCATTCCAGCATTTCTATCCATTTTTGTATCAAA
Source organism: Timema podura (assembly GCA_033556935.1). NCBI lineage: Eukaryota > Metazoa > Arthropoda > Insecta > Phasmatodea > Timematidae > Timema > Timema podura. The sequence goes on from JAVRXN010000008.1 coordinate 18,976,643, forward strand.
TCCTTCCTGGCTTCCTGTACAACTCACCTTTTTTCTTCTTCATCCTATATTCTTCCTCAGGTTCCTCAGTCCTATTTTTAAAACTCACTCCGAATGCTTCATTATTCTCCTCCACTGCTTCCTTCCCCCTGTCATTCCACTTCTTCTTATAATTGCCCTCCCACATACCTTACCTCCTCTGCAGCTCCCATCAGACTATTCTTAAACCTTTCCCATTCAACCTCTACACTGTGCATCAAACACTTGGGTACTAAGCTTTTTACCTCTCTTAGGTACAGCTCTGTTTCCTCTTCATTTTTAGCCTCTACACTCTTATTCTTCTTTATTGTCATTACTTTTCTCCAACATTCCCATCCCTTTATGTCTGTCACCAACACCTGGTATTACCTTGATGTTTATTATCTGGTTTTAATTTCTTCATCCATGATAATGTAGTCCATCACAGACTATTTGCTCCCCATCCCAACTGTATGTAGTGATCTTATGACTTTCTCTTTCCTTCTTATACCTGCTGTTTGCTACTTCCATTTTATTTCTCGTATATAACTCCAACAAGCTTCTACCCTCCTCGTTTCTATCTCCCCCACATCCCTTCCCTAACATTTCAATCCCTGTATATATATATACAGTAGCTCCACGACTTATTTGGTGCTGACTGACAGCTCACAGCTGTACTTCTGACACTCAACATTTAGATATATACCTAAATTTTGACTGTCAGAAGTTACAGCTGTTAAACACATGTTTTTTTTAGATCATATGGTTCAACGTAGGGATTAATAATTTGGTATGGTAACGTTTCAAAGCCGTCAGCTGTCAGCTGTGAACTGTCAGTCAGCACCAAATAAGTCATGCATAGGGTTTTTTTATATATATATATATAAAATAATGTATTGATATAATGTATATAAATATATAATAATGTATTGGATAGTAAATTGTATATATAAATATGTATATAAAAATGTAAGGTACAGATTAAAGAATATATGTATAACTTGCACTATGCACAAATAACTTTGGGGAACAAAGTTGTAAAGAATGTATATTTGAGAATATAAACAAAACAAAGAGGCTTAATACCACTGCTCTAGCTGACATACATTATATTATATATGAGCAGTCAATATTTATTTGTTAATGGTAAAATATGTAAACAATGTTTTTATTACAAACACTTTGAATTTTTTTAACCTAGTTTTATAAAGATTATTATAGAAAGAAATGTGAAAGGGAGAAATTCAAGAAGGAGACCAAGACTGGAGTAGGCCTACATGGATAGGCCAAAGTGGAAAGTTGCAGCAAACCAATCAATTGATGACCTGTAATATTTTATAAATGGAAAAATAAATTAACTCAGTTGGTCTAATAACATTTTATGAAAAATATATTAATTCAGTTTGTCTTTGGAATAACATTTTATAAAACGTAAATTCTGGGTGTCCAGCCAAACTTTATTTTAAAATTCCTTGACTTTTCCAAATTTTCCAGTCACTATATTATAAACATTATTATATTAAGATCGCAAATTAATCTAATAATATTTTAGATACATACACATTTTGAAATTGTAACACTCTATGAAGGGGTTAAAGGATGTCAGCCTAAAGCAATGGGCCATTGGGTTGTGCTATCTAAATTAGATTTCAGTTAGATTGTATCAATGGGATATTAAAAAATCGCCTTACATGGACTAATGAACTAATGACTCAACTTTGGCTAAAGACACACGATAGAGGGGCGGAAAGGTGAGATGAAAATCTCATGTTGACTTTTAGAATCGAGGTTAGTATACTTAACATGGACAAGTGTACTAAAAGAAATCCACAATGAGCATTAACTGGAAGAAAAATGTTATTTTTATAATTGATTATTGTAAATAAAAGTAGTGTAGGCCTATTATTTTAGTGAATATGTGAAAATTCCAGAAATTTGATTAAATTCTCTTACTTTTCCCTGACTAAGCAAATTTTCTGGCTTTTCCCTGTTTTCCAGGTCACTGGACACCATATAAATTAATTTGGTTAGTCATTTTTGGAAATGATTAAAGACCTAGTAAAACTTAAATAAAATTTTTTCCTGATTTTTGATAAGAATGGTGCGCCGAGGGCAAGATTCTTTAATTCTTTCCTATGTTGTATAATGATAATTTTTATATTTTTGGCAATGATACACACAACAAAAGAAAATCTCCAATGATAAAAAAATTAATATTGTTGTGTTAGAGCATAATTATTTTAAGGTTTATTCTGGCAAGAGGTTAACATACGCTTGTACATTTCCTTGGAAGTCAAGAATGTTGGGTTACCATCCTGCTGAGAATAGCATATCTCATATAGCTTGCATCCTGTTGACGAGCGAGCACGGTGCAACCGGTGAACCTTCCTGGCTGGTGGAATATCAAAATCAGCAAGTTTAGGTGATAAAATAAGACTGTTGTTGAGTGTTTGGAGCCATGCTAGCAACGACTGACTAACGACAGAATAAAATGTGATCTGGTGGTTCACCCCGCCGGAGGGTCGATCGTGGGTCTAGAGGAAGGTTTGTGAGTCCCACTATTGCGCCTGCTCCCTCGTCACGGGAGATCTACCGGGCTACTTATCTAGTAGTTTAGTCACCTGAATAGATTAATAAATATATATTATTGGACTAACACTAGAGTCTCACTCCCCACGAACCACCCATTCCAACCCCTACCGCCCAGGGTCCATCCCAACCATGTAAGTCCCTACGGTGCCGCAGTAGTGCTGTAGTTAGGGTTGGCTACCGGGCACCCAAAGAAAGCTAGTGACCTTACAGTTGAATCATTCTAAATGATTTTTTTAATTAAGAAAACTCACCTACCTAATTAGAGTTGTCTATAAAATCCTAGATTAGGACTTAAGCTATACAAAACCCAATGCTGATTTAACGTATTTATTAACACACATTAACCGTTTACAAGTACAACAATTTCCTTTTTTAACATACAAACTTAATATTTTGTATGTGGATTTTTATTATTTTTATTAAAAACACTTTGTACATTTTTAAATGAAATTACCTGAAGTAGACTGTCACTTATTTAAATTAAACCAGAAAAAGCTTTTCCTAATATTTTGGCAGAGATATTTTGGAGAATGATAATATTTTGGTGGTGCACACAAACAAACCTTTTATGTGTGAATAAATACAAATTCTGATGGAATATTGTTTTAAAATATTTTATGTGAAGGAATTGAAGGATCAAGCGAGCCTAATAGAATAGGAATCTATAGGACTGTACATCGAAATAGTGTGAATAGAGTGAAACATATTTAAGAATCCAGGAATTTAATGGAAAATGTGTTGACACAAGAAAGGTCGGGTTTTGTTCATTTGTGATAGTTTACGATTATAAAAATGTTTGCTACCTTACTTAAAAACACTTTTGGTGCAATGCTGTGAAATTCTTTTAAATAGTTATGTTATTATGTTCTTTTGTGAATGGAGTTTTTTTAATAATATAGAATTCGTCTGGCTTTAAAATATTGATTTTGTTAGGTTTCATTGGAAATATGATTTTTTGTTGTATTTATAAATTATTATAATTATAAAATTCATCATTATTTGACAAAAATAATTTAAGAATCTCGCCCTATGCGCGCACTGTTGCCGTGTTATGTTTCTAACTCCTTTTTAATATCACAAATCAGCTGTTATTGACAGTTTTTAAATTACATTAACGAAGTTCAATTTCTAAAGTAGATAAGTGAATCAATTAAGAGACACTTTGGATAAATGAAATGAGATCATTAATATATGCATTTAAAATTCAATGCAAGAATAATGCAACATTAAAAATAGTAAATAAAAAGTTTGATAAATAGAAACCTTCATTATGAGTATCCTACTCTGCTCAATGCTGAAAAGGGATAACAGTTTAACATAGCAAGAATAAAAGAATTTTATAAATAAATACTAAATAGTATTACATCAGTTACATCAGTAAATTAAAAATACAATTACAATATTTTCTCACCGGATGCCAGAAGCTCCCCTTTATTGGAAAATTCTATGGCGTTAACACAGCCATAGTGAGCATAAAGGTTTTTTCTGTATAAATTACGAGCTAAGTAGAATCTCTCCCTTAATAATTCTTTTTTGAAACCAATTCGATCATTATACTGTCGTTTTAAATAATATCTTAGTGGATTTGATGGCGACGGCTTGGCCATGGCCAAATAATAACCCGAAGTCTTCCGTCAACACTTATCGTATAGTCTCCTCCCTTCTGGTTTAACACTGAATTCACGTCCACAATAATTTTAGTTTATTTTCCAATCAGCTGCGAGGATCGTGTTGATTGTACAAAATTCTTCTGACGCTTAAAACGCAATATGGCCATATTCACTAATAAAAAATTATCAGCATCCATCCTTACTATTAAATAAATAAGTCTATAGAGTTAACATTTATAAGTTATGTATTTGTTCCTTTCATAAAAATTATTTTAACCCTGGCTAGTGACTAATTATTATTAAAAAGAAGAAACACTGTTGTAGTGACTGAAATAACTTTATATTAAAAGAGAAATTTCTCTGTTACTAGGTAGTGCTTTTTTTAACGATAGATTTGATAAAGTACTTGCTAGTTGCCTTACATATTTAAATGGGACCTATGATTTAATGAAAAAGAACTTTTGCATTGAAGTGTGATCGGGATGTAATTCCACGCTCACCGCCACGTTTTTGCTATAAAAATCTAAATATATATATTTTCCAAGCTTGGAGAAGAAAAGATGTAAAAGTCTATAGGCCTCTAAATTATAATTTAGGGGGTGCTGCTGTTTTTCATTAGCGGTGAAGTTGCTTACTAATAAAAGTTTAATTACTAAGGTATCATGTCGGCTCCCAGCCATTGATTTCTATGTAGCTGAAATTATCCTTCTGTTGTCTGCATACTATCGTGTAGGAAAGAAGGAAACTTTACAGTATCTCTTTCTCTCTTGCACAGACAAGGCAATGAGACATTTTGATTAGGTTCGCTGATTTGATTGAATTTTAACTTATGATATTATACACGAGGTTGTACGCAGGCGTCAGTGAGAGGGCCATTTCTGACTTGCTTTAAATGACTTCGTTGGTCATGTGATTTCTCCCTACCTATTCTCCCCGCTGTTCAAACTGAGATATAAGCTAGTACCCAGACAGGAACTTCACTCTTTGATGCCGATAGGAATTAAGAACTAGTTGTAGTAGCATATAAGTGTTCGTAATTTTGGAGAAGTTTTTTATATATTTTTTTTGGTGGGAAATTAGTCAACTTGAATCCAATCCAAATAATGTAGTCCATAATATGGGTGATAGGTTGTATTCATTATAGCTCATAGTATTGCGTATTGATCACTATAATCTGATATGTTTACATTGGGATTGATAACATTATCTAACGATATAATTATGTCCTAATTAGATAAATGCAATTTGATCACTTTCTATAAATATTGTTTTGAACTGTTAAGCACTTGTATTACTATTGCAAATGGTACGCAACTTCATAAAATTGTGTTGTAATTCCTTATGAGACTTATCCTATTCTGTGAAACTAAATAGACCTTGAGGCCATTATTGATTTAATGTTATTCTTTTGCATTCAAGTTTAGCAAACCCCTATCTCCCTCAATGTCTATTGCCAATTTATCTGTTTTACTATTTGTTCGAAAAGCTAGGTCTGAATATATGGGCTGGGCTTTTGAGTCTAGGTCAAATAAAGATCCTCGGTGATCTGCCTTTTTTTATTTGTTGCCTTGTAACCTTTTCACTATAGCTGGTTTCTTGGGCATGCGTGCCGTGCTTATTCAAGTTACCTAAGACTTTAGTGAGAACGGTTGAATATAAATCAATATGTGATTATTTAAATGAACTAGCTGTCTTTATAAAAGTTTTGAAGAGCATAACAAATTTCGAAACTCGTGACTTGATTCTTTAAACAAGTTGATGTAGGCTAATACGTATAGCCATACTTCCTACAAACATACAAACTAAATGATCGTTTGAACTACTTCAACACAAAGTTTGTCATCCGAACAAATGTAATTAAATTTCAAACTATTTTATTTATTTTACTATAGCTATTGGACATTCAATATACTATATGGTTTGAAACCATTTACAAGCTTAGAGCCAACATTGAATACATTGTATATAGTGATACATTGTACACAGTGGCGCAGGAACCTTTTTATTTGGGGTGGTAAAAATAAACCTGTGCTCTTATAGGGGATAATATTTTTGAGATTAAAAAAAGAACAGGAAAATGTAATACAGCTGTCCCTCACACTACGCGAGTGATTGGTTCTGATAAATAATCGCGTAACACGAAAACGTAAATGAAATGATTTTAACATGAGTGATATAGAAATTACTCCAAAGGAAATAAAAACCTAGAACTTGTAAATGAATGCTATTTTTTTAAATTTATATAACTAGTACAATGCATTAGGTAGCCTACACCTATTGTCAATCTTAAATCCCCTGGAATTTGTAAACAAACAGAATTTTTAATCAATGTATCTAATTAATACAATGCTACAGGAACACTTACTGTTAATCTTCAATTGCATGATGAAATAACTGGATTTTGCAGATTTGGTTTGTCACTATCTTGCTCTTGACGGTAGGCTCTTGCTCTCTTGACGGCCCTTGGATGGGAAGCTCTTGATCTCTTGAAGGTCCTGGGACGGTAAGATCTTGATCTCTTGAAGGTCCTGGGATGGTAAGCTCTTGCTCTCTTGAAGGCCCTGGGATGGTAGGTTCTTGCATTTTTGAAGGCCCTGGGACGGTAAGCTCTTGCTAGCATTATGGCCCTAGAATGGTAGGCTCTTGCTTTCTTGAAGGCGCTTGGATGGTAGGCTTTTATCTCTTCGGAAGACCCTTGGATGGTAAGATCTTGCTCTCTTGAAGGTCCTGGGATGGTAGACTCTTGATCTCATGAAGGCCCTGGGATAGTAGACTCTTGCTCTCTTGAAGACCCTTGGACGGTAAGCTCTTGCTCTATTGAAGGCCCTGGGATGGTAGAAACTTGGTCTCTTGAAGGCTCTTGGATGGTAAGCTTTTGCTCTCTTGAAGGACCTTGGACGGTAAGCTCTTGCTGGCATGAAGGCCCTAGGACGGTAAGCTCTTGCTGGCATGAAGGCCCTGGGACGGTAGGCTCTTGCTCTCTTGATGGCCCTGGGATGGTAAACGATTGCTCTTTTGAAGGCCCTGAGACGCCAAGCTCTTGCTGTTTGAAGGCCCTTGGATGGTAGGCTTTAGCTCTTCGGAAGACCCTTGGACGGTACGCTCCTGCTTTCTTGAAGGCCCTGGAATGGTAAGATTTTGCTGTTGTGAAGGCCCCGGGTGTTTAGACTGACGATTTTCAATTTCTTTAATGAAATGATAAGACTCAACTGACGGGCAGCATTTTCCCTCTCTCTATAGAGTTATTTGTAGCAAGCCAAAGAACTCTGGATCTCTCTGGCAACATTGGTGCTTTTATCCATGTTAGGGTCATTCTTTTCAATGATTCTAATTGCACTGTCAATGTGCTTAAATAAATTAGCAAATTGTTTTGTTAAAAATTGTTTGATAGCCTCAACAACATAAGGCTATTCCTCTTCATTTTTTATGCCATTTTCCATTTCTAGAAGATCTTCATTGGTGAGTTCTGTTGAGTGGGATTGGAACAATTGATCCAAATTTGCCTTATCTATGTCCCCAAATCCAACATCTTGCTATGTCAACGATGTCATGGCTTGAATTGGAAAGCTCGTGTTCAGGATCAAAATCATGAGAATCAGAAACTTCAGGCCAAACATTTTTCCAAACTCCCTTCATACAGGAATGTTTAACTTCTGCCCATGCATATCCAATGTTGTCAATACCACCCCCCTAACACCAAACTATACTGTAAAGATCAACGCTTTCACTGGAATGTGTGTACACAAGGTCACACCACCACAGCACAGGATGACTGCGAAATTCCAGCTGACCATGCACTATTATGTATTTCTTTGAATCGTGTTATAGAGAAAACGCGTAACGTGATATCACGTATAACGAGGGATACCTTATTTATTGGTCCCACTGTGCATTTTTCTCTTTTATTTCAGTTATTCCAAACATTAGAATTAATACATACAAAACATAGTAAGAGAAGTGTTATCTGATACAGCTCAACTAAAAATTATGAAACACTGAAAATTAAAGTAGATTTCCATACACCTTTGCCCTATATTTGTTACTAGCTATAAAACCACTAACTAGTTTTGCAATTTCAATTTTGTTGAGCCTCTCAGGTGATTTAGTCTACATTGCCTCATCTTGGAGCGTAGATAGTTTTTAATGCATCCAAGCATTGAAAAACTTCTTTCTGCAGTAGCTGACGTAGCTGGTATCACTATCAGAGTTTTCAAAATCTCTTCAGTGTATTCTCCAAGCACATTTTATTTTTATTATGTTAACATAGTGTGACCATTGTATCTTGCCTCAATAAGATGTTGACATTATCTAAAAGTTTTACTATATTATTTTGGGGGAGTAAAATTTACCCCCGTACCCCCTAGTTCCTGCGCCACTGATTGTACAATAGTATTACCTAAATTATTGTTTGAACACGACTTATACACAAAATATGCCGTTCAAACAAATGTGCTAAAGTTTGAAGCTACCTTGTTTCATTATAATTATCGAAATTTCAATATAATATGGTTTCTGAAAGTAATATACAAGCTAAGAGCCAACGTTGAATACATTATTGTATAATAATACTTCCCACAAGCCTACAACTTAAATATACGTTTCGAAGTTAGACAACTACACAAAGTTTGTCATTCAAACAAGAAAGAAGAATAAGGGCGTGGAAGTTGAAAAATGAAGAGGAAAGAGAGATATACCTAAGAAAGGCAAAATGCTTAGTACCCAAGGATGAGATGCAAAATGTAGAGGTTGAATGGGAAAGGTTTAAGAACAGTCTGGTGGGAGCGGCAGAGGAGGTATGTTGGAGGACAAATAATAAGAAGAAGTGGAAGGAGATACCTTGGTGGAACGACAGGGTGAAGGAAGCAGTAGAGGAGAAGAATAAAGCATTCAGAAGGAGTTTTAAGAATATGGATGAGAAAAAGAGGAGGAATATAGGGAGAATAAGAAAATAGCTAAGTGAATTTTACGTGAAGCTAGGAATAATTGGATGTAAAAATGAACGGAAATGCTGGATCGAGACTTGGAAGGAAGTAAGAAGGTGTTATAGAGCAAAGTACGAAATAGGAGGGAAGAGAAAAGACAAGAAGTTAGAATGATAGATTAAGAAGGAAGAACAGTGAAGAAAGGAGAGGAAGGAAAGGAACTAAGGATGAAATATTTTTAAGAAAATGTTCATCCTGGAAGAAGAAGGGAATGATATTAAATCAGAGGCGCAGGAAGAAATAGCAGGAGAGAAGGAAATAAGTCCAACATGGAAAGAGGTGGAGGATGCATTGAAAAAGATAAAACAAGGGAAAGCACTGGGTGTGGATGAAATGACTGTGGAAATAATATGAGCAGTAGGTGAAGTAGGTATACAATGGTTATACAGGATGCTGAGAGTGGTTTGGAAGGAAAACAAGGTACCTGAAGATTGGAAAAAGAGCGTTATAATAATTATTTTCAAGAAAGGAGACAGGACGAGGTGTACAAATTATAGGGGGATAATGCTGATGTGCCACTGCACAAAAATACATGGGAAAATACTGGGAAAGAGAATAAGAAATAAAAAGAAATGAAGGTGGAGAGAAAACAGCACCGATTTAAGGAACATAGGTATACAATAGACTTAATCATTGCCATACAACAGCTGATGGAAAGAGATTGTGAATATGGGCGAAACTTGATATTGGTATTTATGGATGTGTAAAAGGCATATTATAGCGTGGATAGAAATAAAGTTTGGAAAGCGATGGAGGAGGCCGAAGTGGAAAGAGAAGTTGTAACAAGAGTGAAAAGTATGTACCAGTATGAGGGTAAAAAGAATTGTGTTAAGACGGAGAGAGGAAGGATGAAGTAGCTCCAAATAGTAAATGGAGTGGAGCAGGGGAAAGCCCTTTCACCATTATTATTTGTAATGGTAATGGAAGTGGTCGTGAAAAAATTGGTAGGAAGACTTGGGAAGGAAAGAATGAAAGCCATGATGTTTTATGATGACTTGATGGAATGGGGGGAGAAGGAAGAAGAAGTACATGAACAACTACAAGAAAATAATGAGGAAGGGAAAGAGTGTGGAATGAGATTTAGCATGGCAAAGTGTGAAGTGATGATAATAACAAGGAAGATGGTAAGGTCTAATAAAGCTATAAGTTTGGATGAAGTAGAGCTGAGAAAATTACAAAACGTAAAATATCTTGGAAGCGTGAATGGGGCAAAAAGTTGGAAGTAGAGAAGATTTAGTGAGATTTAGAAGAACACAGCAGAGAGGGTTGAACTATATGTGCGTAAGAGACCTGCTATAGAAAAGAGAAGTGCCCTTAAAGTGCAAGGAAGTGTTTTATTGGGCTTACTTTGTGCCCGTTGTCACATATTCAGTAGTAACATGGACATTGAATGTAGGAGATATTAGGAAATTGGAGACCACGAGAATTAAGTTTGTGAGGAGCATGTTAGCTATTACGAGTAGAAACATGATTAGGAATGAAGGGAAAGAGTGGGAGTACAGGGAGTACGTGAGATAGTAGAGGAAACAAGACTGACATAGTATGAGCATATAATGAGAAAGTGAAAAGAAGATGCTGAAGAAACTGTTGGACATGAAGTATGTAGAAAAAAGACTGCAAGGAAGGCCAAGAAAATTATGGGAGGAGCAGATAATAGAAAGTGTTCAAGTAAGAAGAGGATAATGGAAGAAATTAAAGGAGAAAGAGTGGTGGAAGAAGAGAGGAAGATGGAATCATTTTACTAAACTTACCCGGCCATAAACTCGATGATGATGATGATGATATGTAATACCTGTGTAATACAAACTAGAAGTTTAGCGGCCACATTTTATACTAATTTTACAGTTATGAACAGTAAAATCCATTATTTAATATATTAATGTATTTAGTTTAAAGGTTTTTTTTACTTTTTTCTAAAATAAATAAATAAATCTCCAATTTTTTACTACTTATAAAATAAAACTTCTCTACTTTAAAGAAATTTTTTGTTCATATTTATTTATTTTTAGTATTCAATATGACATATTTGTTATCGCGCCATAAAGCGAAACGGACTTTAATTGATTTGAAGTAAACATTCTAAATTTAAATTAAGAAAGTTGTTGTTGAAAATGTATCAACTTACTTATTGAAATTAGATACTTATTGAAATAGTGTGTTGATCATGGAAGGTAGAAACTTAGACTTGTAAGTTATAATATGTTAAACCTATTTCATTAATGAACCTATGATTTAAATGTTTTGACAACTTTTATAAAACACTTTTTTAGGTGGAGTGAACGCAATATGAAGGGTATTGCCGCAGTTTAAAGAAAATTAAATACAGCCTGTACTGCAGTATAAATATAAATTACAGTTGACTGGTGTCATTTATAATAAGAGGTACCCACGAAAACTAACATGGCACAAACTATTCTCGCATATCAGTATTTTACATACTTTTGTCCGAAGTCATGTCAATGCTGCACAAACATCATGAACTTGTCTGAATAGTGCGTCTAAGGGCCATTAGAGCCAAGTGTAATAGAAAGCCGCATTGGCGTTGGGTTTTAAGGCTGAAAGTCATTTTTGATGGTGTCCAAATTCTCTTGAAAATTTGCTGATACACCCCAGTAAGCACACTTGACCCTAGACCACATATGTGCCCTAGTTCGCAAAATTGAATTAAAATAACGTTTATTAAATGAGAGTATTATATATTGTGTGAAAATAGAATAAAGATGCACAAACTAAAATAAAGCAAAAATGTTGTGTTCTTTGTTAATATAGGCCTAGATACATTAATTGGCTAAATTTCTTTTTGAAGAGTGAAAATCCCTGTTCAAAAGAAAACTATTTTCAGTCTTTTAAAGTTGATAGTTAAAACTATTTAAGAATAAATATAACTTGATTGAGATATTTTTTTTTAGCACCATGTCTTACTACCTGTTCGGGTTATATGCTCAACTACCAATTACACTAATGGGTTAGAAATTGGGAAGGTGGAATATAAAAGAAGTTAACCCTCATTTGTTTGGAAGGAGAGGCGAAAACCATTTAAGAAAAACCACCCCCAGTTCACCTTAGTGAGATTCGAACCTCGATCTCCCCATCCTTGGCAAACTAGCTCAACACAAAACTAACACATTAGCTAACTACACCACCAAGGCGAGTTTGAGGTCCTAAGTAAATTAATGAGGAAAAACAATTATTATTTTATAATATTTATTTAATAGTTGCATATAATATGTATACATGCTTTACAAGTAATTTTGTATGAATACTTTTTGGCAAGCTTTTTGGTGCAAAGTTGTTTATTGTGTTGTGTAGTGATTGAACTAAGTAGAATGTCTTTGAACAAGAGATATAAGTTAAATTATGTTTAAAATCCTAGGGGCATATTAATTTATCTGAAAATATTGTCACCTACTTTAAAACAAAATTGATAGTTTGTAAACGTCCCCGAATATGTGGCCTATATTCTTGTGAAGGGCCTATAAAATTGTTCTCTGTGATGGAAACGCAATTTCAAAAGTAGTCACTAGGCTGCTCTAGCTGTAATGTGCTCTCCAAAAAGTATTATGTACCCTAGGCTCTGTAGGATGTCAGAAACATGTTTGATTCAAGGGTGCGGTAAAAGTACACAAGGGTGTTGGGCGCAGACTATTCAGACAGAGCCCATATTCTCACCCCTCATTCACTGACTTTCTAGAGCCAGTGTTACTTTCAGAAAGAAGGAATTAAAATAAAATCAAATAGCAAATATATGCCCATACATGCTCACTCTGACTTGATTGTTCATTTAGTCATATCCACCTTCATTTCTAAAACTCAAAAGGACTGTTTACTTCACACACACTACACACAGATAGGGTTAACCGTAAAGTAAGTCCTATTCCTCTAACATAACCTGTTTACACTTTATTTTCACCATCCATATTTTCTAAAGCATTAAAGGCTTATAGTACTTGTAAACTTTCAAACACCAAACAAAGAGTGTGAATAATTTTTTCCGGCACTGAGTTAATAAAAGAACTTTTGGTATTTTTTTGGTAAAGATTTAGGGTTTGAACCCACAAACATCGGCTCCTGAGACGAGCACTTTACGTAAAGACTACCTGGGGTTGACCTGAAGGCTATGAAGAATATAACCATAGGCCTAACTTGATAAACAAAAATACAATTGAAATTAGGACATTCTATAACCATACTGACAGGGAGAATACATTATTAACTGATAAACTTGGGCATAATAAATAATAAAATAAATTATAAACTTATTCAAATAGGCTTATCCTTTTCTATGAGAAATTTCACCAAACTTACCCCATAAGTGTAAATGTAAATAGATAGCTAGGTAGTAACAGATAATCATATGCAGTGCTCAAAATAATAAACTTTGACTAATATAGGCTAGTCATTGCACTGATAATTAACTACTCTCGTTTTTTCAGGGGGCGAGGGTCTCCTTGCAGAGATTCTGGCAAGCAGCAAAACAAACTATCCTCGGTAAGCTTTGAATAATCCCTAACTACCCCCTCTACTACAAATCCACTATGAGAGCGGACTATTGGTACTGGGCCTAGCTCCATGATTCACACGTTTAATGAATTTTGTTATGTTAGGCTCTGTAAGAAAATAAAATATAAAATAACATGTGACTGACAAGCAATAAAGGTAAATACTTGCCCATAAAAAGAATTGATTCATCCCCAGCCCACTCTCTGGAGTTTCCTCAAGGGGTGAGGGGGAGTCGTAACTTTGTGTTTTTGTGTTATATAGCCTATAGGTCTCTAACTTTGATGATCTAAAAATTATTTTAAAAAAAGGCTTACCTATAAAATGACCTAAAGATTCTAAAATATATCTTCACACTTAAGGAACTTAATGACCTAAAAATGTAGACAAAAACTTGTAATGAATGATAATGAATTAAGTGAGTAACGTTAAGAGTTAATACCTTACATAAGATTAAACATGAAAGCTGTGAGAAAGGTCTAGAATTAGTTAGTTAATTTTTGTGTGTTTATTGTCAGAGGTATTTATTTATGTGGTGATGTTGAGATGGTAAATCTGTGCCTCTTGTTTGTGACCTACTGGTACTCATCCCTATGAACATGTATCAGACTTCTTTTGTTCAGTTAATGGTTTCAGATACAGTTCAATATGGCCCTTTCGTTCAGTTAATGGTCTCTGATTCAGTTCAATATGGCCGATGGTGTCTTTTCTCTTATGTTTATTATCTTTTTGATTGTCGTTATTAAAACTATTCAATACTTGTTCTGCCATTTTTTAATGTAAACAAAAAAAAAAAGTGGTTTCAGAAAAATAGCTATCTCCTCCCAGCGCAACCCTTTATGGCTTAATCTTAGTGTCTCACCAGTAATTTGTATTTTACAACCATACAAGCAAAGAGGATACAAAGTTCATTAACTTCATTATCATCTCATTTCGGCAAATGTGTGACTAAAAAATGTATTTATAAAATATTGATGCCTAAAAATAAAAAATGAACCTTTCCACAATCAGGGGATCATGAACACAATTTATGTACACATGAGTATTCTCTGATAAGTACCTTCCCTCCCTCCAAAAAAAGGACATGTCATCAAAATTCGGGCCCTGATAATGACAAACATCTGAACATCCAATGGAATCCTGATAGTGATTTTGCTCTAAATACCTTTTTTATTCCGATGTATTAAAACTTAGGCTTTTAAGTTTTTTTATGTGGTTGCGATGATAATTTGTCAACTTTATGGTGCCTATAAATGCCTATTTTGTAGGTTAGTGCCTATTATACAAATGAAATTCTCTACCTTATTTTTCTAAATTCTGGGAACTATTTTGGAAATGTTGCATATCAATACTCTGTGTATCCAGAAAGCCTGTTCTCACATTTCCTTATCCACTGGTACCTCACAAACAAATGGTATCTCCTTTTCTTTCACCCGTTGGAGCCCTTGCTACCTCTTCCTCCATAGGCTGTCTCTCTTCCATTAGCTAGAAACAATACTTGGGTCCAGTAGTCTGGTAGATTCAAAATGCACTATCTAGTGAGTGTATTTTGGGAACCTTATTTGAGTAATCATAGATTTGGTAGCCGGCGAGTTAACCGAATAGCAATTTTTTGAAAATCAGTTTTTTGAAATCAATTTTTCGAAATTCAATTATTGGAAGTTTAATTTTTCGAAAACCCAATTTTACACTTAGTAATTTTTGGAACCAATAGTTTTTCGAAAATCAATTGGGTGAAAATAAATTTTTCGAAATCATTTTTTCGGAAATAAATTTTTTGAAAACCAATTTTTCGATCTAGAAATTCTTTGAACGTGTTTTTTTTTTTAATGAATTTACCTCAAATCTGTTTTTCAAAATAAAGGTTTCAAAAAGGTTGTTTTCTAAAATAAATTTTTCGAACGATATGTTCGAAGTATAATAAAATTCTAGCGTAGGTTAGGTTAGGTTAGGTTACGGGTAATCCTCCCTATAGGGGGTGAGGGTAGGGGTAGGTGATTCCCAGTCCTCGATAAAATAGTTCCCGGAAAACTTGCAGTTCGCTAAACTGATTAAAAAAAAATTAATTTGCAATTCGCAAAATTGATTCTTCAAAAAACTGGTTGTTTGAAAAATTCATTTTCGATTATTTGACTGTCGAACAATTGATTTTCGGTAAATTCACTTCGGGAAATGGATTTTCAGGCAATTGAAAAATGTGGTTTCAGCAAACATATCTTTCGGAAAATTGATGGTTCGAAAAATTGATTTTGGACAAAATTACTTTCGATGATTTTGTATTTGGTAAATTGATTTCGATAAATTGATTTTCGAATAACTTGTTTTCGAAAAATTTACCTAGACCCCTTAGATTTAGAGGTGAGGGATTTGGCTCTTGTGAAAACTGTGAGTATCATGTGGAGAGTAGAGGGAAACCTGAAGCAGACCTCTGGCTCAGTTGGGACAGCCATTGTCAACTAACTTCTCCAAATATTGCAGCGAAACCCTGGTTAGAAAGTGATGGAAAGTATTTCACACATCCTTGAAGGATAAACTACATCTCTCTCTGAATTTGAGCTTAATTCACCAAAGCTAGTTCATCAGAAGTTTTTCCCAATGAATCCATGGGAAGTTGAGAGAAGCTTCTTACAATATAAAATTATTTTTTCAGAAAACAACTATCTACACATGAACATTTTGAGTTATATTTAGTAATTAACTGTAATAGTACCTAATTGATGTGCATTTATGGAAAACATATGTTAGAATATAAGAGTAAATAAAATGAGTATGAGTATTTTTGTTCCTTTTTTACTTCATGCCTATTTATGTGCCTAATTTTAATTTTAATGCCTAGTTTTACTTTGTAATGCCTATTTATGTGCTTATTTTACTTTATAATTCATATTAATGTGCCTACTTTTAATGCTTAATTATGTGCCTATTTTTGTTGTTTCTTATTTGCCTTTTTTAAGTTTTTAGTGCCTATAAATCTGTCCCCTATTAATTACACACTGGAATAATATCTGACCACACCTCACTCAAGGATTCAGATGACCACACAAAGAAAGAAAGAAGGCTTGGGACTGTATGAACACATATCTTTCCCCCCAGTTGATCAGAAATTATTGGCTGAGTCACACATGTTAGCGTAATAGTCATTTGAAGTTTTTCACAGTAATGCCCAATTTAGACAAAGCTTTACTGAGTGTGTTAAACTCTTGTAACACAAGGGGAATGTCATATCAATATGTAAATAATATTTATAAATACAAAGTTTAATAATTATTCTAACTGAAGCAGAGTATTTCAATATAGTAGAATGTACCACAATTCTACTCACTTAAAGGCATAGTATTTCAATCACAACATTGACGAGAATAAATGTTGCAGCACACCCATGTTAACTGCCAGAATGTGTAGTATAACACTAATTAAAAATATTTGCTGTACCTTATTTTTTTATATTGTTTAAATTTTGAATAAGGCGTTATTTTATTTATTTTTTCAAATTCAAGTGGGGAAGAGAGTTTAACCTTCTAATCGTAAATAATAACAATGTCCAGCCAGGCTCTCCTGCTACGATGATGGAGTAGAATGTGCAGCCAGGGACTCAACACCACGTGTTGGATGGTGGGAAATAACCTGACACCCTAAGGGGGCCAATGGATTCTTACGGATGAGCCCCGTTAGGAGATTGATGGTTTCACAGTGGAGATAATGCCACTGAATTCCATCAGGTAGCATCTCTACTCCAGAGGGGCTCCACAGGTGTCTCTTCCCTATGTTAAGTGCGGCCTTCCAGATTCTAGAAAGGGACTTGCTGCCTTACAGGATTTGACATCATTATGCCAAAGGCTAAGGGAGTAAGCCCCAAAAGAAAATCTTCCTCGGCATTAGGCCTAGCAAGCCAGCAGAAGTACAGGAAGGTTTATCAGTAGAGACAATAAAACCAAAAGAAAAAATAGAGAATAGAAAAGAAAGTTTGAGAATTGCAACCTTGAACATACTAACCCAACAAGGAAATGACACAAAATTACAGATTTGATGGGCTGCAGGAAAATAAAAATACTAGGTCTAAGTGAAACCAAATGGAAAGAACATAGTACCAAGCAGATAAGAAATGGATATAAGCTATATTGATTTGAGGTGACCTGGCGGTCTAGGGGTAAGGTGTCAGACCTCTGTGCTAGGGGTCCGGGGTTCAATCCTCGGTCCCGGCACAGATTTATCTGATTGCCAAACCCTTCCTTCACCTCTGACAAGACGTGTATTAATCACAACTTGTGAATGTGAGGAATGCCAGACCTCCACCGTGGTTCGGATTCCACGTTAAACTGTAGGTCCTCCATTTCATCTCACATTCACCCTACCATTACACATTAGCGTAAGTGCGTATAACCCAAACGAGTAGTAAGACGCGGTGCTAATAATAATAATAATAATATAATATTGATTTGGTAATAAGAATAAGGCAAAAAATGGAGTTGGGTTAGCTATCCATAGATATTTGTATTGTATTACAAGTGTCATCTTTGTCAGTGAGAATATAAAATCAAAATATGTACCATAAAGAAGGCAAGCAAGTTTATGCACCCCAGCAAGGTTGTAGTGATGAAGAGAAATTGAATTACCTACAATAACTAGAGGACAACATCCAAGAAGATTACCTCATGATAATAGGCGACTAAAATGCTCAGATTGGGGTGGAAAGAATGGGGTTCGATTGGGCCTTTTGGATATGGAAGGAGTTTTGAGTCAGGAACAAACTAAGTGTAAACAACACTTGGTTCAAAAAACAGGAGAACCATCAAGTCACAAGGTACACCTGGGATGGCAGATCTAGAATCTGTAATAGACTATATAACTGTTGTAGGATTTGGGGAGATAGTATGGGATGTTAAAGCTATCCCTAGTTAGAGCCTGGGCAATGATCATACACTGTTAGTGGTGGACCTAGATGGTGTTAAAATGGTAAGGAAAAGGACAAAGATAAAGGACTGGAAACTGAAGGTTATGGATGTAAGGCATAAGTTACATAATGGAATTAAAAATATTTTGCTGATCACTTAAATACATGATGGAAATGTAGAGTGGAATTACTTTAAAAATAAACTAGTTAACAATGCAATACAAATATATGATAAAACAGGTGGAAGAGTGAAGTAAGCAAATATACCATGGTGGAATTACAAAGGGAGGGATGCCATAATAAAGAGGAATAAGGCACAGAAAGTCAAGGATATAGACAACAAAAGCAAAATGAGGGACTGATAGCGAAGGATGAGACAAAAATGGAGGAAGTAGAGCAAGAATACAGGGATAGAAAACTGGAAGTTAAAAGAGTTGTACGAGAAGAAAAGGACATGATGGGAGGAGTTTGCACAGAAATTACAGGAAGACAGCACAGGGATTATGAAAATGCTGTTTGGAATGTAAAGGTCTCAAATATCTGACAAGGAAGCAATTAGAGCATTACATAAGGAAGATGGAGACATAATTAGCAATATGAAGGAGATTAGGAATGAGATGAAAACCTATTTTGATGAACTACTAAATGGTGGCGAATTAAGCAAAGAGGAGGAAGAGAATCATGAACCAAACGGAAATGAGACACAGATTACGTGGGCAGAGGTGAAAAAAGCTTTGCGGGGAATGAAGAGTGGTTAGTCAGCTGGAGTGGTTGAGCTCACAGCAGATATGGTTAAGAGCAGCTGGAATAACCGGGATACAATGGCTGTACTGGACACTAACAACAATTTGACAACACAATCAGGGGCTGGATGATTGGACTAATGGGATAGTTATGCCACTGTTCAAGAAAGGGAGCAGAAGTAGATACAAAAAAAAAAAGAAAAATATATTATGTAATTTGTGACATTTAACTGCAAGCTTGAAATACTAGGCCTTTGTAAAGAAAATAAAGCATACTGAAGAATTAAGTGGTTTCTTTCAAATGCACGGCTTATCCCCCCTTTCCCTTGAAATATTGGGTTGTGTAGTGACTGATGTACTTTTCTATCATGCTCAAATCATCCTGTTTTAAACACCAATAACATGACATCATAATGGTACATTTTATGGAAAATTAAATTTCACTCTTTTATGGCTTTCTGTAATTTAGTTTATATTTTCTCTACTCTGACTAGATATTGAAGCAACCAAAGGTTCGCGCACCTTTTCGTGATCTAGGCTCAACCTGTCTACAGACGACGAGAGCACAGCTAACATGACCCGCACCCGCAGGGTGAGCTTCTCTGTCACGCAAATTAAGTAAGTTGTAATGATCCTCATTTATATATTTCATATTTTTTTCAAATTAAAATTTTTATTTTGGTATAGATTTCTATCTATATATTCAGACATTTTTTTAATAGTTAATTTAAATACTCTTATATCATTCTATTTGGCAACCACACCACACTAGCACTGTGTTTATTTCATGGTATTAACTTTTGCTGCTGTCAGTTTCTAAAAACTTTCCATAATGATGTAATCTTCCTTTGTTTGGCCGAGGAAGTCTCAGAACAAGAAGGGAAGTCCTGACAAACAAGAACAACATCACTTTGTACTGGGAACTTAACTAGTGTAGACATAGTTTGACAACATCGGAAAGCATCCAAGTAATCCTGATATAAAATTAAAAGGTGTTTTAATGAAATAGTAATTAGTATTCAACTGCCTCTAGAACATGTGTAGGTGGAGCATGGCGTAATGGACATGACAATAGTTAATTAGTCATAATTTAAATAATTGATACTAAAATCATCAACAACAAAGGGAAGGACTAAATTAATTAGAGCCCATTGTGGGGCATATGTAATGTCCATATTCACATTAGGGCACCATAATAATAGCCCATTATGGGGCATAGGGTCATAAGGGAACCACAAAGTTTTGGTTTATCTGCTTCAAAAAATAAAGTTATGAATATTATCCCTCCACAGTGTTTACAGTACACAAGGGAAACAATAATGTCCTAAATCAAGATAATGTTGTGTGTTCAGAAAATACAAGTAATGTTTTGTTTCTGGAAAAACAAAGGTAAATGCTAATCATTTTGGAAAATATAAAACTCGAATATTAGGGACATTTAGTTACAACTTTAAATAGTAGGCTTTTATATAGAAGAAAAAGTGAACTGACAATTTAAGCTGCCTGATTTGAACACGTCTTAATTATCCACCATGAAAGGTACATTACCTATTGGTAGGCAGAGACGTCATTGGGAGGGTAAAGTAAACATAGATTTGAATTATGTGGTGTGTTAGGTTAGGGATTGGATGGAGATTGCAGCATTGTGCATGCTACAGAAATCATGAAGTATATTGATGAACACTCACCATTAATCCGTATCGTACTACACTCCCACCATAACTGCCCCGACTGATGAACTGATCGCGACTCAGGAAAGTTCTTGATTAAAAATGTCATCCATACATCACACCACAGAAGGGGAAGAATGGAACATGGACACTGATGACGATTCATGATTTCCACAATATTCTAATTCTTTCCACAGGTTTCTCATGAAAATGAGATTGTTATCGAACAAGCCACTTTGTTATCATACCATGTTTCTCCTCACTTGTCCAAGTTATATTGTTCATATTTCTGTATAAATACCTGAATTGAGGATATAAACATGATTGCTCATATGAGGAAGGTGATGGCAGATGAAATTATGTAAGCAATATTCCCTTTCAGCTTTAATTATTTACTTTGCATACTCTATGGCACTAGGAAATCAAGAGCTCATTGCCACACTTATAAAAGTACGCCACCTATTCCTATCTTGAGCTAGCTCTATCAAGTCCCCCTCATTACACCCTATCTCATTTAGGTTCATTCTATTGTTATACTTCCATTTGTGTCTAGGTGTTCCCAATGGTCTCTTTCCACTGTGTGGCCGCTCAATACTCTGAACATGATTCTAGATTCTCCCATCCACACTGCATGTCCTGGCCACCATAACCTACTAGATTTGATTATCCTAACAATGTCTTGTGAAAGTACAGGTTATGTAACTCATCATTATATAATCTCCTTCACTATCGATTAGCCATTTTGGACCAAATATCTTCCTAAGCACCTTGTTTTCTAACACCCAATATTTTTTTCTTCATGTAAGATAAGATACAACGTTTCACACCCATAGAGAACAACCAGTAAAATTATTGTTTTATATATTCTGAGTTTCACATTCCTTTAAAGCAGGCAAAATGTCAACAACTTACTGACCGAGTAAAATCTATCATGCATTTCCCAACTGGATTATTTTCTTTAATTTCCAATCTAATATCATTATTGATAGTTAAAATTGTTCCTAAATATTTAAACTCATTAACCCTCTCAAGTCATATGTTGCTCGAAGTAATCTCTAATCTTCAATCTATGCTATCAGTACTTTAATATTTATTAGAGTTGGGTTGTATGCTATCTTATCCAAATATACATTTTACTTACTGTTTTAATAAATTACAAGAGGACTAGTTTTAGTTACATTAAAACAGAGACTGGGTTTGAACTAGAGGATATAAGCGTGTCTTTTGTGAAGCCTACCTTTGAATATTGTCATGATCAGGAGATACACATGAAGATTTGGAAGAGATGGTCTTGAATTGTGTGTGTTCTTAATAATTATTTAACGAGAGGAGCTCTCCCTAAACGCTCTCAATTCCATAAATACATAATATATTATAAAAACACACAGATTGAACCTATTTAATATACACATAAATATTACTGCACTAGATCAATTCACACGGAGTCTATAATAAGTTCATTTTCCAGCGAGAAAGAGTGAGAGAGCTTCATTGAGATGTGACCTTAAGATAATATTTGTCAACACTATTAGCAGAGAACCAAATGCACGGTGCAAGGGGATGGGGGAAGGAAGTTAGAGGTATGTGGCCAAGGGTAGGAGGTAGTGAGTTCTGAGAAAACTGCAGTTAAGTGTCAGGAAGCGGGGCAAAATAGGGAGGAAAATAACTAGTAAACAGTACCTAACAAAGAGTACTGTTTCTATGTGAGACCAGCAAATAAAGGAATATTCAACAGGTTGAATCCACTATTTTACCAATCCGAATCTCCATTTTATCTTGGAATTTTGAATCTGAATCTTGGAATAAGTATGAACATAAGAGGAAAATAAAATAAAATAGAAAATACAAATAGTAACTTAATGTTAACATTCTTTATTTTAATCCATTCATTATAACATTCATACAGTCAGTTAAGTGATACTTTTTTTTTTTAGGCTTGGTTGTTAAGTTCATCCTATAATTATAGTAGATTATGAACCACCAATAAGCAGTATTAGAGCTCTAAAACAAATTTTATTTGAAAAATTTTAAAAATAATTTTTTAAGGATTTGAGTCTTGAATCACAAATAGCTTTATAAAAATATCATATTTGATTTATTTATGATTATAATAAAATTATTGTTAACCTTATTTAATGTTTGTTATGAGGAAATTTTATTTTAAAATTCATCCTTCCCTTTTTTAACTGTTTGTCTAAATTTGGATTAGGAATAAATCTCTTTTTTGGATATTGAATCTGTTTTGTCATATGAAGGCAAATTCCATCTAGTGGGGATATTTGCTCTAATAAAATATATTAAATAAAATAATTATTACATCAACTTATTTTTGTTTTGATTGTTTAATAAATGTATTTTTTAAATAAATATTGTTATCTTTTAACTATAATTCAAAAGGATAACAAGGTATCTCAAGATGAAATTGAATGGCATTATTACATTCTGGGGACTATGAACTTTTGAGTTCTTTGGCCAGAAAGTTTGTTTTGTGTTTTATTGAACTAGTTAAGTTTTAAAAGTATGGAGGTTACTGAATTCATGCTTGGCCTAACTTGATACTAGGGAAAGTTCTGAAAAGCTTGCTTAAACTTAATTTTAAATGAAGAAATTTGAGCTTGCATACACTAATTATGCCATTATTTAGAAAAAAATAATCAGAGGAATTAGAATTGTTGACAGTCTTATTAATGGTTTCAGTTTGAGAGGATGGAGTATATTCTTTATTACAATTCTTTAATCTATTTAATTCGATATCCGAGTACCCAGAAAAATATGATTCCAGATAATTTTTTTAGGGTCTTTGAATTAAATTTGTATTACTTAAGAGCGTTTCACTGCTTATTGATGGGCCAACTTAACATATTTGTAAGACAGTCTAACATATTTATAATACAAACTTAACCGAGTCCAGACCATTTATTTACCAGTTACCTGAATGTATGATATTATAACCTAACTAATTAACTATAACAAAAATAGTTAACATTTAGTTACTATTTATTTTATAGAGCCTCTTAAGAGTTAATATGAAATAAATCTAAATGAAACAAAACTAAGAGATTATTAATTAATTACTAAACTGTTATATTTATCAGGTTTTTTACAGTTAAATTTTGGATTCAAGATTTATGAATGCAGTGAAAAATTGAATTCACTTTTCAAATTTGAAAAAAGTGTAACGATGTCATTAAAATGTCATGATGACTTCTGTATAAACTTGAATACACTTTGCTTTAGTAAATATACATTTTCTACCTGCCTGTCCTTGTTATAGTGTGTCGATTTCAGTTTGTTTTTTTTTTGTCAATTTTTGTAATTTTGTTTTTTCCATAGAGAATTTCATTCAAATGCAGACGTAGATACGTTTTGGGGATCAACCTATGAGAAGAAGTTCCAGCAGACTGACAGTAGCAGGTATATTGTTAATTCTACTTGTAAATGAATATATCTATGTTCTCTTATTGAATTAGATTATTATTATTATTATTATTATTATTAGCACCGCGTCTTACTACCCATTTGGGTTATACGCACTTACGCTAATGTGTAATGGTAGGGTGATTGTGAGATGAAATGGAGGACCTACAGTTTAACGTGGAATCCGAACCACGGTGGAGGCCTGGCATTCCTCACATTCACAAGTTGTGATTAATACACATCTTGTCAGAGGTGAAGGAAGGGTTTGGCAATCAGATAAATTTGTGCCGTGACCGAGGATTGAACCCCGGACCCTCAGCATAGAAGTCTGACACCTTACCCCTAGACCACCAGGTCACCATTGATTTAGAAACATTGACAATTTTTTTTTATTGATAAAATGTACATAAATTCTTATGCGATTCTTTATAATCTCTTCCTTTTTTTTTTATTGCCTTTATTACTAAGTTGCGTTGTGCATTTTATACTCCTGGAGGGTTCTCTTTGGATTAACCCTAGATCATGGAATTGGAAGGTAACGAATTATGTTCATAGAGAGGGGCAGCCATTAACTTTTAGTCTAGTGTGAGAAGCAAACTGTGTTCTAATAAAAGTCATTTTGTGTTGAGTAATTTTTTTTGTTGTTCCTATCCCCCTTTCCTCTCTGTACCTTTTTCTCTTATAATATTATCACAAACACTGGTACTGCAATGTTAACAATTTTTTCGAAATGGAAATCAAAATTATTTTATTTTGTTCATTATAATTAAATCATGATTATTAATACATAAAATACTATTAAAGGAAAACTAAAAATATTGCAATCTATAACAGGCTGGCTACAAAACTTTTACTATAAAATTCCTTAACTTTTCCAGGTTTTCCAGACAGTTAAAAAAAATTCCCGGCTTAACTTTTTTTTTGTGAATGACAATTTTTTTGTTTATTGTATTGATTACCATATTCATATTTTCCTAAAGCCTACTAAAGATAAACATTACTATAAGTTATTTTTCTAGTATTTAATGTATTGGGTATTATTTGTCTCCTGTGTAAAACACGCGGTTCTAAAAAAAATCTTGTATAGTAACATTAATTTTGTCAATAATATGTTATAAGATCCAACAATAAAGAAGCAGTAAATTGGTTTTAAGAGATGGTTAAATTTATTCTCATATTATAAGTATCAAAATATTTATTAAGTCTTATTGTGTAATTTGTCTACAAGTTGTTAAATTTTAATCAAACTTTCAACATAGTATTATTATTAATTCTTTTAACTTCTGATATGTAGCATAGAGTCACAACGAATCTTCGTTACTCCGGATATTTCTTGTTGCAGTTTCCGTGGTAGATGTATTTAATGTAGAATGGGTTATCAGATCACCCACCTCATGGGTTTCTACGAGCGAGTGAAAAATATCCTGCCAAGGGATATTTTATATGCCATCTCATGTTAGAATAATATAGGCAATGTATTTTTTTAACATTGAGAAACCAGATCTCTCACTTTTGTTTAAATTTTTGGGTGCAGAACTAGTCAAATATTTAAATTCCCTGACTTTTCCAGACTTTCCTGTTTATAGCCACCATGTATATGTTGTGTATCTTTTTTATTTATAATCTCTACGGTTGCCTGAGAGAAAATATTTTACCTTGTAAAAATTTGGTGCTGACTTTTATTTAGTCACGCTTAAACAAATAAAAAAGTGTAGTCTTAGCACAGTATTTGAACACCAACATTATTAACTCAATATCACCGTGCTTGATTGTCTGAAGAAGTAGGAAGTCCAGTTAGAGTTCTGGCCAGGTGCTTCTATTATTATTTTTTTCTCCCTCTTTTACAGCAACTCTTCGTGTGAGTCTTCATCTTTCAGTCTGCGAGGAGTAAATACTACTATCTGCACAGGAGTTGATACTGCTGGCAGACTGGTAGACGATCAAAGTCTTGAACCTGTTAAAATCTCCTCCTGGCGTCATGACCACCAACGCCAGATAACACAAGAATCCACTCATCTCAAACATTCCGACCTGCCTTCCTGTGATAAGTCATTGTCTGACACGCTTCTAAAAGAAACTCGATTCCAAGCTTTTGAGTGTCACAACAATTCAGATTCATTACTGAGCTTTGCATCTGTTCAGAAAGAAAGTGATTTCACCGGAGATTTTATGAAAAAAGTTGGCCGCCAGTCACCTGATAAGCCATTTTCCCCAGTGTTCAAATTTGACATAAATTCTTCCAAGAAACCTATGTGTAGTGATATCTTTGGATTCCCAGGAAAGAAGTGTAGTTATATAGAAATCCCCAAAAATTATTTTGCATGGGTCTCATTCCAAAGAACTAAATTTATTTTCAAAATTAATTGTAACAGATAAACTTGTTTCCATTGGTAATAGACCTGCCAGTGATAATTCAAACATCAAAAGTGAAGAAGCACAGAACTTGTCCTATTCATTTGATAAAGCCAGGATGCCTGATAGAAATGAACATTCTCACTATAAGCAAAGTAGAATAGGTTTGAATATATCTTGTTCCTCTAGTATGGATTCAGTCTCAATGAATGAAGATGACAGTGTTTTCCTCAATCAATCTTCCTCAAGCGAAGAAATTAACCCTACCACACTGACTCAAAATACTAACCTTGTTGGATTTCTTTCTGTTCCTGTGAAACATGATGACACAAATGTAAAAAACTCAACATATTACCATCAAGATTTCACTGGTTCAACAATGGGGTGTGTAAAAATATTAGGAGGGAATCAAAGTACTTCACGTTTTCAAGAAACATCCGTTAACTTGGACAAGACACAAGCTTCACTTTCGGGAGAAAAATCCAGTGAAAATGGAACAGAATACATCGACAAACTAATGTTGTCACATGTGAATAAGTCTTGTCATACAAATCTTGACTTAACAAATGCTCTGAAAACTATTCAAGGAAGAATACCCAGTATAAATGAATCCGTAAATTCAGATATGGATTGTACAGAACCTTTAGGAGGTATTATTGGCGGAATATCAAACCTAAGGGAAACATTGGTCAAGTCAGATATGGAATGTACAAAAACTGGAGGAGGTATTAATTGTGGAATGTCACATTTAAATGAATCTGTCACTTCAGATATGGAATATACAGAACCTTTAGATGGCATTCAGAACAAAATGTCACAGCTAAATGAATCTGTTAAGTCAGATATGGAATTTACAGAACCCTTAGGAGGTATTCATAACAAAATGTCACAGCTAAATAAATCTGCCAAGTCAAATATGGAATGTACAGAACCTTTGGGAGGTATTCATAACAGAATATCACAACTAAATGAATCTTTCAAGTCAAATATGGAATGTACAGAACCTTTGGGAGGTATTCATAACAGAATATCACAGTTAAATGAATCTGCCAAGTCAGATATGGAATGTACAGAACCTTTGGGAGGTATTAGTAACAGAACATCACAACTAAATGAATCTGCCAAGTCAAATATGGAATGTACA
Organism: Timema podura; assembly: GCA_033556935.1. Lineage (NCBI taxonomy): Eukaryota > Metazoa > Arthropoda > Insecta > Phasmatodea > Timematidae > Timema > Timema podura. The sequence goes on from JAVRXN010000008.1 coordinate 19,004,538, forward strand.
GACACTTTTGGAGGTATTCATAACAGAATGTCACAGCTAGATAAATCTGCCAAGTCAGATATGGAATGTACAGAACCTTTAGGAGGTATTCATAACAGAATGTCACAGCTTAATAAATCTGCCAAGTCAGATATGGAATGTACTGAACCTTTGGGAGGTATTCATAACAGAATATCACAGCTAAATGAATCTGCCAGATCAAATATGGAATGTACAGAACCTTTGGGAGGTATTCATAACAGAATGTCACAGCTAAATGAATATAGCAAGTCAAATATGGAATGTACAGAACCTTTGGGAGGTATTAATAACAAAATGTCACAGCTAAATGAATCTGTTAAGCCAAATATGGAATGTACTGAACATTGGGAAGTTATTCATAACGAAATGTCACAGCTAAATGAATCTGCCAAGTCAGATATGGAATGTACAGGTCCTTTGGGAGGTATTCATAACAGAATATCACAATTAAATGAATCTGCCAAGTCAAATATGGAATGTACAGAACCTTTGGGAGGTATTCATAACAGAATATCACAGTTAAATGAATCTGCCAAGTCAAATATGGAATGTACAGAACCTTTGGGAGGTATTCATAACAGAACATCACAACTAAATGAGACCTCCACCACTTTAGATATGGAATATACTGATAGTGACGAAGGTATTAATTGTAGAATGTCACAACTAAATGAAGCTACTGTCAATTCAGATATAGAATGTTTAAAAACTGTTGAAAGTAATTATCCTAGAATGTCTCAGCTAAATGAAGTTTCTATCATTTCGGATATGGAACTTACAGAGGTTTCAGGGGGTATTCATGATAGAATGTCACAGCTAAATGAAACTCCTACCAATTCAGACAAAGAATGTATAGGAACCTTGGGAGCTATTGAGAGCAGGACTGAAACTTATATTATTTCAAATGTCGATCATACAAAATCTGCAAATTGTATTAGCTCTAGAATTTTAGATTTAAATGATACATCTGTTAATTCAGATATAAAACATCTTAAAGTTTCAGGTGATATCATGAGTGCAAATTTAAATTTCAAAGACAACTTAATTTCAAATATGAATTCTTCAAAAGCACAGGAGGACATTGGATGTGTTAGTCCAGTTGTTTCTAGTAATGAGTCGGACAAGAACTGCTTGGATTCGACACAAATGTGTTCACCCTCAGCAAGTGTGGATATTAGACCCCAACTAGCACATTCATTCAGATTTGATGTCATAAAAGCAGATGAATTGGTTGGCAAAGCAAAGAGTTCCAGCCAAACTTATTTGTGTGATATTAAAAATTCATTTTGTCACAGCCTAGAATTTATTAATGATGAAGAACTGGCACAGGTCAACCAAGCCGTTTTCGGTAGTCCCTGTAAAGATAGCAATATGGAAATATCCAGAACTGTTGTTCCAGCCATCAAAGATTGTGTTTTGTTGACAAATAAACCAATTTTACAGTGTGAGTTGACTAATTCCTCACTGTCCAATAGTGTAAGCTACAAAAGTTGTAAAAAGCTATCCAAAGCAATGGTTCCTTTAGAGCACAAAGATACAGAACAATGTACAAAGCTTATTGATACACAAATAGTCTCTCAAAAGGGTATTTCTGTCCAATCTCCTACCAATGAAACTTTTAAGGAAATACTCTCTAGGTCCATTAGCAACCAAGGGTTTGCTGAGTTGGTCAAGCATCCACAAAGAGAAGAAAAGACTAAGTCGATTCACTTGGTGGACTTGTGTAATTCTAGTCTCAACCAATTACATTCGGAAGAAAACAATAGTCGGACCTTTCCAGAAAGTGTCATGGAATTGAGTGAGCCTATCAAACAAGGCAATGAAGAAGCAAGCATGAAATCAAATGACTTGTGTGACATTTCTTGCTCACAATCTGATGACTTCAAATTTGAAACCACCCAACGTTCCTGTCATGGAATTGATATGGAGTGTACCAAGGTGATACCAAGTTTAGATGACTCTAGCAAAGAAACACTTGGATCATCTCTTAATAGAGGTGTTTTTTGTGTACAAAGTCAAAAACCAAAATCGGTTTCAATGGGGGGGCCCCAAACAAGTGAGCTCATTTTTGAAGTGAATAACGATAACAACAAAACCATTTGTCTAGATTCACAATCAAAAAGTGAGATCTCTTCTCATCTTGTTAATACATTTCCAAGTGTTAGTGATCACGACCAGCGTAACCAGTCACCTGTTTTCTTCGATGTGAAGAACATGGAATCTCTTTCTGCAAAACATGACACAACTAGGTTTGGCAAAGGGAATCAAAGTTATCTTCACACACATGGAACAAATGTTGAACAAACAACAAAACCAATAAAAGAGATATCCTTAGTCAAAAGGTGTGTTGTGTCATCTGACAAGGGTAATCAAGTCCCCAGTACGGTTGCTGAAGATAAAATTGATGAAAAGTCAAATCCCTCTTTAACAATTCAAGAACTACGCCACAAAGAAAGAATGCCCAACTCACTACACATGATTTAGCTCTAAACAAATTGACATCACATAAAAGTGTTTCTGAAACAGGGAATAATGACAAGAGTCCTCTGCCATTAAAGCATTCATTAATTGATGACAGTCATGAACATATTTCATTGAACACAAAGTTAGAGAACTCGTGTGTTTTAGACCTGTCTCATTTACCACCGAAGAAACGAGCCTATGAAATATCAGCACAGTTAAGTGAATCTAACTTAGAAGTAGACTTAATACCATGTAAGAAGCAATGTATTCCAGCTGAGATTCACAAGCCTACATCAATACTTGAAGATGTTTCTTCAAATGAAATGTGCCTCAATGCTATATGTGGGACTACTCAATGTAATCAAGGGAAACATATGCCTCACAAGAACACTTCATCAAGTGAGAAAAGTGTTTCCTTTGTCAATTCCAGCTGCACTACTTGTGATACTTCTATGCTACTCTGTCAGCCTGCCTTGCCATATAATTCTTCAGACAATCTTAGCAAAGATATGACTATCAAACAAGTTTATGAAGGTGTCACAAATATGGTTGAGTATTTACACACTTTACCTGAAAATTGTTCAAAAGTTGTGAACAAAAATATAAGCATTGTTGATAAAACTGATGGAGGAGCTGGAAATACAAATGTATCCTTCCATCCAGACATTAAGAAGTTGGATTCTTTTGACTCATCAATGAACTTTTACAGCCTAACAGAGAAATCAATCCAAGTGAGCCAAGGAACATGGTAAATACTCTGCCAAATATTTCATCAAATGGGTACACTGCTTTGATTGAGAACAGTTTTATTAGTACTGATTCATCTTCAATGCTGCCAAAAGATCAAAATTTGAACAAATATGATGAATATATTGTCAAGTCGACCATATTAAATGATTCAAGGAATGTTAAGACGTTTAGTGCATCTCCTGATGAAACTTTGTATCAGAAAGACACACAGCAATGTGACGTGACTACTTCACTCAAAATAGATACACCAACAGATTTATTGACAATGATATTAATAAAGAGACACAATCTAATACCACCAAAACTTCAGCAGATGCTGTTCAAGGTACTTTAGAAAAAGAACTTTCTCATTCTATACAGTCAAAAGCTTCTGGGATGAGCTTTTATGGCAAAGAAAACAATATGCTTATTCCCCTGATTCATATAAAGATAATTCAGATGTTAAGCTCACTGATGAGGTTGATAAAAGCCAAGAAGTGTGTTTAGTTCTGATCAGTCACAAAACATGCAACCATTGTCTCTTCTCTCTCTTCGATTGCTGTAAACGACCGAGATTCATCCCGATTCTTGGAATTCCAGCATCAAGCACTCAGTGACTCTGATGTACCAAAAACTGTGGCCTTTGAAACTACCGACTGTGTTCCGATGACGTCCAGTTTAATCAAGTTGTCATATGCATTATGCAGTGATGGACCTACACCGAGGCAAGGCGAAGGTGCAAGCGAGTTTTCAGTAATGCCCTCCCCTAAAAGAGATACACCAAGGACTGACGATTTGGCAAACTAAATAAGTCCATGGCTCATATGGCTACTAAATCACCAATATCTAAAGCGCCATCAAATGCTTAGTAGCCAAGAAAATGTTATTCACAGTAGAGGAAGTGATACAAGAAAAATATAGGTGAGTGTGTAAATTTATTGCCTAGAAAACCAAGTTTAATCATTGATATATAATACTTATTTATAATTAAGAATTAATAGCCGGAGCTATTATTTATGCTTATTAGTAGGGAATTACTCCACTAGATATCTTAATATAAGTACGATCCCGTACAATTTAATAATTGTGTAAATGGCAGCAAAAAGCCAACTACCGAGTCGCAGATGGCTGCGTTATCCGATGGCTCGTGATATTAATATAATCACATACTTGTAGCCGACGATTTCCGCTAGTCTATCATAGACTCTGCCTTAAAATATGAGTGAAGAATGACCCATGAACGGGAGAATCCTGGATAGCTCAGTGGTTAGAGCATTGGCGTACTTAACCAGAGGTCCCGGGTTCGATTCCCGTGTCCAGGTGTCATTTTTCAATTTTCAGAATATGACTTATTTATAAACCTGAATGCATGACAGTACGAGGTTTGGCTATTAAATAACCGGACTGATGCTCTAAAAAATTGTATCTACAAAATTACTCAATGGACATGTTATTATCTTCAATGTAGTCCCCTCCCCGGACCCTACACCTCACCATACAGCTCTTCCACTGTTAGAAGAAATGTTTCAGGTCCTTTTCTGAGAGGCTGTTCATGAGCTTCATCGCTTTTTCCTTCACAGCATCATCAGACTCTAAAAAGGTTTCTTTTAGCGTAGACTTGATCTTCGGGAACAGAAAAAAGTCACACGGGGCTAGATCAGGTGAATAAGGTGGATGTTACAACACGGGAATCTTGTGCTTCACCAAAAACCTATGGATAGACAGCGCTTTATGTGCTGGTGCGTTGTCCTGATGAATCCACAAGCCGTTCTTTCACATTTCAGGTCTTCTTATGCGTTCACAAAACTTGTCAAAACCTCCTTATAGTAAACCTGGTTAACAGTCTGACCTTCAAATACCCAATCAATGTGAACAATCCCTTGGATATAAAAAAAACTATCATCATTGCTTTGAATTTGCACTTGCTCATCTGTGCTTTCTTTTGTATTGGTGAACTGGGACTTTTCCAATGCATGGATTGGCACTTAGTTTCAGGGTCGAACTGAAAAATCCATGATTTGTCACAAGTTAACACATTTTCTAAAAAGTTTGGATCATTTTCGGAGTTATGAAGGATGTCAGCACAAATGTTCATTCGAGTTTTCTTTTGCTCAGGAGTGAGCAGTTTTGGCACTATTTTAGAGCAACCTTTTTTCATGTGTAAATTTTCATGTACAATTTGTAGAACAGTTTCCTTATCGATATTAACTAAGTCAGCAATTGCTCGAATACTCAGGTGTCGATTTTTTCGAACAATTTCACTCACTTTTTCAAAATCAACATCTGTTTTTAGATGTGTGAGGACAGCCGAGGCGCAGATCGTCTTCAATCTCTTTCATCCTCTCCTTAGATTTTCAAAACCAATCGAACACTTGAGTACGAGATAAACACTGATCACCATAAACTTCCCTTAACAAATTGTACGTTTCTGTAGTGGATTGCCCAAGTTTTACAAGAAACTTCACGTGACACGCTGCTCACCTTTTACACTCAACATAATTCCAACAGAGCTCAGGTACACTGTCCACTTCGAACAAAGGCTAAGACTGAACTGTCGATCGCACTTCCTTGAAATTTGTAAGGTAAAGGGAGAAAATAACCTAGATCAATATCTGACCCTGATGGTTGTTGCTGAGACCTAAGGTAAGTGGTAAAAAAATGGGTCCGGTTATTTAGTAGCCACACCTCGTATATCTAAGTTGATTTTTGTTTAGTAAATAGGTTTATTTAACTTTTACTCGAATGAAAATACCTTAGGGCTTTCACTAACCTTAAGAAAAATATGCTGGTTTTCCTAGTTGAATCACCTTAGATAGAACCTTTTAGAATATAAAAATGTGTAATAGGTTAAAAACATTAACACAGATAGTTATAATGAATTCAACATTGGTTTGAAACTATCACAATCAGTTAAAAGTTACATGGAAGTTTTATTCATTGTGCCTTCTATGGCCAAAGACTTAACAAGGAATATAAACCACGAACCAAAGCTGCTTTCTATTCATTATTATATAAGCACCTTTTACAGAGCTGCCAACCCTCCCAAATTTTCTGTCATATGTACAAAAATATAACTATATTTTTTATTTTATAAATCTTTGAATATTTAACTATATTTAAATATAATTAATAATATTTTACAACAACAGTGTATAAACAGTGTAAAATAATGTAGTGTAATAGTGTAAGGAAACCAACATGAAAGCATAGTTGGGCCAGGCCTTGATGAAAACAAACTTCATTCTTCATTTCTTCATACACTTTTCACACTTTCAACTTATTACTTTCACATTACACATTTAAATTTTCAGAAATCTTCCATTTTTATAATAAGAAATAGATAGTAAAATTTTTTTTAACTATGTAGCAATGATTTTTTTTTTCTTCTTATTATGATAAAAGAATATTTCTGAAAATTTAAAATAACGTGTAAATGAAAGTAAGACGTTGAAAGTGTGAAAAAGATTATTACGAAACAAAGAAAGAAGCTTATTAGTTTTATCAAAGCCTGACCCAACATCTGTTCAGATAGGCCTCTTTTGCTGATTACTTAAATAAAATATTGTACAAGGATTATACACATTTCATAATATTTCTAAACCATCATAGGCATTTATTATTAGTTTTATAAATATCATCTTTTGTATTAAAAGTTTGTTTGCTTTCATGACACTCAATATTCCATTATATTCTGTGTTCATATAAAAAATAAAACTTTTGGTCATAATATTTTGCTATGAGTGATATTTTAAGCAGGTTAACTGACATTTTTGTACCATAGATTAGAAAAAGTTAACATTTAGTGTGATTTTCTAAAATTTGGCAGTTTTACTAAGACTTTTGTGAATTTACTAATTTTTTCCTTCCAATATTAGCAGATCACAGAAAACTCTGGGCTGGAGACAAAAACAATGAATCTGATAGTTGCTGATTTAGTCAAATACAGACATTCTTTTGCATAAAAACAAAAAATTAATTAGATATTAATTGGTATTAATATTGGTAATATCTAAATACAAGTCATTGTAACACAATCCATATCTATATTGAGTAAATTTCGTGTCGGCTGACAGTTGTTTAAAACAATATGAACATTATAAGCTGGTTGTACGACTTATTTTTCTCACAGCAACAAGTCCAGTCCTTTGGCTATAAAAGCCATGAATGACTTGGAATGGGCTTTTACCTTTCTTTACGATTCGCTGGAGTTGATCATCAAACTTGAAACGAATAAGAATTCCATCTACAAGTCAGTCACGGTTGTTTTTCTTCATTCACGTGTCACAGGTACATTAGTTGCACAGCATTTTATTTTATAGATTTTTAATACACCTTTTAAATAAATAAATATGAACAAATTGTAGAAAATATAGCACAAATAATGTTTACAGACACTTCAACTTTCAACTACCCTACTGTGGCTTAAGTTAATGCTATACCACACACAACCCATTAAAATCAAATAAAGGAACAATTTTCTCTTCAAACAGATAATATATGATACGTTTTCTGCAAAACAGCAGGGATGAAACTAAATGTTTAGTCTGTTTTCAGAAAAGACAGACTCTATGGGACGTTGGGCCCACCACGTTGTCCTTGCCAAGTGGAGCAATGGATACCTACAATCTAGGTGCAAGACTACCCAGCATGTCCCCAAGCTGCTGGATGATCTTTCTGGAACCATAACCCAGTTAACAGAGTTTATTATGGAGTATGATTGCATCAGGGCCAAAGAGCTGGTCAGGATAGCTGATAACAAGTACGTTGATGCACTGTGTGATCAACAAAGTTTATTTATATTTATTGTAAGTAGGGATGATATTCGAGATTTGAGAAAATTTCAGATTCAAGACACAGTTTTTTTTTTCTCGAGTGAAATTTGATTTAGAGCTTTAATATTTCTTATTGGTGGTTCAGAACCAATTATAATTATAGGATGAACTTAACGACCAGGCCTTTGGAGATTCGGATTCGTAAAATAGTGGTTTCAACGTAACACTAATTGTAAAGATGCATGAAACTTTGAAAACTGATTTTGCTTTGAATATTTGTACACTTTATTTCAAAAATTGGCGATTTCAACTTAACTTTGACCTATATGGTGGGCATGCAGAATGAATGCCAAGCATTTCTAATCTGATATGTCAATGATATGAAAGTTGAGGTTTTAATCCTGGCAAGTGTTCTCAGGGTGGTTGTTCCTAAATGATTTCCTTTCTATACTAAAAATGTTGTATATTTACACAATAATTCTACTTTTTTTTACCCCTACTGTATTCATCATCATCAACCGTTTCCAGACTGTGGCCAGATCAATTTAGTAAAATGCCTCCATCTTCCTCTATCCTTCCACCATTATTCATCTTTTAATTCTTCCATTCCTCTCCTTTCACTTACACACTTTCTGTTATCTGCTCCTCCCATCTCTTTCTTGGCCTTCCCTGCGGTCTTTTTCCTACATACTTCATTTCCATCGTTTTCTTTGGCATTCTCTCTTTCTCCATTCTCATTACATGCCCATACCATCTCAGTCTTGCTTCCTCTGCTATCTCATGTACTCCCTGTACTCTTACTCTTTCCCAGATAACTTCATTCCTAATCCTCTTTCTCCATATGACAGCTATAATGGTCCTTACAAACTTCATTCCCATGGACTCCACTTTCCTAGTCTCTATTACATTCACTGTCCATGTTTTTGCTGCATTTGCGACAATGGGTACAAAGTACATCCTGTACAGCACTTCATGGGTATTGTAATTAATTGCAGATAGCCTGGACAGATAGTTATTAGATGTGGAAGATAATTAAATGTGTCACTAATGTCAGGATCACAATCAATTTAATGTTCATTTAATGATTACTAGAGTTGTGTCAAATCAACTATTTTACAAATTTTAATCCGAATCTTCATTTAACTTTTGAATATCGAATTAAAATTAAAATCATGGAAAAAATTATGAAGTTCAGAAGGAATGAGAAATAATGAAATAATATAAAAAAATATAAATACTGTAGTAACAAAACATTTTTAAAATTCCTTATAATCAATTTATTATAACTTTCATACATTCTGTTAAGTGTTAATAAATTGGTCTTGTTGAGTTTGTCCTATAATTATGTTGGTTCTGAACCACCAATAGGCAGTATAAGAGCTTTAAAACAGATTTCAATTGAAAAATTTAAAGAATTTTTTTTTTTAAGGATTTGAGTCTCAAATATCCCCAAGAATATGAGGGTTCGAGAATCCCATCCCTAATGTTAACATTAGATAACTTAATGTAAAGGTTCCCCTTGTATTTTTTAAATTGAAGCCATCGCGATGTAGTTAACTTAACTTAAGAGTTGTCCAGGGGAAAGTATTCATATTAAGTGAAGGGATCACACGTCCTAGCTAGCCAATCATGTTGCGAGCAACATCAACGGGGCTATTTATTACTTAATTTATGATTTGCTTACGACTTCTTTGTTATAGTTTGTCTGCGGCTTGCGAACTCTTAAACGTTGTAGCCTCTTGTTACACTTGATCTGTACATCCAGTAAGCTTCTATTGCAAGTACTTGCAGATTAATCAAACCTAATTACTTGGGTTTTATTTTAGTAACTAATTTGTTTTCAAACAGTTCAAATCCATTAATTGTGATTTGCTCGAGTTGTATTATTTGAATCCTGATCACACACTAGTTTATTTACAATAAGTGAACGTTAAGTGAAAGGTAAGTAAAAGTTACTTTATGTGGACATTTAATTGTTTGTAATCCGGCATAGACTCTGTTTATTCCAATGAAATGCTAACAGACTTGCATTAATATTTGCAGGGTATCTTTTGATATGTCTTCCATTGAGCCTCTTCTGTGGTTTCGTGTTACTGTAGACTTGTCTCATTGGGAGATTGTGCTACCATCTGATATCTCCATACAAGACATTGTAGGACATGTCAGGTCAGAACTAAGATATATTTTAGATTTTTGTGAGGTCGGTTAGTCCGACGCCTCAGCTCATTCGGTAGCATGTCTGCCTACAGAGTTTAGGCCCCGGGTTTGATTCCGGCACGGTCGAAATTTTATCATTGTGAAATGTGAGTTTCCCTTTTCACATTGATGAATTAACGGCCAGGGGATAGATGTTGTGTTTATTCTATATATAAGTTAGTTTATAAGTTGTGTTCTGATATTATCACTCGGTTCAGAAAGTGCACATTAAATAACTCAAATAAATAATTAAAAATGTAACGTCTGGTTCTTCGAATCCTTGATTGCTGAAGGATATTCAAGATTATAAGATTCAAAATATTTTAGATTACTATGTATAAATATATTAAATATTTTGAATCTTTAAAAATTCAAAAATTTAAGATTAGTATGTATATATATTCATGATATATATGTATATACATACTAATTTTAAATATTTCAAATCTTCCAACCTATATATTATACATACATACATACATACATACATACATACTAATCTAAAACTAAGTATTATTTTAGAGTTATAAGGCTGCTGGCTAGTTCTTTACCTCAACAAAATTTTAGAACAAATCTAAATCAATAATTTACCAGTTAACTGATTGTGAATTCATATTTTCTACAAAATAATGTTTAATAACAATTTCTATTTTCTATAACAGCTTAATATATATGAAATAAAGTACATTGAGCAAAAACAATTTGTAAAAAATAAAATTATAAAATAGTAGGAAGGAGGAAGTTGTTATAGTAGCATCGGAATATTATAAACGTTTTTACTTTTATTTGTGCTCTTATTTTCCGACTATTCTATCATTTTATTTATTATAAACTATAACAATTTAATAATTAATGTTAAACAAATCAAAATCGAAGAAAAGTGTATAAAAATGATGTGGCCCAATGGCTAAATAATTTTATAGTAAAGGAAATTGATAGAACTAAAGAAAAAGGAAAAATAAACTACTAAGAGTAAATTTGATGAAGAAAGCCCACTTAGGGAAAGAGGAAAAATGTGGGAAGAATCCAATGCACAAAGGTGACATCTTCCTTTCTTCTGTCTTCTATAGTAGAAGTAGTCACACACACATTTTAACACAAATAGAATCTTCTTCTTTAAATTCAAAATGGAGTAATCCAGTGTTTGTGTTATTTGTACTCTCTTCTTTGTGTTTGATAAAGGCAACAATGCCGAAATATTCTTCTATTTGTGTTAAAATGTGTGTGTGACTACTTCTACTATAAAAGACAGAAGAAAGGAAAAGATGTCACCTTTGTGCATTGGATTCTCCCCACATTTTTCCTCTTTCCCTAGGTGGGCTTTCTTCATCAAATTTACTCTTAGTAGTTTATTTTTCCTTTTTCTTTAGTACTATCAATTTCCTTTACTATAAAAAAATCAAAGGAAAGAAATCGCAACTACCTGGTAAAGTTAATATTAGGGATGTGTGAAAACCATTTTTTCAATTCGAGACGAGAATATAAAATTTCGAGACATGAGAACGATATGAAAACATGTCCTTTGGAAGCAAAAATAAATAAATTATGTTTATTAAAGTAACTTTATAATTTATAGAGCTCCTTTTTGACATTTGATCTGGCGCTTGTTTTAGATTGTCCTATATATAGTTCATTCACACACTTGAGATATAACTCATACACATTTTAAATGCATTTAATAAAATAGTGATAGGTAGTTACAATGAACACCATTTATAATTTAATTTTATAGTGCAACAGCAAAGTTTGATATTGAAAAAACATTTCTTAATAAAGGCTGTTTTTGGAGGGTGAATGCTGCCTATTTTTGGGTTTTTACAGTATTATTGGAAATAATAAATTCCCAGTTTGTTTTTTAAATCTCTTAGGGCCATTATTTGTTTGTTTTTATTTCTTGAATTTTCGAGATTCATTTTTTAACTTTTGAGATGAGATCGAGACTATTTTTTTCTTGAATTTTATAGATTCATTAAGTCTCGCATGTCGCTAGTTAATATTGTATGCATTTCTTGTTTTCTAAGATTTGAATTCTAGAAAAAGTGTATTCAGTCCATCTCTAGCTCTTTTTTTTTTAATATTGCCAAATTAATATTTGGCAAAGTAACTTTATTACCCTGAATTTTTTTTTTTTTTTCAGGACACAAGATGTTCAGAATCTAGTTTCAGGTGTAGATAAGGGACCACAGTTTCCTGCGCCATTACATCAGGGACATTAATGAATACTTGAACATACTTAACTTGTACCACCAGTGAATTAAATCTAAGATACAATAAGACTGTTGTAGGTGGAACAGTATCTGGCAATTACAAAAGTTACTAAAACTTCTTTCATCTCTTCATACATCAAGCCATGTGATAAACATATCTCCTATTGATAGATGTCAATATCTTTAAAATAATACAAATAAGTTGCTATCAATATTGACCGCAAAAAAATGTTGCATTTTCTAACCTGTCTTCTTACCATGATCTTACTGTACTTAGCGATGTATCCCTCAATATCCTTCACTACAACATGCTCTACTATAAATAAATATTATATTTCTTACAAGTGCTTGTATTTTTACTTAACAGATTGCATGTTTACCAACTCTCATGAATTTTCTGTAAAATGTACAAAAATATTACTTTTTTTAAAAAATTTACTGTATATTTGTTAATTTCACAAATTTTATTAAATTGCAAAATATTAACATTATAAGAAAGTTGTTTTGCTGCCGTGGTACTCCATAAAATTTGTTATAATATGTTTGTTGCTCTTTCAATAAGTTGGCCTGCTGTTAATGGTGAGATCGAGGTTTCAATCTTGGTCGGGTGAACTGAGAAGGTTTTTCCCAAAATGGTTTTCCTCTCTCCTTCCACACAAATGCAGGTAAACTTCATTCACATTCAACCTAGCTCAATCTAAACACATTTGTATAGTACAAAAGTGAAAACCCGAACGGGTGAAACGGGGTGAGGAATAATTATTAGGAACAAGTCACAAACATGATACTTTATGATTTGTACAGTGAGAAAATAAATAATTTATTTATATAGCTCATCAGCTCATCATCTTTCACTGTTCCCAGCCTGTGGCCAGGTCAACTGGTTCATCAGAGAGGATTACAGTTGCCACAACATAACTTTGTGTCTGATATTTCTCGTGCTGTGAAAGGGAGAGAATGTGGCGCTTCTAGTGAGTGGCCTCGGCAGGACATGTCTTGCATAGGGTGACCATACATCCCGATTAATCATGATTGTCCCGTTTTTGGGGACACATTAGTCCCCCCCCCCCTTTTTTTTTAAAAGAATTCTGACCTGATTTTTAATAGCAACATGTAAAAACCCAGATTTTTCTTAAAATCCAACTATAACACTCCAGTGACTAGGATACGTTTTTTTCACAATTATTAATTACTCTTTTATTGTATGATTATAAAATAATGTTCATTCCAATAATACTATTCATATGTTCTAAACTGAAATTCTATAAACAATTTTTTGCCTTTTTTTTTTTTATGGGTTTTTGGCTTAAGTAATTATTATCACCTTAGCTTTCGCACAGCATGGTCACTTTGTAAAACACAAGTCGGTGAGCTGTAACTACAAAAATTCTTGATCTAATTAGCTCATTTTGCTGTTCTTTAATTGGAAGAAGAAATGGATATAAATCTACAAGGCAAATAACAAATGACGAAAACTGAACCCAAAATTAATAAAGGAAATGTAATTGGTAGCCTGTCACTTTTGAAAAGCAAACAAGACCAACCATGTTGATAAGTCTAAATATAATATTAATACCGGCTAGTATGTCAAGATCAAACGTGGACCGAAAAAATTAATTGAGGGTAAGTCAGATGTTCACTTGTTTTCAAAAAGCCGGCAATAGTGGAGGTTAATTTGAAAGTTTGTAGTGTTAGTATGATTTCTAAAATCGGTTATATATTACTATTTATTTGGAGTCTTTAATAAATGGGAAATTTAAGTGATGTAAAACAAACTTAAAATCTGATATAACTCATTAAAAAAGGAACTGTAAAGATGTGTATATTTATAAAAAAAAATTGTTCTTTCAGAAATTTCCCCTATAAATAATATATTTATATATTATTAATGTGGGCGAATAAGGTTTATTTAATGGTACATATTGTCTAGGTTAATACTACATAAAAATCAGGGCTCTACTAATAAGTATAAAGCATGAATAGCTAATTTTGTATCATGTACTACCTGAGCTACAAGCTACTCTTGCTCCAAGTCTTAGTTTAATTTAGATAGTAACCAGCAGCAGGGGGAGTTGATCTATAGGTGTGTAATAGACCTGCTAGGGCGAAGAGAAGTGCTTTATATGGTGTAAATATGCAGCAGAAACATGCACATTGAATGTGAGATTAGGAAAATGGAGGCCATGGGAATCAAGTTTGTAAGAGCTTGTTATTTGTCACTAGGATAAACAGGATAAGGAATTAAATTGTTCACTGTTAAGGCTAAAGTGAAGATAGAGAGTACATGAGAAAGTAGAGAAAGCAAGGCTGATATGGTATTGTCATGTAAAGAGGATGGAAAAGGAAAGAAAACCAAAGATAATGATTGAGATAAAGTATATAGGGAAAATATCATAAGCGAGACCAAGAAAGTTGGGAAGAAGAATTAATATAAAGTGTGCAAAGGGAGAGAGGAAGAATGGTAGAAGGAAAGGGGAAGGCGGAGGTCTCAAAGTTTTTGAAATAATGTCCTACATGTTAACATGCATTTTCAATTTGGACAATTATTTAACTCCCTCAGATTAATGTTTTAGTTTGTCCTGCTTGTATACTATTAAACTATTAGTGATGGGAAATGCAAAGTAATTTGTTTTTAAAGAAAAATGGGACCAGGACCGGATTAAAACTTTTGGGGGTCCTGTGCCAATTATAACTTTGGACCCTTAGAAGTTAGTTCCCCAATGAATGATTATGAATCTTACATATTTATATCATACATGGGTAATTTTATTTAGAGACAAACTTTTTTTTTTTTTGCAAACATTTAGCAATCATGGTGAGTACCATGAGTTTTGTTATTAACATATTAATATTATAGTAACTATTAAACTATACAGTCTATTATGTACTGAGTGAATTATAGTACTGTAAATTAATACCTAATATTATAATAATACTGGACATTATATTAATTATATACTATATCAGTGTAATTGCATTTTTTGTAGTCTGCCGTCTGCAAATAAAATAGTATTAGTATAGTAAAAATTATTCTATTAAAGACTTTTTTCTGTTTTTCTCACGTCACATTTAGTTAATTCTTCAATACTAATAGAATATCAATACTTATTTTTCAATACTTAATAGAAAATCAATACTTATTTTTCTGTTAACAGTCAAGGGTACTGTCCGGAGATATGTAGAATTTCCGGTTTGCCAAAAGCAAATGTTGCATTAATTTTTAAGCACGGACTGTCAGACTCCACCTAATACCAGGCTACCAGCGCCCTTCGATTAGGGAATTTATAGATTAGTTTAGGATAAATTTTAAGAAAAAACACAAAAATATTGAAATATAATATCACTAAATAAATATTACAAGTCAAAGTGATTTATTGGTCAGGCGGGCAGGGGCCCCTATGTGTGGCACACTCTGCATATAACTTAATCCGGGTCTGGGTGGGACCAGAGACTAAGCAAAGTTTGGCCTTAAAAACCCCCAGATATAACATTTTAGAGTGAAATTTCCCAAACTTGTAACTATTCCCATTAGGAACATGTGTGAGATGTACCACTGAATAAGTTTTTGTCTTACTCTTCATTAGGGATGGGTCCTTGAATTGATAAAGATATTCAAGAGAATTTCAAATTCAAGACTCAACCCTTAAAAAAAATATTCTTCAATTATCAAAGTGAAATTGGTCTTAAAGCTCTTAAACTGCTTATTGGTGGTTCAGAACCAACAATAATTATAAGATAAACTTAAGAAGCAGGCCCCAGATCAGTAATTTAACTTAGCTGAATGTATGGATGTTGTTGTAAAGTTGGCATCTTGGGTAGTATTAAATGAATAAGACGATCACCAGGTAATTGATAGTAATTAATATAATTATTAAGGTGTACTAAATAACATGTAAACGAAATACAAGAAGGTGGGACTAAGGTACTTTTGGGTATAGGTATTAACAAAGTTAAGGTAATATTGACTATAGATATTTTGGGGCTACTTGACTTGAAACACAGCCCCTATTCAAAGTATGTAGTTGGGTCCATTAAAAGAGCAAACAATAGAAACTGCCAGGGTCACGTGTTGTCCCCTGATGTTCCAAAAGTGATTGGGCTAACTGCAGTCTCTGACTGCAGTACTCCCAGTGTTAAAGACTCAAGCTGCCAAAAGGAGAACAACCATTTTAACCTGAAGTTGAGTGTCTGGGTATATTATTTGTTAGTGGAATAGGCTAATATTTACAGACATTCCAAGCTAAACATATTTTCCCAAAAATAACCTACAAAAAATATAAAGCCATGTATGTATGAGTAAATAGACCTAAATCATATAATACTAATTTCTTTTATTCATAATTAAATATTTATTCAGTACCTTTCACCAACAGTGTTGCCAATTTAGTGACTTTTAGGTGTCTGAAATGAATAATTTTCATTTTTAGTGCCTAGCGACTAATCTGGTGACTTGCGACTTTCCTAATTTTCTGTCAATCTAATGTTCATTATTTTAAATTTTAATGCTGTAGAATTTTACTTTTTTTACTACCGTACTGCAAGAATGCATAGAGGCAACACAGCTGACGACTTTCTGGTACTAATATAGCTACAACACTTAAATGATCGTTGGCAACACTGTTCACAAATAACCAATACATTATTATCAGTGATTTCTATACAATACTCGATGGACACAAACACACCCCTTGAACGGACTAAATTGTGACGCTAAAGTTTGTCGTCAGCTTGATAGCGAGGGGAGAGATTTAAAGGTTTCTCTGAATGTACTGTGATGTTATTTTTGGTTAAAAGAGTTACTTATAATAAAAAAATCTAATAATCAGTTGACTTAATACTTCAAATATATATAATATCGTTGACAATTTTAGTGTTTATTTGTTTTAAATTTCATTCACAACTCCTAAAAGTTCGAATATTCATTATTTATTCATTTACAATTAAAATATATATATTATATATATAATCTACTTAACTTTATTTCACTATATTAAATTATTTTTCTTTATTTGATTCATAAACTGCCAACCCGCCATGTTTATTAATTTTGTTGGTAGGTGATTTTAACGCTATCTGCTCTAGAGAGTGGTTTATTTCGGAACTATTATACTAATTTATTTTTATGTTCTTGGACGCTTATAGCATCTGGCTGTCACTTGGAGAAATAATTTCCCCTAGCGGAAGATATTATTCTCGTTTTGGTTTTTTGGTGCCAAGTTTAAATTAATTTTAAAGATGACTTATATTCATATGTCAAAATTATAATTATCATTTTAGTAATACTCTCAATATTTAAATAGTTAAGATGGTTTGTTTTATTCTTTGTTATAAATCCCGGTGAATATTTTCTCTTAGGCCGGAGATTGTTTATTTTAAAACAAAAGAAACGTATTTGTTTTTTGTCTAAGTTTTGGTTGTGACTCAAAAATTGGCTTTGAAAGTGGAAGGAAGGACCCGATCTGGGGATCCTTCAATTATATTTTTTTACCAGGTTCATGGTAATTCTTATCGTCCAAAACTTCTCTAAAAGGAAGTATTAACTTGTGAGGAAGGTTGAGTGGAAGTTTTCAAGGAAGATTTTGTGGGGATTTAAGGCCGGAGAGTTAAATATTGACGGAGCTTTGGGTCAACATTTACCAGAGCAAGGACATTTTCGGGTGAGATCAAATCCATCTGTAATCATCCTGTTATGGATTTAAATAATTAGGTATAATACTTACAATTATTAAAGAAGGACAAATTACTTCAGTTCTCAAACCAGAATTATTACCGTTTGTCCACCTCAGAACAATATTTTTGTTTATTAAAGAATCATAGCCTTATTGTTACATGTTATAAAGAATACATTTTGTTGTTGTCAAAATCCTGTTATTTGCTTAAAGAAATATTCCTATTATCCTCACAATTCAAGTGAGAGTTTAACGATTTCAAGTATTGCTTAGCAATACTTTTATTAATTTTATATAGTAGGAGGCATGCCTTAATAGGTAGGCTTTATTTAAGGATATCATTCACTACAATAATTAAAATCACTCTTTGAATTTAATTGTTTTATTTTTATTTACATCAATGTACATTGTATTTTCTTTTGAACTTGCATTCCATCTATAGCGATTCTCAGTAGATTGGATTGTTCAGAGCAAGAATAATAATCTGCGTCAGGAAGTCTTCGGTTGTAAGTGTCCAACTTAAGTCCAAACTTTAGGTAAAGTCCAGGGGTCTTGAGAGAAAGGGTTTTCGTCTTACCGCTGAGCAGCTTGAGTTGGCATTGGAAAACGTTGTTTTGCCTTGCTTAGAGACGTTTGAAATCAAAATTAAGATGTATTTTACTGTTAAAATGGTAGATTGTATTACATTTGAAGATTTGAGAGGAAATAGTGTTTAAAGTTCTCTGTATTGTGATTTTCCTGTATTCAAAATAAACCATATTCATTTTTCCGTATCAATTTATTCATATCATATGGCAACTGTGCCAGGATTAAGTCGGAAAAATAAGTGATATTAACAGTTTGACCAGGAAACGTGGTGTGTATCGCAGAACTTTTATAAAAGCAACAACTTCACTAAAAACGTTGCTGGAGATGGAAGAAATGGATATGATCACGATCCAAGGAAATTATACGTTGATGGAAGAAAAGGCTAACCTCGTACACACTTTGAATCAGGAGCTCTTCAAACACCTCATAGAGACAAAGGCGACAGAAGAAGACCTGATCAATGAGATAGAGCTTGTGGACGACTACAAAAGTAAGTTCCATGTTTTAACAGCTGCAATCTCTGATTCTGTTGCTGTTGCTGTTCGGAAAAAAGAACATGAAAATGAGGCTTGGTCATCTGTAAGTACTAACCATAATTTAAGAAGTAAATAGCGTCTTCCAAAAATTGAATTCAGAATATTCAGTGGAGATTTACGAGATTGGTTGGGTTTTTGGAACCAGTTTCAGAATATTGACGAGGATCAGGAGTTAGATAATGCAGACAAATATGAATTTCATATCCAAGCAACTTTACCCAATTCCAAAGCCCGTGATATTGTTGACAGTTTCCCGGCCACTGGAGAAAACTATCTCAAAGCCATACAGAAACCTAAATCACGCTTTGGTCAAAGATTCTTTATTGGTAGAGGTTTACACTAGAGAATTATTATCACTAATGAATGCCAGTAGCGTTCCTAATGTCTCTTCCTTGTATGATATATCGAAACTACCTTAGTGCTTTGGAGTGTCTAAGGATAACTCCAAATAAATATTCTGCTATGTTGTTCCCTATGATAGAATCTTGTTTGACTACAGATATGTTAAACGCTTGGCAGAGGAGTGGGGGAGGAAAAGAAAATGACCCTGAAGAACGTCTTAAGTGTTTGATGAAGTTCCTGGAGAGCAAGGTAGGATTCTTTATTTTTTATGGTAGGATTCTTCTACAGTGCAGGCTTGGATTTGCAGGAATGATAACTGGTCTGTTTTTGTAAGAAATCGGGTGAATGAGATTAGGAACTTGACCAATCCCAGGTCGTTGGAGATATATTCCAGGTTCAATGAACCTAGCTGATTTGTCATCACGTGAATGTTTTCTTTCTCAACTGGTGGGAGGGCCCTACACGGATCACCAAACTGTTGGCCTCAAGCAGAGCCTGTGTATGACGAAAAAGACATATATGAAGAGATGAAGAAAACTCCAGTGAATTCTTTTACTATATTTGACGAAGCTTCGCCGTGGTATGCAAGATATTTTTCCAGTTATCGAAGAATAGTTCGTCTAATTGTATGGATTCTTCGTTTCTGGAAGAAGTGTATAAGATGAGAGAAGATTTCACAAGAAAACCTGGAAGCTAGTGAGCTAGAAAAGGATGAAATTAGACTCATTAGTTTCATTCAAAAAGAAAGTTTCCATGTACCATCTGATAAACGATTACCCTCACTAAATTCTTTTGTGGGAGATGGTGCTCTCAGATTTAAAACACGATTACTCCTTAGAGAAGATTTGAAGCTGTTCAGATTCTCCATGATTCTCCCAGCGCACCATGTTGTTGTTTCCCTTCTCATCATGGAAGAGCATGTGAAACAAAATCACATTGGAGTGCAACTTCTTCCTAATCACCTAAGACAACGTTTCTGGATTATTGGTGGGAGGAGAACTGTGAGAAAAGTCATAAGTCATTGTGTCAGATGCCGGAGGCATGAGGGGAAACATGCTGAGGTAGTTCAAGCTCCTTTACCCTTCAACCGCATATGGGAGGCATCTGTGTTTGAAGTAATAGGGGTTGACTTGGCGGGTCCTCTGTTTCTGAGAGGTGAGGGTAAAGTATGGATTGTAGTTTTCACTTGTGCTGTCTACCGTGCCGTACATCTGGAATTGATTACTTCTCTCTCCACCGAAGCTTTCCTTCAAGTTTTCCAGCGTTTTGTAGCTTTAAGAGGGCGTCCTTCTGTTATTTACTCTGATAATGACACCAATTTCACCTGTGCCAATAATGCTTTTCAAACACTTGATTGGGAAAATATTTCTAAACATAGCTCGGTTGAACGTATCACTCTGAAATTTAACCCCCTAGTGATCCATGGTGGGGAGGCTTCTGGGAAAGGTTAATAAGAGTAACAAAACAACTTTTAAAGCGAGTTTTAGGCAAGGCTTATCTAATTTTCCAAGAAATGCTTACTATTCTCTGCAGTACATAAGCTGCAATTAACTCAAGACCGCTGACATATCTGGCAGAAGATTGTGACAATTTAAGTCCTCTCACCCCGGCTTGTTTCATACAAGAAATAAAGGAAATTTGAGTTCCAGAATGTGATTCCTTGGATGCTAAAAGTCTGAACCGACGAAATCGTCATCTTCTCAATCTAAGAAATGAATTAAAGAAGAGATTTCAGCAAGAGTATCTGGGACTTTTGGCACTCAGTAAACGGATTAACAAGACCTCTACTTTGTTCAAGATTGGCGATATAGTCTTAGTTGGATCAGACTTTTCCAAAAGGATGGAATGGCCCCTGGGAAAGATTGTGGAGTTGTTTCCTGGATTTGATAGCACAACAAGGCTCGCAAGAGTCGTGACGTCTAAAGCTTTAATTCTGAGACCAATACTACTACACTACCCACTAGAGTTTCCTGATGTTAAATCCACCATTTGTGGATGTGACAAATATTCTGGACTAGACGCTGGAGCGCCTTAAACATAAGGTTATTTTAAAAGCTAGATCCATTCATCCCCCTCTTTAAGGCCTTAAATCTCAAAAGCAAGGACGAGAAGGTTTACTTTTAATTGTATGGGGTGAAAGAAAAATGTTTTATGTATAAAACCCACCATTTGTGGACGTGACAAAAATTCTGGACTAGCCGCTGTAGCGCCTTAAACGTAAGGACCACCGGAACACCCTTCAGATGTGGCTATTTTAGATTATAATTCCATTAATCTCCCTCTTTAAGGCCTTGTTTCTTGAAAACAAGGACGAGAAGAGATACTTTTAATTGTATGGGGTGAAATAGATTTTTTTTTGTGTATAAAACCCACCCTTTGTGGACGTGAAAAAAAGTTAGACTAGACGCTGGAGCGCCTTAAACATAAGGCTATTTTTGAAGGTAAATCCATTCACTCCCCTTTTTAAGGCCTTATATCTCGAAAACAAGGACGAGAAGGGATGTTTTTAACTGTATGGGATGAAAGAGAATTATTTTGGGAATAAAACCCACCCTTTGTGGACGTGAAAAAAATTTCTGGACTAGACGCTGGAGCGCCTTTAACATGAGGTTATTTGTCCCCATCTTTAAGGCCTTATATCTCGAAAACACGCACAAAAAGTGATTCTTTTAATTATGTGGGGTGAAAGAGAAATGTTTTCTGTGTAAAACCCGCTATTTGTGGACGTGACAAAAATTCTTGACCAGACGCTGGATCGCTTTAAACATAGGTCTATTTTAGAAGGTAAAATCCATTCATCCACCTCTTTAAGACCTTATATCTTGAAAACAAAGACAAGTAGGGATACTTATAATTATATGGGGTGAACGATAAATGTTTTTGGTTTTAAGCCCACTATATTTGGCCATTTTATTCAGTAAACTCAATCATCTCCTTCTTTGAGGCTCTGTCTGCCATCTCTTTTTTAATTCTGTTGGTGCCCACTGCCATCTCTGTTAAAAATATGAACTTTATTTTATGCTAGTTCAATTTTTTTTTCTTGTGTTGGCTTAAATCGATTATGTTATTGTGGATGTGGAATAGTTTGGTCGAGTAAAATATTTTGAATTTTATCTTGGAAGAATATTTTCAAATACATGTATTTATTGATAATTTAATAAAATATTAAGTTTCAATGTTTGGTGACAAGTCGTCTGAAGCAGTTGGATTCCCTTCAAACTGGAAAACAGATACGTAAGTTTTAAATAATTTCTCGACTACTTTTATGTGGGCTATATTTCATAAACCACAAAAACTAACATTTTAAAATGCCCTATTATTTATTATATTTCTATCTATTAAATGAGATGATATCTTCCAGACAAATTCTAATCGTATGGTCTACACCCGTTATTGTTCATGTTGGATTTATATCTATACCTACATAAAGCATAAGAGTAACTATATTAGTAAATACTGCACAACTGACATGGCACAATTTATAGTATAAATACAACATTTTCTAATCTAGCTACTTAATTCCATTGTATTTAATTCACTGCAACTGACCCAACCTCTTTGCTAAGGTATTTAAACTTAGGCCTAATTCAGTTAAGGGTTTACAGCATATAACCTGAAAGTATAAAAAAACATGGTGCTAAATAAAGAAAGAGTTAAGGGTTCACTCATCAAACAACATTGATCAAACTATATCTTTTATAACAAATTATTTAATTTTAGTGGTGACTTTATTTTTTTATTTAGTTGAGGTATTTAACATGCACTTTGTGAACCAACTGATTATATTAGCACATGAGAATTTCTATGAGCAAAAGCGAACGGGCCTAACAAGTTTGCTGGTAAAGTAAAGGTATTTTCACATACCTTCTATAGTTCTTTTACATGTCATAATTAACATGGGAATGACAATTTTACTTCCCTTCTGAAGAAAGCTGTGCTATGGGTTTTTATTGTTTAAGATAAATCTGTCAACCCTGGCTGGGTTTGAACCCATAAACATCGGGCCCTTTAAGTTACCCCAAGACCACTTAGATCGACATGACTTTAATACTGAATAGAATTTGATTTTTACTTGGTTTTTGGCTTTGACTTTATTACTGTCATGAATATTACATGGTAGATCTAATTTTCACTAACAGAATCAAAAATTAAATATACTAAGATTAACGTTTGTAAGTATCGGCCACTCAGGGGAGCTATCTACAATCACAGTCCGTGTCAACTCATTACTGACAGTATGCTGTCATGCACTTAGTATTATTAATTGATGTTTTTAACAAACTGAGACATGATGGTTGGTTATCCACAGGATCAGTCCTGATAGCTGAATCAAATTTAATTTAGTGGAAAATGGCAACCTGAAAATGGGAATCAAAGACCTGGACCTTTGGTTTTATGCGCCAATGCTCTACCACTGATTGAACTATCAACACTGATCCTGTGGATAACCATCATGTATCACTTTGTTAGACACATGAATTAATAATACTAAATACATGGCAGTATAATCTGGTCACTATTAAGTCACCGTGGTTCACTGTGATTGTAGATGGCTCAGTGTGGCAGATACTTACGCCAGCTACCAGTCTTACACTCAATACACCAACAACTATTGAAAAATGTTCCCCAATACAAGACTAGCCTGGATGGCTCGGTCATAGAGCATTGAGGTGCAAAGACAAAGGTCCCGGCCATTTGATCCCCTATGTTAATGTTTCATTTTTCACTTAGTTAAATGCTATGCTAGGGCCTACATGCTTATTCACTAACTTAACTGGTCTTAGTGGGCTACCTATCTGAATATACTAGGCCTATGTATCACAATATTTATTGAAGGTGACAGATACCACTTTAAACATTTACTAGGAGGCAACACATCCGTACAGATTTAATATTATATTTTGTTAATACTTAGCTAATTTAATTGACTTTCCTCTCTCTTTATATATATTAACTAGTAGTCTAGTCAATACATATTTTAACCGTGCACAAGGGGTAGGGATGAGGAAGGTAGAATCAATAGGAAATGTACCCCCATTTGCATCTAGAAAGAATTGTTTAACAATTTAGGAAAAAACACCCTAGAAAAGAGGCATGGAATTTGAACCCTGACTTCTCTCTCATTGTCAAACCAGACTAGATGAGCAGGGGTTATTGAGGCCGTGAGCACATTATGCCAGGTTGTAATCACTAGGCCTACCTGTATCTCTGAAACTGTTGTGAATCTTTCATCTCTTGTCAGGACATTGTTGACTTTGAGTTATTGTCGAAATACACTCAAGTATTGACCTAAATTTTTTACTTTAATATAGGAAATACTCAAGTTTCATCACACTGTTTCATTACTTTATAATATGTTATTTGG
This sequence comes from Timema podura, assembly GCA_033556935.1. Classification (NCBI taxonomy): domain Eukaryota; kingdom Metazoa; phylum Arthropoda; class Insecta; order Phasmatodea; family Timematidae; genus Timema; species Timema podura. The sequence goes on from JAVRXN010000008.1 coordinate 19,029,426, forward strand.
CCATATTTTAGAACATCACAAGATGCAGAGGCACAAACAGTTGAATTGTTTTACCAAGAAAAGGAATCTCAATCTGTTGCTGCTAATAGCATTGAGGTAAGAGTCTTCAAGATATTATTTGGAATCATCTTTCCTGTAGATTATTCACTAAAAAAAAGGATTAGCCCTAATTATATTAATGTTTTCAATATTAAGTTATCTTCTGACTGGTGACTGATAGCTAATGTTATTCACTCATGAAAGTTGAAATAATTTAACTTTTTAAAAAATGTTAACAACTCTACAACCGATGAATACAACCTATGTGGTAACTTCATTTAAATAGATCAATATGCTTATGTCGGTTCTACTTTATTACCCACAAGGTCACACTCTAACTGGATCTCGTGAGATTTAAAAACAGGGTATCTTCCAACACTGGAAATATACTTGATTTTATTTTTAATACTGAAAATACAGGAAATATACTTGAATTTTGAATCAGATACTGGAAAAATATTAGGCCTCCTCATTGATTGAAATGTTGGCTATAGCAGTTTGTATCAGGGTCATTCTCAAATTGAGGAACAATTTATGTCTCCTACCGATATAAATATTTTGTTATTTTTTAAAACAAACAACAATTTTTTTTATAGAAGAAAGTGTATAAAACTTGATAGAAACATTAAAATATGGTAATATTACAAACAAATTAGACTAAATGATTATTAAAAGTACCTTTCATCACCTTGCATACCGTCCCCACATCTGAATTTCAAAGTTTAAAGTTCTATACAAAAATAAAGAAAAAGAGTAAAAAATATATAACCATGGTAAAATATTCCTGTAATACTGTTATTTTCATTTAAAGAATCCATTTAAATAAATTATTCATGAATTTCAACATTTTGATTGTTTGTTTGTCCCCAAGCTACGCAACCATATAACCAACCAATATAATAAATAGTAATTTAAATATATGATTTCATTAATTAATTTAACACACTATCTAAATAACTGGTGTGAGTGAATAATAAATAAGAATTTAAATATATGGAGTTTTATTATTTTAACCAACAACATAGCCACTATAGATTGAAAAAATAAACATTCATTTCGTGTCAACCTCATTTCATCTGGGAAGCCATTACGATCATCTACAGGCTGGCCGAAAGGAGTGTGTTGGCTTATGTCTGTTTATGTGCATAGCAAACTTCTGCATTATAAGTCCCACTAGGCAATAAAAAACTATCTAGTATGTAAGCCGATGCCAAAAAGATTTTGTATTAAAGCAAGACATTATTGACTACCTTAAAGGACACTTCAAATAGTGACCAGCTTGATAAGTTATTTATAAATAATATATTTTCCAAAGAAAATGCATCCTAGGAGCTGCAATATTTCACTAAAAGATTCCTTGTTGTCTTCCATAGCAATAGAGCTGTAGAGCGAAGTTTTTCTGTGAATAAAGAATGTCTGGTTGAAAACCTACATGAGGACAGCCTTATTGTCAACATCACTTATGATGCAGTCACTGCAGCTGAAGGACTTATAAATAATACAATTTAAAAGAAGATGATTCATGTTGCGGGTAATGCATCAAGAATAAGGAAATAATCTCTTGCAAAGAAGAAACAGATTGAAATAGATTTAAAATAAAGAAAAAGAGAAACAGCAATGGATGAAATAAGGAAATTAGAAATAAAAAGGACAGTTCTTCAGAACGCAAAGGGAGAGGCAGAAGTGTTAGAACATGAAAATGAAAAATTGAAAAAGTTTTGTATTTGAATGGTAATTTTTTCTCCATTCTAAAAAAAGATTGGTTTTAAGGTTTTAATATCTTACTTTTTTAATCACATTATATAGGGTGACCTGGTGGCCTAAGGGTAAGGTGTCAGTCAGACCTCTTTGCTGAGGGTCCGGGGTTCAATCCCGGTCCCGGCACAGATTTATCTGATTGCCAAACCCTTCCTTCACCTCTGACAAGACGTGTATTAATCACAACTTGTGAATGTGTGGAATGCCAGGCCTCCACCGTGGTTCGGATCCCACATTTAACTGTAGGTCCTCCATTTCATCTCACAATCACCTTACCATTACACATTAGCGTAAGTGCGTATAACCCGAACGGGTAGTAAGACGTGGTGCTAATAATAATAATAATAATAATAATAATAATAATAATAATAATAATAATAATAATAATAATAATAATAATAATAATAATAATAATAATGATGATGATATGATGATGACATGACGACGACGACGACGACGACGACGACGACGCGACGACGAGACGACGACGACGACGACGACGACGACGACGACGACGACGACGACGACGACGACGACGACGCGACGACGACGACGACGACGACGACACGACGACGACGACGACGACGACGACGACGACGACGACGACGACGACGACGAGACGACGACGACAATAATAATAAAATAATAACGACGATAACGATAATAATGATAGTAATAATAATAATAATTTAATCATATTAGATAACTGTAAAATTATATTTATAATTATATCAAAACAATTTTTTCTTAATATAATTTTTTTTTCATTTAAGATTTATTACTATGTATTACTAAATAAATTCATTGTTTAAAAAATGACTTGGTGTGGAAACGATTGGCTGCCACGGGGTGGTGGAGGCCATGCAAACAAATGTAATATGTATGTACACTCTGTGTGTGTATGTTTGTGTATTAGGGAACCTTAATTTAGCTGTAACTAGAGGCTTTGACAGGACATTATGTATTGGTCTCCACAACTTTTTTGTTTTCTAGTAAAGATGGCAGACAATGTCATTTTGTCCAAAAGGAACCCATTTAAAATGACATTCATCCTTTCTTTTTAAGACACAGACGGAGGACCACCAACCCAAGAGTTCAGCGCCCCCCTACGTGGATGAAGAAAGACTGGCCTCATTCCTGAAACGTATCTGCCCAGCGGTTCTCAAAGAACTTGACAAGGTCAACAAAAGCAGAGCGTTCATCGGGTATGAGCCAATACCAGATGATACTGACGACGAGGTCAAGCAGTTGCACACTTTGGAAACACCCATCATCCATTCCCGACCAGAGGTGAGGGATTCTGAAGCTGAAGCTTTGCAGAGTAACTCTTATTGTGATTTCTCTTACTATCAAATCTGTTAGATAGCACAGTATATTTTTTTATAATCCATAAGGTTTTTCTTTTCTCAGTTTTGCATATTATGATATATCTAGAATATCTGCATATTTATGCATATTTAGAGTAAGTGCACTTACATTTTTCTGAAAGGAGTAAGGGAAATCATTTAGGGAGGAAAAAGCTCACTTTTATTTATTTAGATTCTAGTTTAAATATGTTGATGTTTTATTATGTCAGGATTTATTAAAACTATCTCTATTAATTATTTATCTAAGTACTTTTTTAGTCACTCTCAAAATGTATTTTTAAAATATTATGTTTATATAAAAAATGCTTTTAAAAATACACAATTATTATACTGTAAGAGTTGCATCAGGCCCAGGTTTTTTATTTTACCTTACATCAAAACCTTAACCAACACTTGTTGGAAAACCTATTATTTAATTTTTATTTGTAAAACTTACAATTTAAAAGTATATAAGGATATTTTTGAGTGTTCATAGTTTTTTTCCTTTTCAAAATTCTGCAAGGGAACAACATTTAGATCAATCATTTGAAGCCATAACTGCAACCAAGTCAGAATTTTTGTCCCTTGGCTGACCCCATTCAAAAATATGACTAATTGGTGAAACCTCCATATAACAGTTTATGATACATATGAACTTTCACACTACTGTTTGATCCTACACAGAATTTAATAACTAAAAAAAACCTTTTTCTTACCTACTTTAGATCATTAATTTCACATTTTTTAAATACATGTTTTTAGCATAATTTCTAAAAGACATTTTCAAAAATAACAGATAGACAGATAAAAATATTATTAATATTATTTAGAAATATGTTAAAACCTTTACTGCCATACACAACTTTTTAATTATTTCTGACTGAACATTTCTTGAGTAAGGGAAAACTACAGTAAAATGGGAAACTATAATAAAATGAGGCATCCTTTCTATAGGCATTGGCCTTAAGGTCATTCGACAATGAAAATTACTAAGAGTTTTTAAGTCTATAACATCTTGGTAGGGAATTTAACATATCTGGGCTTAGGGGCCTAGCTTGGAAAAGATAGTAAGTAGTAATGTCTCAGCCCATTCCGGCAATACCGAGCAAATAAGGAAGCCGGTGTTTACTTTACCTGGGTGTGTCATTATATGGGATTATCTGACTCTCTGCCTCGGATATTATGTTCTGCTAGTCATTATTTTCTCTACTATTGGTACAGTCAAAGCAAGAAATTTCTTAAGTTAAACATTTCAAATCTATATTTCCAATAATCATTTCGAATTCATTGATAAAATTAATGAGTAGGTAAGGTTATTAAAAAAATTAATTTTAAATAATAACATTGTGGACTACAAATTGCGATAAAATAAAATTATCAGGGTATAAAAATAACAGTATTTATACATAATTAGCAGGAGTACTCGCTGTTGCCCGTGATAACTGCACTATGAATTACATGATTACCCCAGCAATACTTTTCTTTGTTTCAAACAGAAAAAAAACCCTTCATTTTAGCTCTTTTGATCCAGTTTTTAATGAATTAAAAAAATTATAATTAAATATTTAAATTCCAGCTTTGACCTCTGCGTTAGGTAGAAATCATGCAATGCTCATTATAGACAGACAGACAAACAAACTCTGAAGTTTATTAATATAGAATATAGATTAAAAATTATGTAATCTTACAATTTTTAAACGGCTTGTACATAAAAATCTAGTTTTCTCTAATATATCATAAATATTTCATTTTGTTCACCTCATATGCATGTCTAGTAATATTAAATCACTATTTAAAGCTTAATTATACACTTGTTAAATTTGGATATAGTAAAATTTATATTGTTGAATGACTAAGCATTTTAAAAATGATTTTTACTGGCTATTATGTTTGTAAGCACTGTATTTGTTGTGTGTAGATGAAGGTTAGTGGACTGTCTTGGAGCTGCTCGGGAGGGGTTATAGCTTTGGGGTACAGCCACTTGGAGCATGACAATTGGTGTGATCACAATAGCTCTGTCCAGCTATATAATATCAACAGGTACCTACTAGAAATAGTCACTCCCTGTACTTGTATGTACACTTACTGTCTTGCTTTATTTTATTGTAAACTTTATAACTAGGCATAAGTCAAATATACTAATGTTCTTGTAGATAACATTAAATCCAAATACAGTGGGACCTCCATATATTGAACTTCTGTATATGTCAAAATTCTCTATGTATCAAAGTTTGGTGAATCCCTGTGATATTACATAGATAAAATTTTTCTATATATAAAATTTTTCCTTCTCTCCTTTCCCTCCTGTAATGACGATGGCATAAGAAAAAATAGAATGGAGATATTGCGAGAGAAAGAAGAAAATGTTTGATCAAGGTCATTGCGATGCTGACGGGTCACCTAGCGGGGTGGTATCGTCTCCACACTCCTCTCATCCCTTTCCTCAAGTGGCCGCATTTAACACAATACACTGTGGTCTTCATGTTCCTGACAATGTATTTTTTGGGCTTAATAAGTGTGAAAACTTTTATGATGAATCCTAATCGAAATTTACTTTGCAGCAAGATATTAGAAAAATTTTCACACAAATGTAAATCTATTTGAATACTAAACTCTTTATTTTTTTTAAGGTATGCTCATAACTTTTTTTTCTTGTTTGTTTTTAATTATCATTATGAAAAAAACTTATATATAATGTGATTTATATTCACTTATAATGAGTGAATTGATTAGGAAATATTTCTAAATACAATAGACTACACCATATCATGTATAAAAAAGATTGTTTCTATATATCGAATTTATTTTATGGAACCATCGACTTGGATATATGGAGGTCTGACTGTATATTTTGTAGGGAAGGCTCCTTAAAATCTTTAGATCCTGTGGCATATTTAAGATTGAAAAAACCTTAAGACTTTTTGTTCTCAGTATTGAATCAGATTTATTTGTTTTGAGCTATTAAAACGTTTATTTGTGGTTTAGTCTAGCATTTTTGTAGAATAAACCTAACAACCAGACCCAGAGCATTAATTGACCTCTTAGCTAGATTGAATTCACCTTATAATAAAAAATACGAACATTAAGGTATGATTTCTATTCTATACAGCAACTTAAGGATTAGTGTGCTAGGTTAGCTCTGTATGATTAGTTGTGCTGCTTTATGATAAGTTTATCCCTTCTTATTAGGCTTATCAAAAGTATTAAGCTTGAAGAATAAGATGTGTTTGGGATATGGAAAAGTTGAGCTTTTGTGTCTAGCCATATCTTTTTTAAGATTCAGATTTGAGAACTGTGATTCATAGGTAAAATGAAATTGTGAATTTGAAATTTGGAGTAGTAAAAAAATTAAATTTAATCAATCTATGAAATTTTGTTTTGGTCACTTGTGCACAAATAAACATATAACTATACTTTAAAAATAACTCCTAAACCCAATAATTATGGCTCTGTTTGCAATTCCTTAGTCACTGCGTTACTAAGGTTCATTTTCTGCATACAATTCCTGTTTCTTTATTTAAATCCATGAGACTAGTCTCCACAATGAAGCCTTATTAAATGATCCCTGAAAGAAACCTTTAGAGCAACTGGAATTGGTTTACCGTGTAGCAGACATGCTCGCACTTCTCTCTGAACTTTAGTCACCTAACAAGCAGAGTTAGGTGTGCATCATCATGCTTGAGAGAATTAGATGGATGAGCTTCTATCCCTAAATAAGTTTTCTAATCTATGAATTCGTGGCTTCTCACAAGGTAAATGTTAGTGCATTTCCTTTAAATTAACACTCATTTTGTCCCCTTTCATTACGTAGAATCAGCTACCACCAAAATTTAACTATAACAGGGTGGCTACAGACAGGGAAAATCGGGAAAAGTCAGGGAATTAACTTAAATTTACTGACAGGTCAGGAATTTATAGACTGCAAAAGAGACAAAATGCAAATGCCAATAGATGGTGTTATAGAATGAGTGGTTTACTGTATTGGCGCAAATATTCCTACAAAGCTCTATTTTGTAGCAAGCTGGACTGTACTAGCAGGCCATCCAGTGAGCCCGTCTAATAATAGACTGAAGTCGGAACTGAACAAAGAAAGAGTGAGTGTAACTTTATTAGTGGGCGCAGAACTGATGTTGTGAGCGAGAGAGAAGTAGGGATGGTTCTTGACCTTGATAATTTGATGAAGTCACTCAGTACGAACATAGGAGAACCTAGAACTAGATATTCGAGTCTTTGTCATACACATGAGCAAGTACTGGAATAACAACTCATTTAATACATCTTACATGTGGGCAAGTATTGAAAAATACATTATATTAATTCAAATTTTAAAACACTATTCCTGGATTACCTAACAAATAACGATTGTTTTAATTCAAAAGAGAACATACAAACTAATACAATTTGATTTTATTTTTACTAGATTTTTGTTAAAATGTTAACTTGACTGAAAAAACAGTTTGCCGAATTGATGTTCCATTTCCATCATTTCTAATCGTAGTAACGCAGTTTTTAAAAGTGATAATGTTCCTTAATTCATGCTGCCTTACCTTCCGTTTCGGCCGCGCTAATTCGTACACAAGGTTTTTAACTGAGGCATTCAAGTCAAACCCTTTGATTTAGAAGCTATACCTTTGTTCAGTATTTAGGCGTGTGTGTTTGATAAAGATATTTGATATAGATTAAAATTAAAAGTTTTTCGATAAATCGTGAATGTATTGTGGAAAACTTAAGTGAAACTTCTCTCATTGCACAAAGGCGGATTTATAATTCAATTAAAGCAATTGGTGGGATAGAGAAGGTAGATATTACCAAGTCTTTGATTCACTCTGTCTGCAATGCCCGTTCAAGATATAAGGATAATCTCGAACAAAAAATGAAGGACAAACAGAACAAAGCGAAACAAGAGGGGGATCGGAAACGAGCAGCAGTAATGCTAAAAGAACTCCAAGATAAAAAACAGAAAATCTTGGCAGAGGCACAAAAACAAGCCGATATTTTACAAGAAGAAATAGAATCTTTGAAGAAGAAATAGATGTAATTTCACAAATCTGTTGGTTTTAAAAATTAACTTCTTTAAGTTGCACACTTAATTCAAAGTGATTTATTTTTGGTGTTTTGTTAAACAATGGTGACAAAGTTCTAGCTAATGACTTTCTGTTTTGTATTTGTTTGTTCTAATACAATATTTGCACAGCGTCACAAATAGTATCTAATACATTTAAAACTGAAAAACTTATTAAATTGTTTATTATTATTTATGCTCTCATATTTTTTAAAGCTAGCCTAAGCCTATTTGATTAATGTAATAATCACCATTCATCGAGGTGAACTGGGGAATAGTGCTTTTATATTCTCTATTTGCTTTTTTTTTTTTACAATATTTGCACAGTGTCACAAATAATATCTAAAACATTTAAAACCAAAAAACTTGTTAAATTGTTATGTTTAAGCTTTGAATTTTTTAAAAGATAGGCCTTGGGATTGATGTAATAAATGTAAAAATTGCCATTCATCGAGGTGAAGTGGGGAAAAAGAAGTCAGGGAATTTTATAATAGAAGTTCTGTAACCACCCTGTATAATAGCCTCACAAACCTTTCAGAGAGTGTATGGAAACCTAGTTATAAAAAATAATGTTGAACCCCCCCCCCCCAAGTGCACCCAGTTAAAAATCAAACCTATTCCCTTTAACTTGCAATCCAATCCATTGTGAGATTGATGCCTTAAAATAGACTGTGCAAGTCTTTCAGGTCTAAAGTAGGTTGTATAATATTTTACAGGGCAGACGCCTCCCCTACCAAATCATATAAAACTCTGGAGACAAGAAGTTGTGTGACGAGTCTCAAAGCTCACCCATCAGAACCCTCTTTACTGGCTGTGGGGACATTTAGTGGTGAGACTAAACTTTTATACTAATAAGAAGTAATGGGCACTCGACTTTAATCAGCACCTTGAAACATTATTTTATATGCTTATGTACTAATTACGTTTAATGGTTTTAGGGATTAGAAGGTTATATTTAGAGGAATTGTACCCGCATTTGTATGAAAGGAGAGTGGAAACCATTTTGAAAAAAAAAAAACCTCATTACACCTGACTGAGATTTGAACCTGATATCCCGTCATTGGCAGTCTAGTCTATAGTGAGAGTAGCGCGTTATACCATGCAGCCACGAAGTGGGTGCAATTATATTACATCTTCAATATGAATATTTATCAGCTTCAACCTTGCCTTGAAAATAAATCCATCTTTGACAACTAAAAAGATTTTTAAAAAAATGGCAAAATACACATTTATGTTCAATTTTTGTCATTCTGTATTGTTCCATATAATGTAATACTTTTTGTACACTCTCATTTAATGAGAAAGTATTGTAGTTGTGAAAATTTTTGACCTCAATATTATGATGAATCTTTATGTTATATGGGACCCTTCACCCAAATAAGTGTTTTTGCAATGTCTGTCTGTCCCTGGGCATAGATATGAAACAGTTTGATAGATTCAAACTTGAGGATGTTTGTATGTTATATGGCTTTACCTAAACATTTTAATTACCCCTAGCGGAGTCTTAAGATCAAGAGTGTAATTTACTGATGAGTGACTTTTGAATTTGAAAAAATGGCTCAAATAATTTTGTTTAAAATGTTTATCGAGGAGTGTTTAACTTGTCAAAAAAAAAAAAAGTTTGGAAAAGATTGTTTGCAGATATTTACTGATTTTTTTTTTTTATAAATTCGATATATTTTAAAAACAGCTCTAACAATTTGGTTCAAATTGGGTGTATAGTAAGTTTTTTAAGATATATAAATAATTTTACCACTGTTTTTCTTAAAAAAATACATTAATGGTGGTTAATGATAACTTTATTTTTAATTTGAAATTTTTTGAAAAAATTGCTTCCATGATTTCGTTCAAAATTAGCGACTATTTTATATGATAAATTATGTGTATGTATGTGTATTTTTCTAAAATAAATTAAGTTAAGCTTAGCTTACTTTGACAAATTTGAAAAAATTTGAAACTTTACAAAAAAAGCTTTTAATACTTAGTTCAAAATGAGCATTTGGGAATTGTTTTTTCGTGATAAATAAGAATATATATATTTATTTTTACAAATACAAGTACCATAGTGTGATGTTTTTCTCCTTAAAATGTCTTTCCAAAATCTGTTGTCACATTATATACGCAGTCTTAACATATTTCAATGAAAAAAAAAATTCGATTCTTTCGGAGGTGTATTTTGTAGTATACTATAACTATTAGTTTGGCTAGTAGGAATTAAATGCACACGCTCGTCTAGTAATAAACTCAAGGTCAAAACCAGCGTGAGTTTGGGAACTATCAAGTCCGCGTGTGTCAAATATATACTCATGGTCAACACATGAGGAGAAGTTCAATCCTTCAATATAATACTGGTAATTTATTAGGTCAGTGTAAGTGGTGGAAGAATCTGTGTTGTTTTTCTTACATATAAAAAACCATCTATGGAAGATCCACAATTGAGTAATCATTATGAAAAGAAAGCTTACTCGGAGTATCAAGTAAACAGGAATGAGAAGAAGCTACATATGAATTTTAAATAAACAACAATACTCAAGGCACAACAAACAAATAACATGCAGGCTGCTAACAAGTTTGGTGTTTCTGAGGCAAATATTTAACTGTAGAGAAAAAATTAAAATTTTAGGAGTGTCTGCGCTTCAAGACAAGCATTCAAAGGGCTTAATAAAACTGTTCAAATTCAAGTTTTTACCTTGAAGTAACGATGTGCAAAGGCCACTTTTTACAATGAGAAGCAAAGCTTGAAACTTGCGAAGAAAAGTTGAAGTAAGATAATATATTTGTGTTAGGCATGGTTTCAAAATAGGAATTAGGTAAAGAACAAAAATAAAATAGCAATTGGAAGAAATAAAATAAATTTTAAAACTCACTGAATTATTTAATTTCCCAATTGTCCATACTAACCAATTATTATATTTATTAGACTTCACATGGCATGAATTCATCATCATAAATTAATGTTACTAACAAGTATAATACAAGGTAAATATAACAAATACTACACTAATAAATCCCCCAACAATGTTTTCTGCCACATAAATATTGCACGTGTGCTACAAGTAGTGAAATGCGAAGTAAACAAGCGCTACTATTGTTATGATTTAGCAGCTGGTAATTGACAGTTTTCAAAATAACATTCAGATGTAAAGGCGCACGGGCATGCTAGTATGAAAAATTCAGCGTTCTAACACTCTAGTGGCTATTTCCGACTGTCGCAGCAAAGGTAGATAAAGTTTGCACGTTGTGGGGTAAAGTCGATTTCCACAGTCAATGGCTATAATGCTGGAATCTGGTATATTCGATTATTGCAGCAAAAGGGTTAAAATTATCAAATATTGAAAAATGAAATCTTTGATAAGATAAAATTAAATTGTTTGATAATTTATCGAAGCTTTATCCTTCCTTCGAAGTTTTTCGAATATGTAAAGGTTATTGTAGTTGTCGAAGTTGAAGTCGAAGTCGAAGCCAAAGGAGATTTGACCTTCGACTTTGACTTTTTGAAGCTTCGCTCACCATTACCATGAAGTATATTCCAAACCTTTTATTTTTCATGTAGAACACCTTCAAAATATTAGAGTTGTATTATGTATGAGGCCATACTCTATTTGGACTAATACGGTAATTTGAGGATAGCTTACAAATAATTGATTTTTGAAAATTTGAAAAAAAAAAGAACAAATTTGTTTGATTTTTTTATATGAAGAGTGTTTAATATGATCAATATGATAGGTTTGTTTTTCTGAATAAAACATAACTAGGAATAGTTTACTGAAAACCTATTTATAATAAAGAGAATTTAACAAGACGAGGGAAGCAGTTAGATTTGATGTATAGGCGTGCCAAGAGACCCGCTATGGAGAAGAGAAGTGCCATTGAAGTGTAAGGAAGTGCTCTATATGGCGTACTTGTTATACATATTCAGCAGAAACATTGACATTGAATATAAGAGAGAATAGGAAGTGGAGGCCATGGGAATGAAGTTTATGAGAAGCACATTATCTGTCAATAAGAAAACAAAATTAGGAATAAATTTATCTGGAAAAGAGAGGGGTGAAATGGGGAGTATATGAGATAGTAGAGAAAAAAAGTTTGAAATAGTATGATCATGTAATGAGGCTGGAAAAAAAAATATATATATATAAGAAAAAGACAGAAAGAAATAGGAGTAGCAAATAACAGAAAGTGTGCAAGTGTGAGGATAAGAATTGAAGCTATTAAAAAAGGAAGAATGATTGAAGGATGGAGGTATTTTATTAAAGTGACCCAGCCACAAGCTGGAAACAGTTGAAAATGATGATTGTGATGAATTATCTCTCTAGTTTTCTCATCCTCTCTCCGTATTAATTCGAATGCACTACCTATGGATTAACTTATTCATCATTATTACTAAAATTAAGAAATTATTAATCTATTTTTAAATAACACACTTTTTTTAAAGACTATTTAAATAATTACTTCTGAAAACAAGAGTATTTTTCTGTCTTCCTTACTGAGTGACTGCAGATCCTGGGAGACTCCAGCACCATTATACATGGTGTTTAAAACAGTCTAAATAGATTCTTCTAAATAGCAAGATATTTTTTAATAGTGCTAGTTGTACTGTTATAGGTAAAGTTTCTCTCTTCTTATACTGTTTACCATCATTATTAATATTTATTTTTGACTGTAAACTATGCCAATGACACATCTGTGGGTTCCTAGGTGAACTCTTGGTGTGGAACTTACATTCAGAGGATGAGATACTTGTGGGTTCCTCTGCTGTTGTCCCCGGCAGCCACCGCGAGGCTATCACCCACGTTTCATGGATCCGTAGCCCTGATCCTACCCATCAGAGACCTCTTTTAGTAACCTCCAGTAGTGATGGTAGGGTGTTGGTGTGGAGTGTGGGGTCAAGGCCCGGAAGCCTGCGACTGGTCGATGGGTGAGGAATATGGAGGCATTTTACTAAACTGACTCGGCCACAGGCTGGAAATAGTTCATGATGGTATTAATAACTTATAATCAAGGGTGTAGCAATGGGGGTAGAGGACCCCCAGAATTTGAAGGACTCTCTATAGTGGGGTCCATGTATATACATATAAAAACTTGTATTGGCTTGAACACGTCACCCCCTGGAAAATTTAGCTTTTTATGCTTCACTTAGAAAAAAAATTGTAATTTTTTCACATCTTAGTACCCTTTAAGGCTATACGCTCATGTACTAATACGCTAATGGTTTTTAAGAATTAGGAAGGTTATATTTATATGAAATGTACCCACATTTGTGTGGAGATTGGGAGTGGAAAATTATTTTAGGAAAACCACCCGACCAAGATTTGAACCTTAATCTCCTCGTAATCGTGTCTCTCAAAAGTGACAGCTGCATACATTGTATTAGGATAAAGGATCTATATTTTATCTTAAACTTTGATCAGCAGTCTAAGATGTTACTCTTCACAATGGACTGTAGTGACATTAATGTCTAGGTTTGAATCTTGGCCGGGTGTACTGAGGGCGATTTTCCCTAAATGGTTACTACTCTATGTACAAATGTAGGTACAATTTCTCTAAATTTTCTCTTGAAAAAAAATAGTTAAAGTTTTTGCCATAGAAAGTTTTTGTCGTAGAAAGACGAGCTTCGAACATTGTGGAATTCACTCACTTCTCCCTGTAGGTTTGTCATCTCTATGGAATACAGTATGAAGGTCCAGAATAAAGTCCAAATATCGCCACTAGGTGGGAGTAACTCCGCAGAGTTGGGAGTCACTTGTTTCAGCTTTTCTCCCCATGATCCGACAAGTTTTGTGGTGGGAGTGGAGGGGGCACAATTCTGAAGTGCTCTACAATCACTGATAAATCAACTTCGGGTCAGTATAAGAGTCTTACCTCTTTTTTTGTCTTTACAAATTCTAAGAAGGGCCTAATTTTTTCAGGCTTAATCTGTAATTTTTCTGTCATGATTTCTGTTAATTACACCAGTTACTGCGCAGTTTAATGTATAAGACTCACATTGCTCTGGGTCACTGTTTATTAAAATGTGGTGATTGAATACCAGTAAACTGAACAGGCAGTGGTTTTTTCTTTCTCTCTCCATGTTAATGCAGGTGGACTTACACTAAACTACTATATCTACCCCTTTAAGCTATTAATATACCATTATATTAAATGTACTAAGAAGTATTCTTATATTTATAAATCTAGGTTTACCATTCTCCTGTCACAAGAATAGTGGTATTTTCCTTATACCTACCCAATTAATGTAAAATATGCAAATAGCCTGGTTGAGTAGGATGCAATGATTCTAATTTTGTTTTTTTAATTCTTGTGGTTTAAAAACTGTGTAAAAGTTGTGTTTTTTCCTCAGTCCTCACAGATTACTGTGTGTGGTTTAGATTAGACAGGGTAGCCAACATCGTGAGTGATGTTGGAGTAGCAATTGCTCAGATAAAACCCAAATAAATACACAAACACATTTTTAAAAAAAACATCTTTTACTGCTACAGTCTGCGTCTTTGGATTTGAAGAGTATATTTTTTTTTATTGGACTGTGTGTGTGTAGTAGTATCAACTGAGGTGCATCTTAGAGATCCTGTGCTGAGTTGTTACGACAGCCACCAGGGGGCTGTGACATGCATCACCTTCTCTCCACATCGTCAGGGTGTGTTCCTTACCTGCTCAACTGATAAGGAAATACACATCTATCACACCGACCAGGTCACTCATATACAAATCTTTTAGTAAAGTGTAACTACTATAGACTTGCAATCATCCAGCTTAATGAAAACAAGTATTTAAAAAAAACCGGGGATAAGCCAAAAAGATATAGCCTGCTTACTAAATAATCAAAAGTGTATTGTGTAATTTAGTTGAAAAATGACAAAACAAACATGGGAATCAAACTCAAAACATATAAATTAGCAAATCTGGCTCATCTTGAATGTAAGGTCATTTTAATTAAAGCAGTACATCTGTAGGTGATAACTGGAGAACATGCCAGCGACTTAGAGATGTAAACAATCACAGCTATGGGGATTAAATCTGCTTCATTTGCTGCCAAGAAAATAATAATACAGTTCATTAGCCATAGGAGTGGTGGTAACTGACAAGCTAGCTAAAATTACCAAATATACTCTCATGTATCCGTCCCTTGTTATACTAAATATGCGGGTTATCCGCGGCACTCGTCTCCTCCATTACCGTTGATAATCGGGAGTTAACTATGTTATAAAAAATAGAAAAATTGATGTTTTAATGAGCTAATATTTCCCCAAAATATGCTTTTGTAACTTAATTTACCCCACAAGACAACATAGGAATTATAAACAATTAGAAATTTAAAATGTTTCATATTTCGTTTATTAGTCTTAAGTGTAATAATTACGCTCGATCACATATTCTGTTCCACTTCAACTCCTCTATGCACAGTTGCACATTCCCATTGTATGGGCTCTCGCTATAAAATATCATATATCGAAATTTATTTCAGTTCGATTTTTATATACTAATAAAAGTTGATATTCATACTGGTACTTTAAAATTAAAAATATGTTGGTTAAAATAAAATCTCTAGTAAACAATATTAAATGGTAAATGCTTTTTTTTTATTTAAATGTGGTAAGTGTGGGAGAATATCTATTACAATGTTTCAACATCAATTTTAGGCAGGCTAACTAACATAATTCTATAACAAAATACTAAACTAGTAATAGTTTTGTAGTTAATGTATTAATTAATACAAGTTTTAAATATCTTCAGATCAAAAACTCAATATAAAATATTCTAGACATTTTAAATTTAACTGAAACTTTTATTTTAGAAAAGGACTGAGTAAAGTAAAAATAATGATTATTCAATTACTTAGTGATCTATTCAGTTATTTCTATTTTCATTGTCTTTTTATGGCAATGCAACCTCAATCAAGGATAATCCAAAATGGACAACATTATTAAATACGGTTACCTGCCGAAAGTAGTTTTATAGCTCTACACTAAACGCGTGCATAAAAGAACCCTAAGTTATAAAAAAATAATTATTTATTTCGGTAACAAGTTATAACAAGATAAAAGTGTTAATATAATTATTTTAATTTAATATTTCATATACTATTTCATGTACTATAATACCTCTTGTTGCCACAACCATGAAACAAAAACGTTCTATAGTTATTTTTTGTTCTTTCAATAAGTTACGAAAAATCTGATCCCACAGTAATCCCTAGGGAAGTGTTATTAGAAAACTTTATTAACACTTTTGATTGATGATTTAGTTTTACTAAGGAAATAACTAATTCTATAAGTGACTTTCAACCAATGTTTGCAATAAAAATCATCTGCTAGCTGTCAAATACCACTACTCCTATGTCAAATGAACTAAACAATTATAATATTGATCAAATAAAACAAGGTTCTGTTTTAATTTTAACTTATGCTACGCAATAAATGGCAAATGTGCGGACCAATTCAAACAAAATTTGCCAGGTACATTCTTTGAATCTAGGCCAAACGATACATAAATATAGTTTTTAAATCTGGCCATTTGTTTCAATGTGGTAGACTGGAAGAGGTGTATTTACCAGCACAAACGTTATCGTTAGGTTTGTTCGGGAATAGTAAATCAAATATTTTGATTATACCACTTACCAACAATCTGGATGTGTTCACTCCTCTTAGCTTTAATCATTTTAAGTTGGGTGTATCAACCAGTCACAATGTCTAACACACTTAAGACTTTATTCCAAATGACCTGAATTAAATATTCCTCACTATATATATCAGGTATACTTTTGAAACAATTTGTTCGTGCATTATTTCAGCCTAGCCCAGCTCAAGTCTTCTACTCGGATTTTGAGATACTGGGTGTGAGTTGGTGCCCATCGCATCCACACTTGTTTGCAGCATGGGGCATGGGTGGGACTGTGGATTTCTTCGACCTAAAGAGTCGTGAAGTGACTCCAGTGCTGAGCCTTTATTCTGCAGACAAGCCTTCACCTGTGTCTGTTGTGAGCTTCAGTCCGAGCAGGTAGGGGCTTGGTTTGCATTGTACTGTTCAGTGTGGCCAACTTACTTGAAGCCAAGTTTCGTTCATAGCTGTATGAAAGTTGAGGTTACAACATTTATTTCATTAGCTTTTAAATTGCATTTCAATTTTATTAATTTTCAAATTCAAAATAATTTGAAACATTATTAAAAAACGATATATGAACATTCCTCTTAAATTTGTCTAATATTTAACTGTCCATAAATATGTTCACCTGTGTAAGCCTTAAATTAATTATTTTAAGAGTCATCTTAAGTTTGTAGTAGTGATAAACAGAAATAACATTTTTATTGCGGGACGGCAATGGAATATGGGTCAAAATATAGGGATTGGAATGGTAACAGGGAAATTATAAAAATAAGACTTTAGAATAATTTTAGATTAAAAATATATATATTCTTACCATTATTAGTTTAAAAATATATATATTCTTACCATTTTAGTTTTTAAAAAAATATTTTGAAACTAATAATGGTAAGAATAGTAAAACATGGTAGTAAAGTAAAAACACAACTATAAGTAAAAACAATTTACTTTTATTTGTACTCTACCATTTTCCTAATATTCTATCATTTTATTTATTACAAATTGAATACACATAAGCAATCATTGTTTCGATACAAACCCAAAAATCTAGATAAACCAGTTTCTTTCCATGCTAAGTCACAGTAAGTACTTTGATTCTTGCTTAGCCACCAGAATACTCGGAACATTCCCTCCAGCCACTTGCAACAACTCTCAGCTCGGACAATGGGAACTTGCACATCAATGGGTAGCAAAATTCAGACTACCCCCTGGTTTAAATCTGAGATAGAAGAAAAAATAAAACAAACATATTTTTTATCTATTAATATTTCAGAAAGCCATTTCATTTTCAAGACTCCATTATGTTGCATCAATTTGGCAACACTGCAAGTTTTCAGTTATACAGTAGGTGCCGCTTATTGTGATCACGGATAATATCATTATCAGTTTCTTGTAGACCCAACCATTAGTATGCTTAAACATATGAAATTCTTTATATATTGTAATCAAAGCTTCGGTTATTATCATTTTTTGGTAATTTAGGGCCACCAATATAAACATTTATAAAAGATTAACATTAGAAAACCTCCATAACACTTGTGGTATTTCTGTAAATAAATTTCAGGTTATTTTTCAAATCTGTATTGTGAAAATACTAGGATAATAATTTTAGATTACTCGTTTAGTTTTTACTTCAAGTGTTTTCTGCAAGTGATAAGCATTACGTATGTGCATTCTTTGCATTATAACTAATGCAGTGCATTATGATATAACCTCAATTTATCAGGTATAGCACTTTTGTTACGTTTAGTTTTTTTTAATGTAAATATGGCAAAACTTTATACAGTACATATTCATATTTAATGTGTCTTGATATACACAAATTAAAGGAAAAAATGGTAGAATTAATACTGTAATTTCTTATTGTTATCTTTTATAATCAATCAACTGTATTTAAGGTGGCATCATTTATTATTATCAATCAGCTATTGTTATCAATTCCTCTCAGTCCCAACGCGATCACAATAAGCGGCACCCACTGTATCTAAAATTCTTCAAGAAGCATGTAGTTCCATATATCATCTTTATTTGTGTGTTTTTAAATCAAGATCTCCTTATATGAAAAAGAAATATTTCCAATAATTCAGAATAATGTGTAACTGTGGAAGATTGAAGAAGTGGAAAGTGTAAAAGTGTAAGAAGAAATGAAGAGAAAAGTGTGTTTGTTTCTACCTAGGCCTAGCCTAGCTATCCTTTCAGGTTGGCTTCCTTCATTATCACTTACTTTACATTATTGTACATTGTCTTTTATACATTTCTAAGCCCATAGGCAATAATTAATTGTTGGTGGTTTGTAGGTTTTATGTGACCTGTCATGCGAATATTATTGTTTTCATTGAAGACATCCAAATCTGACCATACAAATGGTTTGATGAGTCTGGAAAATAGGAAACTTTCTTCCAGTAATTCCATAAAGAGGTTAGCTTATGAGAAGGCCACTCGAGTACCCATAGCATTGTCCTCGATCTGTAGATGTTTGCCAAGAAAACTGTTCTTTTCCAGAATGATTTAGGCTAATTCAAACAGGGAATTTTGTGATCTGAGATTTAGGAAACGTTCCATTGCAAATTTGGTGCAGGCGGTTTAAGAAATGTTTGGTGTCTTGACTGTATGACAGTTATTTTACTAAGGTGTGTAGCTAAGAGTCAACAAAGGCAGATATTCTTTCTGTAGGGGAACCACATTCAGAGACAATGGGACGTTCTGGAAGTGGGAGGATTCCTTTATGAATTTTCGGATGAAAGTAGAGTTCAGGAGTTTGAGGTTTATCAGTGGAAAAAAGCATTATAGACTTTCTGGCTGGGGCTCTCACGCCAGGGTTCCTATGGTCTGGAAAGTCAGGGAAAAAAGTAAGTCAGGGAAATGACAACTCATGTCACACTTCAGTTTCATCGGAAATTGTAAAGCCGCAGAAGGAAGGTGTTGCCCAAAGTGAAAGTAGTGTAGTGGTTCGAAGAAACCCTAACACTTTTGTTATGAAAGATAATATAAATAAGGCGGAAGTCATTTGGGCTTTGCAAGTTGTTGGCAATAAAATGTATTTCAATTCGTGCAATAATTTAAGTTCAATTTTTCAGTTTATGTTTCCCGAGTGGCTTGGCTCCATTCTTTCATAACAATTTACTGGACTGCCTAAAATCATGTAACAACTTTGTAATTTGTTTTGATGATGCATTGAATAAAGTTATTCAACGAGGGCAAATGGTCATTGTATTCAGATTCTGGGCCAAGGAAAATCATAAAGTTGTCAATCATTGCTTGGACAGTGTTTTTTATTATAGAAGCACCGCTGAAGAATTACTTGAGCATTTCTCTGATGGTATTTCTCCTCTTCCAGTCTCTAAGTTTATACAAGTGTCACTGGATGGTCCAAATGTCAATCTAAAGTTTATAACGCTTCTTCAGGAACACATCAAATCTGTTAGACAATGAAGTATGTATTTTTGCTAAATCTGGGGACATGTGAGCTTCATGTAGTTCATGGTTCCTTGAGAACAGGAGTGGAACCTGTCAATTGGGATAAAATTTGCTTATTGTGTCACACCGACTACCTATTCACTGACTTTACAGCTCGTCAAGCATTGTTTACCCAGTTGACAGGGTGTACAACTTTTCCTTTGAAGTTCTGTGGTGTGCAGTGATTAGAGAATGCAACGTTCTTTCAAAAGGCATTACAAATTTGGTACCACATTGTTAAGTTTCTCAGAGAAGAAAAGCTTCCTAAAACAAAACCTTTAGGGATACTGAAAAGAACAGCCTGTGATCCATTCCTGAAGTGTATACTGGCTTTCTGCAAAACAATTGCAGATGGATTTCAGCTTTTCCTTTTTGATTGGGTTTGATATATTTTGTTATTTTTCCATCATGTTCCCTTAACTTATTGGCAAGACGTCTGCGTTCTTATTCTTCCATGAGAGGTGAGGCAAGGTCAGCTGTAGGGGAGGAGGAGGCCGAAATAAATGTAATTAAATTAATATTTCCACATGAATACTACCATAAAATTATAGTGGAAATTTTGTGAGAAGTTGGTCAGGGAACTTGGGAAAATAGTTAGAGAAAAGAGAGGTAGAATTTTTTTACAAATACTGTAGGAACTCTGCACGCTGAACCTATTCCTTAATTTGTGTGTTGTAGTCTTCTTTGGTGTCTTGATGGAGAAGCTTGTAGGTAGACAGGTCTGAAAGCTGAATTATTGCTTCATCAATGTAGTCCAAGCAGTTAAGAACAATTGTAGTGGATCCTTTATCGGCAGGCAAAATAATTATATTCTTGTTGGCATGAAGTGATTTGATTGCTTTCTCTTCATTGAAATTCTTGGTCTCTGGCATAGTCACGGAAGTGTGGATCAGATATGTTAATAGAAGAAGGGTGATGTACTGCTTGAGAGGATGGTCTATATGTAGGAAGAGGTGAAGGATCCTAGTCAGAGGGAGGCTCACATCTTGTGAAAGCTGGATCAATGGTTTTCTCGAGGTCATGAAAAAGGAATATTCCCTAAAATTAAAACAATGTGTAATAACTGTACTGTGGCGGTGGGAAGTGTTTAATTAAGAAAGAAGTTTGTTGCTATCTAAACCTAATCTAACTTTCCTTTCATATTGGCTTCTTTTACTATCACTTTATTGTAGTCTGTTTTTACACTCTCTTTCAATTCATTCATTTTATTTGATATTCCAGTAACAAAATTTGCCAAAAATATTAAGTATATTTAGCAGAGAAATAATTTTTATACATGAATGACTTTTTCATGTGCTTTAAAACTTAACCGTAATTTTAAAAATTTAGCATGGCATAGGTTTTATACAGTGATTGGTAATGTTAGTAAGTGTTGTTGGTGTGTCTCACGGTTCAACATGTTTAAATGATTTGTTTGTGTTTCTCAGCAACAACCAATTGGCTGCAGCAAAACTGCATGGTAAAGTCACCGTGTGGAAGATTCCGGTTGTCAAGAGTGTTTGTCATGTTGCCACTTAACCTTCAAGGACAGCTTTCTCATTTGGGCAATTGTCGAGTGTAAATTAACTTTTCTTGCTAAGCACATATTATTATTGTAATAAAGTATGAAACCATTTATGTGTTTATTAAATTTACAATTTAATCACCCATCACTAAACAAAGTGTACACCAGACTGTAAATAGCAATAAAGAGAATAAATCACTTCATCATTAATTATTTTTCTGCAAATTTAACATTAAAACTACTTTTATTCGTAATAAAACAATGGATTTTAGGTAAAAACCTTTATTTTTCCTGAGTATACAAAATGGTGCAAAAGTCACTTTACACTTATCTAAAGCCCTTACACCGTCCTATCCTTTGAAGATATTACACTTTCCGTGTATCAATAAGTACAGTTATGCTGGTGTATGTCTCCTAATAGCCTTCAGGGGGCCCCATCCAACCACAGCTAATCTGCTTGTCTCTCTATTTGTTTTAAACAGCAGTTACACCATTTTTGTAATAAGTTTTTTAAATGAAAATTCTCTCTTTTTTGGTTGACATCTTGCAAACAAAATGACCAACACGAACAGCACGCATACCAAACTGCTACTGACAAGTTGTTTCCTGGTTGTTCTTTCCTCGCCGATGGTATTAACAATTTGCAAACACACACTTTTAACATTAAAAATACAAGTATCATTGAATTTAAATAGTTCTTTTGAAATTTGCTAAGTCTAAAGTGACCTTTACGCCAACCTGTAGATCTGTACAGAAAATTTTACAGGGTTGCCACTATTTTCTTATTACAAAATTCCGTGTTTTCTCCAGACACCTAATAGATATTATAAATATAATTATAAAGGCATTAAATTTTGTTTTAAAGAAAATTTTAGCAATGAAGAGTGGTAATTTGTCATTGGAGGCATGTTTTATTGTGCAAGGTAAACACATGTTTAAGAATTATTTGGAAAATGGATGAGAAATGAAATACATAAATATTCTAGAAGGAAAAATTTGTTATATTTGCTGTATGCCTAAACAGAATGAAAGAAGAAAAAAGTGGAAATATCAAAAATACAATTTTAAGTTTAAATGTGGTAGGGGGCCTACCTATTTTTTTTTAGAAGAATGTATTACTTGATTTAAAAAAAAAATAAACAATCTTAATTCTTGTATATATATTGTATAGACTAAGTAGCCTACACAAATCGTGAATAATAATTTACAATAATGAAATTAACATGTGCACTTCCTCTATAAACTGCCATTCTCATCCCTACCATATTGTAGTAAATATTTAAAAAAAAAACACAGTCAACTCTCAATTTAGCGAGGGTAATTATATCAATTACCATGGTAAATCTGCAAACCCATCGAAAACTACCAAACACAGTAAGTACTTGATTAATAAATGAAACGACACAATCATACATAAATTTATCATAATAATTATTATTAAAATAATCAATCAGTAAAATTCACTTAAACAACTTTTTACCACAAACACAATTATTAGGCCTAAGGCCCAAGATACCAATTTCGAACCAAATCCTCAAAGCTCGTTTTAAAATATTTCAAGTTTTTGAAGAAAAAAAAACACTCATCAGTAAACTAGCCTTCAACAAATTTTTTTTTAACGAAAAAACAGATATATGGTGTTATTTGGGATTTCAATTAGTCCATATATATTTATTTTAGTCAAAATTGTTTGAGTCATTTTCGAAAAATATGGAATTCAAAAAAAATCACTCATCGGTAAACCTCTAATTTGAGGGCTAAGGTCAAAATAAAAAAAGCGTCCTGGGTATTGGTCATATCTAGCTATAAAGTTTTGATTTTTAAATAGTTTTAATGTCTTACACTTTTACGAGACACTAAACTAGCACTAGAAATGATACGATACCAGTATCAATACTTTTCTTTCGATACTAAATATTTTAGTATCGATACCAAGCAAGCTTTTGATATTTTACTAATATCATATTTTTACCCAGTATTGAATGATTTTAATTTACCTACTTTTCTCCTTTTACTTCCTTTATTTTCCAATCATTGATTGAATTTGTTTTTATATCGTTAAATGAAAGTATCGATGCTGGGAAATATTGATATACTTCTCGTTCATTTTTTTTCATACTCAAATATTGATATTTAACCATATCGCATATCCTTAAGCCTTGTTTATATTTTAACACATGTTGGCCAACACTATCTCAACAATTGTGGTAGTTAACCAAATATAAACATAAACACATTTTCAACTTGTTGGGGATGTTGGCCAACATGTTGGTGTTGGGAGAGCCGGTCAGAGCCAACAAGTTGTGTTGGGTGGTGTTTTTATCAAATAGTAACAATACAAATACAGTAAATTCAGTTATGTTTCCATGTGCTACCTTAATTTTGAAGGGGTTTATTTCAAAGTAATATTTTGTGTACCACATCTATCTTTTATATTCTCTCTTTCTCTGACAATTTCTCCCTCACACACACTCTCTCTTTATCACATTCTCTCACACACATTATCTCTATATCACACGCTCTCTCATACATCTCTCTCATTCTAAATTCCCCACATCCTCCACCCCCACACTATTGAATAATCTTTCACACATTATATTTATCACACTCACTCTTAAACTCTCTTTAAACTGACACTCTTTCTCTCAAATTCTCCCTCTCTCTCAAACACCCTGTTTGTCTCAAATTCTTTCTCAGACTCTCTTTCAAAATCACTCTTTCCCTCACACTTTCTCTCTCTTGAACTTTATCACAATCAAACTATCTCTCTAGTCTCAAACTCTCTTTCTATTATACTTTTGGTCTCAATCTCTTTCTCTCAAAGTCTCTCTTACATGTTCTCATATTTTCTCTTTCTCTCACACAATACCCCTCACAATCTCTTTCCCAAAATTTCACTCACACTCTCTTTTTCTTTCACACATTCCCTCACACACTTTATTAGGCATTCTCCCTCACATATTCTCTCACACACACATACACTCTCTCATTTTCTCTGTCTGTCTGTCTCTTTCCCCACTAATAATAAATAATACTAAAGATTTAGTCAAACCCATAATTTAAGTTTATATATATGGCCATTATGATATTGATGTTCACTGGCAAAATGTATGTCATATGTCGCTATTATACACATTTAATAATACAATAGGCCTAGCTAAAAAATATGTTCATCAAAAGTTAACATTGCTTTAGTCCAGTAACTTTAGGCGAAAATCGGGCGTCGCTTCAGAAAAATGCCAAATGAGTGTGCTGAATATTGGTTTCCACTTTCACTTTGCTTTTCTAAATAATTTGTCAAAAGAAAGCCTCCATCATTCGATTGTACGCATACAATTTTACCGCTCGTAAACGGTGTTGAAAATTATGTTTTTTTTATTGTTTTTCTCTAATATCTTCGTCCTATTAACTTTATGACAATGAGATATCCTAACAAAGAAATAATATCGGAAATTTATATACAAAAAAGTTGGTAGAGTGTATAGTGAACTACTGATCTATTGTTTTTGTTTGTAGAATTTGTAAGTTTGTTGGGGTAAATATGTATGTAGGAGACATGTCAATGTTTTTAGAAATATTGTAACTATCTCACATCATTTGTGCTATCTATATCCAGATGAAACAACTAACAATACTTTTTACTTTCCGAAGATACCGGAAGGTTTTAAATTTGCATTTTAGGCCAAATGACTGTTGGTTTCATTTTTAGACCAAATGACTTTAGGTCAACTGCCGCGTCCCCTTTCTAGCCACCTTTCTTGTACCCTTTTCCAAATACAACACATTATATGCATATTAGTAAGTAATACCTGTTTATCGCTGGATTTGACTAACTTTTTGAATTAAAATCACAAATTTACTATTCAATTAAAAAACTTTATGCACTTCCATTTATCTTACTCTTTTAGAGTTTTATTTTAAAGAGTGCTTTAATAATTTATGACAAATGCCCATATTCAAATATAGACACAACCCTACCTTAGTTAAATAACAATTTGATAAATTTAACTTCAATATTTCAATGTCTTTCTCTTATATGAAAAGGAAATCAAAAACACAGCAAAATAAAAAGATCTGAAATTCCTTGAAAGAGGTATTATTTAAAATTTCTTGATCCCGCCCAAAATAAAAGATCTCGATCTTGATCTCACCTGAAATAGTAATACTTATCCTGAACCGAATCAAAAATGCCAGTCTAGCATATCCCTACATTGAAAAGAAACACCTGGTCACACTTCCACTTTTATTGTATGTTGGTTCTATTTCTCTTCGCTATACCTTTCTTCTTCATTTAGCAAAATATATCTCTCACAAAGGAAAAAGAGGTCTTCATTAATGAGGTATAAATGAAATTAAAATCTTTAAAACCATTTACAAGTGGTAAGCTTTACATTATGTAATTAAAATATTTAAACGTGTAAAAAAGGTGTAGATTTACCAAATCTATGCTGATATGAGTTTGAACAAGTCATCAGCATACTTAACTACTTGATCTAACAATTCGCAATGCTTTTGTAATGACGTGTTAATCGCTTCATAGCCATAGAAAGCACCAGCAATGGCTCCTGCCATGCTGGCTATGGTATCAGTATCGCCACCCAGAGAGATAGCATACTGTAGTGTCCGACGAAAAGGATCATCAACCTGAGGGGAATAAATGGGTAAATATACAACGTTTGTAAGATTTAAAATTAGACTGATACCCAGAGCCAAGTAGATTAAACATGTGTAATTATCTAAGCCATAATTATTTTGGAAGCGATACCAAAGTTTAAGCTTTGCACACCCCAACCTTTATAATATTATGAACATAATCAATTAATGATGTGTATCACATGTTTATCTTACTAAACAAAAATTCATAACGAATTAATTATTTTAACTTGTTTTATATAAGCAGTAGGAATAGGGACCCTTGAATACTTAGGATATTGAGATTCAAGGATTTGCGTATCAAATCCTTAAAATATATTTTTTTCAATTTTACAAGTGAAATTTGTTTAAGAGCTCTAATACTGCTTATTGGTGATTCATAACCAATTATTATAATTATAGGATGAACTTATCAACCAGGTCCCAAACCAGTAATTAAACACTTAAATTGAATGTATGAATATTATAATGAATGGATTATAAGAAATAATGTTATCATTTAGTTACTATTTTCTATTATTGTATTGTATTTACATTTCCTCTTTTGTTCATTTCAACCCAACTCTAATTAATAATATGGTGTTACTAAACCTTGATTTGTTATAGGAAGCCCACTTTCAACTACTAACATGAATGAAAGTCACTAAAATTTGGTATCATAGAAATGTTTAATTTGATTTAATAATTATAAAGTTCATCTAAAAAGTTATCAAAAACTTGCAATAATACTTCCTTATGGATTACTGTATAGTTTCTCTTTGCATAATTAACCAAACAGACAAAGAAAGCAAATACACTTTAAGTATATTTATTTACATCATTTTGGTAATATGAGTTTCCAGTTTTCAAACAATTGGCTTCCTATGAAAATCAGACTAGCAAAGGCGTTTGTTAACATGTTTAACATTTTTAGCAGTCACCTGGATTCCTTCTATGCATTCTTGAGCTCTAAGGAAGCAGAATATAGCAGTAGGTACAGAGTATAAAGCAGCAATTCTATTTCCTAGTACAGTCTGAACTTCCTCATCATGGGCCCCCCCTTCTTTGGACAGTAGTCTCTGCATGTGTTTCAGTTGTGTCTGGTATGGTGTAGGGTCCTCTAAATCCAAACTGAAAAACACAAATTCAACTAAAGGTGCATCCGTGTTATGCTATGGAAACATTTATCTACAAGCGACGGCCATAGATGACAGCTCTTCATGACTATGGCTACAACATTATTGCTCTGAAAGTAGTCTAGCCATAATCATATAAGTCATAGCTCTTATTTTTGAAAACTATTCCAACATGAGTGATGATTAAGTATTGTTTAAAACAATTTACAAGGCCCAGTTCTAACGTCTTCCTTTAAAAATAAGATGTACTTCAGCATTTTCCTTTTCGCTATACAATAATTGTATCAGTACTGTCTGTATAAAACTCAATACAATAAAATTAAAGAAAACGAGGTAGGAACCATTACAATAAAAAATAAATGGTATGGAACTCCGCAAGAACTTTCTCGCTCTATTGTGTCAAGTCATTTCCCCTTACCCCCAGGGCTGCTTTATCCACTAAGCCGACTAGGCACAGTGCCTAGGGCCTATGAATATTTTAGGGCCTACTTCACTTTAAAAAAAATACATGAAATAAACAAAAAATCCCATGTAAGGAAAAAACAACAAATTTTAATCTAAAATATTTATTTTGATATTTGAATGACTAAAACAATAATTTAAGTCATCGCGTTTCTCAATAGCCTCACAGACACAGTAGTGTAACAAGGATATGTTGTTATGCGTAGTTGTATTGCACATAATACAAACCATTGGTGGACCCAGGATATTGTGTCAACAGAGATACAGAGGTGTTTGCAGTACATTAAAATTTGCTAGTATTTTCAAGATTAATTGTTTTTTTATGCATGCAAACAATGAAAGTAGTATCGATATGACTAAAAATATAAGACACACAGGAAAAGTGCATAGGGCCTCCAAAGGTCTTAAAACGGCCCAGCTTACCCTTCCTCATCTTTCTCAATGATTGCCATTTTCTTCAGAAGTTCTGATGTAAAATGTTGAACGTCCAAGTTCTCTTTAGGATCCAATAGCAGGGATTGTTGGATTGCTATGCTCTGGAATAGAAGCACAGTTGGGTTGCTATTGAGAGCGTGCATTTACAAGTAATAAATCTAATTAACATTATGAGGCAAGATCGATATACTAGTAGAAATATTATTTCTAATTATTTTCCAACCTACCCATATTTTTTTGTTTTGCTTAGTGTCTTACTACCCGTCTAGGCAATATATGTTAAGCTAAACAATGGGGAAGGTAGGCATGAGGGAAATTGAACTTTAGAATAAATTAAAGTTAATACACTTTGCGATTTTTAGATCCCAAAAATTTTCTAGACAAAAAAAATGCATTTTAACAGTATTTTACTAGGTGAATGCAATAAATCAAAAATCTTGTTATTTTCAATTTAATTCTTCATATAAATATTATTAAAGACTATTGATATTTCACTGTTCTTCACAAAATCACATGAAATTGATACAAAAAACTAAGTGGTTACAATGAGTGTGTTGTATTTAGAAAATCGATGCAAAAATTATCTGAAAATTTCAGTGACTCTTTAAAATCACTCCAACTTCTCCTGGTTTCTAGATGTTTATCATTCCTGGAAATATACCTGCATATGTGTGGAAAGTATGAAACCTGAGGAAAACACATGATCAATACACCAAACTGGGATTCAAACCCTAAACTTTAGTTAGAGATTAGAAGAGCTTGACATTTAGTTTGTGTGTCCACTGGTACGGGTATATAACCAATGTTAATATAGTCTACAACTATAACAAATTATTGAGAAATGAGAAAATCAGCATTGATGACATTCTTATTAATAATCTCAATTTAAGATGATATGTTATCCAACTTTATGGCAGACCTTTAATCGAGTCATGAATAGGCTAGTTGGGTTAAGTAAATGAAAAAGTTCTTTAAAAAAAAGTCGAGAGAATTTTTTAGAATGTGTAAACACCTTGTATTTAAATATATCCCCAAAACAAGTGGAATTAAGAAAGGTGATTAAACAAAGAATAGTAATTTTTAATAAGGAACTAGATTTAATAATAGTAAGGATGTTACAATTCAATTAAATTGTTGAGAGTTATGTATAATGGAGAGGGAATAAAAAGATAGGCTATGTGTACATTATTAAAATGTTATCATGAGTTTTAGATTACAAATTTTGAAGGATTTGGATGGAAAGCATATATAGGGTTTGATAGTGGCGTTTATTCAATGGAAGCAAGGGAATCAATGCTTCCCTAAAATTAAAAAGGGAATAAAGAAAATAAAAGGAAAATAATGTTAAAACCAATTATTATAATTAGAAACCTCTCCAACAAAGATACTGTTAATAATGGTTGAGATGGCAACTCTTCTTTCTTATTGCAAGCAATTCTTTTTCACTCAGAATGACCGGCCAGGCAGCTGGTCTCGCTTTTTATTCTGTCATTTGTTTGTTTCTGGCTCTGTCCGGCCCTCATCGGTGAAAGGGAAGTGGCGTTTCCCTAGTATTGGCTCAGTTTACTTTCGTGATTGATGTATAATCGTACTCAATATACTGTTAAAATCTTAGTTTTAGTTTTTTTAGCAATATTTATTGTTTAGAGATATATCTATAAGCATTATCTTACAAAATAATGTATTTATCACCAATTTACAGTAAGCTTAGTTTTATTTTACAAGAATATTGATGCTTGTTTGATCCTCCAAGGGAAGTGGTTTGTTTCTTTGCGTACAATAGTAGAATAATGAATGCGTCAACAAGTGCAGCAGTGGAAGAAGAGTAATGTTATGTAAAAATTCATAAGTAGTATTTTGAAGCATAGTTTTTTCGTCCTGGTCTCTTGACGGAAAAAATAAAATAATTGAAACAGGTAGACCCACTACACTTTTAGGTGCAGCAACAAAAAAAGTTGACATTTTAACACTCAATTTTATGAAAATGTTTAGTAGTTATCGGGGTGTTGGGTTGGTGGAAAATGATATAGTTACCCTTACTATTTATTAATGATAATGGCGTGTAGAATAAATCCGGATTCAGTGATAATAATATTTGCAAATCTATTAAAAGGAATGCCAAAGGTCAAACTTTTTGCAGGCCGCAACCAAAGACAAAATATCTGCAATAGTAAATAATTATTATTATTGTTACTGTATTGTTGTCTCATTGTCATTGTTGTTATTGATATTATTAATTATTATCATTATTTTAATATATATGATTAAATGATTGAGTAATATTTCTAAGATCGCCAATGATTTTTTTTTATTCCATTCATATTGTGTCACCCCCTTCCTTTATTCCCATAATATTTTAAACTCTACAAAAAATGTAGTATCACTGCTTCCCTTTGCCAGAATTGACCAACACACTGGGTTGACAACATGGAGTTATAAACATACATACTCAAAAATTATAATGTACACAATTATATATTCGAATATTAATGTTTTAACTATCATATATAAGTTCTATAAAACTCATTTCAACTTCAATTATAATTTTAGATATCATAATTTTAATGTGTTGAATGTTTCTAAGTTGTACATGTTTATAATTAA
Organism: Timema podura; assembly: GCA_033556935.1. Lineage (NCBI taxonomy): Eukaryota > Metazoa > Arthropoda > Insecta > Phasmatodea > Timematidae > Timema > Timema podura. The sequence continues at coordinate 19,060,458 of JAVRXN010000008.1, forward strand.
TAACACAGTAATACTCCACATGTCAAACCCTAAATTCTTTCAAAATCTTTAAAGATTTGCTAAAAACTTTACAATGATAACATTTTAATATTGTACACAATGAATATCTATTTATTCCATCTCCATTATACATATATTTAAACTCTCACCCATTTAACTGATCTATGCAAAACTGGTGATTTTGTAGTACAGAGATAGTTCTGATAAAGTGTGTTTGTTGTTATTAGTAAGTGTAATACATGGGTTACTAACACTTCTCTCAATAAACTACATTACAATATACTAGCACTAAAAATGCACTTGGCTTTGTTTTGCATACCATCCATAATCTAGAGGTTAAGTGGAAAGATTACCTTGTAAAACTAGAGAAGTGCTATCAGCGCAACTCCTAAGAAATGTCCATTTATTGAACTATTTGGACTGTTGAACTGACACCGAGCTAGAGTTACGGTGTTGTCATATCTGTCAAGTTTGGTCAGAAAGAGAGTGAGAACTAATCTGTTGTTTCTTGGACAGGAAAGGGGAGACTAGAGGGCGGCTTTTATCAAAGAGCACTCACTTGGTAGAAATCTGTTGATTTATTTTTAAAGGTTGAAATCAAATAAACAGTGATATGGTTTTTTACCTGGTGGAAGAAAACATTTTTCATTCGTCTTTAAAATAGTTTGAGTGTGAGTATTTTCTAAAATCCAGATGTAATCCAAACAATGAAATCTATTTGAGAGTGCTTTGTAAGCCTATAATGATGACTCGCATCGAAGGTCAAATGGTCCAACGTGTCACTCTCGTATTAAAATGGATTGCTGGTGATGGGATTGGGGTTCAAATCCCAGTAGTGTGTACTGAGGGTGTTTTTCCTTAAAACAACCCACCTCGGTGGCATGGTTAGCTTAACGCGCTAGATATGTGTTGAGCTAGATTGCCGAGGACAGGAAGATCTGTGTTCAAATCTCTCTCGGGTGAACTGGGGGTGGTTTTCCCTATATGGTTTTCCATTCTCCTGCCATGCAAATGCGGGTTCACTTCCTTTATATTAAACCTTCCCAATGACTAACCCACTATCGTAATTAGTACTTAAGCATATAACCTGAACGGGTAGTAAGTCTGCTAAGTCTTATTATTAATATTTTCTTAAAACATTTTCAAACACTCTATTTTGATTTATTTATTTTTTGCACAGCAAAACGTTTATGTACTTTTCAAGTGCACATGAACCTAAAATAGAGCACCTGATTCTGCCTGTTTTAAACATGTAATCTAACACGAGAGTGACGCGTTAGACTGCTCGGTCACTGAAGCGGATAATACACTATTAGACTGGATTGTTGGTGACGAGAAGATCGAGGTTAAAATCCTGGTCGAGTGTATTGAGGGTATTTTTTCCTAAAACAGTTCCCCACTCTATATCCACACAAATGTGAGTACATTCCAACTAAAAGTTTACCTTCCTGATATTTTAGCTCATTAGAGTAATTGATTTATGTGTTTAAGTTGAACGGCTAGTAAGTCGCAATGAAAAATAATACTATTGTGATGACTAACAAAAGTGTTAGCAAAAGTTTTTAGTGTAGGCTGAGGTAGTTTGTAAAAAAAGTATGTTTTTGAGAAGTTTTTAGGGGTTTGACTCAAGCCAAAGAAAAATGTTTGAAAAGGGAATGCGCCTAAAAGTTATTTGGGGTTACCCTTAAGCATTTTTTTTTTAAATATATGGCTACAGAACCTATTTGGATTTTGGTGCAAACCATCATTCAACTTCAAACTCGAGTATAATATCAGAGGGGAGTTAAACAAACCATAGATTTCCGTTAGGTTTTCTCTACTAATATTTTTTGTAACGATATGTTATCAAATAAATGGTACAGTGTACTGCAAAGACTTTCTCACTCCTTTACCTAAATTTGGAGAAATTTACTTAAAACTTTTAAGATAGGAACAAATTAATATACATTGATGCAATTACATAATATAAACTATAGCATCAGATTCTACCAAAGAGCATACATGAAAATGTAACATACAATGTTAAAGAAATTTTGAGTAAAGAGGAATATACCTCTCCACCAAAGAGCATAACAATAAAAAATCATATATAATATATATATATATTTTTTCTTTTAGTTTGGAAAGCTGTTGGTTTTATAAAAATATATTTCAATTAAAATATTTTTATTTTTAATAGTCCTACATACTTGCAATGACAAATTATTTCGTATCTGAAATAGTTAGAGATATGTTCAAAATTGGAAATTTACACTTATGTACAGGATCCTTAAAATAATGTTCAGTGGAAAATGAGAGTAGTCATTTTGTTGGCAATGCTAAACAATTCCCTAATACCAATTTTAAACAAAATTGTTAAGAGCCGATTTTGAGATAATTGTTTTTCTCTCGTTTCACCCTTAAAAACTACCCTTAATTTTAGGGTTAGATATCTCATTCCAAAAACACCAAGGGGGAAACCCTATGAAAAACCTATATATAGTTTTAGCCTGATGGTAAAATGGTTTCGGCTCTATTTCCAGTAACAGACGCAGACATTGCAAAAAAATACTTTTTCTGGTTCGGAGGGTCATGAAACATCAACATTCATCAAAATCGAGGTTTTTTTTTATGATCACAATACTTTCTCTACTCTAGGGGTGGGAGAAAGTAAAAATGATATTTGTGTTTAATTATTTTGTTAAATAATAATTGTCAAAATGAAACATAAGGACCTGTGTTAATTTTTTTAATTTTAAAAGAGTGGTGGTCAAGGCATGTTCCCTAGTCTTCCCCGATCAGATTACCAAAGGTAGGGTCAAGGTGTTGGATCGGCGCACTCAATTGGACCATGGAACCTGTGTGGGTTATATGCCAATGAACTAACTAAGCTAATGTGTTAGAGAGTTATAGAGAGATCTCAAAAATTGAATTATTTTCCAATCTGTAATATTTACTACAGCCTTGAAAGCACAGTGCATGTGTGAAGACCACAGATTCTCATGTTCAAGAAAACAGGATCAGTTTCTTCTACCCTAATGTCATTTTCTAAGTCTTTAAGAAATTTAAAGTTCACATTTGGGCCATCCATGGATACCTGTACAATGTTTTTGTGATTTAAAGGATGTTGGTCATCTTGAAATACTTACACCAATTTCAAATTGTTGAAACATAATCTTATTGTATTACTATTATTGGACAAATGCATCAATATGATCAAAATGTGGGATCTTTGTGAAATTCCAGATAAGAGAAAATTCCCTGATATTTCCATGGTTTTCCAGGTGAGTCGCCACCATGTATTCTCAATCATATTTACTAGGTTTATGCATTGTCTGCAGATAAAAAAAAAAATTAAACCAGAAAATATAATCAAGTAAAATTTATTCAAAGTTGCTTGAGATTATTTAACTTTTAATTGGCATTAAATTATGCAAAATGATAGAGAAATGTGTTTAGTGTAATGTAATTAAAACAGTTTTAGCCTAAGCCTGCCCATATTTCAATGACAAGTCCAGTTTGTTTCATGCAATGTTCTTTAAATTATTTTTTAAAACTTAAATTTGAATTGGCTGGGTGGATATGAATAAACCATAAACCATGTAAGTGAATTGATCTTTACAGTTGTCAAAATCTGATTCAAATATGTATAATAGTTTTCTTAATAATCGAGTACAGATAAATCGCCTTAGAAACCGGCCACGATTATCTCTCGTGGTGATCCATCCCCTTAAGGATGGAGAGAAGAGAAGTGATCTTGAGTGTAAGGAAGTGCTGTAGCCTATATGGCATGCTTTGTACCTCGAGTCACACATTCAGCAAAACCTGGACAATGAATGTAATAGAGACCAGGAGAGTAAAGGCTATGATAATGAGGTTTATGAGGAGCATGTTGTCATGAGGAGTAACAAGATTAGGATTGAAGTTATCTGGGAAAAAGTGGGGGTACAGGAAGTACATGAGATAATAGAAAAAGCAAGACTGAAATGGTACGGGCATATAATGAGATGGAAAAGATGTAGATGCCAAATATAGTAATGGAAATGAAGTATGTAGGAAAAATACTGCAAGAGGTCAAGGAAGAAGGAAGGAGCAGATAAAAGAAAATGTGCAAATGAGAAGCGAAGAATGGAAGCAATTAATGGAAAAATAATAGTGGAAGGATAAAGGAAGATAGAGGCATTTTACTAAACTGACCTGCCCACAAGCTGGAAACAATTGATTATGATTTTTCAATATTTAACATTTTTTTACAAAACTAATTTAAAATCAACATTAATCTTTAAAAGTTTTGACCTCTATGCTTCCTCCTCTTTCTGCCTCACCTGTAAGATGGCACCGGTGTAGCCTTGTTTGTGTGTATGAGTCAGCTCTGCACACTTCCTGGCAGTGTCAAGCAACTCCTCATAGTTTTTGTGGCAGAACAATGCGATGGGAGCCGTCCTCATGGCAGCCCCATTACCATATGACCCTGTCCCTTCAAACTGTTCCTTCGCTGGCCCATAAGGGTCTTTGAACTTTTGAACTCTTAGCTTGTGGAAAACTTCTACAATCTGTTGACCATAACCACGATTCTTGTCGCCGAAATATTCTTTTACAAACCTGTTGCAAGAACCAATATCTTCCTTCATGTTAACAGAAAAGTTATATTTATCCAAAGAACTAAACTCACTGCAAACATTATTCACCCACATTTCTTCTTGATATTTATATTGGAGAGGATATAGGAAAAATAAATAGGAACAAATAAGGTGGCTTTGACATGTGACGGCTTTTCGCCGTCGCCATGGATGGCTCGCACACTGAATAAAGACGGCTCTATACCTATGGCGTGCCGTGCCTTGTTGAATTACCTACAATTTGCCATGCCTTGTTGAATTCCCTTGTTTGCTCCAGTGTGCTAACATGATACAAAGGAAGAAGTTGTTGTTTGTACCAAACTCCTTTTTTCTTCTCTTCGTCCGTCTCGAATTCTGAGTTTATTAAAGCACAAATCCTCCCTCCAAGCTAATGATGATTCAGTCTGAGATTTGTACTCCTCCAAGCTTCTGTCTTAAAGCGATGGACTCAATTCCACTTATGCAATGAATGCCTCAACATCGATTTCGAAAGTCATAGAAGCCATAGCGTCTACTCAATACAATAAACAACATGGGACTGAGCTAGCACGCCGTGCAGACCAGAGGTGAAACACTGTGGTGTGTTAAGAGATGCATTAGACACAAAGTATCTCGACCATTTTGGCGCACCACTCACAGCATGGCGGCCATCCCTAAGTCGAGATACACCCTCGCTACCATGGCAGCCGTCCACGCCATTCTCACCGTGCCATCATGTGTGAAAGTTCTCATTTAAACCTGTGTTCCTTGATAACCATGGTACCACCGCCATCCACGGCGACGGCGAAAACCCGTCACATGTGTAAGCCGCCTAAACATGACATGCACAATATGGCTTTAACAATGAGTAAGAGAAACACAGTTCACGATTTAAGATGGATTCACATTGAGAGGATTGTGCGCCGGTGGTGTCGTATCGCTACTATTCACACTCACAGGACTGTGTGCCAGTTGTGTCGTATTGTTACCATGCTCTGACTGTTTGGGTCACCAAAGTTACTTTTGACATCAAGTTTTTCCGCTATCTCCTTCCAAATAACATCTTTAATGAGATTATTCTCATATCCTTTATGTTGCAAATTATATATATTTGTACCATGCAAACTAAATATATGTACAAAGATTATTAAGTTTCATTCTGCCATAATTACTGCACACAATAGTTGTGTTGGAATGTTATCCAGGCATTGTCAGATTGAAGATAAGACCCTTGGTGAAAGTTTGGCTTTGGTGTAAGAAACCGAACTAGGAGAAAAGATACATGGTTGACCATAGGGAGCCCTGATTTCAATTCACCCTGACAGGACTGTGCGCCTACCGTACTGAACCATGACCTTGGGAGAAACTTTTGAATCAATCCAAGACGACACAGTCGGAGCATGGTCGGTGCACAGCCCTCTCAGTGTGAATCCAACAATGGTCTTGCAAGGTTACTCATAAGGAAATGACCTGTTCAAAATTGTCTGCAGTATGACACAGCCGGCGCACAGCCCTCTCGGTGTGAATCCAACTTTACACTGCTGTCATTGGATAGATCCTGGGTAGTGGCTATCTCTTAAATTAAATCAGTCCCTATACACTTATCTATATTTTATTCTATTGAAACTCTTTAGAAGAGAGTGTGAAATGAGTAATGCAGCTTCATAGAGGAAATAAAGGAGGAAGAAAAAGAGGTGGTAAAAACGTGATGAGATATAAAGAGACTAATTAACTAGGTAACCTAAGCTGTAATGTCAGCTAACAAAGAATATTTTCAAGAACAAGCTTGGCTCTTTTAGGTCATCATAAGAACCCATTAGCTCTTTTAATTTGAAATGAAATTTTCATCAAACCCCTTTTTAAATGTTTTCTTAAATTACTTCATTATAGGCCTCGGCCTACATTATTTCCATAAATAGATCCTATTGGCCTTGCTGGCTTCTCTACTGTACTTTATAAGAGAGTTGTAATAAACAAGTCATAATTTCAGGGAAAATGGAATGTCCATATTTCCTGAAGATTAATATATGACCTAACCAAACAACAAATTTTGTTTCTTATTAATAATTATTTAATATGAGTGACATAATGATGTCAAGGCTAAGAACACAAAATTTAAACCTTTTAGAAAATGCACCAACTACAATATTAAACTAGATTCATACCTCTTTGCCAAGTCATCTGGATCATATTTCCTTTGAGTTATTAAAGACTTGGCAATACATTTTGTCATTGCCGTGTCATCAGTGTATTGCTTCACAGGAGCTGAAAACAAAATGTTTAACATAATATTACTATCTTCAAAATTATTATTGGGACCAAAAGATTCCCAAATATTATTATTATTATTATTATTATTATCCCTTCTCGGGCTTCTCGTAATCAAAAATTATTTTTCTTAATAGCTCTTACAAGGTAAGCCCTATAGGTCGTTGTATCCATAGTGCCAATTCTAGATTTGTCGAATTCGACTTTTATCATAAAAGGAAATCTAAACTCAGAGAGTTATTTAAGGATATCCCATATCAATAATTTATCTTGTAGAGGTTCTGCCTAATATTTAATACTATTTAAGTTTACATTGTTTTAAGTTTACAATATTCTGATCTATTTTTTGCATAATGTTTCTGCTTTTAACCACTATTTGGTTATTTATTTTTAAGGTTACTTTTTATTCTTATCATTATTAACTACTTTTTTGTCTCGTGGTTGTTTATCGGTATATGGCATTATTTGGCCATTTTTTGTCTATCATGTTTTCTTATGTAAATGTATGTATTGTAGGGTATGTACTTGTGTGCTTTTCAGTGCTGGCCTGTTATAGGTCTTACGACTGTTGGTCGGCACTATAATAAAGGAAATTGAAATTGAAATTGAAATTATTATTATTATTATTAGCACCGCGTCTTATTACCCGTTCGGGTTATACGCAATTCCCAAATACCATTTACAAAATGCTAAAAACTATTTTGCTTTCTTAAATGAAAAGTCCTGGTTGTGGGACTCACGAAACTACAGGGAATGAAAATAGCTGGAAATACCCGACCACACTCCAACTATAAATAACCTCTAAAATTGCATGTTGCATGCATACCGTAGCGTCAGGATTATCCACCCTTCGACTATCAAACATTTTATTTAATCTGATATTTTGTTTTATCCTACATATCCAAAATATAACATATTCACAGGCATAGGAAAGAGATTTAAGGGGTTCAAACCCTTATCCCCACTCCCCCAAAATATTCTGAAGTTTTTGAAATGAAATTTAAAGATGGCCTTGTATCGAACTTCAAATAACTTATAGAGACATTGACTTTTGAAAAATTTGACAAGGAAGGACCCCTTCAAATAGCTTCTAGAGGCATATAATTTTTAAAAAATTCTAGGCTAATATCACTCTAAATGTTTTTTATATCCATATGATTTTTAAAAGAAATACTTGTAAGGGCCACTCCAAATAGCTTCACAATGCATATATATATATATATATTTTATAATCACAGCGAGAACCAAAAATTAGCTTCTAAGTGTATTCAATTTTCAAAAATGTGTTGGGGTAAGACCACTTTCAATAGCTTCTTAAGACACCTAATTTTTTTTCAAGCCAGGTGAGGATCATTCCAAATAACTTCTAAGGACATCCAGTTTTTAAAATTTGCTGGTGGAAGACCATTTCAAATAGCAAATAGAGGTGCCCTATTCTAAGAAGTTCTTAAAAGATTGCAATTTTCAAAAATTCTCCAAAACAAGGACCACTACAAATAGCTTCTAGGATCATCAATACTCTAATAGGGTGGAGTAGGAAGTCCCTAACAAAAACTTTTGTTAATTACCTCTCCCACCTTACCCCCTTGCACAAATAAAGTTCCAGCACTAATGTATAAACAAACAATTTCTTATGGTTTTATAGTGTCTTAAGATCATTTCATAGACTCAAGATTTGAACCCCCCTACCCTCCCCCAACCGCTAAATTAAATTCTTCCTATGCCCATGAACATACTACTACCCGCCTCGGTGGCGTAGTTGGCTAACGCGCTAGTCGTGTTGAGCTCGATCACCGAGGACGGGGAGATCGAGGTTCGAATCTCGGTCGGGTGAAACTGGGGTGTTTTTCTAAATGGTTTTCCACTCTCCCTCCACGCAAATGCGGGTTCACTTCCTTTAAATTCAACCCTCCCAATTCCTAATCCATTAGAGTAATTAGTACTTAAGCGTATAACCCGAACGGTAGTAAGACGCGATGCTAAATAAATAAATAAAAACATACTGATGTCATGTTGTCATGTTATTAATATGCTGCCATGACCTAACAACAAGGAAGATAAGCATAGCTGGGAATCAAACTCCAATCACTAATTTTTTAATCAGTGACATTTGTGTTTTGTATACGTCTACAGGAAAGTTGCATTTAATTAATTTAAAATCTAATGTTCTATTCACATGAATAAAATAATAGTTTTGTAATTTATATCATCCTAAGCACCTTGTTTTTGAACACCCTAAATTTGTGTTTGTTATGTAAGGTAAGAGACCAGAGATAAGTGAACAACCAGTAAATTATTGTTTTGTATATTCTGAGTTTCACATTCCTTGACAGCAGGCAAGATGTCAACAACTTACTGACCGACTAATAGTATGCTTTCCCGACTAAATTCTTTTCTTAACTTCCAGTCTAATATCATTATTGCTTGTTAAAATAATTGTTCCTAAATATTTATAATTGAATTAACCCCATCTAATGATATGTTGTTAGCAGTAATCTTTAAATTACTGTCCCCAATTTGTGTTCTCTGTGTGGTCACATACTTGGTATTTTTGGCATTCACTTCTTAACCTATTTCTCTACTAACCTCTAATCAAATTTCTGCATTTCTTGCAATAGCTTAACAAAGCTAGATTATCTGCGGTTTCTTATAGCTGCATTGTATTGTTTAAGTGTAACCGCATTTGCATAAAGGGAGAGTGGAAAACCAATTTGGTTCTAGTTCTAGAGCAAACAAACATTGCTATAAATTTCAAGTGTAACTAAAAAATTAGTCTGGAAGAATTGTTATCCCCTTTTTCTTCATTATTGTAAAATCAACCATTATTGTTTTCATTTTTGGTAACCAGAGCTCTCTCTTTCGCTAATCTGATAGTTATAATACAGTTACACCACAATTCCTAAACCTAAGAGTTTGGAATCGTCCAATGACTGAAATCATTTAAATCCATTTAAACAATAGAGCATCATTTAACTTACATTTAAAGTAAATGCCTTCTAATTTATCAAAATATCTTTGAAGTACAATTTTAGAAACTTTGTCTTCGCCCTCAAAAGGTGCACCTAGACAATCCCCCAAAAGAGCACCAACCAAACAACCTCGAAATTTACTTGCCAAACACAAACTGTCTAATAAAGCCATTTTTTAAATAATGGCCTATCTAATAAATAACATAAGCAATGGAGTTAACTTCTTTCTCAGTAACGAAATAATTTTGCCCCAAACAAATTTAACGTAAATATAGAGCGAAAACATTTCTTTATCTGTGACCATAGCTAAACAAAGCTACAAAAATGGTAGCCAACTTGTAAAGTGAAAATTAAATGTGTCGTGAGTATTTTAGACATTAAAAATTGATATAAAAAAATATAAAATATCTTTGGATGACATTTTAGAACTGTCGTCAGCAAACCATTATGAAAGAGAGAACGAAACTTCGGGACTTCCTTTCTTACTCTTATACATTCACAAGGCAATGTGGCATTTTGACTTCGTTCATTAATTTGTTTGAATATTGGAGGCACATCCATGTGTAATTAGTTAAATTAAATATTTTTTTAAATAAAAAGCTTGAAGAGAATAAAAAAATTTGAAACTGTTGAGTTTTTAGATTAAATAAGTTGATTTAGGCTAGTAAATACTACGATTTTTTTTAAGGAAGATCGCTTGGTTCGGAAAGCTTTTTCTAGTACCAGAATCATACCATATAGTAATATTTAGATAGGGAAAAAATTTATCCAGAAGAGAAGAATAACATCAAAAATGGGTTTTTTCTCACCCACTCTACTTAGGACGTCTTCATTTGTCAACCCGTCTATCCACCAAGTATTCTCCAGCAGTAGCATTTCATCAATTTCTTCCTTAGTTCCAAACTCAACTTGCTGATCAGCAATGATCTCTTCTTGATGAAAGCTTCCTTGGCTATGGCTATCCTCAACCTAATTTGTTTAGTGCAGTAGGCATCCTTGGTCAGCAAACTTCCCAGGTACCTGAACTGCTCTATATTTTCCAACTCCTGGTTTGCTATTATGATTTTCAATGGCTCTTCATTCTTTGAAATCACCATCACTTTTGAATTTTCAATGTTAATCTTCATGCCATGACTTATTAACCCTATCTCCACTATCTGGTCGACAATTTCCTGCAACTCCTCTTTATTTCTGGCCAGCAATGCAAGATCATCTGTATATTTTATCTTGTTGATAGTGCGTCCTCCTATCCTGAAACTGCTACGTCACTCTAAATGTGAGTGCACAGATTTAACGGTTTCTTTCAATGTTCTTGCATGACATTATTATTGTATCTGGTTGATAAAAGTTTTATTGTTTGCAAATAGTGAAGTTTTATAAAACACTTGGTTAAATAAATAATTACTATAAAGAATAAACAATTCAGATTTACAGCTAATAGAGTACAAGGACGAATATAATCTTTAATATATTTAAATGTGTTCCTATCATCGATGTCATTTACATTCTGCCAAGACTACAAAATATTTAAAATTGGCTATTAGCTTATATATTGGTTTCAGCAACCATATTACATTAAGAGTTCGATAGTAAAATGAAGTAGGGTATCTTAAAACTTTATTAGTTACATTTGTTTGAATGGCAAACTTTGTGTAGTTGTCTTACGTTTTAACGATAGTATGGGTTATAGGCTTGTAGGGAGTATTATTATATTACAATGCATTTAAAGGTTCTCTTAGAGTGTATATTGCTTTAAAAAATGATAGCATATTGAGAGTTCAATATTATAACCAAACAAGGTAGCTAAATCTTTATTTTATTTGTTTGAACGTCATACTTTATGTTGAGGTTTTACGTTCAAACAATAATTTAGGTGATAGTATTGTAATAAACATGGGTTACCGCAGACATTTTTCTGGGAGGGGGGAAATAGGATGAAATGTCGGCTATTATTATTTAAAATGTAGTGACAATTTTAATTAAAGATGCGTCTATTGGATGATTGTGGTGGTCATTATACCACAATTGTAAACCTGGTGGTTGTTAAATGTTGGAAGGAAAAATTTGTAAGGCAAACTAGAAGATTAAAAAAGGTTTTCTTGTCAAAGAAAACATAATTCAAGAGTGGGCAAGTTTCCCCTTGTCCCTTACAGCGGGCGCCCATGGTAGTATGTATTAATATATTACAATATTCTTAAAGTTGTCTATTAGCTCTTAAATTGTGTCAGAACATAATATATTGAAGTTTCAATAGTTAAAATTAAATAGGCTAGCTTAAAAACAAATGACATATATTCAAATGACAAACTTTGTGTTGAAGTCTTACGTTGAAACTATCATTTAGGTTATAAGCTTAAGGAAGTATTGCTATATTAGTATACAAAAACTTATTTTGAGAAACAAATCTTGAGTTTCTAAATTTGTTATGCTCTCCAAACCTTTTATTAACACATTTTTTAATTCAACTAATCATGCAATGATGTATCTCATCTAATCAATCAAATTAGGAACGATGTCAAAATGTAAAATTGCTTTTTATGTATTTAAGAGAGAAAGAGATACCTAAATATTTCCCTCTCTCTTATCCAGTTCTAAACCTCATTAACATAGCCCGAAGTAGCAAAGGGTAGCCGAGAATACATTTGTTTGTACGTAAACTGACACAGTTAAATTTAAAAGGAAATTTAACATCCGCTTGTACAAATTAAATAACTTTTTTACTTTGACAATTTCTAGAAAGTTGTAATTATTGTTTATTAAATTGTCAGCTGTCAATAAGAAAGTGATATTTATTTTAACAGTTTGTTTACAGTGTAACAGGTATTTTATGAGATTTTATTACAGAAAATTGTAAAATAACATAATTGTTACTGAAAATATCAACATTTTTTGTTCTTTTATATTTTTACTCTTTGTTAAAAATATATTGAACATATTAAATTTTAATTAATAAAAATTATTCAAGTGCACTCACTCAACAATTTAACATTTTTTAATCCAGTACTTCAAATACTATAATGAAATTATTATTAGTTATTGCTAACATAAAAAAAAAGTTTACTAAGCCATCTAAACCGCTACTATTACCGACAGAATAAAGGGAGAAGCACATATGTGGAAGTTAAATTCCCAGCATCCAGAGTCAAAGATATCTTAATTTTTAACCCAGGAACTATTATGCGATTCCTTATTTTTGTTTGATCTATGCATTGTTTAAAAAATGGCAAATTGTTTGGAAGTTGTTAAACATTATAGGTAATGGAAATAGTACATAATTAAAAGCTTTATATCCTTATTTAGGTGGATCTAATATTATACAGAAAACTATCAATAATACAAAAACAAATTTATCTTATTTCGAATGTTTAATCTATATTAATAAAATGACCCGCCTCGGTGGCGTAGTTGGCTAACGCGCTAGTCGTGTTGAGCTCGACCGCCGAGGACGGGGAGATCGAGGTTCGAATCTCGGTCGGGTGAACTGGAGGTGGTTTTCCCTAAATGGTTTTCCACTCTCCCTCCACGCAAATGCGGGTTCACTTCCTCTAAATTCAACCTTTCCAAATCCTAATCCATTAGAGTAATTAGTACTTAAGCGTATAACCCGAACGGGTAGTAAGACGCGGTGCTAAATATTATTTATTTATTAATAAAATGAAGAGTTCGTTCATTTGTCATGAGAATCGCGTGATATCTAGGATATTCATTTAATTAAACTAATTAGTTTAGGGTGAAGCAGTTATGGCCCATCTACAACCGAACTCACCCGCTTATCGGACTCGCAACTATGCAATAACGTAATTTTGTCTGTCAACGATAGCTTACGCAAACACAACCATATGTCAGAACTGTAGTACCCTCTTCTCGGAGTTGAACATTGTCCATCTCTTGCGTTTATGTAGCTGAGTTGGCTTCCGTTCAGCCAATAAAAAACCAATATGGATGGGCTACTAAAATAATATGAATTTATTTGGTCTATGATAACAGCGCTTGGAAATGTATAGTAATGAATACAGGTTTTTCAATTAAATTCATATGGATTCAATCATTTAGATATTTTTTAAATATTTATTTCTTATTTGAAAACATTAATATGAACTTGACTTTTATAGTAGTCATCTTTTATGTTTGTTCCCATTTGTTTAAATTACGTCCTACAACTTTTCTTTATAGACAGTCTTAATAGAAGTGTAATTACAAGTATGTTTGCGATTGCGAGTTCGACAAGCGAGTATGTTGATAGTAGATGGGCCATTAACAATCACAATCATTTTAGGGTGAGAAAGTTAACATATAGAGGAAATGTACTGTATGAGCTATCTACATGGAGAAACAATGGAAATTCTTATAGAATAGGTCCACAGAACAGCCTGCTGAAGTTCAAACACAAACATTCCTGTCATAGGCAAATAATACTATGCCAACGTGATGTTTAGTTTGCGTCTTCACCGATGTGGGTATTCCTATATTGACATACATTACCTGCCCTTAAACATTTCTGCGCTAGAAGACACTCTTTTTAAGTATTGTGTAGGCTTCTTTAATCCCAGTTAGCCTTTAATCTTTTAAGTTAAGAATAATGTTATCAAATGTTTAAACATATCTAGCTTTGGTGACAATTTTAGGATGTTGGTACCTCTCATTTTCATTTACAAATCCAAAGAACCTCATTCCCAAAGTTGCTCAAGGTATTTAGTTGAGTGAGGCTGTTATACCTGTGAATATTAACGCATTGTAATCATTTTGTATAATTTAATTGACTCATATGAACCTATTATAATTACATTAGTTAATTATAAAATATACTTCCCCTCCGGAATGCGGCTTAGAATAGTCAGACTGTTCAATTCCATCTTGTCGAAAGAGGTGAAACTTATGCGCAAGATATACCTTGTGCAGGGCAAAGCTTTCCTATATTTCTGCTTTCACCTTCTTTTCTTCCTTCCTCTCCCTTTCCTTTCTGTTTCCTTCTTACTTTACTTTCGTTTCAGTCTTGTGTGGAATCTTTTAGGCCCCTCCTCTTGAGGACCTTTTCAACATACTGTAAACCTACATAACTTCCCTTAGACAATTATTGGATACCAGTACCATTACACTTGAGCTCTGTCACGAAAGTGCGCCGGTTACAATATCTTGGTAGAAGGGACCAGAGTCTGATTATAACCAATTAGTCTACCCTACTTTGAGAAAAGATCATTTGCATTCACGAGGGCTCCGGACATAAAATTGGCACTTTCCTGCATCCACTTGCCGAGATTACCTCCTTTCCTGGCGATGCTCCATGCAAAAATGGTCATGTATAGCGTCGTGTGGGGCTCCATACCAGGAGAGTTAGTGTGGCTAATGCTTTAGCACAAATTTGGATCACCCTGGGTCTATAATCTAACTACATTGCAGGTTGTCCCCAAACGCCATAGCTGAATCTATTGTCAAAGTTGACATCTTACTGTTTGCTGGCAACTTAATGCTCGGCCCTTCACAGGGCTGTAATAATGAAAAGAGGTGGAATGGATAAGGTCATCCAGCCCAATTTTGAAGGAAATCCAGGAAGTGGAGAGGCCCAAGCCCCTCTTCCTTGTAATGTCTCAAATAGATGATGGTGAGAATAAAACATGTCCCCCATTTATCCTTGAAAGAGTTATAAGTGGAGCAGCGAAATTCGATGTTTCTATAAGAAAACTTTGGGATGGTATGTTACAGATCATGATTGACAATGTTTTCTGACATAGTGGCAGTTACTGAAATATAATTGATTATGTATGAAAAAAGTGCATTGAGCAAAAACATTTAGTGATAAATAAAATGATAGAATATTAGGAAAATGGTAGAGCACAAATAAAAGTAACAACAGTGACACATATTTACACACACTTCAATATTTCGATGCTATTGATGCTACAATAGCATCAAAATATATGTGTCACTGTTGTTACTTTTATTTGTGTTCTCTCGGTGACCTGGTGGTCTAGGGGTAAGGTGTCGGACTTCTGTGCTGAGGGTCCGGGGTTCAATCCTCGGCTCCGGCACAGATTTATCTGATTGCCAAACCCTTCCTTCACCTCTGACAAGATGTGTATTAATCACAACTTGTGAATGTGAGGAATGCCAGGCCTCCACCGTGGTTCGGATTCCACGTTAAACTGTAGGTCTTCCATTTCATCTCACAATCACCCTGCCATTTCACATTAGCGTAAGTGCGTATAACCCGAACGGGTAGTAAGACGCGGTGCTAATAATAATAATAATAATAATAATATTTGTGTTCTACCATTTTCCTAATATTCTATCATTTTATTTATCACTAAATGAAATATAATTGAGTAACTCGGCTCATATAGGTACCTATATATATATGCTAACACAGTTGACATATATATGTCATTTGCTTTGACCTCGACTGTGTCACATATTTAATCAATGCTCATACAGTCATATATATGTCATTTGCTTGGACCTTGGCTGTGTGAGCATTGAGTAAATATGTGAGGGTCTTTGTCCCTCAACATGTCACAAAAGTTTATAAAATAACTATAAAAAAGAATGGCCAAGAAAAAAAAGACATACATACATCCTAACCTTGGCGACTCCTACTCTTCCAAAGTAGGTTTGAGCAGGTTTCCACGTACTCAGCATCTGGCTGTATGTCACCAACCCTTGGCGCTGCTTTCAATGCCTGGAATTCAGGTAGATGAGGCAGCAATGCCATGTAAAGCCAATGTGTGCAGATTGCATACAGGAGAGTCACAATACATTGTATGAATCTTCAAGTCCTGCATTAATTGCCTGGTCTTGTGCCTGTCTGGAATGAAAGGTAGGAAAAAAAGTCTTGGAGATTGAAATTGAAAATAAGATCTCTTATGCCCAGGCACACAAAGAACACATATCACTGCAGGATTCAGTATTTAAGACTTAATATAGCCAAATTGTTGGCCAGAACATCAATTGTCCCAACTGCCATTGCACAATTAATCTTTCTAAAACATTTACGCGACCTATGCCATTGGTCTCTACTCAAGACATTGAAAGTCGCACCACCCTAATTCAAATGACTTCAAAATTTGTATGGGAGGGGACAGCATCCTAAAGGCTGTTTCCACCACCCGTAAGGTCCGTACTCCTGAGGAACCCTTCTTGGGGTCTTCCCCCAAGTCCTCTTCAAGAATAACCACCAAAGTCTTTCTCGGGGAACTAAATTATCTGCGGCCGGTCGTTGAGCCCTCCACTCTTGCCCATGAGATTCCAAATATTGAATGAAGGGGTGGAACAGGTGAGGCTGCATTAGGTGAGCTCTACTGGGGCTTTAAAGAAACCCAGTGAGGGACTACCAATACGAGTCCAAGTAAAAAGAAGCAAAGGGTCATAACTAAGCCTTCACACAAGGTTGCAACACACCAGTCTCTCTTGGAGAAGTAAAAGCTTCTCCTAAGGCCAGAGGTCCAGGAGAGACTTGTAAAGACAAGAGAACTTAAAAAGTTCTAAATAAATTTATGTTTTCGAAAGATAGTTTTATGGATTGTGGGGATAAATAAATGTTATATTAATGAAAAATGACGGTGCTACAGGGAATTGTAAGAGTTGGGTATTACGGTTAACCACGCCTAGTCCTCAACCCCACCAGAGAAGATCATCTACCTGGGCTTACGAATCTCCACAGCAACACTCACGGTCACCATATCTCAATCAACGAAGAAACAAAGCAAGACCCTAACACAACACACAGGACATCGACACCAAAGGAAGACAACACATCAATGACTACATGAACTGTATTGGCTACAACCTGATGTGGTCAGGATTCAAAATAGCAAGTATTTATCAGGGCAAGCTGCTGTGGGCCCTTAAACTACAGGACACAGAGAAATGAACCACATGTTCCTGGTAGAGACCTTCCGGCACCCCTACACTAGTCTTTTCAGACGCCACACTGACCACCGACATGAAATACGCCCCAAACTGCTATTCAGCTTTATACAACAGTTCTGAGAACCACTTGAGATAAATCAAGCGGAACTGGTGGCAGCCCTAATGTTGATTCACTGGATCCACTGCGAAACCACATCACAGGCAATCCTGTTAGGAACAGACAACACTATTGTGCTGCATTGCCTACTGAGAGGCAAAGGATGGAGCTACTACAATCCCAACCTGCAAAGGCTCCACGTACACATGTTTGGACAAGTGAGGAATATCCCCGTGGACACCTGAACTGAAACGCGGCTCAATCCAGCGAACCAAGCATCATGAAAGCTGACGTTCACAGATCTACACCATAAGGCCTTGTCGTCTCCTTCATTCGACCCATTCAATGTACCAGAACTGTAACATTTGTTAACACCTCTGTAATATGTGTATCAATAAAGGCTTTGCCGGTACTCCTTCCTGCCACTGGCTGTCCTCCCAGACCTTCCACTACTGCTTTCCGTTGCAGTGAGATAGTATAAAAGTGCGTGGTGAGAGGCCTCGGGACTTCATTCGGTGACAGGGAGGAGACCCAACAACTGTCATTACAGTGACGAAGGCTTCCATCCTTAAAATTCGCTGAACCTGTGCCACTGCCCTCTTTCCTGGTGGAACAAGAAGGGCTGGCTGGCGATTTATGAGTGTTTAAGGTCACTGTGTCTTTTCCATCAACATCATATTTTGGAGAATCTGGAGTCATTTCAGATTTTACATGCTCAAACTCACTGTGTCATTCGTCTTGGAGACAATACACAATCTACACTCCCATAACTAAGGTTTGAGGTCAAATTTGTAAATTACGTAGTTGTCATAATTATATAAATAATTTACATGCCCTCATGTCTAATTGTTTGCTTGTGGAGGTCGTAAGTGTATTGGGCTCTATGTTTGCCAGATTCTCTAGCACTGCAAGTTATTTTAACTAGTTCGCTATGCATAGGCACAACATGGAGTGCCATACTATTGACTTGGGTCAGAGTAGGAGGAAGGATTATAACTCCACCTTTTTCTTTAGTAAACTGACGTATGCCCTGTCCCAGGCAGGCAGCACAGCTCCCAGCCCTGATGAAGTCCGCAATGAAATGTTGCACCAACTGTCCCTTATTGAACAGGCATTCCTTATGGACATCCATAATAGTGTTTGGGAATCTCGTCAGATACTATCACATTGGAAAAGATAAATTGGACACGACTAGCTACAGACCCATATCATTTACTAGTTGTGTGTGCACGGTATTTGAAAAAATAATCGATACATACTTTTGATTTTAGAATCTTGCAATCTGTTATCTAATATTCATTATGGTTTTTGCCGTAGCCAATCACAAAATGTGAGAATTTGGAACAAATTGCAGAATCTTGCTGAACAATTTTCACTAAGAATCTTTTCCAGCATCTGATTCAAAGTCATTGAAGGAAACAAAAGTTTGTATTCTGCCCACTCTTCTAACAAAAGATTCACTTGCTCACTAAACAGGCTTGGGTTCAATTACATTTAGAGTTTCTTTATTTCTTCTATCTCAAATTGAAGATTTTTTCTTTGGAAGGCCAACCAAAGTGTCGAAAACATGCAGAGGTGTAATCACATCTGTTGATCTGGATTGCAATCTTTCTGTGATACATACTTTTGCATAGCTAATTAAGTTTCCCTAACAGTCTGAAACTCTTGCTCCCCATTCTAAATGTTAGTTAGCTGCACATCCCTGAAATGGAAACCTGGTCCAAGAACTCTTGTTTGCTTGGTCCAACACTAGATTCCTGGTCTGCCAAAACTGAGATGCAGTGTATAATTTTTATTTTAATAGATGAAATCAGAAGTTCCTTATTTTACAATGCCACACTTAAAGGGTTTAATTTCCTGTACAAATCCAAAAGGCAGTAGAGAAGCTTAACAAATTTAAATTGCTTTACAGACATTTCAGCAAACCCTAAGATTTAGCACCATCTTTGTCTATTCCATGGGCCACCTGTTCAAGATGGGTCACAACAGCTTTCAATTATTGCAAGAGAGCTCTTATAGCACTCTCTTTGCTGGCCAACCACCTAATAGTGTGAACATCACTCAGCTTAAGAATGTCTTCTCTAGAACTTTTGCTCTTTCTCTCAACAGGTGAAGTCTTTTAGCAGAGCGATGGTAGAGCTGAAAAATATTCCTAACTACTGAATCAAATATTTTAATATATTCAACTTCACCACACACATCCAACACAACTAATTTCAAGCGCTGTGCAAGGCAGTGAATGTTTATCAATTTATGACAAATAGTTTTAATTTGCACAGCCAATCCTGATTTGTGCCCATCCATATTTGCAGCACCATCATTACCCAAGCCTATGATGTAACACTTGTTTCTGTATTCATTTAGGCCTATAATTCTATCTAAATAATCGGTTATGGCTGTGAAATAACCAGTGGAAGTAGAATTTGGTAGCTCTTTTACTCCTAATAATATGTCCTCTTTGATCATTATTTGCATCCAAATATTGAACATATACATTTGCATGCACGTGCTGATCTATCCGTGAAACCATCATAATCAGAAGGCTGATGTATGTACTTTTCTTTAATTTTTCTATAAGATCCATCTTCAAAGTTTCAGCTATAAAATCCTTACACTTCTTTTCATTGCCATATTTGGTTAAAATATTCACATTTAATTTCCCAGCCAAAAACAGTAGATCTACAAAGTCTTCAAACAGCTTCTCATGCTTAGCTACATAGTCTGCTACATTAAATAATTTTGTGAGATGAGAAAACATCTGGTGATCAATTTTTTTTAACGCATTTGCCATCAGTGTTTCTGTTGGACATTCTTTTACCTTTTCACTGTCAACATTTTCACGATGGACTCTGGATGAATTCTGATTATGCAGAACAAAGGATTCTTTTTTAAAAGTTAAAGAAAAGCCCTTGACCCACTTTTTATCAGTAGGCACCTGTTTACAAAATTGGTAAGACTCGAGACTTGTTGCTTTGTCATACAACAGCCACTTAAAATGGCTTAGCCAGCCTTTATTAAATTTTCTTTTAACTGGAAATGACATTGAGTCACTCACATTTTCTTTTACCACTTTTACCAGAGCTGGAAGATGAGGTAAGCCGAAGACTGCTACTATCTAATTCAATCTCACTAGCCTTTGTTTCGCTAGCGGATGCACGTGGGGAGTATTAATATTTCCACACGTATCTTTATCACAAACTTTTTCTTTTTATATATTACCCTTCTTAAAAAAGGACTGTATATTAGTTGGCCCTTTCTCCATAGCAATAACTAAATTAATTAAAACTAAATCACTATAACCACCCTAACTACCAAAGAACCAAGAAAACTGCTAAACCACACTCATGGTACAATACCTGAAATACCACACTGGACCAGGCTGAACGAGAAACATTTTCAAATATTCTCCCTCAATATATCGAATAACCAATCATTAAAATGATTGCCATCTTAAAGAATCAGAGCCACCTTAATAATTACGAATTTTACCGACAACTTACTTGTATAATTTGATGTAATATAGTCAAAGAACGTAGAAAGAGATGTAATGTAAAATCTAGATTCTGCAACTTCTGTACTAGAATGCGAAAAGAGAGAAATTACAGTAGGAGATCTTCATGAGGGAAGCACATACAAAATGCGATTTTTCTTCTAAGGTATAAGGGAGAGAAGGGTGTGACTGCAGTTTTTTCTTCCACTGGAGGGGAAATGCCTTCGCCCAGAAACTGAGGTTTGAAGCGTGCACTTTCCAAAACACTTATACATGCTGGTTCGAGGCACGAGAATCTGAGCCTACATAGTTTTGGCGTGTTTGAAACGCTTTAAAAAAAAAATTTAGTCGCCATACTCAAACGTTCGGTGACCGTAAATTTTGTGCCTTGTTTAGAGGATGAGTGACTAAGTAGATAATTGAAGGTAGAATGTGTTGATAAAAGGAAGGGATAGGCATGTAAAATGTGGCTACTGTTATATACAAATGTGGGGGAAAAGAGAAACATTAATAATTTTAAGAATAAAACTGCATGTATAGACTCGTGTATGGACATTTTTGAAGCGAAGGGAGTCTGCAAGGATATAGAAGTGTGGAGAAAGTTATGAGGTGGATTAAACACAGAGTTGTTTTTTGAACTATATGCACAATTTATTGCCTACCCCTTAAGGGATGCAGGTGATTAGTTATGAGAGGGAGGGGGGGGGGTACATGTGATGTGTGCATGTATATGTGTATGCATGTATGCTAATTATAAAATAAATAATGGTATTTAACACTACTGTAGAAACAATATCCTATGTTCATTTAAGCTTTATTATATTCTATTTTCTATAAGTAACTAACCTTGCAACAATGGTGTTGATTGGAGGATTGATATATAAGTTTATATCATGTAAATTAATTAAACCTATAGTATTTTAATACATTTAATAAACGTATATTTTTCTTTTAATTCAAATAAACCTAAATGGGCTTGGGTCTTGAGATGAAATTTATATCTGTCCACTTTATCAAAATGATTAAATAACCAATAAATGTCATCCTTTTATTAAAAATCGGCAACAAACCAATGCTGGTCTAGGTCCTACCTTTTTCATATCACCCAAATAGTGTAAATATGTGGTAACCTGAATAAGTAGTAAGGCGAAGGTAATTATTCCATTTATTATTGTTAGCAACTGTTTTTTCTTTCAGGAACTTTCCAAGCCACCGTGTCCAGGAAGTATGGACTCAAATGGTCCAAAAAGGAGTGAAAGGCGAATATCTTCGTGACATTTTGATGTTCTACCTTCAACACAATCTCTTTCCTCCATTGGACCAACAGTCATACAATGCTCTATTACTGACATTTTCTGCCAAAGGTGTGAACAAGAAGATGAAAAATGTGATTTTTCAGATCTGGAGGAGATATCCCTTTACGTACAGAATAGTATTACAGAAACTGTAGATTTTCTTCTAACAGTTTTGCAACTGTTGAATGCTTAGTGTGATTCAAGTTGGAGGACTGGTGCCTTTGGTAGACGTGTCAACAGTTAATAAATTAGTAAGGTGATTAATAATGAAAGTGTCACTAAAATATAACTTTCCAGTGGTTCTCGATAGGGGTGTCAAAAAATATGGGGAAATTAATCATTAAGTCTACAACAATAAAATATATTCTTATTTTAATCCACTAGGGGTTTCCTTGACTCATACACCTGGACATAAGGATGTTTCATACCAAGGTTATTGTGAAATAAAGGGAATTGTATCAAAGGGTGCCACCTTGATATAAAGATTGAAATGCATTGCAGTAGAGAAATAATAAGGCACCCACATTGATCAGGAATGCTGACTAAACCTCAAAACTCGTTTAGTCCGGTTTTCTGGTGATAGATAGATCAGGGATTAAATTCCAGTCAAATTTATTATGGATGATTTATCTTGAATTGGTTTTCCACTCTGTCTACATTCAAATGTAGATGCATTTTAATTGGAATTTTTTTTGCACAAATTGTTATCTTGCTTTTTTTCCCCCCGCACAACATAAGTATATGATAGTGCTGTGCAAAGCCCACTTTTTCAATTCAAAACGAACTCTTTTCTCTCTCCTCCTGTTTCTTACTTGGCTATACAACACCTTACTTCCTTCCAAGTCCTGTTCCAGTATTTCTGTCCATTTTTCATCAAATCCTTCCTGGCTTCCCGTATAACTCGCTACACTCTTTTTTCTTCTCCCTATATTCTTCCTCTGTTTCCTCATTCCTATTCTTTAAACTCCTTCTGAATGCTTTATTATTCTCCTCTGCTGCTCTCCTTCCCCTTCCTCTTTTATCACTTGTCCTCCCACATACCTCCTCTGCCACTTCCACCAGACTTTTACTAAACCTTTCTCACTCAACATCTACACTTTGCATCTCATCCTTGGTATTAAGCTTTTGCCTTTCTTAGGTACAGCTCTCTTTCCTCTTTATTTTTTTAACCTCCACACCCTTATTCTTCTTTCTTATCTTACTACCTTTCTTTCTACTACATTCCCAACCCTTATGTCTGCCACCAACAACCTGTTGGTCACTATCTAAGGTCACACTTGGTATTACCTTGATGTTTAAGGCCTGCCTTTGAATTTCTTCATCCATGAGAAGCAATCTATCACCAACTTTTGCTCCTTATCCCAACTGTATCTAGGGATCTTATGACTTTCTCTTTCCTTCTTATAACAGCTGTTTTCCATTTTAATTTTATTTTTGCACTAACTCCAACATCCTTCTACCCTCCTCATTTCTCTCTCCCCATCCTTCCTTCCCTAAACCTCCTTAAACCCCTCTCTCTTTTCCTTCTTTTGCCTTCAGATTTCCCATTTCTATCTGTGCCCAAAGGTAACAATTTTAAAATCTAAGAATTCTAAATTTAGCTATAATTTTTCTAGCCATATCTCTATTACCACTTAAATTTGATTAGATTTTTTGCTACAATTTTTAGCCAAAAAAATACCTTTTAATTTCCAACATAACAGCCACCTTTTTATTTAACAAAATCCAATCATTTCATTTATTACAAATTACTGTTTCTACTTATTGTGCTTGTCCCTCTTATTGAGTTCCAATCTATTTCTTGTAAACCTGTTTTTTTTTTATATAAAACAATGAGATGAGTATTAATTTTATTTTTCTAACAACAGGCTGCTTGAAGACAATGATTTGGGACATGGCGAAAAGGGCAAGGTTCTTTTCTTCTTGTGCCAGGCTGCAGGACTTTTCCCTGATGTAATTTCTGTGGATCATGTTGTGAGACTTAACAGGCTTCTGTCTTCATGGCTTTGGACACCTCTCGCTCCCATCTCTGCGGGCTCACAGCTGTTTGGTCGGTCCGAGAGCGCAGCTACAGAAGTGGATGGCAGCCCGGCTGCCGATATATTCACTGTTCTTACCATAGGTGTGTGACTCTTACTTAATTAAATAACTGGCACATGTGGATATGCAGGCAAATGTGTCAGTCACTCTTCTCTTGTTTGGCACATAATGGAAAGGTCAAAGTTCAAATCCCAGCCAGATAATCTAAAGGGGGCTTATGATTGTTTTCAAAATAGTTTTCAACTCTGTCTCCATGCAAATGTTTGTCGACTTTTATCCAAATTATACCTTATTCATCTCTACCCCAATACAGTGTAAATATACAGTTAACCCAGTTGGTTTGTAAGTTTTGATGCAAAAAAAAAAAATTAAGCTACTTGCACTGGCAGGTATGTAGACAAAGGGATCAGTCTCGTCTAATTCTAATTTACCCACTGACAAGGTGGTCTGTGTTATTTTATCAGCCAAATGATTCAAGGCTTATTTTTCCTAAATAGTTTCTCATTCTTCCTATATACAGATGTGGGTACATTTCCTCTAAATTCTACTCTCATCATCCCAACCTAATTAGTGTGAATGCATATAACTGGAACATTTAGTAAGACATGGTGATAACAAAAATATTGTAAATATTGGGGTAGTTCAGAAAAGTATAAAAAGAATATATTTAAATTGTTTAGTTTATTCTTGTAAACTACCTCATCCTACTTGTATTATTGAGTGAATTTATACATGTGATCTTTATCTATCACTTTTGATAGATCATAAAAAAATATGTATTTTCTTAAGTTTCTTTTTGCCATAATCCCATTATACCCTTGTGATTGGGATCAACAGATATAGTATTTATGGGCTTGGAATTTCAGCTTCTTGAAAACAAGTTATTTCTATGCCTTGCATTGTATGTCTGGTGATGAATGACTCATTGCTTAGTCTTCTCTCTACTTTTTGGGGATGTGGTTTGTGAAATAATTCACATTTAGAGGGGATGGTAGATTATAGAGCAGTTAGAGCAATTACTTCTCAGCAAGGGCCGCAGTTTTTTTTTTTCATAGACCGGGCCAGAGGACGTGAAAACTTAATTTGAAAAATGTACATAATGTACTCAAAATTAAAACCAAGTACCTCATAATATTATGAACATTATTTTTATTTTAGGATTTATAAAATATAAATTATAAAACAAACCTTACCTTAGTTACCATGAAACTAATTAGAAAAATGAGGGTGATTTCCTTCAACAATTTGTTTAAAATCTGGAGTTTAGGATGTAGTTGCTAATCTTTGGGCGTTTTCAACATGAACATCTGTTAATTTGTTCCTGTAACAATTTTTTATATTGTTCATTTTACAGAAGCTTGATTCACATTTGTAGGTATACCCAACACAGTTTAATTTAGAATGGCAAGGTTCTTACAATTTGGATAACTAGTCATAAATTTATCCCAAATATTAGACATTGACTCACCCGTAAAGTTATTTTTTAGTTCTTCTGAACCTTGAACATCAATTAATTCAAACTGTAAGTCACTTTGGTCTGTATTAACACTTTCAGAGATCTTGCATATCTGGGCAGGGGTCACAGCAAAGGGATTTTTTTATGAATACCTGCATTACTTTGGGTAGTATAAAATCTGCAAACCTTGACTCAAAGTTTTCCACTAACCTTGTAAAAAAAGTATTAGGCCTATTTCCACAGATCTAAACAAACACTCTTTCCTTTCAGGTTCTTCCTTTTTCAATATATCCGAAAACACTTATAATCAATAAACTTCTGTTGGGTAAAATTGTCCTTCATCAGAAACAGTTTGGTCTTGAAATTCTAAATTGCTTCAATTATATTGATAAGAGTTTTCCCCCCCTCCAAATGAAGGTTTAATTTATTCACATGACCAAACATATCACTTAAAAATGCAAGATTTATTAGGAATCCATTATCAGTCATTAAGGACAGAAAGTTTTGTGCCTTACCATAATCCTTAATCTGCAAAAATACAACCACTGCTTCTTTTAATTTCAATAATCTCTCGACTAACCTTCCTTTGCTTAGCCACCTTACTTTATTATGCAACAAAAGGTCATTGTGTTTAAGACCTATGTCATCAACGATTTCCCTGAACAATCTGTGTTGAAGGCTTGAAGTGTAACGAACAAAATTAATCAACTTCATTACATTATGCATTGTGAATTTAAGTTTATCATGTATTATTTAGCACCGCGTCTTACTACCCGTTCGGGTCATACGTTTAAGTACTAATTACGCTAATGGATTAGGAATTGGGAAGGTTGAATAGAGGAAGTGAACCCGCATTTGCGTGGAGGGAGAGTGGAAAACCATTTAGGAAAAACCACCCTCAGTTCACCCGACCAAGATTAGAACCTCGATCTCCCCGTCCTCGGCAGTCGGGCTCAACACGACTAGCGCGTTAGCCAACTACGCCACCGAGGCGAGTTTTATCATGTAACTTAGCACACAAAACAGTCTGGTGAGTCAAACAATGAGCACTTTGAATGTTAGGGATGATAGTTTTTACTTTAGAAACAAATCCCTTTTCTCTACCAACAATGGCTGGAGCGCCATCAGAAACCACATAAATAATTTTGTGTAAATCAAGTCCATTAGAATTTTTTTTAAATCTACAAACCAAATGTAGATATCTTTGCCAGCAATCATTTGAAGCAGTGGAATTAAACAAACAATTCTTCTCTAAATATCTCACCGTCATAAACCGAACAAACACTGACAATTGAGACGCATCGTCAATATCTGTTGAGTCATCAAGGGCAACTAATATGAAATCACGATTTTTAAGTCACTTATTAAAGTTCTAAATACATTTACACTAAGATCTTTGATGCAACAAGTTGTTGTGTCATTTGAAAGGGGAACTTTTTTATGAAATGAATAATATATTTGACGTTTTCGTCACATACTTCGTCCATTATAGCAAGTTCACACTCTATAGTACAGGGTTGTCAGATGTGCAGTGTAAAACAGTGTTATTGGACTATATACACAGTATATAATATATTTTTCTGTTTAATTATTTACCGCGAGCCAGACTGACATCCTTCACGGGCAGCCTATTGAGAACCCCTGATGTACACTATCCTTAAGTATTTGGTAGCCAACACAGTTATCAAATCAAATAAGAAAAGGATTAAAGATAATAAACCAGAAATTAATCAATCCATACCATTCAACTCTTTAATTTTTTTTATTTATACATAATGTAATATAACTTTAAAATATTTCAATATCAAATACATCATAATTCCTTTTGTTTTGATTAATTATAATTTCATCTTCACTTCTTAATTTATTCGTTGTTTATTGATCTATTATAATACATCTCTGTTAATTTTATTAGTCAATTGAGAATTGAACTTTCAAAAAAATATTTTTTCTGATGTTTTAATATTTTTCCACTACTAAAACTCAACTTACAATTTTTAATCATAAATTTTAATAACACATTTATGTTTTCAATAAACTATGTTTATTTTACTGACATGCATGTTAATATACTTTTTTTTACATCCATTACTGTTTCCAGCCAATGGCTTGGGTCAGTTTTTTATTCACGTCATATATTTTCCCACTAGTGGCTTGCTAGTACTGTCCTAGCTACCTGCTATGGAGAAGAGAAGTACCTTGAAGTGTAAGGAAGTGTTGTACAGGGCGTACTTTATACCCATTGTCACATATGCAGCAGAAACATTGACATTGACTGTAAGAGAGACTAGGAAAGTGGAGTCCATGGGAATAAAGTTTGTGAGGAGCATGTTAGCTGTCACGAGGAGAAACAGGATTAAGAATTAATTTATCCGAGAAAGAGTAGGGGTACAGGGAGTATGAGGATGGAAAAAGAGAGGATGCCAAAAAAAATTATGGAATTGAAGTATGTATGAAAAAGACCGCAAGGAAGGCCAAGAAAGAGATAGGAGGAGCAGGTAATAGAAATTGTGCAAGTGAGAGGAGAAGAATGGGAGCATTTAACGGAGGAAAATGGTGGCAGGATAGAGGAAGACGGAGGCATTTCACTGAATTGACCTAGCCACTGGATGGAAACAGTTGATTGTGATGATTTATAACAACACATTTTTGCGCTGCCCACAATTAACACATTATATGGACCACTTCTTCCTTGATATTTAAACTTTTGAAAGAAGATTGTGAAAATATTTACAATTTGTAATCCTCCAGCTCTCCTCCGCCATGTCCAGCATGGCGCCATGTATACCAAAGAACGCGCCATCAAACAAATGGCTTGATTGTGTAAAGCCACGAATTAGCTTCACATCGTCTTCCTCTGCTAGTCGCTTATGAGTTGCCAACATGGACAGTCACGAGAAATTGTTGTATTTGTACTATTTGTATGAAAAAATAAAAAAGCTTTCCCGAGTTAGGAAGTAGGTTCATCCATTACATCTTCAAAGACCAGTTGCAGGTGCTTTTGTCATATTATATCAAGATTTAAGAAAGAACGAAAGAATGTTTTTCAACTACCTTAGATGTCAATTGCAAGTTTGGATGAGCTCCTGAATCGACTGAGTCTTCTACTCCTCAGGCAGAATAGCAAGATGCGAGATGCCATCATGTGTTGTTTGTATCTTGTATTTGTCCACGCAAAAGTCAAAATCTTTGCCTTTCGATACTTTGCCTTAAAACCAACAAATGTATATTTAGAAATCCATCATCCATTTTTTTGGGCTGATTCTAGTTTAAATAATAAACGCTTTCACAATACCAAATGATCTAAAATAACGCTAGTAATTTATATTATATTGGTATAAATTGGTACTGAACAATCATAGCTCACAAAATACTAAACTAACTGTTCCTAAGGGCCTAACGGAAACCAAAATACAACATATATGGTCCTGCAACTTAGTGTTGATCTAGCTGATAAATGTTTGCATGTGCAAAAGCCTTGATCTCTCATTCTGATCAGCTATAATAACTTTTTAAACAAAGGCTAAAGTCCAACTTCTAGCGATAGTTAAAAGTTTTTGCATCATGATCATAACAGCCCTGCTCACTGCTAAATGCTCATGTATACTTTTCTTATCCCCTTGAAAAATAAATATATCTTACATTCCCAAATATTCCTGAGAAAAGGGAAAAACAAAATATTTCATAATAAAATTAAGTTAAAGAAATTATATACAATTATAAAATAATAATTTTCATAAGATACGATATAACCTTGATAGTCTGAACGTTTGGTAATCTGAACGCACCTTAAGTAAAATAGGTCAAAATACATATTTATGAAATCTATAAAACAGGAAGCAGCACTATTTAAAATGAACATTTTAGTGAGCAAAGCACGTGAGTCCACTGCTACTCTACCCTCGACTTGTCACTTGATTGAGGAGAACAGTAATCTTGCCATAACTTTGCTGCTCCAGTTATCGTTTCTCAATCATTCTGACTTTGTTTGCTACTATGAGTGGTGGGATATTTCGTGTTTCGATGCTCTCATTGTTTTTAATCGATTTGTGCATGTGTTGTGTATTTGTTAATGTTTTTTTTATTATTAATTAGTGATTAGACTTTTTATCAAAACATTACACAGCCTATCTTTTTGCGTCTTAATCCTCCACATTGGTAAAAAAAAAATTTATTGCATTGTACCTTATTATATTGTATTATATTTGTCTTGTTTATAAAATAAAATACATACATGCTAATCCAAACCACCCCCGTCCCGATTAGTTTCGATTATCAAGGTTCTACTGTAATAAACTTTATAAACCTAAAACTATATTTTAATTCCAATTCTGGTGCTGATTCATAAGCAATTTATTTTAAATTTTCTGATTATGGTTCTTTAAGAATAAGGCTTAATTTCAGTTAATGGTTCTGGTTCCTTTCTACTCCATCATTTTTACACTATTGAGAACCACCGGCACAGCTAGGATACATAATCTTGAGAAACTTCACACTTAGCAGATTTTGTCAGCTTGGTTAAGTGAACTTTAAAAAGACAAAAATGTGTATCAAAATAAAAATGTTCACAAAACTGACTGATTTTTTTATATTATATACATTTTGTGTTGGAATTTAGGGGTTTCCTAGATTGTTTGGTGTGTGTACTACTACTGTGCAGACCTATAAATATGTCTTTGACAATTCACATGTTTCTCAGTGAACATCTTTAACAACTCCCAGATGATGAATGTTCATACATTTTCCGTCATAAGAGAATGGTTGGACCACATGCCAGAGTCGTCCAGCGACCAGACTGTCGAACATGCCTTACTACTCGATGCTGTCAAGGAGTATTGCGACATTGTTGTGGAGCAGTGTTTCAGGAAGGCACAGAAGGAAGACGTCGGACTTCAGAAAGCTGTAAGTTTCTTATAGACTTAGAGTGCATGTTACTAGTATAGTGATAAGACGTGGTAGTAGCTCTTGTTAGCACCGCTGCTGTAGCCATCTTATTTAGCTGTGGAAGATGCCACTGGAGATGGTGGCTGTTTGTGGGATGTTGCTTTCTTCCCCCATTTCCCACTTGTTGGGTTGTGCATTCAGCTGCTCATGTGTAGCTGTCGCATCGAACCATGTTCCAGACTTAATGTTGCAGGGTTCATTTTTGTCCTACTTCTGAGGAGAAACTACTGATTTTCTTACTTTTTAACTTCCAGAAGAAAAAAAAAACATGTAAAGCTGCCAGAAGGTTCATTAGGGGTCAACCACACAAAACTACTTGAAACGCTTTGAAAATCATTTATTATAAATTTTGTGTTTGGATAGGGTAGCCTCTATTCCATTTCTTCATGAACACTGGTGTCTTCTCCTGAAGACTCTGCCTGGCCAGTTTGTGAAGCCTGAAGCGATTAAAGACAAATTTGCAGATGAACTAAAGTTACTTAGGGAACAAATGATGTTGAAGTTGAAATTGAAATTGCAATTTCAGGATATGCAGCACGAAAGTATGAAACCAGAACCGCATTTTAGGTATTATTAACTGGCAAACCTAATGGGAAGAGACCTAGATGCATATGGGAGGATAGCATTAGAATGGAGAAGAGTTACAATGAGTATCCATCACCAGACATACAACACATTACATAAACATTAGTTTACAAATAACAATTAAACACATAGAGAAAAGAGTAAACAATGAGTCATCCACTAACATACATATAATACAACACAGAAATAGTCTTAGACTAGACTGCTGATGATGGGGAGATAAACGTTCAAATCTCAGTCGGGTGTAATGAGGGTGGTTTTTCCAAAATGGGTTTCCACTCTCCCTCCACACAAATGTGGGTACACTTGCTCTAGATATAACCTTCCTAATCCCTTAAACTAATAGTGTAATTAGTACATAAGCATGTAACCTAAACGGGTAGTAAGACGCAATGATAAAAAAAAGTTTGTCTAGTTTGACTAGCCTAATAGATAGATATTTGTATTATAAGTAATTATAGTTGAATTTCTATAATAAATTCATGTTTATAATAAATCCATATAAACTATAAACACAAAAATACATTTTTGAGGACAATACTTTTTTTTGTGAAAAATGTCATGTTCATACAAATCTAGGATTTTAATTGAGTTTAATTAATATAACAATAAGCTTAGCTCTATAAGTTTTTAAATCAAACAAAGTATCTTAAATTGCAATTAATATCTTAGAAATTGAAAAAAATTAAATTAACTTAAAAATGTTTGAGTTTTGAAAAACTTTCTTGACAATTCTTTCTCAAAAGTACTCAGTCATCCCTGTTAAATGTGCACTTCTCTTTATTCCAAAAGGGATTGTGTGTTTGTCTCTCTAATTATTTCTCTCACTCTTCCATGTGGACTATTTTTTTTAAAAATAGATAAAATGTAAGAAAGATATACACAGAACTGTGAAACCATTGTTAATTTATTGTCTTGTTATAGGTTATGTGTGAAGTGCTTAATATAATCCATCGAGTAGTTCAATTGGATCGAAGTAGGGCACCCAAGACACTCATCCTAGTTAAACGCATCTACACCCACATCAGTGACAGATTCAAGTCGGACCACCGTGACATCTCCATCTTGGTTCGTGTCTTCAGGTTCCTGCTGGAGTTTGGTAAATAATGATGATGCCAATTAAAGCTTCTATGATTTGTATCTGCATGTCATCTGCATCAGAGGTCACTTAGACTAAATGTCAAGCTTGTATAGTCTAATTTGCCAGTGATGTTGTTTAAGTTTCAAAATCTGTCTGAGTGTTTTGGAAGATGTTGTTCTTATTTGTTTTGCACTCTCCCTCCATGCCAATAAAGGTACATTTCCTCTAAATTCTTACCTTACTCATTCCTGCCCTATGCATATTGCCGGGACAAGTAGTAAGATGTGATGTAAAGGGTGTTTTTTTAGGGGATTCTACCGGATATACTCCCCAACACCTCTACGAGCTATTCCTTGGTGAGACCCTGTACCGCTGCTACTCGTCGGGTCTGGCTGCCTGGGACATTGCCTTGTTTCTGTGTGAGCAACACAATAAGCTCGAGCTACTCCTATCAAGATTTTTCCCCAACATCCTTAAGTTGGTAGCCTGCCATCCTGCGGCTCTGGTCGAGGAGTTCTTGCACCTTTTGCCAGCAATGATCAGCTCAGCCAACACCATAGAGGTAAAACCACTCTTAATATATAAGAAACAATTTATATATCAAATAGGTACGGGTGTGGAAATATTTTAATGTTTAATAATAAATAGTTAAATATCCTATTTGACTGAGAAATTATTTTACTACCATTATATCGCTGTAGAGATATGTATGTTCCTGATTTTATAAATGTTTGTAACTTCCTGTAAAAAATATATCGCCATAAATGCTCTACAAAGTTTTCAAATAAAATGTGTTTTTCCATGTGAATTAAAAACCCACAAAATTTAAAACTAAAATTCAAAACTGTTAAGTCACACTAGCCTGGCAGGTGAATGGACTCATTGTGTCCATGGTATACTTAAGGTGCGGCAGAAGGGAGCGCGAGTAATTTTACAGTTTTTATATCATTAATTGGTTTTGACCAAAATAAATCAAATATTTCTCCAGTAGCAACATATAGTTTAGTTTTCTGCACATGTCAAAACTTTTTAAATAAAGAGAACAAATTTTGACAAGATTCCAGGACACCCTTGATTGATATTCAAGATCTGTTGATATTAGCATGTGCAGAAAGCTAAACTTTATGTTGCTACTGGAGAAGTATTTGATTTATTTGGGCCATAAAAGTGTAATACTATAAAAATTGTAAAAACACTTGCTCTCCCTTAGGCCGCACCTTAAGTTTATAACAGGGGTTGAAGAATAGCAAGATCAGCAAAGATGGCTGACTGCTTGACGGGAAGGGAAGGTTTAAAAGAGTGAGAAAAGGATGAAGATATATTTACTGCTCTACCATTTTTATCTTGGGGAAAATAATTTTTGTAGGAAGGTTGTAACTCGGCAAGGCCAACCACTTTGTGTGTGAAGATGGCTCCCACATTCACACTTGTGTGGTCAAAACAAGGGTTATTATAGGTCCTTTTAAACTAATTGTGGATATTGGGGGGTTTTCAAACCTAGACACTGCTTACTTTAATTACGCGTGCTTGCATCTGAGCTTTAAATAGATACTGAGCTTAGGCTTGGCTTGAAAGATTTATGGGCTCACAATTTTGAGCTCCCTGAAAAAGGTTCTTTATTTGCCTTGTATTCTGTTTCTGGTGATAGATACTGTTTACTCTTTTCTATTCTTGTTGCCCAATATGTTTTGTGTGCTGATGAAGTTTGAGGGTTTGGTGGTGGAGGAGAAGAACCTAACAAAGAGGGTATATGTTGGGATTTATACCTACCTGTTAACAGGAAAAATCAGGGAATTTGGTGTTATATGGAAAAGTGAGTGAGAAATCAAGGAAATTTAAAATAATATATGGAATTTACAAATATTTTTAAATAATTTTCCTTATACAAAGTAGAAGAACAAAATGCAGTCTAACATATTACTTTTATCTACAATGCATATGATTTTACAAAAAACACTTATATAACTTATTTTACTTTAATAACAATACTTGTGTTGAGAATTTGATAGAAACAGAAAATAACAATATCATTACTCATGGCTTTGCAGATAAAATGCTGGGAAAATGTATATCTTTGCTCTGAAAAACCTAATAAAGTTAGAGAATTTCAAATATTAAAATTGTATCAGCCCATAAAATAAACATGTTATTGATATTTTTAAAAGCTATAATTTTTTATGAGATAGCAATAATCTATTGAGTATTAATGATTATTTTTTTACTAGCATTAAAATCTCACTTAAAAGTTAATGAAGAATCAAAATAAATTATTTTTTATCTTGATGATCATTTAAAAGATTTGATATATAACTTAATATCATAAAAAAGTGTATAATCCAAATGGGTAGTAAGACGCGGTGCTAAATAATAATAAAAATATAATAAAATATATGGTGCAACTCATTCACATTAACTCTCTCATACAGTGTTATTACAGTATGGAACAAAATTTAAAAAATATAAAATAGTTCCCAGAAACCACTTTTGATCAAAATCACAAAAGCAATTTAAAAAAAATCCAAAAATTATTACTTTTTTTTATTAGCACTGTGTCATAGTACCTGTTTGTTATATATAATCATTCAATTGTGAGTTAATATTGAATAAAGGTTTCTAACAAAAGCAATTTTTTAAATTATATAGTTTAAAACTTACAAATACCCATTTTTAACCAAATTGCTAGAGCCATTTTTAAAATCATATCAAATTAATAAAAAAAATCAGTCATCATTGAACTACCCTTGAACATTTTTTTTTAATGCCAAACCTTTTCCAAATTTACATTCTAAACAAAATCTTAAAAGCTATTTTCAAAAATCAATTTTCAGTCAAATAAAATTTTCATCGAAAATAAAGTATAAAGTGTGATTTGTAAAGTCAAAAACACACTAAATGTCTATTTTCAAAAAAATTTGAATTCTAAAAATCATAATTGGTAAATCTTAATTAAGGGCTAGGGACAAAAAAAGAAAGAACCAGAGTATAGCTTCTAAATATGATATTTAAACAAACTCTACTAAATCATTAAGGATCTAGGCCCAGGGACAGAGAGGGCAGTACAGACATGAACTTTATTACACTTTTAAGAGGTGTGGGGTCATATAAAATGTAAATATTCATCATAATCTTGAGTTCAAAAATGTTCACAATTCATACATTTTCTTTATATAAGAAAATAAAAACAAGTATTTCTTAAAAAAAAAAAAATACTATAGCAAACTTTTTAAAAATGACTATCAAAAAGATTTGTCAATTTAGGTTAAATTTAGGTTGGATGCACACTGCATCGAACATTATGTGTTAACACATGATGGAACAAACAGGTTTTTTTGTCATGGAACAAATTTATATAAAGGTAGTTTTGATCATGAAACACGATGGGAAAAAAACACAATAAAACATTTTCTTCTCTCATACTTCTATGTTCATCAAGATACAGGAAGTGATGAGGAAATAGCTTTGTTGTTGTGGTAGTGTAGTAGTAAAATTGTACAATGCAGCAGTCTTCTCCTGCACAAATACTATCAGTTTTTTCTACGTCTAGCTCGGCAGTAGAACAGTAGTCTGTTTAGAACTGACATGTTGCTACTACAAAACAAAAAAACTAGCAAAACTAACGTCAACAACAAACTAGCCTAATATTTAACCAACACACTCCACTCTCCAGCTTGACAGAGTCTGTGTTGTCCAAGGAGATTTATAATAAACAAGATGGTGATGCATGCACTATACAAAATGTTCCATGCATTTTGCTCCAGGAAATATGGGAAAGTTCAAAAAGTCAAGTTATCCGGGCTTGTCAAGAACACTACAATGAAAACAAACGAGGTAGACTGGATAGAACTAGCTCAAGATAGGAATAGGTGGCGGCATACTTTTGTAAGTGTAACAGTGAACTTTCAAGTTTCTAATGCCAAAACGTAAGCAAGCACCATACCAATAAACATTTGTGATAATTTGTTACTATTTTAACAAATAAGACAATTTTAATTACTGATTTTTTATAATGAAAAATAACTCTTTATTTGATGGAATCCAATCATTCTATATACTATAAATCAAGATTTATACTTTTAAGCAGCTTAATAATTCTAAAATAAATTCATACTTAAAGTTGTAGAGAAAAATATCTCAAATAGCCATTAAAACTCGAAGGACACATCCCTTAATTTCTTTGTGTCTCAGTATGTGTCTGGCCTATACACCTTTTAATTACACCAATGAGGAAGAGATGTGAAAGTTAGAATTCAGAGGAAATAGACTCACATCTCCCTGAGGTAGAGTGGGAAACCATTTATGAAAGAAACTTCACAGAACACAAGACCTGAATTTAAACTCTTAACCACCTTGTTCTCCGCATAACTAGACTACAAGCTTTAGTGGTTATACTCTTTGGCTACCAATTCAGGTCCCATACCTGATATTGATTAATTTGTGTGTCTAGCTGTTCTCCAGCTTACTAGACCTTCCACTGTTATCTGCAACACTACTTCTACACCAGGCTCCGGCTGTGGTCCAGTTAGATGTTGCCAGTCCACTGTGGGTCAGACTCCTAGAGAGTGTCAGTAATCCAGCTCATCAGCTGCATTATACCTACCTGCTGCGCAAGGAGAGTGGCAAGATGGACCCACCTGGCAGGTGAGAACCTTTCATCTAAGGACACGGGAATACCACTTTTATGGATTCAAAATTAAAGCTAAATTGACTAAATGAAATGGTAACTAGTCAAATTCTGTTGTGAGGCCTACATTCTACACAGTTTTGTAGCTATTTGAATTATTTTTTGAGTGCATTATTTGAATTACTAGTTGTCCATGGCAGTCAATGGGGTGATTAAAGAACATGCTCCTCTATCATCGAGGGCTTTTTCAGTTGGTGTAAGTGGGAAATCAGGAAGTTTTGATGAAATAAAAATATAGTCTAAGGATGGACCGAAATTGATTTTTTATTTCAGGATGGGAAATGAGTCAAAATATTGGGATTTGGGACTAGAACCTCAAAATTTAAAATTACGCTTTATAATAATTTTAGATTAAATATATATTGATTTCCAAACTAATATGGTAAGACTTATAAAAGTTATGATATTATTAAAATCCGCTTCAGTGGTCACATGGTCTAAGAAGGCATGTAAAAGTTATAATATTAAAATCCGCTTCAGTGGCCGCGTGGTCTAAGAAGGCATCACTCTCGCAATAGACTAGACTGCCGATGATGGGGAGATCATAATTTGATCCTGACCAAGTGTACTAAGGGTGGTTTTTCCTAAACGGTTCCCGCTATACACTCAAATGTGGGTACACCTCATCTAAATTAAATCTTCCTCATTCCTAACACACTAGAGTCATTAGTACATAGGTGTATAATCAGAACGGATAGTAAAACGCAGTGATAAAAAATTGCTAAAGGTAGTAAAAATGATAAAAAATAACATAATAAAATAAATAGACGTGTACGAATAGCATTTTTTTTTATCAAATTTGGAATCCCGTACACCCCTAATAAATTCACTGACATACATTTATGAAGGATTTATTGTAACGTTACACTTACATGTTAGATTAAATTAGATTGTTTAAGATTGTAAAAAATAGTATAAATGGCTATGAGAGTGACCAAGATGGTCTTCTCTCTTTCCCCTTCTGTCCTAAGTGGCCTCTCTGAAATTTTCAGCAAAACACAAATACATGTCCGGTCAGCATCGTATCATCCTAAAGAGGATTGGAGGAGAAGCCGCATCACAACACTGAACCACTTTATTCCTTACACAGAAATTACCCTTTCTCAACTCAGATTGGTTGGCTGATCATGCCTAATTCCTCCTATTTTGCATGATGATTAAAAAATGTTAAAAATAGGCCCCAAGCTTCTGGGTGGTAACAAAAATAAAAATAAAAGTTTATCAAAGTAGAAATTAAAACCATGGTTTTTCATGAAAGGAAAATTAATTATTTAAAAAGTGAATAGTCTAAAATAGATTTATTGAATTGAGATTTAATGGATATATTGCTTACAACTTTGATGACCATCTAAACATCTTAAAAAATTAGAAACTAGCCCCACACTTTATGATAATAAAATATTTAAGTTATGAGATTCAGTGAAATTGGAGTAAAATAGATTAATAAAGCAGGAGTGAAACAGGTCATTGTCATGACATTAGTGTATTATTCACTCTATTAATAAAGAAATTACTGTAAAAAACATGAAAGCCCGAAGTCTTGTGTCAAGACGATTAGTGTATAATGAACTGAAAGTTAATAAACTTCATCATTTTGTCATAACAAAGGAGCTTATAGCACATGCACTTTCAGCAAGAATGAGATAGGTATCACTAGTACCTCAATGATCTAAAGAATAAACGAGGCAGCGAGGAGAAGTATCTAAAGAGACAACAGGTAAGAGTCTGTGGATGAGCTGAAGAAAAAAAAGGCCAGACTTGAGAAATCAATGAACATTATGTTGCATGAAGCTCGTAATATGACCATCCTAGCTGAAAAAGTTTGATTTTACTCTTCTAGCCAAGCAAAATGCTGCAGGGAAAAAAAATACTCAGTCAGATGAAATTTCCAAGATATGAGGAAATTCATAAGGTGTCTAAATCCCTTTAAATTTGTTATCAAGCTACTAAATCATTCATTAGTATAAACTATCATGCACAATATGAACAGTGAGATTCTGAACCAATAATATTTCTCTTAAGATATCTACAAACTTATTGCTCTGAAGTTTTATTCAATTGCATTTGGTATTTTCATAGTTTGCTCGTTTGTGTTTTTAAGCATTGTAAAAATTAGTTTAATTGTAAAAGTTAAAAATAATAATGTAAAAAAAAAAAAATATTCCAAGTTTTCTAAATGTATTTTTCCTGTTCATTTGTTATACAAGACTGTAATGTTGTCAACTTGTATAACTTGTGTTTATTTTTTGTACCTTTGTATTTTTGTAAAAATTAGTTAACCTCTATTATACAAGTAACTAAGAAATAAAAAATAACTAAAACATAATTAATATTGATAACTATTTGCAAGCGATTTATTTATTTACAGTATTTAACATGCACTTTTTAAATTGACTGATCAATGTGCATACGATTTATAAACTAACTTATATCCAGAACAGACACAACATCCAGCTCGAAAGGGGGAGCACACATATCACCATTGATTAATTGTAGGTTAGTTTATTTTATGTTTTAATTATTTGAATAACTTGTTGCATTATGGAATACATTAAAAAAATAATAAAAGGTGTGGAAAGGTGCGGGTGTAGGGAAGTTGGGAGCCTACATTAAATAAAAGAAAATATGTAATGATGTGTATTTTGCCATGATTACTATGTACACTTGTCTTAGAGGAATTATAGAAAATCCTTGAAATGTCTTTGAAAAAAATGCATGACTTTGTGTAGAAACCCTGTCCAGATTTGATGTAAAACAGTGGGTCTGGAACGGTGTCAACTCAACCTTGTGTGTACAAATAGGGAGCTACTTGAATGAAAAAGTAGCAGTTCCAGTCTAAAAAATTTAGATTAAGGTTCGTTGTACTGATAACATTATAGCTTATATTCGCATAGATTGACACTATCTTCTCCAAAAGACGGTTGCTCAGCTGGTATGGCTCAATTACAGGTTGATGTCATGCAGTTTTTAATGCATAGAAAAAGGTTAGCTCTATAATAGATAATATTGGAATCATGTTGAAAGCTATGAAGATCGTAATAGGCCCAACTAGATAAAAAAAATCTCTTGAAATTATGATGTTTTATAATTAGAGACCCGCCTCGGTGGCGTAGTTGGCTGACGCGCTAGTCGTGTTGAGTTCGACCGCCGAGGACGGGGAGATCGAGGTTCGAATCTCGGTCGAGTGAACTGGGGGTGGTTTTTCCTAAATGATTCTCATGTAGTACCGTATTAGCCCAAATAAAGTGTGATCTTTTTCTTTTAAAAATGTTTTTCTGAAAACTGTATTCATATTATATGCGCAGACTAAAAATTTTTTCACTAAGAAAACTGTCAGATTCCTACAGAAGTTTATTTTGTAGTATACTGTAAATGTACTGATAAGATGGCAGGAATCATTGCACGCATCAAATAATAAACTCAAGATCAAAAATAAAGTGGGAAACCACCACAAGTAAGAGAATGATCACGCTTGCACACGCCTAATAATAAACTCGGGAATGAGAGGCAGAATTTCTCCCTTGAGTATAACTGTACTGGTAATTCAGTAGTTTGGTTTTAGTCGATGGAAGTATCGGTTCTGTGTTTCTGATATTAAAAACCACCCACAATAGATCCGCAAGTGGGTG
This sequence comes from Timema podura, assembly GCA_033556935.1. Taxonomy (NCBI): domain Eukaryota; kingdom Metazoa; phylum Arthropoda; class Insecta; order Phasmatodea; family Timematidae; genus Timema; species Timema podura. The sequence goes on from JAVRXN010000008.1 coordinate 19,101,433, forward strand.
ATCATGTTGAAAAGGTTTCTCTGGCGTCTTAAATAAACCAGCAAATGACAAGAAGCTGTGATATGAATTTTAAATCAACAACAATACACAAGTAGCATCAAACAAATAATGTGTAGGCTGTTAACAAGTTTGGTGTTTTCGAGGCTAATATTCAACTTTGTGGAAAAAATAAAATAAAATTTAGGAGTGCTTTTGCATGTAGAAAAGCATTCAGAGGGCCTAATAAAATGTGTCAAATATAATAAGTTTCTACCGTGTATACTGTATATTCAAGACCTTTTATTTTTCATGTAGAACACCTTCAAAATTTTAGGGTCTTATTATATGCAAGACCATTCTACATTCATGCCAATATAGTAATTTGAAAATTTCAAAATAACCTAAACTGTCTGGAGTATTATTAGGGTTTAATTATTAAGATGTTCTATATTAGGTTGTCCTCATACCTGGTAGTATTGGCAGACCTGCGTGTTCATCCCTTGGTGATGACGTGCAGCGAGGTGACACCTCTGCTAATTGATGTGTTCCTCTCGGCAGTTGAACATCAGGGTAACCCCCACTCCCTAGCAGAAGTGCTAATAACCATGCTGAGGAAAGTCAACAAGTTGTATAATGTGGATGGATATCCTGCAGCTGTTTACAAGTCAGTATAATTATTTATACTCAAAGTCTAGCTGTATAATATTAGTTTGCAAAGTTTAGAAAACTTAAACTTCAGTTCAAATATACATCAGCCTCATCTATAATAATAAAAAAAAAATCCGGCTTTGATAATCACAAAGCCTAACCAGCAAAAATATTTCAAGCTAAAATACTCTTCTACGTTCAATTTTGGTATTTTGTGCTGTTATGTACACTCTGTTAGCACTGAAAGATATCAGGTGGCTCTCCAATTTACACTATGTGGGGTAGCTTTTAAGATAGAGTTTAGGTGTAATCCGTCAAGGTAAAACTGCTTCAGTTCAAGGTAAATGAAGTATACATCACAAATTAATGTTTACATTACAAAATCTAAAATCTATTAGCTTAGGATGGAATATGTTAATCAAGTTTGCAATATTACATATGTAAATTATATTTAATCTTCAAAGTTATATAATAATGCAAAATATAATATATTTTGCCAACATAAAACATTTTTTTTTAATATTTGAACTTCAATTCAATTTCAGAAATGTTTTGTATGATTTGATCTGGTTTTGCTTCAAATTGGAATAGTGAACTTTGTACATACCTACTGTAAATTAATCATTATTCATCCAATCGCTAGGTACATGCAAAATTCGCATTTGCAACAACACAAATTTTTAGGCGAATTCTACTACTAATACGCAAATACCACTTTTTTTTTCTAAATAAAAACAATTTCTTTGAAACGGGGCAAATACCATGTTAGGCAATACAATTTTCAACGTGGCAACACTGGTGATAGCACTATGCCAAGGCTGCAGTTTATACGTATAGTATCTGTTTTTTATGATTTTAAAGGTGTAAAAAATCACAGGATATTTGAGTATTTTCACAGATTTTTTTTTTTAAGGTTAACATTAAAATAATGACTGCTACTTTTAAACTAATAAGAGTAAATTTAATGAAGAAAGCCCACCTAGGGAAATAGGAAAAAGTGGGGGATGAATTTAATGCACAAAGGTGACTTCTTCCTTTCTTCTGTCTTCTATAGTAGAAGTAGACACACACGCGCACGCACACACACACACACACACACACACACACACACACACACACACACACACACACACACACACACACAGTAATATTTATCTTTGTTGCCTTTATAAAACAAAAATAGAAGGGGAATACACTTTAAACAAATAATAATAAAATAATATTAATAAAAATGATAATAATTATGATGATGATGATGATAATAATACTAACAATAACAACAACAATAACAGCAACAACAACAGCAGCAACTTAATAATGATAATGATAATAATTAATAATAATAATCATCACCATCATCACCACCACTGCGATGACACCAACATCAACAAATTAATTAATTAATTAATCAGCAAAAGAGAGTAAAACACAAACACAGACTGCTATGTTACTCGCTTTTGCTGAAGAAGGGAACTGATGTACCCCAAAAATGAAATAATTATGTGTTTTGTTGTGTTATAATTGTGAACTTTGAGGCCTACAGTTTTCTGGTAAGTGTGTAGGTCTTGCTCTTCCATCCTCTTTTCAATGTTTTATTTGTTACAGCCATTTGGTGCAATTTTTCCTTTGTAAAGTACAAATAAATAATTATTTCAAAACTTTCAAATTAGTGCACTTATCTGACATGATGTTGGAATATTTTGAAAATGCATGCTCACTGTCAACACTAAACACTGGTATCCACATTGCTTTTATGTGGTTGGTAGTATACTATTCATGGACTTATTTCATTTCACACACTATGTCCAAAATGTCAGCTTTTTTACTATTGCTTTACACTTTTGCCTACAGAGCACACGATATCCTCTCTGAAAATTAATGTTGAGGCAGCATTTCAAAAATGCTATTTTCCAAGCTGATTGGAAGAGTTCAGAATTAACTTGGCTTGTTCCATTTAAAAAAAATGTTTTGGACTGGTCTGATCAATTATATGAATTCAGTTTTATAAGGCACTGCTTTCCCTAAGGATTGAAACTGACTATTGTCATTTGCTAGCTTTAGAATTGGAAATTCTACCTTCTCATCCATATCCCAATTAGTGTAAATATACAGTCAGCCAAGACCGTAAGACATTAAAAAGTTTTGTACTTCACCAACCAAGTCCCTCCCACCTCCTAACTCGGAATGTGGTCTAGATCCTGTTTTCAATGCTTGTTGTCTTGCATTCTTCTTATTCAGCTAAACAGGAACAGAAATAATACTGTCTTGTTTTGTGAAGGAGAGTTTTTTTTGATTGGTTACATTAATAAAATGAAACCTTTCATTGTAAAAGCCATATTGGGTTTGTTTTCTTTTTATATATTTATCCACCTTTCCAGTACCTTCTTCCAAATATAGCTTAGTTATATAATGACATCTCATTATGTTTTTATTAAATAAAGCCATAAGTTAAACACTGAAAATGTATGTAAATTTAAAAGCTAAGTGCCAACTTTACATTTTTGCGAGTTCATTGTTTGTGATAATCTGGTAAAAAATAAAACAAAATCTACATAAACATATCCTAATCTTCAAGCTTACATTGTTGCAAGCAATTTCATCAAGGAAGGGTAAGCATAATCAAGAAAATCTGGGCTCTATTTCTCTTAGTTCCCAATAATCTTCAATCATTATGTTTTATAATCAACTTTTTAAGGAAAACCTCTTTTCACACTTTTAGGTGTATAATATTTTATAAGGAAGAGGTACAGAAAATAACAAAATTTAACACAAATTTTTACCATAACCTTTTAATTACTATCATTTTATATTTTAAATGAACTGAATAATTTTTTAAATCAAATTATTATGAATGTTCCTTTTTTTTCCCCCCAGAATCTTGTCTAAGCACTTACGTCAGATTGTACATCTGTGTCCAGATGGATTATTAACAAATGAGAATGAGGTGTCTACATACTTGTCAATACTGGACAACTGCGACACTGCGCTCGACTTCTACACACATCTTGTGTGGGCGGTAGGAGAGTTGGCTTCATCGACAAAAAGGTGACATAAGTGTACTTATCTAACATTCACTTATTACTACTATTGAAAAAAAATCTTATTTCCTTTTTCAAGATAAAATTCATAAATCAAATCAAAGAAAATATGGTAAGCATAAAAGGTAAACGTTTCCACATTGTTATGATTTTTTTGCTTTCACTTCTAATTTTTCTCAAACTAATTCTTAATTTGTTATAAAAACTTTAAATAATATATATTATGAGTATTAACTGTAGTAAATATAAGTACTTAGTTAATCAGATAAAGATTATAGTTCTTCCATAGTGCTAGTAACCCTTTTAACTTACTCTTTGTGGTTCAGAGGTATGTTTGCTCGCAAGTGGTTGATCTTGCAACGATATCCCCCACCACACCTATCCCAATACTTCTTTTCTTGCACTCAAACAAGCTGTTTCCCTTGCTGACCAATCTTCCCCTCACCTGCCCTACCTTTAGAACAAAAAACAAGGTTGTCCACCGTGGAGATTATTGCACTTGAACATGTTGTCTCACTTGCTGACCTTTATATTCGCACTCACTCTACAGCCCAGATGATGGTCATCGCTTGACCAACTGGCCCATAATCGAAGGAGTCAAGGTAAAAACATGATAACCCTCATTTTATGAAAAAATGTGTCAGCAGTAATTTCTGGTAGCTTACCTCTTGTATTACAAGTTGTTTTTATAGTCAAGTAAGACCTTAAAAATAGCTAAATCAACAATTATTTTATTTATTTTTTATATCTCGATTTTAGGATTTCATAAAAGTTTAAAAGTTAATGTATCCCATCTATGAAGGTTATAATGTTTTTGCCCCGACTACTTCATTCGTCTGATTAACAGAGCCAATAAGAGATTGTCCATTGCTAATGTTTTCTAAACTACACCAAGTCTTACCTAACTATATCTTATTGATAGTAATAAGTAAAATTTAATATTTTTTAATATTTTTTTCTTTGTAGCGCACATTGCAACAACTATGATGTCATGACGAGACTATATGAGACAGTAGAGAGTGCACTTTATGAAATCCTGGGACAACTTTCCTCTAAGTGTGTGTCCTTGAAACTAATAAACATTATGGCTGCCACCTTGGCTAAGGTAATAGGCTCATGTTGTGGGATGTTTATTTCAATGAAGCTTTTAGTTACCCACATGGCATAAGTAAATTGTCTCTAGCATAATACTATTTAGTAATAAAGTGAACTGTATTAAGTTTTGTTTGCGTTTCACATAGCACACCTAAACTCAATGTTTTATTGTTTACTAAGTTAAAGAAACTCGTACTGAAACTCAGATTTATAGCACTTTTGAGGTGGCATTTGTTTGTCAGGAGAAACACAAGAGCAAGATGAATGTGGTTGGAATGAGATATTTAAGAAATGTATGTGGAAAAACTCGCATGGACAAAGACAGTAATGGATGGGTTCTGAAGCAAGGGGTTTGTAAGGGAATTCAATAGGTCAATTTAAAAGAAGTGTCTTACAGTGGTTTGGGCACAATATGAACAAAGACTGTAGATAGTTTCATGCAAGTTCAGTAAAAACATCAAATCAGAAAAACATAAAAGGAGAGAGTATGAAATTTCAGGAATTATCAAATGCCAAGCACAAGTAGGTAATCACTCTGTTTAATACAGCCAATAAGGAGGAGGATTTATTTTATTTGAATTGACAAAAGACATGTGAGGAGGCAATTTGATTACCATGTGCAAAGGTTGACTCAAATATTTCTTGTGACGTACAACAATGTTCTGACCGACAAAAGAACAAACCTTAAGGAAAATAATCCAGCCACAATAGCACTGTTTTAATTTGAGAGTTAATATAGCTAACAATGTGAAAAAGGTTTTTTTACAGTTTACTTAGCATGAAATAATAAATAGAGTACTCGTTTTTGAACAAGCACAGAATACAATAGCACTGCTTTGATTAATAATGGAGCCATTTATTTACTGTATGGAAATAAAATTCAACATCACTGTGTGATCACCATAGTATGCTAGTAACCTAATGTTGGTGTTTAAATTGTTGTGTATCCAAAAGCATGCTACCGTTTTCTGGACTTAAGCCCTTTTTAATGAATACTAATTCGACTCGTAGTGACATAAGTAATAACATCGCTTTCAAGTTTCAACATAAAATATCATTGCTTTTTGAGAAAAATAACACCATTTTACCCTAAAAATAACCTCATCTTTTGCATGTCTCTAATTATTAATAATTTATGCTCCCATGTTAGCATTTTGGATTTATACCAAGAGGTCTAAAACACTCTACATTATACTTCTCCCTCCTCTTTTTTAAATAGTTTCCACTATAGTTGGATAAAATACACTATTTTACGAATCCGAATCTTGAAGAAAATTATAAATATATGCAGAAATATAAATATAATAGAATATTAGAAAATATAAATAGTAACTAAATGTTAACATTCTTTCTTATAATGCATTTATTATAGCATTAATACATTCAAGTGTTAAATTACTGGTCTGGGCCTGGTTGTTGAGTTAATCATATAATTATAGTTGGTTCCAAATTACCATTAAGCAGTGTTAGAGTTTTAAAACAAATTTCACTTGAAAAATTGGAAATACTTTTTTTTTTTTTTTAAGGATTTGATACTCGAATCAAAATTTTTCTCAAATCCATGAATCTCTTTAAGGATTCAAGGGCTTATCCTTATTTTTTTTTTGTACTTGTACAGTATATTTAAGTTTTTTATTAGGACTATATTTTATGTTAATTAACAGTTTTTTAATGTAATGAACAAAAAATTGTTTCATGTTCAAAAATTTGTATGTTGTTTTGCATATTACCCTTGTACCATAGTAAATAAAATAAGAGTGTATAACCCGAACGGGTAGTAAGACGCGGTGCTAAATAAAAAATAAATAAGCCAAATGATCGTCAAAAGGGCTGATTGGCCCAGCTCAAATTATAACAAAAAATTAATTTTAACATTTAGACCTAGCTATTATTACCATTTTCTATTATTATACTCTCTCTCTCTCTCTCTCTATATATATATATATATAGTGAATATAAGATATATATATATATATAAGATATATATATATATATATATATATATATATAAATCTTTTATTCACAATTTTTTCCAATATATATATCTTTTATTCACAATTTTTTCCAATATTTTTATTTGAATTCTGGATTTCTAGGTTAAATCAATAATTGTAAGCACCACATCCTACTACCTGTTTAGGTTACACACATATGTACTAATTAAGCTATTGAATTAGGCATGAGGAAGGTTGAATGTAAAGGATGTGTACCCACATTTTCTTGGAGGGAGAGTAGAAATCCATTTAGGAAAAACCACAATCAGTACACCCAACCGGGATTAGAACCTCCATCTCACTGTCATCGGCAATCTAGTATATTGTGAAAATGACGCCTTAGACCATGCAGTCACTGAAGCAGGTAATAAAGATTTGGCGTTTTAAAATACTGGATTCAGTTTAACTCTTAGTACAAACCAAAGAAAAGTTATGTATATATATATATATATACCTTGATCAATGTTTTTGACAGTTGGCGAGCCGGTGTGAAGATCTCATCCCAAGGGTGATGCTATGTTTCCATAAGGCTAGTACCGGCATCTCCAACACGGGCCTACCAACTGTGGACAAACAGATTGTGCTGAGCCGAATGGATGAACTCGCTTGCATTCTTAGGAACCCCAGGTATGTCAAAACTAAGTACTTAAACTCAAGGTTCGGCACACATGTTATCTGTATATACCTCAGTTTTAGCTTATGTGGTGCTGACTGACAGCTCACAGCTGACTTCTGACGGCTTTGAAAAGCTACCAGACCAAATTATGTATCCCTACGCCGAACCATATAATCTGCAAAAAACATGTGTTTAGCAGCTGTCACTTCTGACAGTCAACATTTAGGTATATATCTAAATGTTGACTGTCAGAAGTCAGCTGTGAACTGTCAGTCAGCACCACATAAGCTAAAACTGAGGTATAGTTATTGTTAGAGATGTCACAATCCCTGTTTTTTGTTGTTAACATCAATTTTTTTATTTTCAATTCTGATTCCACAACATTTACAATTTAATATTGTTTACTGCATCCAACCTCACATTATTTTATTTTTTTACTCTATACTGATATGTATTTGAAAAAAAATAAAATAAAGTGCAAACATTAAATAAAGCTAAACCAAACACCACATATTTAGAGAGCTCAGAATTGGGGTGTTGAAAATCGTAATATATGTATATTATTTATATCAGCACTGCATCTTACCACCTATTCAGGTTAAACGCTTATGTACTAATCACGCTAATGGTTTTAAGGGAGGAAGATTGTATTTAGAGGAAGTGTACCTGCATTTGCTTGAAGGGAGAGTGGATTTTTTTTTTTTTAAATACCCTCAGTGCACCCGACTGAGATTTGAATCCCGATCTCTTCATCATCGTTAGTCTAGTCTACTGCAAGGTAGCACCTTAGACCATGCAACCACCAAATGGGTAAAATTCTGATATTAAGATTGATTCTTGATTCTTTAAATTCCAGTAAGAATAAAGCATATTTTGGAATTGAGTTTGACATCCTTAATTTTTTTTTAATTATTGGAAACGCCATGTATTTTTTACTAACAGATTAATTTAAGAATAATGTGTGTGAAAGATAAGTTAGAAGAAGTGTATCCACATTAGCTTGGTAAAAGGACATAAACACAATGTGGAAAACCACCCTTAAGTACACCCGAGCATGATTGGAACCTCATACTTCCTGTCATAGCTAATCAAGGATATTGAAAGACTGATCGCTTAAACCTTGTCTTCTCACTTGGGCATATGTGTGAATACTTAAAAATAAAGTCATTTATGGATACTACAAAATCAGACTCAAGTATTTATAGTGCTATTGCAATCATGCGATATCCTCTTATATTAACTTCCAAAGAATGTTAAGGTATTATAGAAATCTAGCTTGAGAGAAGATAGAAGAGTACCAATATTATTAAAAAAAACTTAATTGCACTATGTTGGGATTGAATCCAAGCTTCACAGCTAGTTCGGAGTTCAAATACAAATGTCTCACAAAAATGAATCATTCACATTTAAAAAAAATTAACCAATTGAAGTTGTATTAACTTCTATTCTCCTTCATACTTTAAGTTCCTCATATATTGGGGACCAGTTTGGGATATTAACAACTAACACTAAGAACAGGGAACTATAAAGGAGAATTTAAGGAAATTCATCAACATTTGCCTGACATACATAAGTGGACAAGTGAGCTAAGGCATCAACCTCATTTCTTCTGGATTGCCGGCGATAGGGAAGTTGAGGTTCGAATCTCATTATAGAGTTCTGAAAGGGTTTGGGGTCGTCCATAAACCACGTAACGTTTTTTTCCTAAGCTTTTAGCCCCCCTTCCCCTCATGTAGCACCATGTAGACATTTAGCCTAGCCTCTCCCCCCCCCTCTCATGTTACGTAGCTTTTCTCACCAAGAGTGAATGTCATTATTTCAAAGGGAAGTCTTCGACTGACAGTGACAGCTGTTATCCAAATAAAAGGCCGTGAGGGGGTCAGTAGATGGACAAATCTAAACTAATGCTGTGAGTATGAACATGTCACTGTCATCCACATGAAAATATGTGTTTTCGAATGTGCTTGGCATTCATAGTCTCGGGCAGACAATAACATCTAAGCACATTCAAAATATTAATAAACAAAATGTAAGTGATAAGCTTGCATTTTTAACGCCACAGATATTCGGAAGTTATCCATAAGTATGTTTATCAAAGGTGAAAACATGAACAGTAATGTTTTTCAACATTAGAATTTGAGTTTAAGACCTGTGTTACGTAACACTTTGATGTACCCCACCCTCCCCCCATGTAACAGCATGTAGACATTAGAGTTTCTCCACCCCGCCTCGCCCCCCCCCCCCCCCCCTCACCCTGCCTCAATGCGTTACCTGGTTTATGGACGACCCCTTTTTTCCAAAATCATTTTCACTCTCTCTGGTCAAAAAAGGGGGAAAAGTCTTACACTTTATCTTCCTCATCCATACTGTATTAATGTAACTATTTGGAGAACCTTGATAAGTATTAAGAAGTGGCGCAAAATAAAAAATTGCCTGGAGAGAGAGGAAGAAACCCACATATAAAAATGCCAGTTTTGCTAAAATATCATTAAGTTCAGCCATGGTTGACTAAATAAAAACTACATTTAATAAATAGTGTTTATTTTGTTTGCTCTGGTTTTTGCAATAAAGTAATAACAAAGCATTAATAATTGATGTTTTCAGTACTGCCGCCTCGGTCCTGACCTCCTCTCGAGAGGAGGATCCTGCCTTGTCCGCTGTGGTGAGAGTTCTTGCTCAACTTGCACATTCGTGAAACATGTTCTGCAGCTGTGAGAGCAAGAAAGACAATAACCCTCTTTTTAAAATGTTAGCCCCGTTTTTTTTTTCCTATTGAGAATATATATTGTGAAATCTATAAATAAGGACGCGAAGCAACTTGCGACTTACACTTAACATCCTACCTAATTAGGCAACAATTTTAGTAAATATGGGAATCTTGAATCCTTAATTCTTTGAATTCTCTTTGATAAATAGTGAAAAACACACAAAAAGAAAATTCTAATCCAAACCTCGGTGCCTTGAAAATTTTTACTCAATTTGTAGAATCTCTTACATTGACTTATATAGTTGGGAAAACATTGCATTTTAGTTTCCTTGATCAATAAAAATAAAATATAGTAACTTAAAAAGCATAAAAAGTTTCCTTTTTCGTCTTTATAATTTGTAACATAACAAATATGACCAAACTTTCTGTTGCTAACATTAAATAAAAAATAATGGACTGTATAAAATATTAATTTTGAGTCACTTTCATAATGATTCTAATTACATAATTTAAAATACACTTTCTTGAGGCTCAATTTTAGTATCTGGAAAAGTGCTCACATCCAACTCAACCCTCCACTACCTACTCCATCATAAATCAAAGACTTAATATGGCACCAAATAATAATCATACAGAAAACCAACAACCAAAACGATTCATTGCGACTCATACAAATAACATATCACTTCTCAGATCCACAGTCTAACTGTTCAACAAATAAAACTCGACTGCCAGTTCTAACAAGACAAAAATACACGGATAAAAGAGCATGCCCAACAAGAGGCATGAAGGCCTCTCATGTAGATGAAAAAAAAGAGTAGGAATTCTACCAAATACTGAACATTGACAAACAGATAAATTAACATGAATTCTTAGAAATGTGCAAAGTCAACTTTTTTAATTTGAAGTAAAGTCGAATCGAGTAATATGAGTTGTTGTTGTTGTTGTTATTATTATTATTATTATCATTATTATTATCATTATTATTATTATTATTATTATTATTATTATTATTATTATTATTATTATTATTATTATTATTATAATCACCATCATCATCACCATGTCTTACTACCTGTTCGGGTTGTACGCACTTACGCTAATGTGTAATGGTAGGGTGATTGTGAGATGAAATGGAGGACCTACAGTTTAGCGTGGGATCCGAATCACGGCGGAGGCCTCACATTCCACATATTCACAAGTTGTGATTAATACACGTCTTGTCAGAGGTGAATGAAGGGTTTGGCAATCAGATAAATCCGTGCTGGGACCGAGGATTGAATCCCAGACCCCTAACATAGAAGTCCAACACCTTACCCCTAGAGCGCCAGGTCACCTATAATACATGAGATATTCCCAAAGCTGAATAGAAATTTGAAAAAAAAAGAAAAAAAAGTTGGATAAAACTCTATACTTTGCATAACTGCACATTTACTTACTTTAGGCATTAGATTTAATACACAAAATGCTAAATTCCAAACATAAATAATACATTTTGTCTTAAAATGATAAATTAAGTTCTCACAAAATTTAGTATAATTCAGTTTTTTTTTAAACCAACACTAATTTGTAACGGATAAACAACAGAAGATTTCAAAAAAACACACACACAATTGTGTTTATTAACTTTAAATTATTATTTTTTGGCAAAGCTTCGTAATTGTCGAAACCAGAACTTTACTTTTGAATCACAGTCGAAATTTTTGAAACTTTGTACATACCTATGAATTCATATTGTCACCAAACCTATTTCATCTGCAAAGTTAATTTCCTAAACAAAACTAAGTTTCACTTTTTCATTTTTACTAAAATTTTTATTAAAATTTTAAATATTCCAATTATATTTGAGATTTGAAAAAAATATGATTCAAACCATATTTAATTAGTAAAATATACTACTGTAATAAATGTTTAATAATAAAATGAAAATAAAACACTGAGGGTAAAAACATGCCTAGCAGTTTTCGGGGAAGATGAAAATCATGGTCGCCGTGAAGATTGATTTTGCGGTTGATGTTGTTTTCAAACCTCTGCAGGAGCCACAGTGGTGGCGCAATATATGAGGGAAGGATTGACCCTCCCCCTAATCATCATCTTCATCAACTGTTTCCAGCCTCCGGCCAAGGTCAGTTTAGTAAAATACCTCTGTCTTCCTCTATTTTTCCACCACTGTTCTTCCTTTAATTTATTCCATTCTTCTCCTCTCACTTAAACACTTTCTGTTATTTTGGTCTCTCCTGCGGTCTTTTTCATACATACTTAATTTCCAACATTTTATTTGGCATCCTCCCTTTTTCCATCCTCATTACATGCCCACACCTCCCCTGATATATTTCAAATACTCTGGTATTATCATATATTGTACCACACATGGTCTAATCATTGCACACTTGTTGATTCGACATAATATGTGATATGCACATATTGCACAAACACAGCCCCTTTACATGAACCTCGCTCGCACACCTCTCATCCACGTCTACACGTCGCCATTCCACGCACTGACTGTCCGGTCTCTCCTTCGCAACAACCAGTCTTGCCAGCCTCAGTAACCATCAATCTTTTACTTTTATAGCATGCAATGACTTGTGAAAGTAGTGATAATGATGATGATCGATTTACTAACCATTATTTCATTGTGAACAATAGAAAACAACACACTGTACTCTGTGGAAATCACGCAAGATATACCTACTATTTGGACTGTGGAATGTTGAGCCAACTACTGATTTTAGAACATGTGATCCAGCTCAACCAAACACAACCAAGCAGACAACTCTCGCTATAGGCCGCAATGATAAAAACAATATTGTTTTGTTTTGTTATTGACATCACGGTGATCACCGATGATAATGGGGAGGCTGACCTCAGTATGCGCTTACCCATTATCTGATCGGGTGAACTTATTTATGTACGTTAATTCGAGCCCTTCCTCTTACCATATATCTTTTGCCAGATCATAACATGTAAGCTCTCCTTAGGTAGGTAATTCCGAGGCCTTCCTTTTATAAAGAGAAATAGTGTATGAAAAATCGATATTTTTCAAGTTATTTTGAATTTTTGTGAAGTGTTTAGCAATTTTGTAGTATTGAAGTTCACGAGACACCATTTAAATCCACAATATTATCTGATCAGGTCTTGTGAACTTTTTTATGTACGTTTATTCGAGCCCTTCCTCTTACCATATATGTTGACTACAAAAGAGCCAGGTATAGCTAAAGGTTTTATCCAATTGTAGCATGTAAACTCTCCTTAGGTAGGTAATTCCAAGGCCTTCCTTTTATTAAATGAAATTTTGTATGAAAAATCGATATTTTTCGAGTTATTTTGAATTTTTGTGAAGTGTCTAGCAAATTTGTAGTATTGAACTACACGAGACACCATTTAAATCTACAATTTTATCTGATCGTGTCATGTGAACTTTTTTATGTATGTTATTTCGAGCCCTTCCTCTTACTATATACGTTGACTGCCAGGAACAACTAAAGTATTTATTGGATCTTGACATGCCATCTCTCGTTAATTAGGTAATTTCAAGGCCTTTCTTTTATAAAAAGAAATTTTGTATGATGTTCGATATTTTTCGAGCTATATTGAATTTTTGTGAAGTGTCTAGCAATTATGTAGTATTGAAGTACACGAGAAACCATTTAAACCTACAATTTTATCAGATCGGCTTTTGTTAACTTTTTTATAGAGGTTAATTCGAGCCCTTCCTCTTATCATATATGTTGACTGCCAGGGAGTGCTAAATTTTTAATCAGATCGTAACATGTAAACTCTCTTTAGGTTGGTAATTCCAAGGCCTTCTATTTATATATAAAAACTTTGTATGAAAAATCAACATTTTTCAAGTTGTTTTGAATTTTTGTGAAGTGTCTAGCAATTTTGTAGTATTGAAGTACACAAGACACCATTTAAATCTTCAATTTTATCTGATCGGGTCTCTTGAAACTTATTATTTACTTTAATTCGAGACCTTCCTCATACCCTATAAGACAGGGACAGCTAAATTTTTATCCAATCGTAACATACAGACTCTCTTTAGGTTGGTGATTTCAAGGCCTTCGTTTTATAAATAGAAATTTTGTATGAAAAATCTATATTTTTAGAGATATTTTGAATTTTTGTGAAGTGTCTAGCAATTTTGTAGTATTGAAGTACACAAGACACCATTTAAATCTACAATTTTATCTGATCGGGTCTTGTAGACTTTTTTTTTGTACGTTAATTTGTTCCCTTCCTCTTACCATATAATTTGACTGCCAGGGACAGCTAAAGATTTTATCAGATCGTAACATGTATACTATCTTTAGGTAGGTAATTTAAAGGACTTTCTTGAAAATATAGAAATTTTGAATGAAAAATCGGTATTTTTTTTATCTATTTACGTTGACTACAGAAGAACCATGTACAGCTAAAGTTTTTATCCAATCGTAACATATAAACACTCTTTAGGTAGGTAATTCCAAGGTCTTTGTTTTATGAAGAGAAATTTTGTATGAAAAATTTATATTTTCAGAGTTATTTTGAATTTTTGTGAAATGTTTAACAATTTTTTTAGTATTGAAGTAAATGAGACACCATTTAAATCTACAATTTTATCTGATCGGTTCTTGTAAAATTTTTAATGTACGTTGATTCGAGCCCTTCCTCTTAATATATAAGTGTACTGCCAGGGACAGCTAAAGTTTTATCTGATCCTAACATGTCTTTAGGTAGGTAATTTCAAGGCCTTTTTTTTTAAAAAAAAATGTTCCATGAAAAATTGATATTTTTTGTGTTATTTTGAATTATTGTGAAGTGTCTAGCATTTTTGTAGTATTGAAGTTCACGAAACACCATTTCAATCTACAATTTTATCTGATCGGTTCTTGTAAAATTTTTAATGTACGTTAATTCGAGCCCTTCCTCTTACTATATAATTGACTGCCAGGGACAGCTAAAGTTTTTATCAGATCGTAATGTTACCACTCTATTACCTCTTAGCTACGGCCACACTAGACTAAAAGGAAGGTGGGAGGTAAACTAAATGACAAAGAAAGCAATACATTAGCAACAATTAGATAACAATATGAATGTTTTATTCATAATAACAACAGAAACAATAAATTACATGGCCTCAACAATCCATCGGAAGTATGTTGAAAATCATATCAATATCATCAGGTAAATGTTTCCACATTAAGGTAAATTTAATTCAAATCGGTCTGTCTAGAAGAGACAAAAACTCAAACCACACTGACAGCTTCACAACAGTGAATATTGATAACACAATATTAAATGTTTGACTACTAAACAAATCAAATGTTTATAACTATCTAGACTGTTATTTAATTAAATACAAAAAAGAGCCTGATGGGCTACTTTGCAAAGGTTTCTAAAGTGTCTGCTTCATCACATTGAATACAGACGGTGTTACAATTACTATTAACCTCACACAGATGTTAATATAAACACGAGAGTTTGTCTTTCCGGCATTAAGTCAAACTCCTGCGGGACTATTAAATTTCGACACAAAACAAGAAATCTTCTTGTTAATAAAAAAATATGACATACAAAATGACTAGTTAAACCACAAGTTATTTCAATTAAATAATTTTGATAATTATTTAGTCTAAATCAAACAATCAGCTAGCTTTATGTTAATTTAAACAGCAATTAAATATGAAAACATAATCCAGAAAGGAGGAATTTACATTTACTTGGAGATCAAAACTTTGTCAAATTAAATTAAATACTTCTAACAAAACAAGTTAATAAATGTGGCAATCTATGTGTCTTCAGTGACACTAGCGCCCAAATGGTGGCAAAACGAATTAACTGTCTCACAAATAAATTCAGTTTGATATAAAAAAACATTTAGTAACTAATTAACGCTTATTCTGGCTTATTCAAAAAAAAACATTTACATTAATTCAAAATTGAATTGGCCATAATTCAATTTTATTAAATTAACCTCAATACAAAACATTACTTCATCATCCTGTGCATTGTCCGTCCAAGTCCAGGACAGGACTTCTCCAGACGGCGATGAATAAATAAAGTCTAAGACATGACTTCTCTTGAAGGTGTAGAAATAAAATAGTCTAAGACATGGCTTCTCTTGAAGGTGTATAATTATAATAGTCACTGAGTTTAAGAACCGCAAGGTTTAAATAGTGTTTCTAGTCGCTTAGGAAAGAAAGGGGGGGGAATGTTCACATTGGTTGATGGCTTTCAACGGTCATTTTTCAAACATGCAGACGATCACGCAGTCCTTGACTAGGATAGGATTGGCCAACTGCCTCCAACACGAGCTGCATAGGTGTTAGAGCTCCGTTTGTTGGTGAAGGTGACGAACAGACATCACGCGATAAGTTGGTGGTTGGATTTGTCTTGCACGCCGGACACCAGGATAGTTCCATTTAGTTGATGGTCTCTGTCAGTTCCGATTTGACCTGTCCGCTCAGAATCTCGGCTGTTGGCGCACGGCGGCTGGTATCTAACCTCCTCATTGACTTAGGACGCGAGGTGGCTTTCCAGTCTTGAAGGTTGTTCTAGCCAGAAAAAATACAAGCGGTAAGTACATGAACATTTTGTGATTGTGAGGGAGTTTCGTTCTTGATTGAATTCGTACAGATTAAAGACAGTCTACATAGGACTACAATAGAGAAGCTTACTATTGTAGGAAGTTTATAACTATTGAGGTTTCATATAGAGTGGGTAGTATGACTCTTGAGGGAAACCTTCGCGTGACGCTTAAGATGGAGGGGAGGGGTAGTATGATGTAACATGTTGCAATGTTACAAATCTCCCCCCCTTTACAAGAGTGAAGAGAAGTCGGAGTATCCATCATCAGGAAGACGGTCCATCGTCTTCGTCGAAGTCGTTCCTATCAACTTCATCTTCACCATCAGTTAGGAGATGAACCATCATCTTTTTCTTGATCGTTGCAGTGTCCAACATCTAGAGAGGATGCTGGATACACCGACGTTGAATATCAGACACCGGGATTCAAAAGGAAAGGGAGGCGCGACTATATCAACTATTTAAGAAGTTTCTCACAACTATGCCAGCGGCAATAATTTGTACACTGAACTTCACACGCTTACACAAAATCATACGTGCACAGAACGAACATCTTGTGTCTTCTATGTTTCAGCTCTTGATTCACAGAAGTCCAACAAAGTTACAATATGAAAACTAATGTTTTCAATCATGATCAAAACTCATAATTTACCATACAATTGATAAGGAATCCTGCTGAAATGAATCAGGGGAACGTCCCCCCCCCCCTTCAACATACCTGGAGGGTTCCCGTTCAAATGTCTGGTATTATAAGCACCCTTTTCATAAGTTTATCACTGCCTGATTCAGTATCCACTCTCTTAACCTAGGATAGAGCGGAAGCATGAGATAGGTTAGTTCAAAACATTACTATTTTCTAGAATCATACAAATCGTTTTCATAACCCAAGATCCACTGCGAGGATCATCCAATGAAATCGACAACTTTATCCATAATCAGCATTTTACTCTAAAAGGGACATAACCCACGAGCTCAATTTTAGACTCCCATAAACCTATAAAGAACTATAAGCATGGATTATTTCAATTACCAGAGTACAAAGTTACTCTACAACATCAAGGGAAATCCAAAAGCTTAATTATAGGTTCCCATAAACTTATAAAAAACTATACGCATGGTTCCGCTTTATGTACCCGAGCATAACCAAAATGGTTAACTATATAAACACTAAGATGAGTTAATAACTATCAACCATAAATGAATGACACAATCTTTTTCAAACATTACGTTAACAAATTTATATATATTATACTTCACAAAATTAAGCATGGTCAAAGAGTTATATTATAGCTTCCCATAAAACTATAACCAACTACTCGATTGGTTCTACTTAATTCACCTGAGTAAACCAAAAAAAATTAAAGTAATGTGTAGGTGAAATGTTGAACTTACAACTTTTACTCGTAGACAAACTTTATGCATGCACCTTAAGTAGGTACAATTTTAAGATGGCTCACATGAGCCCTGCGTGTCACGGTGTGGTCTGTCGGGTTCTTTAACCTCATCGACACTGGCGTCAAGAAGCAGTCCACTGACCAGGGTCCACTCCATCTGGGAGAGAGCTTGGCAGTAGTCTTGCCAATGGCGAAGCTTTGGGGGAAACATCTACACATAACTAGGTTACCCACTGCGATGTTCACCGGGACACGACCTCTATTGTAGACTTCCGCAACCCTCCTCTAAGACTTTTTCAAATTCTGAAAGGCTGCAGAACACCTTTCAGAATAAGAAGAGTCATTAGGGGCTCCTAGCAGAGGATCAACATCCCAGACCGCTAGGAGGGGATGGTTCGGATCCCTACCTAACAATACAGAAGCTGGAGAAGCGCCAATTGACTCGTGCAGTGCAGAATTAAATGCCAAATCCAAAAAATCTAAATCACGGTCCCAGTGGACTTGAGACTCGCTGTGATAGATGGTCAATGCTACCTTAAGATTCCTGTTTAATCTTTCCACATGATTAGGGGACGGGTAATACAGACTCGTGGTAACATGTTTAATACCCCATCCGAAACACATGTCTTTGAACGATTTTGACCTAAAACACGGCCCATTATCGCTCACGACCTTTCGAGGGGCACCAAACAGAGACCATACTCTAGTAATGAGAGCGTTTACCGTAGTGGTTCCTTTCATGTTTCTAAGGGGTATAAGAATTACAAACTTGGAAAATCCATCAACCAAAACCAAAATACAAGTATTACCTTTAGTGGATCGAGTAATTGGACCAACAAAGTCTACGAACACTTTTTCCCAGGGGCGTTGAGCTATATTGGCCGAATGTAACCCAATGCGAGTTTTCAGGCAGGCTTTACAATTCCTAACCCAATCTCGAACAGGCTAGGCCAGAAAAACTCTTTCAAAATCTTCCGCTGTGTTTTGAGGACTCCAAGATGTCCTCCAAAAAGGGAGTCATGGAAATAACTCAACAACATGGGTCTTATTTTCTGTGGCACAAAAATCCTTCTTTTGCCACCTCGATCATGAGAAACAATAAGACCCTTAAAAATACCAAATTTGCCCAAATCTTCACCTTTCTCCCATTTTTCCATGAATTCAATACAAACAGGATCTTCTTTTTGATGATTAGAGATGGACACAAACCAATCGAGAATAGTATGAATGACACAAGCTGTCTCCACGTTCTCCTCCGCACCAATGATATCTAACCCTTCATTCATCCTAGACAGGGTATCAGCCACAACATTATGTTTGCCAGAAATATGGTGGGTATTGAACTTGAATTGCGATAGGCGCAAAACCCAACGGCCGATCTTGCCAAGTTGCTTTGGATGGGACCACATCCACGCTAGGGCCATATTGTCAGTATATAGATCAAACTCTCTTTGCTCAAGATAATCCGAGAAACGTTCTACACCGTAGACGCAGGCTAGGCATTCCTTCTCAAAGGCACTGTACTTTCTTTCCACCTCCAAAAAGGTTCAACTAGCGAACGCAACGGGGAAAAAACCCCTCTGGATGACGTTGAGACAGCACTGCCCAGAGTGCAACAGAGGAAGCATCTACTTGCAGCTGAAACGGGAGTGAAAAATCTAGCATCCTGAGAACTTCAGGGGAAATTAAGGATTTCTTTAATAAAGAAAACGCTTTAGACTGGCCCTCCCCCCAAACAAACTTGGAACCCTTCCTTTTTAGAGAATTCAAAGGAGACGCAATCTTTGAAAAATGGGGGATAAACTTTGCATAATACACATACATACCCATGAAACGTTGAACACCCTTAAGATTCTTAGATCCAGGAAAATCACAAATGGGTTTTACCCGCTCAGGGTCCACCAAGAGGTTGCCCTCAGAAATGATATAACCCAAGTACTTGATAGACGTGGTCGCCCACGTAACTTTCTCTGGATTTACTGTAAGTCCAGCATCTCTGAGTTTACACAATACTATCTCAATATGAGTCAAATACTCCCCCAAAGAATTACTATAAATACAAATGTCGTCAAGATAATTGAAGACGCACTTGAACTTAGAGTCTTCAAAAATGTGATCTAAACACGACTTAGAGCTTGACCTCCAATAGAACATCCAAGGGGAATGTTGGTTTTTTGCAATAAAAAGGCACTTTTGGTTTCACAATTATTAGAGTTTATTCAAAACGTTGTTTAGCGATAGGAAGCGATACATTTTAGTGTGTGTGGTTGTTTACTTACAGTTGCCTTAGGGATTTTGATTTAACCATTGTTGGGGTGCTGTTTCTTAAGAGTAAATCCAGCATTATTCAAGTAAGGTGCTGCATTAGCAAAGGATGAGAGATAAAAATTAAAAGTTATCAAATAATATAAAAAGATGTTAAAATACATCAACACTCTCCCTTATTTTATAACTTGTAAACTCCCATTTTGTTACATAAAAATTTAAAACGAACTGAAAACAATGGTTTTGTAAAAATGTCCGCGAGCTGATTTTGAGTGTCAACTTTTAAAATGTTGATTTCCCATCGGTGACCAATTCGCGAACAAAGAAGTGTCTGATCCGAATGTGTTTTGTTCTTCGATGAAACTCAGGATTTTGTGCAAGCCGGATGGCTGCTTCGTTGTCAACTTGCAGAGTAGGTGTCGACTTCAGATGGCCAAGTTCGCTCAGAAGCCGCTTGGTCCACAGCATCTCTCTCGCAGCTTCACTGGCAGCTACGATTTCAGCTTCGGTTGTGGATATGGCAACAGAGGCTTGTCGCTGACTCATCCACGAAATAGGTGCCCCAGAGTACAGGCAGAGCACTCCTGAGGTAGAGCGTCCTGTAGTTAGGCAGCCACCATGATCTGCATCGCTGAAACAATCAAATACACCTTTTTCCAGGTTGGATTTGTAGACCAGTCCGTAGTCTGTCGTTCCTCTCAGATACCGCAGAATCCTTTTTACTTTCTGAACATCACGGTTGGTTGGATTTTCGAGGTTTCTGGACACCACGCTGACAGCATATGCGATGTCTGGTCGTGTGCCGCACATCAAGAACATAAGTGCTCCAACAGCTTGTCTGTAGGGGAAGTCAGGATTTGGAGGACTTTCTTCTGCATCGTTGTCCTTGATAATTGGAGTAGATACAGTTTTGCAGTTGGTCATTTCAAATCTCTCGAGTATGGTCTCCGTGTAGTGTTTCTGGCTCACACTAATTGATCCGTCCTTTTCTCGGCTGATTTCCAATCCTAGAAAATAAGACGCCGGCATGGAGGTGATTTTGAACTCCTTTTTCAGATCGTTGATGAACTTCTGAAGTTCTTGCTCATCTTCAGCTGCAATCAGTCCGTCGTCAACGTAAAGAACGAAAAACATCTTCTTCTGTCCTTTTCGTCTCACGAACAGACAGGGATCCGCTTTACTTCGCTTGAATCCCAAGCTGACGATGTAGTTGCTGAACTTTTTGTTCCAGCATCGAGGAGCTTGCTTCAGTCCATATAAGCTTTTCTTCAGGCAGCAAACCCGGTTGGATCCATCACTATGTCCTTCAGGTTGCTGCATGTAGATGGTTTCCTGGAGGTCACCATAGAGGAATGCTGTTGAGACGTCAATTTGTGCTAGTCTCATCTTCTCGTTGGCAGCAACACTGAGTAAAGTTCTTATAGTTGATGTTCTTGCAACTGGACTGAAGGTTTGATCGTAGTCCACTCCTTTCCGCTGTGAAAAGCCTTTGATGACCAGTCTGGCTTTGTATTTATCAATCGATCCATCGGCGTTGGTTTTGATCCGGTAGACCCATTTATTCGAGATTGCTCTTTTTCCTGGGGGTAGATCAACCAGTTCCCAAGTCTTGTTCTCTTCAAGAGCTTTCATCTCACGACTCATAGCTTCTTTCCAACGATCTTGCTGATCCGATCGCATGGCTTCTTTGTAGGATCCAGGTTCCTGAAGAGGGCTAGAGAGAAGCATCACGAAGTCCTGATATTTCTCTGGAGGTTTGAGCGACGAACGATTACGAAGGCGCTTGACGATGGCTTCTTCATCTGGACTTGGAGCACTATCTGGAACTTGTTCATCTAGACCTTCTTCTTCATCAGCAGTACTCATATCCCAGAATTCATCATCATTTTCTTCGCTTTGCGTTTTGTCATCATCTTCTTGACTTTCTTCAGAAGTTGAATCCACTGGTTCAGCAGCAGAGTCGAGACTTTCCGGAAGATAGTTGTCGATTTTATGCTCTAGCACCTTTTCCTCGAAGATGACATCTCTTGATCTGATGAGTTTTCCTTCCTCTTCACAGAAGATCCTGTAGCCGTCGTCTTTGTCGTATCCGATGAGAATTCCTTTGATTGCTTTTGGATCCATCTTCTTCCTTTGTTGTTTTGGAATGTGTGGATAGCAGGTAGATCCGATCACCCGAAGATGTTTCAGACCTGGTTTACTGCCATGCCACAACTCGTAGGGAGATTTTCCATCAACTCGGGAAGGTCCTGTCCTGTTGAGAACATAGGCTGCTGTGTTGATCATCTCGGCCCAAAGCATCTGAGGCAGCTTTCCATGAGCATACATCATTGCTCGAGCAGTTTCAACCACGGTGCGGTTCTCTCTTTCACTGGAGCCATTCTGCTCTGGAGTGTAGGGCATCGTAATGCGTTGAACAATTCCTTCCTTTTGTAGGATTTTTCTGACATGCTTGTTGTCGAATTCCTTGCCACCGTCGCTTAGCAGCTCTTTGATGTTGTGTCCAAGAGTCTTGACTTCCGCAACGAATTGAGCCAACTTCTCTGCAACTTCGGACTTCTCTTTCAAAAAGTAGATGGTCCTGAACTTCGTGTAGTCATCCTTGAAGAGGACGAAGTACAAGTATCCTGACATGGACTCTTTGAATGGACCGCAAACATCTGTGTGAATCCGCTCTCCCGGTTCCGTTGTCTTAGACCTCGTACCGAAAGGCAGACGATGAGCTTTGCCATAGACGCAGCCTTCACAAAGTTCACTGTCCAAGTTGACATGAATTCCCAGCTTGTCCAGAAGGGATTTCACGTGTCGCTTGTTCTGATGTCCGAATCGTTCATGGTAAAGTTGGAGAAGATTGTTTGCTTCTGTTGCGTTGACTTCATTGGATGGAATGTCGTTCACGTTCTTCACGTTCAGCCTGTAGAGTCCACCAAACCGCTCACGAACTCCAGTCAGTTTCACTTCGCCGTTGACGATGAAGTTGCAAACCTCTGGAGACGAGATGAACCTGCTTTCCTTGTTCTTATCCTGCGCTGCAAGGACTGAGAATAGATTTCTCTGGATCCCGGGAACACACCATACATCAGCCAACGTGAGCTTGTGCATCTTGCCGTTGACTTCTGCTTCGATGTCAATGTCGCCTTTACCAATAGCCGCAACCTTCACGCCATTCGCTGTGATCACTGTGTGGTTTGTAGAAAAAGACTCGAACGTCCTAAAAATATTTTTGTTATTAGAAACATGACTTGTTGCTCCATTATCTACATACCAGAACTTGGAGTTGCACTCCAAGTTCATCACAGTCGAGGCTACCGTAGTCAGGATCATATTTGCACCCTTTTCCGGATTTTCCGAGTTGCTGGCTTTGTTGCCAAGTGCTTCATCCGCGATTCGCTTCCTGCATACCTTTGCTAGGTGATTTTTCTTCTTGCAGTAGGTGCAGAATTTCTTTTTGTCACCCTTTTGCTGATTCTTGTGCGAGTTGTTTGGCTGCTTTGACGAATTAACATAGAGGGCTTCTTGTTGAGATGACTCTTGTTTGCCTTTCAGTGCATTCTCGTAGGCACACAGCTGGTTCGTCAAATTGTCGATTGTCCTGTCAGCTTTTGACATCAGCATCCAGCTCGACTTGAATGAAAAGTAATCTTCAGGCAACGTACCTAAAATTTTACAGATCATAAATAAATCTGGCAAATTTGAGGTTAGCTCGGCGTCGTTACTCATTTCCTGCTTTAGTTCGCTCCACAAATTCTTTAATTTTGAGACATGCGTAGCGATATCATCTTCAACGGCTTTTTCATAACTAAAGAACTTAAGGCATAAATTGTAAACCTTGTCTTCGGAGACGCCGTCGAAGAGTTTGTGCAGTTCGAGCCACACCTCCCGGGCTGACTTGAGACGCATTATTTTCTGAAGTGTCTCTTCCGTCATATTTGCGGTTAAAACGATCAACGCATGGCTGTCTGCCTTATTAAAAGCGTCGAGCGATGTCTGGTACTCCGCTCTTTGTGCCGCGGTCGCTTCATCAGACAACGCCCTTGGTTTGACTAACCTGCCTTCAATTACGTCTGTCGCTCCGGGGATACCTCGTAAACAAATGCTCAGTTTGTATCGCCATGTATTCCAGTTTCCTTTTCCTTCCAGAAGTCCAACGTTGATAATCTTCGTCGAGTCCATTGTGAGCGTGGCGACGTCGTCCTAACCTCAAAATGTCTCGTCGGATTTTCTCCAAAAATATCGCACCAAGTGAATTTATTTTAACAAAATCAATCACGCACTAATGTCGTTACGTGCTTGAGCCCATAACCTGTTGGTTTTTTGCAATAAAAAGGCACTTTTGGTTTCACAATTATTAGAGTTTATTCAAAACGTTGTTTAGCGATAGGAAGCGATACATTTTAGTGTGTGTGGTTGTTTACTTACAGTTGCCTTAGGGATTTTGATTTAACCATTGTTGGGGTGCTGTTTCTTAAGAGTAAATCCAGCATTATTCAAGTAAGGTGCTGCATTAGCAAAGGATGAGAGATAAAAATTAAAAGTTATCAAATAATATAAAAAGATGTTAAAATACATCAACAGGGAACGTGGTTAAACTCATACACTTGCCACGGAGTGACAAACGCAGTACACAACGGTTAATTCGAACCCTTCCTCTTATCATATATGTTGACTGCCAGGGACAGCTAAAGTTTTAATCCAATTGAGACATGTAAAATCTCCTTAGGTAGGTAATTTCAAGGCTTTCCTTTTATAAAATGAAATTTTATATGAAAAATTTATATTATTTGAGTTATTTTGAATTTTTGTGAAGTGTCTAGCAATTGTGTAGGATTGTAGTACACGAGACACCATTTAAATCTACAATTGTATCTGATCGGGTCTTGCGAACTTTTTTATGTACGTTAATTTGAGCCCTTCTTCTTACCATATAAGGTGACTGCCAGCGACAGATAAAGTTTTTATCCGATCGTGACATGAAAAATCTTCTTATGTAGATAATTTAAAGGCTTTTCTTTTATAAAGAGAAATTTTTACATAAAAAATCAATATTTCTCTAGTTATTTTGAATTTTTGTGAAGTTTCTAGCAACTTTGTTGTATTGAAGTACACGACACATAATTTAAATCTACAATTTTATCTGATCGTGTCCTGTGAACTCTTTTTCTGTTTGTTAATTCGAGCCCTTCTTACCATGTATGTTGACTACAGAAGAACAAGGTACAGCTAAAGTTTTTATCCGATCATAACATTTAATCTCTCTTTAGAAAGGTAATTCCAAAACTTCCTATTATTTTAAGAGAAATTTTGTTCATAAAAATCGATGTTTTTCGAGTTATATTGAATTGTTATAGAGTGTATAGAAATTTTGTAGTATTGAAGTACACAAGGCACCATTTAAATCTACAATTTATTACTTTCCATTATTTTGATTTATAAATATGAAACATTCACACCAATCCCGATCCTCACTGCGATCAGCTCACTATATTTTTACCCTAATATATACACTGTTGTCTACTTTACTAATATATTAATATTGTTTAATATGTTGCTAAACAATTTAAATGTTTTATTGTTCAATTATATTATTAAATGCATTTAGGTGTATAAATATACATTGGAAAAAGCCTATATTATTATAGCATATCATTATAACTTGCAGGGTTCAAATCCTAGCCAGGTGTAGTTTTCCCATCCTCACTCAAGAGGAATAATAGTGCTTTATTTTTTTTAATTTGGAGTAGCTGCATAGATAATAATCAGTATCTCAATCCTCGAGACAAACTAACCAGCTAATTATCTCTCATCAACAATTTGATCCTCCAAACATCATGTTAATGGTAATCATAACCTAATAGTTTTACTAACTGATTTTTTGTATTATCATTTGGACACCTAATCCTCATTTTATTGACTATGTATTTATTTTGAGAGTGACTTAATTTTAAGTATAAGGTTGACCAAGAAAATAATGAGAAATATGATAGTGGCATTGGACACCAGTAAGTTAAAGGAACCAAGAAGATCGTAAGAGAGATGCAGGAGAGGTAAAACACATAATTAAAGCATATGAACGAGAAAGAGGAGGGGAAGAAGATTGAAGCCAAAATAGGGAAAAGATCAAGATTGCACTACAGGGAGCAGCAGATACGACACTGGGAATAAAGAAAAACAGGAAAAAATGCAAATAATTTAACGAATTATGTAAATAAGCAGTGAATAAGAGGAAGAAACTAAGGGAGGAACAGTTACAGGTCATAGGAAAAGTAATGAATAAAGAGATGTACTGCAAAATATGAAGGCAAGGGAGAATGGTCACAGGACACAGGAAAAGTAGTGAATAAAGAGACGTACTACATAGTAAAAAGTTATACCTTTTACATGTTTCTATCTATGTGTCTTATCATTCTTTACAATTTTCCTTTTTCTCCCTTTTGTGTTTTTTGGTTTTCTCTTTTAGGAAGTTGTGTTGCGCGTTTCACACTCTTCCCTGATGAGTTCTGATAGAATGAAACCTAGGTCGGGGGATTGGGTGTGATGATCGATTTTCTTTAAGAGGCAATCATTACTTCTTTGTCCAATGGCAGTATGTAAAGTGTGAACTGTGTTCTTCTTTCATTGTAAAAGCTATACTGGTTTGGTCCCCTTTATTGTTTCCATCCACCTCTCCTATACCTTCTTCCAAATATAATACAATTACCTCATAAAACGAAAAGAGGTTTTCCTTATAGAGATACATAGTAAGAAGAGAGACAGCAAGGGTGCTAAGAGTGGAAAAACTAGTGGATATGAGGAAGATAGTGGAGCAAGTTTAAGAGGATCAAGAGAAAGGAGATAGTAGATGTTTAAGAGAATCAGGAAAATTAAAGTTGGGAAGACAGGAGCCATGATGTTCATTATGACAAACACGGGAATTTAATAACTGATGAAAGAAAGATCCTAGAACGCTGGAAAGAGTATTTTGAATAGCTGCTAAATTGTAGAGACCCAGAAGAGATTTTCGAATGGAACCGAGATAAGAGTAAGGGGAGCCAGTGGAAATGACGAGGATGTCAGAAGCTTTCTTAAACGTATTAAAGAGTTGTAAAGCACCCAGGGAAAAATAAATTACAGCGGAAATGATAAAGGAAGATGGTGACAGTTTACGCAAAGAAATGTATCAGCTTACCAAGGCCATCTGTAAAGAAGAGAAGATACCGGAAGAGTGGGAAACTGCCATTATCGTTGGTACATACTGTAAGAAGAGTAACAAAATGGAATGCAACAACTACAGATGTATTTCATTGTTGAATGTGACATACTGGTCATCTACTAAACCCTCATTTTAGTAGGAATCCCAATCTGTAAGACTTTATTTCGTACCATAATACTATTATATTTTAGTATTTTGGTAGGATAAACGGCCATTTAGAACTGAAGTAGAAATTCCCTTCTGGAAGGTATTTTAGCCTACCTAAACACTACTATAGGGTAGGATTCTGCTACGAGATAAAGCCTTCCAAATGAACTTCCTTAAAAAAAATCATGGCATATATTAGTCTACATCAACTAATTTAAAGAGAGAACTCACCGATTTAAAACTTTGTTATGTTCTTCAAAGCTTTTACCAACATATTTATTTCATTTAACTAATCATACATTGTTGTATATAATATATTCAATCAAATTAATTAACGATGTTAAAGTGCCACACTGCCTTGCTGGGTGTGAGAGAGAAAGAAATACCCGAAAGTCTCCTTCTCTCTTACATAATGTATGAAGACGACAGCTCGAAAATATCAGCCACATATGTCCATCCAGTTATATTATATAGATCATTGTGACAAGGTGATGAAAATAAAATTAGCTAGATAGATTACTATAGTTGAATAATCATTTTTTTTTACTATTTTTATATGGCCCCTTTCTAAAATTATAATTCCAGTAAAATTAAAAGTCTAACCTTGAGAATACATTTTGTTGTTTTCGAACATAAGATAATTAAAAATTAGCATTATCGCCAAACAATATAACTTTGACCATTTTATTTTTCAATTTAAAGTATTCATAAACTTTTATAAGTATTAAAAATTGGATAGAAATAAATTTCATAACAAGATGATTTCTAACGAGAGCCCACATTAGGAACATGTGCAACTGCACGTAAAGGAATGGAATAAGAATATAAGAAGTGATCGATCATGCGCAACCATTACATTAAAGACTTATAAACGAAATATGAAACATTTCAAATTTCTAACTGCTTGTGATTCTGAATCTTTCTTATAAGGTAAATAAAATTACCTAGGCATATTTTGGGAAAATATTAGCTCATTAAAACACTATTTTGTAGTATTGTTAGTCTAAACTTAATATCTCTAAAGACATGAGGGATGAAACCATTTTAATTATTTTTTCTATTAGGATTATATTTTTATTTTATTTGAGTGTTTGTCTTATTTCTAAATTATGTTTTTTTAAACAGTTATTTCTAATCTAAAAACCAATATTTCCATTATCTATATATTTTTTATTACTATTTATAGAAATTAGTGTCATTTTTATTTTAAGGGAAATGGTGTGGTGCATTTGGTTTCTCACCCTTATCATCCTGCATCAAATGCACAGGCTGAAAGAACAGTAGAGATCATGACTGTCACGAGGGAAATAAAAAATTCTACAACATAATGTTTTTCTATTAACTTATAGAAACACCCCTACTCACTAACGGAAAAACACCTGCAGAATTGTTATTAGCGTTTAAAACCCAAAACTAGATTTTCAAGGCTGATGTGCGCGTACATCTGAGGTTGGTCAAGAGGTACTGACAAGAACGGTTCGATGGTAAAATTAGTCTTGGATTTCGGGAACAAATATCAAGAAATATAGTCCGGTAACCTAACGGAAGTAGGCTCTAAAGGGAGATATTTAGGTTACATGCTGACCATATGAGGGACTCTATACATGAAAACGGGCGTGTCATGAAGTTTCTATTACCAATAAATCGAAGACAAGAATATCTCCAGGGAAAAGGTGCTTTCAAGCTAACATTCACTGCTCCGGGAGATTTGGAAATGGAAATATTTTATCACTCCTATAGCTAGCTTTGAAGCGATCACCAAGGGTGATTAGCCCAACATCACGTTTAGATTTGTAAACTCACGAGTGCCTTTTCTTCCTCTGAACTATTTTCAGTGAGTAATAGACCTATTTAGGCTATATTTTAATTTTTTTTAATAACTTTGTGTTAAACTTGTCAGGATGGGGGAATACTTTTTAAGGGGAGAGGTTTGATATATATTAGATAATTCAAACTAAAATAGATTAAAGACTAGTCAGATGGGTTTATGCGAAATCTAGGAACATGGTATTTTATTTTAAACTTATGTAGACTCTTATATGCACCATTTTTAATCGTTCATGGTACTAAAGAGAACGTATGAAGTGTGGATGCGGCACAATTGTAAAGTTTAGAAGTGCATCAACTTTTAGTTAACATATAGAATCATTCTAGATGTATACAGAATTATAATTTGTTGGGATTTTCTAAAGATTAATTCTAAATTAAATTTTCATTCATCATTTAAGAATGTATTAGGTATAATTATTAACACGGATCACAAATGGCTATTCAAATGTTTGAAAAAAAAACATCCCTTTAAAAATCAAACATAAGTAATTTTTGATAGTTTTAATGTTTTTAACATATTTAAACATTTTGATTCTTAAATAAAGCTAATATATACATTAAAAAAAATTGTACCTACGGTGCACTGCACTGATTTTCTCCCATTTTTATCTTAAAATATACATTTGCCCACTAAAAACTTATAAGATTTTTGAAACTAAATAACAGTTCTATAGGGATCACATTGTTGTAGAAACACTTCACCAAAGATCATAAGTGAAATGATATACACTGTTACTTACGCTCTGGCATTAGGAACTAGGAACACTGTTACAGAAAAATTGAGGAAAGATAAAACATAAGAATAAAATTCATTTCAAAGACCCGAATTATAAATTATATATATAGAGTGGGACCTTCATATATAAACTTTCATATATCGAAACTCTCTATGTATCGAAGTTTTGGTGATTCCCCGTGACATTACATAGAAAAAACACTTTTATAAAGAAAAAAATTCTATATACATTCGAAAAATGTTCAAGACGAATCGTGATTTCTTCCCGTAATGACAACAGTATAAGAAAAACAGTGAGAAAAAATAGAATGGGATGTCACAATAGGAAGAAGGAAAGGTTTGGTCAAGATCATTGCGACGCCGACGGGTTCCTAATGGGTGGGTTGCCCCACACTCCTCACACTCTTTTCCTCACGTAGCCTTAGACCTCTATAAATCAGGGTTGTGGGAAAATTTGACTTGTTGATGAACGTGGACAGGGGAATGAGTGCATTGATTAGGAAATATTTCTAAATACACTAGACTACACAGTATCATATATAAAAAAGATCGTTGATTACATTAAAGTTTCTATATATTAAATTTTTTTATGAAACCATTGACTGCGATATATGGACGTCCAACTGTATTTTATTATATCTAATAAATTATTGGTTTTATAAAAATATATTTCAAATAATTTTTCTTAATCTTTAATAGTACCACATCTTTACAATAATAAGTAATTTCTTATCGCAAATATTTGCAGAGGAATGATCAAAATTGGAAAATATCCCTTATGTAAAGTACCCTCAAAGTCATTTTTATGACATAATGAGAATGGCCATCTTGTTTATAATGATAAGCAGTGTCTTAGATATTGAAGTTAATCAAAATTGTTAGAACAATATCGTGAAAATCGATTCCCCCTCTCTTTTTTACCCTTAATATTTAGCGTTAGATCTCTAATTCAAAAACCCCTTTGGGGGGACCTCATGAAAACCACAGATACCAAGTTTTAGTACAATCTTTAAAATAGTTTCAGCTCTAGCTCTGGGTACAGAGAGACGGATAGACATATAGACGACAATTGCGAAAACAACTTTTTTTGTTTTCAGGGGGGTCATGTAAGGTTGACATTTATCAAAACGTTGAGTTTGATTTTTTTGAAGATAAAAATACTTTCCCTTCGAATGGTCGGAAGAAACTAAAAAAGAAAAAATACATATTATAAATTAGTTATTGTCATATTTGGACCATTATGCATATTTTTTATGTAGAATATTTTAATTTTCTATTTAATCTTCAACTGTTGGCATAATAATAATAATTTTTTAATCTAAAGACTTTAAATAGTGGTTGACTTCGTGACTCGTGTATAAAAGAATTTTAAATTCTTGTGTGTGGTATTGTTGTTTTAAAAAAACTTGAGATAAAAACAAATTGACAAGGTTTGGGTGGGGCATATTTTATTTTTTACTTTACATACCCTATTTAAATTGTGACAATATATTTCATCCTAATTTTTATAAAATGAAAACCGTGTTACTAAAGAAAAATCCAATCATGAAGTTGTTAGAATTATATTTGGAGCTAGTTGAGAAGGAATCCTACCTTGTTTCCTCGACTTGGAAAGGATTCCAAATATCCTTTTATGTTATCATTGTAATTAGTGGCCTTATATCATGTATATCATTCAGCAATGCGTTGAACGATTTTAATTTGAACTGTATGCTATATAGTAATATCACATTCCAAAGTGTCAACTGTGACAATGCCAGTCAAGCAGAGCTGCCCCCATTTGACAGCATGAAGACAGAGTTTGGAAAGCAAAGTTTGTGTGCCTTCTGCCAATATGCTCCTGTGTGCTCGGCTATTTTCGCGTTTCTTTGGGCTGTCCTTTTCACCATGTGTGGAACTGGGGGAAAAACTAAGGAAGGGTGAGTTAGTGTAAGCATTATGTGCACACACTGTTTTAAAGTTTATTTTATTTAGGTATCAACTAATTGGTTAGTAGCACCTAGTAGCTACACTTATATATATAGTGTTGGCTATTTGCTACTGAAATTATGTAGGATACATCACTAATCTAAAAAGCCAAGAAAATAATTAAACTATGTAGGCTACCATATGAGATATTGAGCCAACTCATAATATAGAGCATATATAGGCTAAGTTTTTTTAATTTTTACCAAAATATCAATATTCAATGATTATTTTTACAAATTAACCGAGAATCAACTAATATATACCGTAATTAAAATAAATTAACTCAACCTAAGTAATGAGTGGTATAGACCGTTTATGGTTCCTTGGGGAAAAAACTATTTTTACAAATAAATATTACCTTGCAGTGTTATTTACTTCATAAGAGACAAAAAAGTGTTACCCATTAAGATATTTTGATTGGTTGATTAAATAAGTAATTAAAATGTCTTATCAGAATAGACATGACAACTTTATATATGGAAATCGCTAGTCTATAAATGTATTACTACATCTAAAATGTTATTTTAATTGAATTGTAAAAAAACTTTGAAGGTTAGGTTAAGCTTGTTTGATTATTTTTTACTCTCACTTAAAATATTATTTTTATTTAACCCCTTTATTCCCTCTATTAAACATAGATAGTAGATCTTTTAGTGAATTAACATTATCAAACTCTCACACATAGCTTTATTAAATACCGGGACTACATTAACTTAATCTACTTGACATAAAGAAACTAGTGTGCAATCACGATTCATTTAGGTAACTTAACGTATCAACTTTATACAAAACTGACGATGAATATGGAACTGTTTGAAAACAAATTGTTCACTTAAATGAAACCCAATTATTTAGGGCTGATTGGGCTAAAAGTAATACTTGCAAGAAGCTTACTAGGTATACAAAGTAAAGTGTAACAATAGACTACAATGTGTTAGAGATCTGGAAACGAGGAAAATAAAAATGTACCAAATAACTTGTCCGCATACCATGAACAAAGAAATGTAATAGGCCTACTAAATAACCCTGTTGACAACATTAGCAACCTATATGAACTTATGATTATTTAACTTAATCTGTTAACTTTATATGTGTCCAGAGATGGGAGTAGTCCTTTTTTTTTTTCCTGCCAGTCAC
The DNA here is from genome assembly GCA_033556935.1 of Timema podura. Lineage (NCBI taxonomy): Eukaryota > Metazoa > Arthropoda > Insecta > Phasmatodea > Timematidae > Timema > Timema podura. The sequence goes on from JAVRXN010000008.1 coordinate 19,134,746, forward strand.
TTTTAGTCGCTATATAGTCACTTTTTACCACAAATTAAAGCTTATGTTTTTCAGTTTCACATTTTTTTGAGTAAGACTAATTATCCAGTACAGTAGCTTTAGTTAGATTAATTGATACAATATCATAGTTTCACACAAGGTACACACAAACCATCAAATCTACCTGACCCTCTTCGGTGGCCACATGATCAAGGCACTGCTCTTATAATAGACTGGACTGCTGATGATAGGGAGATTGTGGTTCGATCCTGGTTGGGTGTTCTGAGGGTGATTTTCCTTAAGTGATTTCCCACTCTTCAGCAAGAATGCTTACAAAAAGAGAAGAAAATTTAAAGAAGGGGCAAACAACTTTCAAAAGAGATAAGGAAGATAATAAAGCTATACGATTTAGTATATGAAAGGCAAAGCTTGGGGATGAATGATTAAAAATAACTACGGAAATCAGCCATGCCCGTCCCCATCCCGGGTTCGATTCACGTGTCTAGGTATCATTTTTCAATTTAGCCACCCGGTATTTAAATACTTCAAACAAAAATTTAAAAACTCAAAACACTTGTAATAATTTCAATATTTGATTTATAAAAATTTAAAATACTGTACAAAACTTACATTTTGTAAATCTTTTTAAAAGTTAAGTATGGCCTAACATTGATCCTAATTGGCCTATTTGCATGAAGACTTTATTTATTATTTATTTTTTAACTATACACACACACACACATTCTGATAAATTTTAGTTACATTTTGGTAACTTTTAGTCACTTTCTTACTGAGCCAAATAATTTTTTTCAATTATTTGAAGACACCTCAGCACCTGTATCCTTGAGTGTACTATTGAATTAAAATTTTATAAATAGTAGCTACTGGTACTTACCTTAGGCCTGAATATAGAATATAAGTTAGCCTACTTTGTTTTGTTACACTACTGGGTACAAGGTCTACTATGCCAGAAGAATCCGAGCTCAGTCTGTTTGGAATGTCAAGCAGATGACCAAAACCACCGCTCTGCTCAGGGACTTTCTCAGGATCATGTCTTCCTTGGTTCACTTTTGCATCAACATTGGACCTCTTGGATATACCATCACATCGCATTCGAGGCTTCTTGATGCATCATTTCCAAGATCAACAGTGAGAGCTATCACTCCAGAAATGATGCAGGATGATCAAGAAGATGCTCAAGCTTTTATGTCTGCCCTAGATCCGGCACACATAAATCCTGAGCAAAGAAAGAACATAGCTGGACAACTTTCATCCCACTCAATTTCCTTTGAGGCACGTTTGTTGAGCAAAATTGGATGAACAGAAGCCTGTCAAAAAAGGAAGGCGTCAACTGGACCCTCAAGGTTGTGTCGCAAACATTGAAGAATGGGTAGAGTTGATGAAAGAAGGGGGAAAGTAAAAAGTGAAACAGAAAAGAGACAAAGAAGGGAAAAGAAAGAGCAAAATGAGGAATTAACAAATATTTATCACTTTACCCAACTGCTTTGGTCACTATGCATAATACCAGGCTACTTTTCATAGTGATCTTTTATTTACTTTGTCTATATCCATTGGTAAAAAAAATTATATAATTTTCAAGATCATATGTTGAGTATTTGTCACTCTTTCCAATCAAAACTCTCACAACTAATAATTTGTTTCCAATAATGTTTTTATTTTAACTGTTTTTACATTATAAAATCACAAACTTAAGAAAATAATCATTTTGAGGTTTTTTTTGTTCTAAATGGTGTCTGTATTTACTGTTTCACTTTAAAATGCTTTACAAATGAGAGCTTTTAAAAGGTTGGGCTCTGGCCACAAATTAAGATAGTAAACCAGTCCTAAATTGAAGAGGGTAGATTATGTCTTACAAACCATGTTTGGTTGTGTTCATGCGCATGTGATTAGAAAATAAAAACATTTTATTTTAAAACTAATATTTGTATAGCTCTTTCTTTAAGTTTTAGAAAAAAAAATCATTGTTTTTGGTGATCAGTTATAACAAGATAAAAGTGTGAATATAATACTTTTTAACTTATTATTTTATGTACTAGGCCTATAATATCTCTTGTTGCCACAATCACAAAGTTTTATTAAGATGTTTTATTCTTTCATTAAGTTACAAAAAAGCCATTTATACAATAATCCTTAGGGAAGTATTATTAGAAGCATTTACTAACATTTTTGATTGATAATATTATAGTATTACTAAGAGAACAGTAATTATTTACAAATTTGGCAGGTTGTTATGGAATTATATTTTTTATATTTAATTTCAAACAAAAACTATAAGCAAAAATCTAAAAAAAATCTTGACACAGGTGCTACACAACCCTTATCCTGTGTCTGATGTTATATTGTGATTTTTGTAACCCAAAACCATTAAAACATTGTATTTTCATGGATACCATTGGCTACTGATACACAATATAGTGAAGAAAATTGAGAGAAAAAAAAGTATCTCTGGAACACATAACATTATTTAAAATTTCTGTGGCTGAAGACAAATTAAGAAACTGTCTGACAGCTTATAGGTAGGCCTACCTGTACACAATCAGAAAATATGGAAATATGGGTTTTATGTCACAACTCAGAAACTACTGGACCAAATTTAATGAAATTGTTGTGTGCGGTACATCATCCTTAGTCCTGTGTTGGGATCAACCCTATGAGCTGTTTGGGTTGCTAGGAAGGGAGATACAATGTTGTATCACATTAACCCCTTCTGTGTATCACAATTTTTATTTTTTTTAATAAAAAACCATAAAAGCTAATTTTGTGATACTCCAGTGATTTAAAGAAGAAACAACAAGGAATGTGTGTCATTTTTCCTAATGTTATAGCTCTAGTAGTTTTTGATATGTAAGGAAATTTTTTATAATATTCACCACACCTGACTCTATTGTATGTGTATTCACATGATATTTGTATCAGTACAAATTAGCAAAAAAGTAGCCTGAAGAATTTTGTTGTTGTTGTAAATATCTGAAAATAAGTGTCATGTTGTGGGACTTTCAATTTACTAACAAAACAATCTATTTTATCTATCTGCATATAACATGAACAGGTATTAAAACACGGTTCAAAAAAAATCTATCATTTGGTTTTATTTTATTTAGGGGAATTCACTAACAATGACTTGAAGAAAATGTGAGAAACCGCCTTGTGGAATAAATCACACCCACTCGGGTAACAAACCCCAATTTCCTGTATGATAGTCTCAAAACATTATCAAATACTAACTCACTCTGTCTGTTACATTCTAGGTTGTCCCAGCCATGGAGAATTGTGTACCCTGCTCTAATATTTAACTTTATGTATTTAATCATCTCGACAACATCATCTGTGTTGTTGGAGCAGGGTCATGATGCTTTCTGTGACTCCTTCATGGTGAACATGAATGAAACTAGGTAGGCCTAACCAACTATCATTAGCTCATTGGCCTCAGATGTGGGCTAGAACATTTGTTAAAGTATTCAAGTGTTAACTCAACTAATTTGAGAAACCTACTTATAAGCTTTAATCCCAACAGGGAGTCAAAGTTTAAATTTCAGAGGTCATTTGTGGTTTAACTTCTAAGATACTTTCCATCCTCACAATCCTTTGACTAATTGTCTGCTTAAGAGGTTGACACCTTCTAGCTAAGTTAGTAGTCCATCTGCCTGGTGAGCTTAGCATCCCAGGTTAGATTCTTGGCATTACCTACCTTAACATTTATCAGTGGTAAAATTGGGGCTGCCCCTTTTATACAAATGAATTGACAGCCGAGAAACTATGGGTTGTATCAGTTATGTAATTAAGCTAGTTTTTAAGTTGTGGTCTGATAGTTAATTTGTTTAGAAAGTTCTTGTTAATACCACAAGTATGTACATATATAAAAGGCTAACTAATTTGATTGGTTCAAAACATCTACATTTTTTTCATATAGCTATTGTATTTTTCAACTTATAATCTATATATAGTAGAATTCTGGCTGGAAGAACAATATCTGATGGTTATAAAAGTTACACTCTAAAACTGCTTTCATGTATTCATGCATCGAAAGTCATGTGATTTGCAGCTGTCACTTTTGTTAGATTGTATAAATATATATTAAAAAAATACCGGTAACATAGTAAAATGTAATCATGTTTACCAAAATAATATGTTTGTATTTTGTAAATAGTTAGATCTATTGACCTTGCTTTCAGTTGTTCAAACATGGACAAGTACTGTGTGAGTTCCTGGACATTATCTCAAATAACCTATGCAGAGGTAAGGTACCAGCAGTGTGTGGTCATTTTACCAGGTTATAGGTTCAAAGTAAGTGGCCCACTCACTTATGTAATGCCACAGTAGAAATTGTCAAGACAATACATTAACAACAGAAAAACAAAAGTGCATCAGCCAAAGTTTGGTTTTTCAGGAGACAAGCAGAGGTTGAGTGTTTTAGAGTAGACGTTTTAACATAAGTATTAATAAACTGCTTAATCTACTGTCTGGGTTTATATTCATGGATAACATGTAAATAATAGTGAATAGTTTATAACATTTAGTGTGTTAAAAGTTGAAAAACATTGCTTCCAGTTCCAGCTAAAACATAGTGAATAATGCATAAAGATGATTTAATTTTAATTTTTGATGCTCTATGTATGAACTTGAGCATAAAAAAAAAACTCTTGGACTTGAAACACATTAACCAATGAGAATGTGAGGGGAGCTTTTTAGTCAATTATACATCAGTATGCACACACAAGACTGAAATTATTTTCTTTTCATGTTTGAAATGCCTTGTGGTAGCCATAATTGTTTGTTAAAAACAAATATTCTTGGTTTTAGCATCAATAACTTTGATTGTAATTATGATTGAAAATAAAGGGAAAATACTATGTTTTGTATTCTGATATTGAGACATAGGCTTATGCTAATATTTATGACATTAGTAAAATGACCAAATAAAAATCAAATTGTATTTAATAGTACAGGCACCACTTAAATTAGGTTAATTTTATGTTTCAAAATATACAGTTTAATGAACTTGGTTTACCTAGAAGACTCTTTAAAGAGGTATTTTGACATACCTTATCTACTAGAGCAAAGGGGTCAGGCCAACTTCTAGAAATAAGAAAAAAATAAAAATCGCTTTGAGTAAATACTTTAATCACTATGTTTCATTATAACGGTTTTATTTTTATCATGAATTGTGTACTTTATGATATGCACTATTCACTATTAGTTGAAACAATACTTTTCATGGTTTACCTTTAATAATAAGTTAGTTTTCTTGTGATTACATCATGAAAGTGAAGCTGTGTTTTAATTAAATAAAACATACTTTTAACAAGTTTATTAGTGTAACTTGCCACCATTTATGGTTTGTATAAAATTAACATGATTATTAAATAAAACCGCTTTAGTGGCAAAATGGTTTAAATTGTCAACTCAAGTGATAGCTTAGACTACCAATCATGGGGATTGGGTTTCGAATCCTGGTCTAGTGTACTAGGTGTGGCTTTTTCTCACTGTTTTTCCATTCTCCCACCACACAAATGCAGGTGAAATTCCTTTAAAATTCAACTCTACTTATCACTAGCATATTAGTGTAATAAATGTATAGGTATAACCCCAACAGGTCATAAGATGCGGGGCTAAAATAATATTAAATCAGAACACCACATACACTTGTGTGCTATTCAAAACATCTATCCACCAAAATCATAGATCATACAAGAAGAGTGGATTTCCCAAAGATTACCCAAAGTACAAATTATGTATATTTTAACAGTTTCTATTTGAGACAGGAGACACACAAACCTATGTGTGTTCTCTTCTACCATTTTAATTCAACTGTCCAAGAGTCACGCCTAAATGCTTGATGTTCTTGAGGGTTCAAACTTCCTTTCTTCCACCCAAATATAGCTATTATATATGAGTAAATAGTCACAAGACTTAACAGACAAAATGAACTAGACGCAGGAACTCCTGAAAGCTGCTGAATAAAGCTTTGGGCTGAAATGGAGTCAACTAACTGGGATTTGCACTGATGCCGCCCCTGAACTGGTTGGTGCATGGAAGGGATTTATTGGAATAGTAAAAGGAAGTGCGGTATAATTAAATATCCAGAAGGAAAATTTAACAATGTTTCATTGCATTATCCACCAACAAAACTTGTGTTAAAGATCGACTAAATTCAAGAATGTAATGGAAGTGATAGTCTCTAGCATTAACTTTATTAAGTCACATGCACTTAATCACCGCCAGTTTAATGTTTGGATGACTTATTTTCGGATTATGAAACTGGTTCTCATTACTGTGAAGTGAGGTGTTTAAGTAGGGGTAAAATGTTAAAATGATTCAATGATTTGAGACAAGACGTCACAGATTTTATGGAAATAAAAGGAAACTCAATCAAATTAAAGATGATAAGTGGATGTGTGATTTGACATTCCTTGTAGTCACCGAACACCTCAAAAAACTCAATATTAAACTTGAAAAACAAGGACAGGACAGTAGGTGCATGAGTTGCATGGACAGGTGAAAGATTTAATAACAAACTAAGATTGTGGGAAAGTCAAATCAGATCAAAAAATTATTACCATTATTTTCCTACTCTAGCAACTCATAAAAATATTAAATATAATTCATATGTAGATTTTACTGAAGTCACTAATAGAACAGCTTAATACAAGATTTTCCGAATTTCAAAACGAGAACTCCACATTCGCAATATTTGCTTGTTTGATGAATGCTGATGTGGATAAAGCTCAAGAAAACCTACAGATGGAGCTTATTGAGCTTCAGGAGGATTTAACTCTGAAATCCCAATTTAACGACATCCTTTTGACAGAATTTTACAATTTATATTTGGTGGAAGAAAAGTACATTAATTTACGCGCCTTTGCAAGAAAAATAATTACTCTTTTTGTCAGTATCCACACATGTGAACAGTTCTTTTCGAAGATGAAACACAAGAAGTCGAAAATTTGTACAAGAATGACAGACCAAAATCTTGAAAATTCTCTTCAATTATGTATAAGCAACATCAACCCCAACATTGAGAGTCTCGTGATTCCAAGTACAAGGCCAATCCTCTCACTAAAATGTATAATTATAGCATGTTAAATATATGAGGATAAATTATACTTAGAATAGAAATAAAAAAGTTGTAAAGGTACAGGCTAGTAAATAAAATAAAAAGTAGCAACTTAGTTTTCATTTATTCAATATGTCTGGTAAAATCTATCTAGTTTGGCCATTGACTCGGCGAGAGAATGATAATTTAGTCCTCAAACTAGTAAAGGCTGCCCATGCTTGCCTTAGACTATGGAGCCACTGAAGCAGGTGATTGGAAATTGGAAATAAAAAGTTTAGTAGAACAATTAATGTAAGTTACTATTAAACTTACCACCAAGTGACAACTCAGTTTTAAGTTGGAAACTTAATATTTTAAATGGAAATATTACATCTCTTTATTTCTTTTCAACATAAGTTAGAATAAACAATTTTGTATCTAATTTTCTTAGCAATCATAAGATAACTATTTAAATAAAACATGAATTCAGTGGCATACTGTCTATAATATAGAACGGGGTGTTTTAAACTTTAGGTAAGTCACTCGTGAATTTGAACTATATTATCTTTGTATACCATTTGAATTTAGAACTACAATAGAGTCCTAATCATCCAACCTTTGGTTATCTAACATAAACAGATTGTGTGCTATTTACATTGTTGGGCAGTGTTCACATCATGCATACCATTTTTCCCTCTGGGGGCCTTCAAGCACCTTAGGGGGGTTCGAGCTTTGCTTATTTTTGCTGATGAGGGGAGGGGGGTCAGAGCAATGCTTATGTAAGACATAGAGATGAACATGAATGGCACAGTGATCCAACCATCTCAAATAGACATAATAATTAAAAGTGTTGAAATATAACTTCATTGACCTTGCTTATCACTTTAAAAGTGGTTTAGAGTTTTTTATAATTATAATTAATGTAGTCATTAATAATACTTTTTTATAATTTTAAATTGAGTTTGAATTAATTTTATACATACTGTATGTATATATGTATATTTTTTTAAATTTTACCTGTTTAGTACAGTAAACTTAAATTCAGTTTACAGCAGTATTTATTGTTAGTTAGGGAAGTGTACTGATTTTCACTGATGCAGACTGACTGTGTGTTCAATCGACCTTGAATATTTTAGTAGTGGCGAGTAGCGAAGCCTGTCTGGCAAAGATTGAACTAAAAATGGTTTCTGTATTACTTTCTCAGTACGTGGCGAGCTGGACGGAAATTAATGGAATTAAAATTTTAATAATCTTTTCTTAATAATTATTATTATTATTAGCACCGCGTCTTACTACCCGTTCGGGTTATACGCACTTACGCTAATGTGCAATGGTAGGGTGATTGTGAGATGAAATGGAGGACCTACAGTTTAACGTGGAATCCGAACCACGGTGGAGGCCTGGCATTCCTCACATTCACAAGTTGTGATTAATACACATCTTGTCAGAGGTGAAGGAAGGGTTTGGCAATCAGATAAATCTGTGCCGGGACCGAGGATTGAACCCCGGACCCCTAGCACAGAAGTCTGACACCTTACCCCTAGACCACCAGGTCACCATTTCTTAATAATTGAATCTCTATGTATGTATTTTTAAATGTAATTAATTTAACTGTAATGGTGGGTGGGGTTTGTTATTTTTGGTTCCTTTTGTTTATATTTGGTTTCAATTGTATTTTGTAAAGGATAGTGGTAATAACTATAATGCCATTGGTCCATTTTGTCTTGCGTTCTTGTCTCTGATTGGCCTTTCCTGACACACGACTTCCTGTTGGTAGAAGTAACGCCATTATCTCGTTCACTCTCTTTCTGGACCTGATTGACGTGAGACGCTAAATTTTTTTCTCTTGTTTCTTTTGTTTAGGGTCGGATTAAAATTTATCATGTAGTCGCTTTTTTTTTTCGATTTTTGATATTATGGGTTAGAGGACCATGTAGTTTTATTTCCCTAATTTTGCCTTGTTATTTATTTTGTATCTCATTTTGTAACCTTTATGTTACACTAACCATTATCTGAAATGGGACCTGGTTTTTGTTTTATACAATGTAACTGTTGTGATCCTATATACCACGTGTTCTAAATTATAACTATAAAAGTGCATTAGGCATTATGGTTGGACGCTATTTCTATCATGATTAATTTTTGTTTTTCTTATAACCTTTTATACAAATCAGTAAAGTAATGGCGAATGTAAACCTTTCTTTTTCTTAAATTGATAGTAAAATGTTGTTTTTTATAACTAATAAATTCTAAATCTTTAATTTTTTTTAACCCAATTATGATTTAAAAGATCCCTTTGGGAAACCACGTGTTTGGTGCAAGCCTCCAACTCTTCCTTTTTTGTAATATAGTATTTTGTTTATGCGCTATCTTTCAGTCTAGGCTAAGTCTCCCACTATGGTTTGAGCTATGAAAATATCTATAGTATAGGTAATTTTATGCCTTTTAAAAATATTTAGTTTTTCTGTGAAAAGGGAAGTTTGGTTAGGGGTGCACAAAATGAAAACATGTCCACTAATGACAATAAATTGTTACTGGATTCCTTTCTAGTTTTTTTTATCGTCGAAACCAGAAGTTACCTTTTAGACAATCTTAAAACTTAAGAACAATACTTGCATTGGAGAGGAATTCAGTACAGAAGGGAGGAAGGAGATGGCGTTATTTTATTTTTGCTTACAAGGAGGAGGAGGTCCAAAATAGCTATAAATGTGTATGTAATACTTGAATGCCCCCCTCACATTTTTTTGGTCAGACAATGTGTCACATACCCCTGTACTGTGGGTGCATGCATATTATTGTTTCTACTCCCATTGTTGCTTTGTATACCATTGGGTCACACACATACTGCCGTGAACCTATCTCTTATTGTTTCTACTCCCATTGTTGCTTTGTATACCATTGGGTCACACACATACTGCCGTGAACCTATCTCTTATTGTTTCTACTCCCATTGTTGCTTTGTGTACCATTGGGTCACACACATACTGCCGTGAACCTATCTCTTATTGTTTCTACTCCCATTGTTGCTTTGAATGCCATTGGGTCACACACATACTGCCGTGAACCTATCTCTTATTGTTTCTACTCCCATTGTTGCTTTGAATGCCATTGGGTCACACACATACTGCCGTGAACCTATCTCTTATGTTTTCTACTCCCATTGTTGCTTTGAATGCCATTGGGTCACACACATACTGCCGTGAACCTATCTCTTATTGTTTCTACTCCCATTGTTGCTTTGAATGCCATTGGGTCACACACATACTGCCGTGAACCTATCTCTTATTGTTTCTACTCCCATTGTTGCTTTGTATACCATTGGGTCACACACATACTGCCGTGAACCTATCTCTTATTGTTTCTACTCCCATTGTTGCTTTGTATACCATTGGGTCACACACATACTGCCGTGAACCTATCTCTTATTGTTTCTACTCCCATTGTTGCTTTGTATACCATTGGGTCACACACATACTGCCGTGAACCTATCTCTTATTGTTTCTACTCCCATTGTTGCTTTGAATGCCATTGGGTCACACACATACTGCCGTGAACCTATCTCTTATTGTTTCTACTCCCATTGTTGCTTTGTATACCATTGGGTCACACACATACTGCCGTGAACCTATCTCTTATTTTTTCACTTGCCTTAGTAAATGTTTTCACTGTGATTGTGTTTTATTTTTTCCATTACATTTTCCCCTTAATGTAATTTTATTGTGTGATAAGCAAGTGGAAAGGGAAAGAAAGTGGTTCTTTCATTTGAACAAAACCTTCAAGCTTAAAAAGGCTTGACATTGGCAATTTTATGTCGTGTGTGGGGCAATTTATAGTTGGTAATTGGAAGAGGAGACATGAGCTAGAAAAACAATTAAATGTGAATAAGGAAAGTAAGTTAAGATTTGTTCCTGTGGTTCACACATCAAAGAGGATGCCTTTCTCTATTTCATTTTCAATATCATTTAGGATGAACAGTTTTGTATCTAATTTTCTAAAGAAATTTAATGACGGGGAAATTAATTTCGGGGCCAGTATAGGCTAGCTTGACATCTGGAAAAAACAATAAGGAGTGAAGCAGCTCATTATTTCTGAAGAAAAATTACCGGCAAATTTAAAAGAATTTATGAAAGTGAAATTTAATTGTCTCATAGAATACATATAAAGAATAATCAGTAGAAACTCTGATTTGTTGTAAATAGAATAATTGGATTTCTTTAAATAAAAAGTGGGATTTTAGTATTAAAAGTCGGTAAAAAAAGGGTGTTTTTCAGTTAAAAATGGTAAAAAAAACACAACAAATATTAAATTCAAGTGATATAGTGACATGGATATAAAAATTACAGATAAATGTCTAATTCATCAATTTTGAATATTTGTCTTTAGTCACAATTTGATTGTCATGATAGCCATATCAAACACACATTTTACTTCTTCTTTTAACAATGTTTTTTGGCAGAGGGAAATTTTTTTCTGGACTGGAAACTTTGATTTGTTATAGAAATATTAAGAAAATGTTAATATTGGTGGAGTTGGTACTATTTTTTCTGGTACTTTCAAAGAACAATGTTGTCTGAAGCTTAGAAGTGAAAATGTGTAAATGTTGGATATATTGTGATAACCTACTACCATTCTTAAACAACAAATTCCTGGCTTGAAAAAGTGAAGGAGCATTATCTACATGAATGGATAGAGAAAGGCAAGCAGCAAAACTGACAACAGTAGATTTGGTGCATTGAGATGACAAAGATTATGAAGATAATGGTCCTGGGACTAGACAAAACAGAAAGAGTGAGTCACAGTGAAGAAGTCAAGGCTCTCTTTATTTTAACAAGCAAAGGCAATTTCTGCTGATGTAACGTTAATAAACCGCTGGTGTGGCCTTGCCACAAGGAATAAAAGGAACCTGGGAAAAACTTCAATCACTAATTTTTTTAAACAGTGACTTTTACATTTTACTTGCTATATAATTAAAGTTCTACTTAACTAATTTAAAATTCATTTATCTGTTTACATAAAAAAGTAGTCGTATAGTAACTACTAATAAATCCTATTTCATACCTATGCAGCACTTCCATTTAATTTGAAATCATTTGTATTTGTTTCACACCCTCTTTTTTGTTCCCATTCTCCCCGATGATTTGGCTATCCAACCCCCTTTGGCCCCGTTTAGCTAAGATAATCAGGATTCTTTTATTTTTTTTTACAATTTCAAGGCCACAAATTAGAACAAGTTTGTCAAACTCAATCTCAAATTTCTCCTAAAAATGGTATAAAGGTGTATTTGTTAACATGAAATATTAAGGATACATTTTAAGGAGGTTACATTTTGGTTTTAAAGGGGGAAATTTGTACGAAGGTGGCTTATCCTGGTATTAAACCAAATTATTTTTTATGTTTTCTGCCAGACCGCTTCGTGGTTCAACATGTTGGCCTGGTTACTGGCAACAGTGCTGCTGCTGTTGCGCTGCAGTTGTGCAGCTGATTTTGAGGTGATCAAGATCACAATCCACACTCCAGAGCCAGACCATGATGATGAAGCTCCTCAAGTAAACTCTTTTGTTCTCTCGTGACGTACAATCAGACACACTGTAATAGTAGGGCTTGGGTTGATGTCATAGGAACATACATAGATGGGTTGAATGACTTAATCCACAGTTTAATGTATCCAAATCTTCATTTGTCACCCAGAATATAACTGAACAAGCTGCTTGTTCCTATTAGGCTGTCATTTTTTCTTCATAAGACAAAGCTATACATCTTATGAAGGACAGCAATGGGAAGAAATTATTGAAAAAATAGTAAAACAGCGCCCAACTCTTCATTTACCATACAGATTCATATAGATAGTTACCATCTATTTTTAATTCTTAGGCTTTGCTGGTAGCGCTGTCCTTTTTATACTCAACAATGTTACCATTTTATAATTCGTGTATGAACATAATTATTTCAACCCTTAAAAACTCAGCGTGCTGAATCATCAGTGTGTTAAGTAACTCCTAAAACACTTTGGGCCAATACATTGGCGCAAGCTAAATCTTGTCTTTTAGTTAAATATATAATTACTAGGTGGCACTACAAGGCGGTATTCTAAATGTTAAGGTTTATTTAATACTTTCTTCAACAGATAGCACCATACGTCTTACAATAACTATTTATTTTGAACCAATTAAATATGTATGCTCATTGTTTACATTGTGGCGTGAATACGTCTCTAGTTTGTGGTGTTTTTTTTTAAACTTTATGCTTGTATGAGTTTATCAGATCCCTATTATTTTTCTTATTTGCTTTCATACTAATATTTATTTTTTATTATATTTTTCGTTGTTTCAGAGTTTATTTATTATATGTGTGTTATTTATTTAAAATAATTTAATTAGGCAATGGCTGGTCCAAGTTCCAGACAAGACTCTGACATATTAGATTAATTGACAGTGATAATGAAGTATATTGATTTATGAAATATATATATTTTTTAAATCTTCAAGTTTTAGTATAAGTGCGAATTTTTTCATGAATATAATATGTTTAAACAATTTTAGATGGGAAAATTTAAAATGTTTATGGGAAAATGTGCTGAGTGTAAAAGAGTTAATAATATAAGCATGGTATATTATGTACAATTCACTGATGCATGTAGTGAACGTAATATAAACTATACAAAAATGTTTAAATAACTTATTTTTGACGAAAATATGAAAATTTTAATTAACTTTACATAAAAATGTCAACTTGTGAAAAGTTACTTTTCTTTTGACTTTACATGGGTATACTATATTTTAAAAAATGACAAAAATTGTTCACATTTATTTCTTGATCCAGTTGTTTTAAAGTTTGCGTACAATTAATATTTTCAGTTTATTAAGATACTAGAAAAGTAATTTTCATTCAAACAAAAAATTTGACTTATTATATTGCTTGTTACAGCTCCCCTTCATAGATGGGGCATCTAGTAGCAAGGAGACAGTTCGGGAAGAGGAGGTGACCAACGTCAGATTGGAAAGACACAACTGAGGCTACACCCCTGTCAGCGAGTAACTTTCATTTTAACTCTCAAGTAGAAATGATTCTCAAATCTGCCATTCATTCTTCCCTTCCAAAGGCTTGTTTATTAAAAACAAATGTTTAATAGCAACATTCATGTTTGATATGCAACATTTAAACTCCCATCATATTGAAATTTTATAGTACATTAATACTTATACAGTGTAGCTATACAATAAAATACAATACAATATAATTCATACTAAAAGTACTAAATCTCTTGAGTGCAGTTTTCAAATAGTTTTTGTAAGATAACAATAACTACACTTTCTTGTAAAAAAAATTTAGAAATTCACTAATTTCATTCATATCTCAACAAATTTATAACACTTTCACCTAGAGTGGGGAGTAGCATTGTCATCAAACTGAATTGCATTGTTGGACATGTTTATAATCAGGCAGACTAGGGTGGCTCGTTTCAAACAGATAAAGTTTTAATACACTTATGAGTCTAAATCTTTGTTTGATAAAATATGATGAATTACAGAAATCTGATCAATTTCTTTACGGTCCATAAGGGGTGTGCGAAGCTAATTTTTCCAGTTTGAAGTGAATATTTGAAAATATTCCTGAAATCAAATCATGTTAGAATAAAATAAAGTCTTATAACAGTTATGAAAACAAAATATTTGTTAAAAACTTGAGCTGTATAGCACTACTCTACTTATGTTTAATTTAGTTCACTTTCAAACAAAAAACATTAACTATTGAATTTCAATCCTCTATTAGACTATCTTGGTCCAATTTCTATTAAAATTATTTAAAATAAACAAATTAATTTATGCTAATAAGATTAATATGAAACAAAGCAAAGAGCCTATACAGACAAGCAGCTATAAATAGTTTACAAATTTGACAAAAAATTTTATGTTTAATGTTGCCAACATAATGTATACAATTTATTTATGCATAGTCCATTGAGTTTTGGGTTTATCTAAATGACTTATTTAATTTAAAAGAAAATAGTTAAACTTTGAAAAATCAATGATTGGGTAGTACAAAGTGAATTATATATTCTTTTATTTGTAATCATTTTGATACAAAATTTACTTTTCACCAGCTGACAAGTTTTTAATTTTATCTCTTTTTCATGTGTCATTAGTGTTTTATTTACGTGTGTTGTCGATGGAGTTGGATATTATGTGTTGATCTTTACCAAATACGTAAGAAATTCCCATCAATTATTATGAAATATTGGAAAAGATCCACTAGTGAAGAATAATACCAAATTCAAAGCTAAAATATTATTTTAAAATTGAATGTTGTTTTATCAAAATTAATAACTTAACAATTATAAATTTGTATCATGTGAATCAAGCAGGCTGTGTGGCGATAAACATAATAATTAACTTTTGAACGAAGTTAATAATTCATAATTAATATTTTGTCAAAACTGCATTTGAACTATTTGCTTTAATTCTAAGATGCCATCGATTGTAAGATCCACACCTTAATTTTCCAATACCACCAACATAAAGAAAAACTCTGATTTTAAAAAAAACTATGTATGGAAATATTTTTATTACAGAATTCTATATGCTATCAGTCTTGATTCTTATGAGATAAATATATGTATCTGGATCAATATCGGAGTCTGCTTCACATTCAGAGTCTGATTCTTCTGATCCATCTTATCTTTTTCATCTCATAGTATAATTATCATCTTCTGAGAATGTTGGTCAAAAAATAACTGCGATTCTAAGACGCACCCCATTTTTAGAGACGTTGAAGTGGGAAAAAAAGTACTCCTTAAAATTGAAGAAATATGCTCCAAATGTAGAACAGTTGTTTACAAAGAACATATGAGAAATGATCATTATTTTTATAGTAAA
The DNA here is from genome assembly GCA_033556935.1 of Timema podura. Taxonomy (NCBI): domain Eukaryota; kingdom Metazoa; phylum Arthropoda; class Insecta; order Phasmatodea; family Timematidae; genus Timema; species Timema podura. The sequence goes on from JAVRXN010000008.1 coordinate 19,150,652, forward strand.
ATACTGCAATAGTTGTTTATTAAAATGACTAATCTCGGCAGAAATATAGGAAAATAAGATTAGAAATCATGACATCAAGAAAACCTTATGTATTATTGTTTCCTTTGCATTAGTAAATTGATACCCAAACAATATCTAGCTAATCAATATATTATATTAGCAATAAATCGATAGCACCCACCATTTGTTCTTAAACCATGAGTTCATTTTTATCAACAAGTATGACACATCAAGGCTAATAATTATTATTTAATGATTTAAAGTTTTACTCATTTAGAATTGTGGAATTCTGTGTGATAGACATGATTATGATAAACCACATCTTAAAATGATTAAAATGAAAATACATTCACTAAAAAAAATCTGAAGCTTTGAAATTTTTAAAACAAGAACTTTTTAGTCAAAGTCAAAGCTAATTAACATTTGATTCTACTTATAGTTTTTCGAATCTTCGCACACCCCTACCATCCAGGAATTATGAGGAAAGATAGTATGAGAAATGATTTGTTCATAGAATGTATTTATGATAGGGTGGGGAATAGTTTCTCCCCTTGGTGCTAACAATATTATGAATAGCGGGAGGGACAGATGGAAAATCAGACCCTAAACACATTAGATATAGTAAATTGCATGTAAATCTTTGCAATGCATGTTTTGTATAGTTCTTGAATTCTTGCCTCAAGCCTTATGTGCCAACTGTGAATGATTATCTTTTTCAATAGTAAATTTTGTCCATAGTTATTATACTTTTCCTTCCAATTTTTACTAACATTATCCTACTATATAAGGACTATATTCTTTCTATCGATATAGATTTAGTTGTCCTCAGTGTATTTATGATTATCATAAAAAATGGTAAAGATCTCCAACTATTCTGCCATTTTAAATATTTGGTTTTCTTGAAATGCTCTTTTTTTTTTTTGTAGGAATTTGGATGAAGCTTGATTCTTGCTCATATCTACTAATAGCTCAAAATAAAAATTAATGTAACAGGGAGACCAAGAAACCCTTTCTCAAATCTCGGTTGTGAAATATTTTTGCTTATCATTGCTACCATTATACTGAAGTGTACTATGTATTGATGGAATGGATGTTAGGAGATTTCATTCCTTTAACTTGCCGTTCTATACTAATGTCTAATCTGTGATCAAATGTGAGTAAACTATGTCACATTATTCTCTTATTCATTGGGGGCTTGAGTTTTTAATTTGATACTCTTATATATTTAATAAGTTAAGTTTTATTTATTTTTTTCTATTTCCTTACTAAACACTAATTTGCAGAAATGAATGGGAATGCCAATGTTAGGCTGGGATGCGACTATGATTGTGAACCTAAGATGGGAAAAATAAGGAACTATAATTCGTAAGTGAATTCACAATTAAAACAATGTCTATTATACTTGTGAAAAGCAGACTTACCTTTTCCTTTATTCTTTTCCTGAGAAAAACTGCTCACTTTGAGACATCAGCACATTTCTGCCTCAATATTACCGAGGTTTTTTAACTTATTATATTCATTCCATTGACACATTAGTAGGAACTGTCTGTTTAATGTTTGAATAATGTATTCTTAGATTAAATAACCTGTAAAATCTCTGCCCAAAAATACCTGTGGGCCGTTCGAGCTATTAAAGCTATGCTTCAAGTGTTAATAAATAATGTGCACATGTTAACACAAATAAAATATAAAAATATTAGTTATCATTTAAAAAAAAGTAGTACTAATCACTATATCTAAGAAGTTATTGTAATGAATCTTTGCCAGTTTTGGATTTTAAATTGTGTTGTGTACTTTTTTTTAAAGAAAGGATGATTCTTTATAATTATCACAATGTACATAGCTTCAAGAAAAATGTTGAATAATTGGGTAAAACATTTAATAATATGCTCAATTTTTTTTATTAAATAATATTTTAGTTGTATAAAATATCCAACAAAATTGTTTTATATAAATAATTTCATGTAATTTTAATGAAATAGCCTATTGTCTGTGTCAGCACTGTGCTAAATTTTGTGTGCATTTTATTTTATTTAGTGAATAATTTCTCTGTGAACACTAAATTTACTCGCGCTGGTGGCCGCATGGTAGAAGCCACTACTCTCGCAGTAGACTAGACTGCTGATGACAGGTAGATCTAGGTTGAGAACTATTTTGATTACACTCCTCCAAGGTAATTTGATGATCAAATTTTACTGTATAATTTTAAGAAGGGTATAATTATAAACTATAATTAGTAATTCACTGATTTCAAATCAATATAAGAGGTCAAACTTGATATTTTCCTTTCATGATATTATTATGAATATTAGTAATAATAATATAATATTAAAATTTCTACACCTCATAAATAATGTAGAATTACTGTAACGCAGCTAATTAGATAGGCTACTCTAAATTACTTTGTTATTAGTAGGCTAAATCAATTTTAACCACGCAAAATACTAAAAACATTATTTTGAACTGACAATTTTTATTATTATTAATACCATAACTGAATAAAGTATTTATTTAATCTATCATAATATAAGCAATTTTATGCTAAATTATATTTAGTTTATGATAATAGTAATATCAGGCTACTAATAATATTGACATTCATGGATTCCAGTAATATAATGTAAGTTTATTATTTTCATAACTATTACAGATTTAAATTATTTAGGGCTGCTCGTATGGCTACAAGCTAAATATTGCTATCGGGAGGTTAAAGTTATCAAACAGTTAGAGGGTATCAGCCACTTTAATATTTTACGCGTTTTATGTACTGAATTTATCTGCTAGATAGTTTTCTGCAGGATAAATATATTTTTATATAGAAAAGCAATGATGGTACTGTTTTTACTGGTGCATACATGCACATAAGCCCAGACGCAACCTCTACAACCAAGCGAGGGGCGAGAACGTTAAACATTTGTTAAATAATGGTGGCTAAACGAGTACGAGGAAACAGTTGGCGTGATGTGGGCGCAGAAGCTAAGTTGTCTTGCAAGTACTAATTTCGGTGTCTGCCAAAATGTGGGATATAATTTGGTACAATGTTTACAAATTTCATTTAATGTACTCACATTTAAATAATTTGTTCTTATACAACTATAACTCTACAAATAGCTTGTCATTTTTTGTAAAAGTGTGAATTAAATGTTCTAAATTTATATATAGCTAGAACCTGGGCCTGTGCTTACTAAACACATGAACCAAGATTTTAACCTAAAAACAGATTCTGATAGGCGAAACCTCATTAAAAACAATGCGTCACTATGGGAACAACCATTTTAACTTTCAGATAAAAGTTATCAGGTACTTAAACCTCCTGATAAAAATGTGATGGATAAATACATTTTATCTGGCAGATAAATGCTATCTTGCAGTCACAAGATGCACTTTTAACTTATTCACCAGATATAAATATTTATCTACCAGATTAATATTTATCCAGGAGTCATAAGACCGGCCCTTAATGTATCAATTAAATTGTTATTTATTTTTCTCTTGAACCCACATATTTATTGTCGTTTTCTTATAACAGCTGCATTCAAGCATAAGTGTAATGCGATAAGAAGTCCTTATGTTGTTTTTTGAAGTAAGCTATATAAACTATATATTATATTTTATACTTTTGTTTCATAAAACAATACTTTATATTTTATTTTACATTAAATTACACTGTATTACTTGTTTTGTTTTTTTTGTTTTGTTTTCTTCATTAAATAAATTTTAAATTGAATCTTGTACTAGTCTGCTCAGGTTTATTATTTAATGGCATTATCACTTTGTAAAATTTCAATAAATCTCATTTACTAAATAACCAATTTCCATAAACACGTTTTAATAATTAAAAATTTGGCAGATATGATCTTTTTTAAAATTGAGATTTAAAATGACGTATTATTGTAGTTTTAAGAATCGGCAACCTTTGACAACTTCCGGGCTGATTTAGCATGTTTTACGGCACTTATCTCATTTCTTTTACGGCTGGCTTACTCAGATATGTAACCTCAGATGTTAGTTTTTAAGGAGGATTCCTTTGTTTTATATCTTTGCTAAAATACTTTGGCAGGTTAAGAAAATTACATAGAATAGAACTGGGTTTCAAATGCCAATTTGATCGAGGAAGTTTCATTTTTTCTCCATTGATAAAAAAATTGTCACAAATTTACAAGAATATCTTCAGAAAAATGTAAGTCACAAACCCAAGACTTTGAACTTAACTGTCAGTCTCTTCTTGGGACTGCCCACTCCCACTATGCTAACTAGCATTTTTCTTGAGGAGGTTAAAAATAATGTCTTTTGCCGGATAAAGCTTTGTCATAGCCTGATTTGCATTCCGGTATAAATCACATCTGCATGATTGAAACATATACTACATACTAAAAGAATTAAATATAAATTACTTACATAGACTGAATACTTAATTACTAAAGTAAAAACAAAAAGAATCATCTTAAATTTAAAAACAGAGGTTTCAAACACAAAACGCAACGAATGAATGTACATATAACAAACAAAATAATACAGCACTCCCACTCTCATTTCTATAGCCTGTGCCGGTACTGAAAGAATGTGAAAGAATACAATACCAGGCCATTTCGATTACAGCGTATAACATTTGCTTTATTTATGTTATTGTTCTTTTGTGGAAGGTGTTATTAGTTACGTATCAAGTTTAATATTGTGTCGCCACTTGTTATAATATCCTTTTGTAGCATGTTAAATGCACCCCGTTGGAACGCCATTTGTTATATTATCCTTTTATAGCTCCTCGGTTGGAAGTAATTTATTATAGTTTATATTATGCCCCACAGTAAGTCGTAATTTCTATTGCGCAACAGTGCGCTTTACTTATGATGCCTCCTTTGTCTTATCACTTAACAAACAAAAATGATAACACTTTGCATAAAATTTAATATTACTTTATTCCGTTAAAAGAAAAAACATGTTTATGTTTTTATTTAAATTGAAATGCGATCATGCCGAGGGCCTAGCAGCTAATTATCACCGAGCGCTTAAAGTATGTCCATTTAAGACCGAACACACGTCCGTCTGTAATCACGACCGATTTCACAGTGAAGGGAAATTTCAAAACCACTGTATATATCCCAGCTCAATAGAAGCTTCTAGAAGGGACATTTTCTAACGGTGAATTGCACACCTACAAACTCAAAAAAAATACTTCCTGCGTGGAGAACATTCTTACAAAACAGGAAATTACTTTAAAGGGTCTTAACTTGGTTGGATTTCGAAAAAAGGCATTAACTGAGGTTGTCCATTAAGTGCTGCCATCTCTGACCTCTGAGTAAAACAAACTAATAAATTATTTAGAGGAAGACGTGATTTAAGCGCCAAGTAATAGATTACGAAATTTAAATAAAGTAAAATATGTTTAATTATATGTAAAATTAGAATGATAAAAAAATGTTTTAATATATAAATAATTAGAACGATAATATGGCCAATGCTTTCAAATACTCCTTATGGTCAAATCAATTACATTACAAGCGCTCAATTTTCTTGAATCCACCGCAGCACCACTATTTGCATTGCATGTAACGGTAAGTGTCCGCACTTTCTCATTTTTATACCCTATGGTTATATTATATTTGAGCCCCATACCTTATTTACTTTACCATAACAATGGTATGCAAAAATAATAAAATAACAAGTTCTTACCCCTCATAATGATTTGAAATCATTGGATATTTATAGCTTAGAATCAAATACTTGTTAAAGTTTTGTGATAAAATTTTAATGATCAAATGAAAAGGCTTTGTTTTACTGTTGTATGCCAATTTTTAAACTATAAATTTCTTTGAAACTTGTGAGATTTTTGTGTGTGTAGAATCTCGTTTAGTCACAAATTTGCTGTCAAGCTGTGATCAGAAAGCTATTTCTGTTTAGTTGGGATGTATTTGTTTATTCTTCTGGCAATCCCTCCTAATTCAAACCAGAATTAATTAGTATATAATCTGCTTTTACAATTATTTTAAGAACAATTTGTGGTTTTTGTAATATATTTATTTTAAATTTCCTATAAAATCAAGCTCTGATGCAAAATATAGCATATAATTTAGAATATTTTTAGAAAAACATGATCTTGCCAAAAAAATAAAAAAATCACGTACATGACAAACATTTTAACATTATTTGTTAGCAATGTTTTTATTATATATAATTTATGTTAGCTCTTTAAAATAGACTAGACCATTTTCTCAGCTAAAATAGGCAATTTTTATGTCAAGTTTTATAAAATACTAATTTGTTAAGGTAGATTCTATTGATTAAAAGTTTGCTTAGCACGTTTTTCAAAATTTTGAATATTTCATTTAATGTAAACAATAATAAAAAACACTGTGTTGGGACAAACTATAAACTGTATTTTTTAACAATATTAATTCAGAATAAATCTTTTGTTATAATATAAGATATTCTAAAGCATTGCTACTCAAATTTTACCATGTGGCGGACCGGTGTTTTTTTTTTCACTGACACCCTGGAACCGGCTGTTTGGTAAGTTAGTGCAAAAAAACATAATATAACACTTAATGAGACAAATTAGCTTGCTTAATTTTGTACATTCTATCAAGCCATGACTATTGGGGACAGCGCCACTCATAATAAACAGTGAATATCCACACTATTATGATGTTTAGTCTTAAATACTCTCATAGTAGAGAAACCAGTCTCGCAAAGATAAGTCGAGGCTAATGGTAAAAGAGTTTTCATTGCAATTTTACAAAGATCTGGGAATTCTGTTTTCACTCTTATCTAGAAGGAAGCAACTGAAGTTGTACTTTGGAAAAAAAAATTCAATTCTTTGTTAGCAGCTAGGTCAATCAAGCTATCTTCTAGATATTAAAAGGCATCTCATCATTTTATGTCATAAATGGATTTCAGATCCATCCAGTCCCTCTCCATGGATCTTCCTCTTACAGAAAGTAGAAACCAAACCACTTGCTAAGTTTGTCAAATGATGGTAAATGACATAGCGAAAAGATGTTATGTCAAGTTCCTCATCTTCTTCACTAATAGCATCAGCCAAATGGCGAATCATATCATAGTAATCCCTTGAAACTCTACCAAGTTTTAAATTTTTGTTTCAACCCTTCTAGCTCTATATGTAATCTTGAGTTTAAAGCATTTGCTTTCACGTGGTTTACAATTTCTACCACTTCACTGAGCACTTTCTGTTTTGTTGACATTTTATTTGTGGCGAGACTTTCTCTGTGAATAAAACAGTGTGTAAATTTGCATTCAGATGCCAATACCTTTAAATCTGGTCACATACTCTGGAATTTTCCCTGTCATTGCTGCAGCACAAACAGTACATATGCCTACAAAACTTAAAATCCAAACTACATTTACTGAAAATTTGAAATCGCTAAACACCCTGAAAAGTTAAGAGCTATTGTGCTTGTTGGCATGAAGCGGGAAAATAAAAATTCCACCTCCAAATCACCTTCATAGTCATAAGAATACAAAACCACCAAAATTGCCATATTAGCCACATCGGGAGATCCATCAAGCTGCAAAGAAAAGTACTTTGCAAATTTAACTTGTTCTACAGCTGTTCTTCCATATTGTCAGCAAGATCACGACTTCTTCAAGCTATTGTATCATTTGAGAGTGGAACTCAGCAATTTTCTTTGCCACCGTTCTCACCTAATATCTCAAAGCAGAAGTCATTAATAAAACCCTTCACAAGGTTTTCGCATATAATGTATGTTTTTTTTTTGTCTTACCAACCCAAAGAGTGAATTTATATAAGGCGTGCATAGTATTACTATTTGTGTGTGATGTATTAAATACATTTTTCTGTCAGAGTATTAAAACTAATACACTTTTTTTCTAAAAAAAAACACTTTTTCAACTTTGAAGTCACATCTTTGTGTTTGGTATTTAAATTCAGTTTCAACTTGCGGTCTTCATCGCACTGTTAGACAAAACATCACGATGTTATTGAATGATTGCTATTCAAACAGAACGTGTTGTATTTTTAAACTGTCCATGACTTGACATAGAGCGTTTAGATTGATTTAACTTGTAATAAAAATAATTCTTAGTTGCTGGCCACGGACCAGCTCTCACCAATCCGCGGACCACCATTTGAATAGCACTGTTCTAAAATAGAGTGTTAATTGAAAAGGTTTTGCATACTTCTAAAAACCTGATTGAAAATTGTTAGTTCTATTGTATAGGTGTATATTTTGTGTAGTATTCAGTAGAATTCTAGCTCCCTAGTATTATTACAATATGTAATTCAGGAGTAATTCTAGGGGTATGTAGACTTACTCGTATTTACAAAATGGCAGCTTTGTGAGTAGAACTGTTGTTGGTCTCGACTGCATTCACTTAAATAGACTCCAAAACAATCTAAAAATTGAAACACAATAGTGCTAATATTTAAGGGTGTGCGAGCAGACATTTTTCAGTTAGAGTCTAGTTCGAAATGAACTTTGAATGAAAATATCAAGTTTTAGTCGAGTTAGAGTAATTATAAAGCAATATAAAAGTATTTCAAGTTGAATTTTTGTAATAGATTTTGAAAAACCCATAAACAAAAACACACATTTTTACTAATGATAATTTTTTGTGAAAAAAGTTATTTTGCAGATAGTAATTTTTACTAAATTTAATGTAATTGTACAAGCCATATATTTTTAATCAGCAGAAAGATAGATTTAGAGACTGTTAGTTACTTGTGATCTTAAAGTTGAGTCAAATAACTAAACTTATAAATTTTTAAATAAACTTGAAAATTTTCAATAGATACTTGAAATCTTAAATTTTTTTTGGAAAAACTTCATAATTTAGTTTGAACAACTACTCAAACTTGAGTTTGAGTAATCGCACACCATTTCTAATAATATTTTAAAACAAATCCTATAAATGCTCAACTATCCTTGAATAAAGACTTCAAAATATTTGTACTTAGATCTTTGTATGCTTATTCTTTAAGGGTTTTTTAAATGTTTATTTGTATTTGTATCATATTACATTTTTAGGATGAAGCAAAGAGGCATATTATTTTAAAGAAAAAGAATCAATACTTTTGAAACGCAGAGTAATTTGAGATGCCAAAAAAAAAAAAATGAAGTAAATTGGTATAGAATATTTGTTCTTGTCCCAAATAATTCTTTATTGTATGAAATGTTCACTTAATTATTGTTAGTTTCTAGCTCACTGACATGCCCTTTGGCTTTTTTTCTTAATATATACTCTACTCACATTTGGATAAGTGAATTTTTAGTGTGTTATATTTTTTATGTTTATTATTATTTATTTTATTACTTTATATATCTGTAATGGAAAACTCTTTTAAGTTGAAATGTAATACATAATTTTACTAAAGATGGTACAAATCTTGTGAATCATGAGAGATAAATGCCCTCACATTGGCATGAAATTTTTTATTCAACTCTGATTTTGCTCACATTAAGTTTTAAATTAATGCTCTTAGGATGTTTTATTAGGTTTATCTAACGATAATGGGTTAAACATCTAGTAAGCATCATAACAGCTCCAAAAACATAATTCAAATTCAAAATTTGAAGAAAAATATTCAGAACACAGGTCACATTTTTTTCTCCTCTAATCCTTGAATCTCAAATACCCTTAATAATTCAAGATATTCAAAAGGTCCCTCCCAAAATTGTATACTTGGAAGAAGGTTACAGGTATGAAGGCTAGCAACAAATCCAGAGCCAAACTTGATATGGCTCTAACGATGAGAGGAGCAGCTTATTTAATTAAATCTTGATACTGCTACTAATTGACAGAAGTAATAGTGGCTCATTGCTAGTCAATCCACCGACCTAGCCAATTTACTATACCTTCTCTCATTTATTAAATTAGTAATTTAAAAACAAATTTTTGGATTCTTTTTATCACTCACAAAACATTATTATACTTATGTTATCATTTAATTTGTTGTACTTTACCTATTTCATTTGTTCAGTGTTCCTTTTGTAAATAAATAAAAAACACTGCTAAGTAAAAAAAACTGAACAAAAATATAGCTGAAAAATGAAGAAAGGGCTAGTTTGGGCCGAGTTGTAAGAAGGTGAAAACTTAAGTTGCTCCTTAACACGTTTTGCTTTGTTTTATTGACTACTTTGGATTCAGAAGTTATTATTATATCAACTGTAACAGTTGATTCATAATTTTTTTTAATTTACGAATATGTATCTATAGTAAAATGAATTATTGCCTAATGGCTTAGGAATGTATCACAAGACAGTGTAGAAACACTGTACAATAATGTAAAGTAAGTGATAGTGAAGGACGCGAACCTGAAAGGACAGTTAGGTTAGGCCTGGATAGAAACAAACACACTTTTCTCTTCATTTCTTTAGTACACTTTTCACACTTCCCAAGACATGTATTAAGAAAGAAAGAGAGAAGGGGGTATGTTTTTATCTAGACCAACCTAACATTCCATTATTAATATGATTCTGATGCGCTGTATCTGTACTAAAGGTAATTCAATCATCCAAGCTTGCTTGTCATTTACAATTGATTGTAGAAGCATATGCTGTCTCCATGTACTACCATAGTTTATATATGGGAAAAATACCCTTTTTTCCTTAAAACTAAAATTTCATTTTACATAATCCTTAATACAAATCTTTAAAATCAAGGTAAGAGTAAGGTTTACTTTGCCACAATGGCATGATTTATTTTACTTCACTTCTGAATTCGTTCACACTAACATCTTTAGTTGCAACAGAAAATTGTATTTAATAAAATTTTGACCTCAATAATTTATAAATTCTTTAGTTATATTTAAAGGACAATAAATATTTCTTGCTATCAGTGATGGCAAAATGAACACTGTATCGAATAAAGGCTTACAATAAAATTTATTTATTATTGTGTTGTGTGGTTTTGATATTACCTCATTATTTACTAATTTTTTTAGTTTATAAATTTGAGAGAAAACTTTTTTTTATATATATATCAAAGAAAAAACAAAAAATTGACACAAATGGATTAATCTATATATTTACTTTACATCCATTAATGTTTCCGGCTTATGGTCTGGGTCAGTTTTTTTATTCAAGCTATATATTTTCCACTACCGGCTTGCTAGGCCTGTTACAGCTTCATATACCTTATAATCTAACTTAAAACTAGGACAGGCACAACATCCCCGGCCACCACTTTATTATTGTGAAAGGGTAAACCCACATTTTACCAATGATACCTCTTTCGGCCATGCCAGGAATCAAATCCAGGACCTTTAACTCAGTAGGCAGACACACTACCGACTCAGATTAAGTTAGATAGTACTTTATATATGTATAATTTTATTTCTTGGCTATAGGGATGTTTGTAATATTTTTTACCAATTACATAAAATTGTGATTTCCATTGAAGATCTTCATATTTGGATTATATGTTTTAAGTTTTTATAATGTTGACTCTATCGAATATCATAGGATTGAGTAATATTGAGTTGAATGTATCATCTCTAAAACAACTTTACCTTGTATGCATGTGTGTTGGGGACACTCTGATTAAACTGGGGGTTGCTTTTATACATTTGATTTATCATTGTTGAATTCCCTTCATCTTTCATGCTAATGGGGGTGCACTTCTTCTAGAATTATTCTCTTAGAAATAGTCATTGATAGCATTCTTAACAGGTTGCAAGCCTGTATCAATTTTAAAGAGAAGTGATGCAAACCTTTATGAAGTCATATTGTAGATACAAGCTTAGACTATATATTATGTGTTACGTGATTTATGGGCCATCTGGAATACTATATTTGATTACTCTCCAGTAACGGTGATTTTTTGACAATTTCTCATTTTATAGAAATATTGATTAAATATATGAGCTGTAGCTACTATTATACAAATACGAATCTTAATTCTACCTACAAATTTGCTTTTTAGAAGACATGGTAAATCCAAGATGGTTATTTTATTATATTAGATTCTAAAGTTGCTATAGAAAAAAACCCAACTAAATGTTAACATTTTTTATTATATGCAGTCATTATTACATTCAATAAACTTGAAAAATATTGATCTAGGGTCTGGTTGTTAATATGGTCAAATAATTATATTGAGCTAACCACCAATCAGCCATACTAGAGCTCTAAATATTTAAATCTAAAATTTGAAAATAATCTAAACTTTTTACCAAATCTCTAAAATATTTAAAGAGTTGATGATCCCATCCATATGGAATATAAATAAATTAGTTCATAGTTGATATCATTTTGAAATACATTATTTGATAAATGCTTAAGCCAATTCTAAATGGTCTATTAAAAAAATATTTTGGCATAGATTAAAAAAACTAATTGAAGGTTTCAGTGATGGCTGCAGATTATGGTGCTTAGATGTATTAAAAAAGTGTTATCAGGAATGTTTCTATAGAATGAGGCCTTTGACTTTCTGGTTAATGGTTTACTCTTAAACGATTATTAACTTTACACAGCTTTCGGTGTTTAATTTTAAGCAAAACTTATATTTTCTCTTTCACAGCACAGTGATAACTTTGAAACAATCTTTCTCCCAGCCCTCTGTGTAGGAAAATTGAGTTTTCGATGGGAGCTACTAGTTTCACAGACATCCTGGATCCATAACCTTTAAAATGAGTGATTGTTTGTCAAAATTAGCTCAGCCATTTTCTCATAATTTCATTTACTAACGTGGGCTTGTCAAATTATATAAAATAAATTATAGTTTTTAAACATGAACAGTTAGTATATGCTATATACATAAAAATAAATAGTTTTCTAACCATCTGTGTACTATATTGCTGCACACATATCTGGAGTAAGAATGCCGTTCGACCTGAAAAGCCAGGGTTTATTGCACAATGTAGTTTCCCAATTTTAGGTTATTGCTAATCGCTTAAAATTCACTCTCAATTTTATATATTATTAGATTTGGCAAAATAGACCACAGATTGCTAACAAACTCATTCTCAAATACACCTATAAACAACATAAGTCTTATTTACACTTCATAAACTAATTTGTTCTTTACAGCAGTGGTTCCCAAACTTTTTTGCTCGGGGATCCCTTTTGGCTTTGTAAGATATCACGGATCCTCACACCCTTGCTTTATAAAATACAGTGTGTCTGGATGATTTCTACCCAAAATTTAGAAAGTATATTAAAATATATTATTTTTACAGAGTGACAGAGAAATTATACATGCAATAGTATACTAAGTAAACATTCATCTTACTTTATAGGGTACTAGTGTGAAGAATGGAGTTGTTCCTTCGTCTCACAAAGTCCTTTAAAGTTGGGAGAGATTGTAGACAGCTGAATTCTCATGTTGGGGTGCAATGTCCAGTCTAAATATTTATATTTTGTTGTTGCATGCCTTGAAAATCCAGCTTCGCACAGAGAAGTTGTTGGAAACGAAGAAGTTTTAAGTACTGCACATTTAGACACTTGTGGATATTCTTGGAGAAAAGTGCACCATAATTCAACCAGAGGAACTTCACTGAATTTCTGTTTCAAATCAGTATCAGATGTAATATCCATCAAACACTCATAATTTGCACCTGGTTTATCTGAAGTACAATATGGCCTCGTACCCAGTCATCATCAACTGTAGAAGATGGAAAGTGTTCTTAAACGCTTGCTGCAAACCATTTAAATGTTGGACAATGCTACTATGAATAGTTTCTTCTAGGCTGGATTCTGTTTCTATCAAGAAGTCATTCAAAGTTTGAAAGCATTCATACTGTCTTTTTTCAACACATCTCTTCAAAAATTCCAAGTTTAGATCAAAAGACGCTATTCGGTCTCTTGTTGTAAATACTGACACACTCTTTCCTTGACATGACATTTAGTTCATTAATTCTGGTAAAAATGCCCGCTAAGTAAGTTAATTTCTGAAGTCAAGAGGTATTCACAAAAGGGAGAAAGTCTAAATGGGTGATCAATAAAAATTTAAAAAAAATTCAGAGCAAAGTTCTAAAACTCTAACAAGAACCTTTCCCCTAGGCAGCCATCTTATTTCTGTGTGAAGTAGCAGCATTGTGTGTTCGCTTCCCATTTCTTCGCAAAGTAATTTAAACATTCTGGCATTAAGTGGCCTTTATTGAATGTGATTCACTATCTTAACAGCATCATCCAAAATAAGTTTTTAGGTCTCTTTACATAGTTTTGCGATAAGCGCTTGTCGATAGAGCACACAGTGACTATTCGAACAAGACGATGCCAACTGTTGATACGTGCCACAACCCCCGCTGTTTTACCTATCATTGCTCTGGATCCATCAGTGCACACATCAACACACTTTTCTCAACTGATATTGTGTTCTATCATGTAACTATAATTACTTTAAAAATTTTCTTCTTCAGTCGTACGACTTTCAAGAGATTTACAGAGCAACAAATTATCCTCACTTTTGTTCTGAAACAAGTAACACGCAAATACAAGTAATACTGCTAGCCCTGACACATCCGTTTATTTGTCAAGCTGCAACAAAAAGAAAAACAACATTTATGTCGTGACATGTATTATTAGATAACTGAATTGATTCAAGTTCAAGTTTATTTTTTGATTGCTCATCAAGCACACAAGCTACCATTTCAATCGCACAAGACTTAATTAGGGTTTCAGCGATTGTATGCGCTTCTCCTGCAAGCGCAATATGGTAACTCACTCTGTAGGAGGCCTCGGTAGCGCTTTCATTGTCAGTTTTTGAACTCTTCACCATAAGACTCTGATAGTTTGTTAATGCCCCAAGTTTATGCTTGAAAAAACTAACATATATGTCCTTATATTCAGGGTGACTCGTATATCACGATGTCTACAAAGTTTGGTAGGTAACATAGAACTGTTTTGAAAACACTTTGTTGCACTAGACGCATAATGCATCAGGGGCAATTTTATCACCTGTTTGTGTAAAACCCAGAGACATATAGGAATCATTGTATTTCGTTTTTTACTACTTTCAACAGTTCTAGAGCTGTCATTTCTAGGTGGAGACGTAAAACGTTGAGATTCACTTACAACGTCGGTTACTTGATTGTTTACTTAAATTACCTCTTTTTAGCCACTGATCCATGATGAATATTAAAAATAATAGTATCAATATTACTGCATGTTGAACACGAGTGAGAAAGAACATGTCACTAAACTGTGATATTTATAGACGTTTGAAATTACACTAAAATTAGTGGAATAACTGCCAGTTCTAATAGCAGGTGTCTAGGAGAGGGTTGCTAGTTCTGAGAAATATACAGCTATGTGAAATCAAATAGTGAAAAATGAGGGAGGGAAATAACAATTTCACTTCAACTACGATTCAGCAAAAAAATAGCTTAACATATAAACTGAGGTGGCTCACTCGGACGTAAAGATATATTTAACATGGGGTCTCTTATCTAGATATTCTAAGTCATATAAACTAAAACTATAGTCAAATAAGTTTTGCGATTATTTCTATCAAAATATTATTGCTTTAAAAAAATCAATTTATCCATTCTAGAATTTAATCTACAGATCCCCTGGGCATTGTTCATGAATCCCTTGAGATCCGCGGGGCACAGTTTGGGAACCACTGCTTCACAGTAATTAAATCACCATATTTGCATCAAAGATTGTCCGCAACCTGTATCTTTGATCATACAATCTAAGGTGACAGGCAAGTCAGGGTTTGACTCCTGGTCAAATATGCTTAGGGTGTTTCTTCCTTTACTCCAATGATGGTACATTTATTCCAATTTTAATTTTTTATCTCTACACCATTAGTGTATTAAAAGCCTGGACGCATATTAACAGTTCAAAAAAATATATTCCATATCCAGCTTTAAAAATAAATATCAACTCTTGGTTAATTTATTAATAAAATAGTAACCAAGTGAAGGTAAGCTTTGAGTTAGATGTAAAGGTGATGTTTCACTCCAGCACTTGTGGGATATGACATGCTCTGTTGCAGTCCCTGGCGTAGATAATCACACCATTGTCACACACTGTGACTGTATTACTGTTAGTATTGTGTGGCTATAATCTTGGTAGGCCAACATGTGGTACAGTTCACATGTCGAATCTCTACAAAAGACACTTCACTCTAGGTAGGTACTGCTTTATCTTCTTTTTTATTTTAATTGATGGACCTTTTTTATTTCAACATTAATTCCAAACAGTCCAATATATTAAGATGTTTTGTAATTACTCAAATATGGATATAATTATGTTCTAATTTGTTATTATTAATTTAAAGAAAGGGCTTTTAACAATAATAAAAAATATAGTTGAAAAGTGACACTGGAACGAGTATTAAATCCGAGTCCTTTGTGTCCTGGTGGTATTTTGTAAATATTAAAATTAATTTACTGTGAACAACTGTTTATCTGTCAACAATGGAAATTTACACCAAAAATAATTTAAAAAGTTACATAGCTAACATTAAATTTTAAATGAATCATACTAGGGTAAATTCAAAACAAGGAGTTGAAATTAAAATTTAGAGAAATTGTACAGGCATTTGCTTGATAAAGAATGGGAAAAAAAAACCTCAGAACACCCAGTCGGGATTTAAACTCTGACCTTCTAACACGAGTAGCTAGAACACTAGTATGGGCTGGACAGTAAATTTGTGCTAAGTGAAACTAATGGCTTTATTGTTATTTACATTGATTAAATTAGTGTGAAGCTTGATATAAATTTTTAAAGTTGAAATGTTTTTAATAATTTTTTACAGTATTATAGTAGTAACTGAATACAGCTGTATATGTGAATTTACTTGTAAAAACTTGTAAATAAAACAAACACTTGATGGTAAAAGTATTGTGATGATTGAAACCAAAGGTTCTGGGTTTGATTCCTGTACTCAGCTTTATTTATATACTGTTTTCTTTGTGACCCACACTTGTTTGAGCTTTTCACATTTACACAGGTGTAGAAGGGATGGGGAAGGTATAATCAAAGGAAATACACCTGAAATTGGCATGGAGGGAGATTGAGAAACTATTTACAAAAAATATTCTTAGCATACCCAATCGATATTCGAAACCCTTTCTCCCCATCAGTGGCATTTCAGTCCAATCCAAGAGTGACATTTTAGATCATGCAACCACTTATAAAGGTTCGTAGTAATTCTTACAGCAACATATATTGGTACTGTGTTTCTTTAGCAGGATGTTATAAATAAGAGGGAAAATGCCACATTATCTGAATGGTAATGTTTTGGCATGCAAAGACAAAGATCCTGAGTCTAATTTAATGTTTTCAACTGTTGTTTTGGATTTGAATATCTAAATATTTTTAAATATATGTTTTTGTGTGTTTATTTCCAAAGGTAAGACAAGTATGATTGTTGCTGTATGTGTGATCGTGACACACTTGGTGACAGTGTCAGCAGACTGGGTTCAGCTCCCCATATTGGACCGCAGTGACAGCGGCTCCCAGCATACATGGTCTACAAGACGCCGGGTGACCAATAAAAACCCTAGTTTACTGCCTCAACAGTTTTTCCAACATACCACCTCATCACCGCATGTCGGCCAGACAACACCGATAACCAAGCCTTTACAACCTGCCACCATGGATTTGTCCATGAACAGGGAAAAACTTGATGTCACACCAACATCCAATCAGATCCATGACCCCCCTAGAAGCACCTCACAATTCCAAGTTTCTTCGATTAAAAACTTCACTGAAGCTTTGTCGAAAAGTTCCATGACTTTGCATAGCAAGGAAAAGCTCAAAGAGCTAGAAAACACATTGGTTGGGATCGATTCAGTTTTGCGGAGCATCCCATGGAAGTGCTGCGGTCCGTGCATCAAACGCTCAGACTGCAGACTCCGCACTCTCTGATCGGCAAGGTCAGGTTCCTGCAAGGCCTTAAGGACCATCTGCTCTTGTATGCAGGTGAGGCAAATAATAGGACCCCCTTCACCCTTACCGCCAAGATTGAGACATTTTAAACCATTGTGTAGTAGCTAATAGATAACAAAATATATTTAATAATCTTTAAAAGGTTCTTATGGTGATCTATTCATCCAATGCCAGTACTATCTATCAGCAATTTAAAATATCTAAAACAAAATAATCCTATTTATTTAATTTAACTAAATGAATTCAGTACTAACACTAACTACTAATCTATTACTAACACTAAACACAATTGAAGGCTACAGGGGAAAGTCACACTCCACACATATTCCAGAAAAACAACATTTATAAACTCCATGAGGATCCAACAAATATTTTTATTTAAATTATTTTAAATATGACATAGACATCTTTTAACCAAAATCTAAAGTGCATTAGAAAGGTATCAAGACTTTCTAACAGATGGCAGCACCCACTCCATTTGAGTTAAAAATTGGACTTTCCCCTCTACCCTTCTATTGCAATTCTGTTTCTTTGAGTTAGATAGTTCGATTTCCTGATAGCCAATACTAGCACTATTTACTCTTCACAACATTTTTCCATAAGTTAAATAGTCTACAATGCTGTTAGCCCTTGCTAGCACTAAACTATGCTATTATAACCAATACAAGAACCAAACTCTCAAACATATTGTTTCAGAAAAATTCATGAAGCAGTTGTTCCCCCCTCAGCAGGAGTCCCAGGCTCGTCAAAGTATGGGTTCCTTTAGTTTCCCCTCGCTCCAGGGTAGCCTCATGTCCATGTCCTTCCTCATGTTTGGGGTGTTCTCATCAATCTAGTACAGGTGAGTCATAGGTTCAAGCTTCGCTCTGTTAAACGCACACTAATTAAGTTCTCTTTATCTAATCCCTAGTTGCGTTTTTATTTTGTTAAATGATATCTCCCTAAAAGCATTAAAAATGCAAAATGGTTCAACCAGTACACCTGTAATATATACCAACCCAAACAAAACAACTAAAAATTCATACTTCTCAGGAACCCCAGCAAAAAAAAAAAAAAAGTATAAAGAACTTATTTACAACGGACATTACGGAATTCATTACAAGTTTTAAGATCTTATGTCAAGAATAAATATAATACTTAAAATATTTTTAAATGTAATGTAACTACTAGAGAAAAATATTAATTTTGCCATTAATTAGAAACTTATATACTCAATACTTTTTGAATAAAAAATAAATTAGTTTCATGGCTTGCAGCCTTAGTCAATCTAGAACTTGCAAGTATGACATAAGTTATTATTATTATTATTATTATTATTATTATTATTATTATTATTATTATCACTGTGTCTTACTACCTGTTAGGGTTATACACAATAAGTCTAAAGAACTCCTACTTTCAAATATACTGACTCAGCAGTCAAACCAGGTCATGTTTTTGAAAATAGTTTGTTTTGCCAAATAGCATGATGAAGAGTATTGGCAAAACTAGTAACTTAGAGGAAACATCTCTACTTTTTAGGTATATAACAGCAAGTTTTTAGACCTTTCTGTCATGACTCATTCCTGGCGGCTTGTACCTTGCAAGTGAAACAGATAGAAATACTAGCAGGTAAATTTAAAACCTCATCATCGGTACTAACCAGTTGAGTTCCACAACAGTTCACCAACTCGTGTCACTAAATAGTTTCGCCTGGTGCGGAAGGCCTTATTAGCAGTTTATGATCTATCGTGTTCGAAGCTCTTGCTAGTTGTTCACTGTTCAGTGTTAGTTGTAGAGTGTTCAGTTGTTCAGTGTTAGTTTCACAGTTTTCAGTTGTTTAGTTGTTCTTCTAGTATCTCCGGCGTACAAAGATGTACTGGACGAGCAAATAATTAACTGTTACCAGTTATTGGCTGCCATCATTTCAAAGACAAATTGCAATAAAATCGAAATTATCTTTAAATTTGTTAAAGACTAAGATAGCAGATAATACTGAAGCTATGGATCCTGCAGAACCGGGATCATCCAGCACAAACAAGAATGTGCAGATATATAAAACTGAAAATATTTCCCATTCGCACACAAAAAAAGAGGAAATACTTTGAAACATTTTTGCAATACGGATTTACTTTTATCTCCACACATATTGAAGAAAGACCTATTTGCCTGATTTGTAATGAATGATTGGTGAGTGAAAATCTCAAACCTGCAAAATTAAAAAGACATCTACACACAAAGCGTGTTTCCTATTCCATTAAGCCTGTACAGGTTTTCGAAAGGCTATTAGAATTAACAAAAAACAAAAACAATCTCTTGAAACTCATGTACTGGTCGATAAAAAGTACTTGAGAGCAGTGTTGCGAGTGGCAATTAGAATGAATGAAATTATTCACAGGAAAAAATATGCAGACAAATTTAAAAAAAATTCCATTGTCAAATGATACTGTGGGTAGACGAATTTTAGAAATAAGCAATGACCAGTGTGAGCAACTTATTGAAAGAATTAAAGAAAGTTTGAAATTTTCAATTCAGATGGATGAATCGACTGACATTACAAACTTCGCACAGCTATTGGCATATGTCAGGTATTGTTATGGTTACGGTTACGAAGATTTACTATTTTGTCGGTCGTTATATGGACGTACAACTGGTGAGGCAATTTTTCAAAAAGTGAATGAATTTTTCAAGGAAGTAGGGCTAGAATGGAATAACTGTGTTGGAGTATGTACCGACGGTACAGCGGCAATGGCAGGAAGAATAACTGGCTTTCAGGTAAAAGTTAAATCTGCAAGCGATAGACCTACTACTTTCACTCATTGCATGATTCATCGAGAGGCATTAGTGGCCAAGAAAATTTCTACAGCTCTGATTCTGTACTACAAGATGCGGCTAAGGTTATCAAGTCGTGCCTTTAATAGTCGCCTCTTTGCAAATTTATGTGATGAAATGGAATCCAATTTCAGAACACTTTTACTGCATACAGAAGTGTGATGGCTGTCAAAGGGACGAGCATTGAGACAGCTATTAGTGCTAAAAAAATGAAACAATACTATTTCTGTCTGAAAGTAACTCTGAATATGTCAATTTCTTTCACAGTGAAAATTGGCTGTTCAAATTGTGCTATCTGTCAGATTTATTTTAGAAACTCAATGAACTTAATATGTCTCTCCAAGGGGAGAGTACGAATATTTTCATACTGTAAGATAAAATTTATCCTTTCATGAAAAAATTAAACATTTGGAAGAATAAAGAAGAAAATAACTCATTTGAAATGTTTTCATACACAGAGGATTTTATTGTTGATAATATGCTTAGCTTTGACTTGACTAAGCAGATAATAATTGATCATTTGGTGTGCTTGGAAAACAATTTTCAGAAATATTTTCTACCGGAATTAGACAATAATCAATTATATTGGATTCAAAACCCTTTTATCGTGGAGATGGGAAATGTGAAGCATCTCTCCTTGAAAGCCCAAGAAGAATTTGCAGAACTTTCATGTGATTCAAACCTCAAACTTGAATTTTCAAGGAAAAACTTGAACACTTTTTGGCTTGGTGTTAAAGCAGAATTTCCAATATTGTCAGAGTTAGCGATGGCAACTCTTCTGCCATTTGTTACCACCTATTTGTGCGAATCGGCATTTTCAACAATGACGGCAATTAAAACCAAATAGCGCTCAAGTCTTAAGAACATCGAGATCGCTATGAGACCAGCAGTGACAAATATTAAGCCACGATTGGAGTTATTGTCAGAATAAGTAATCACAGCATCCATTAAAGGTAAACGTAATCTTATCTTTTGTCAGCCTTCAGTCAAATTTTCTTTGGTATACTCAAATTTGATATTACAAATTAATTAATATTATTTTTTTATTTTGCATTTTCTTACTTATATTTTGCATTTCAATATACTATATAAACACATTTTTAATATAATAAATTATTTGAAGAAATTTTTATTTTTGATATTTTCATACACTATTTTTTAATCAACATAATTCTTTAATGATATAGCTATACTTATATTTAAGGTACTTTATTTTTTCACTCATAGTTCCATCAAAAGGTATGCGCACAAACTAGTAAATCGACTATATAGTGTTATTACCATTTGCATTTATGACATTGAGTGAAGGGTTGTGAAAAAATGTATCTGGTCCAAAGGGGTCGCAGATGAAAATAGGTTGAGAAGCCCTGGTTTAAACCAAACCATTTGGCCAAATTTTGTATGTCGGCAGAAGCCGGCTATCTTCTGAACCTACATCATTAAGAATCATACTGTTTGAACTTGTTTATTTAATAAGCGCAATCCAACTTTTCCCCCCTCAACATTGGTAATGTGTATGGGTGATATAGCTCCATCATCCCTCTTGCCCATATTTTTTCTCATCCCGCCCTTATCACTTCATCTCACCAAAATTGAATTCTGGAGGCATGCTTAAATGTAGAATTGAGAGCTTTGAGTCCTTCCCATACCCCGAATTGGATCCTAGATTTATATGCCTGGCAATGATATTTTCAAGCTAGATATTACTTAGCTAATATGTTAGTAACATAAATGTTTATGTTTATGGGGGGGGGGAATTGTTTGTTGCAGACTCAAATGTAACAAATTGCAATTATTCTGTTAGTCATAAAAATTACTGTTTAAATTATACATTATACCATCTGTAATAGTTCAATAAAGGTAAAAAGACACATGTTAAATTCAGTTTTATCGTTTACCTTTAAGTCACATATTGATAAGAATCTGGACGTGTTAGAATTTTAAGCTATTATAAGCAAGTTATACACTGTCATTTTGTGTTAACAGCAAGTGATGAGCACTGTGCAGAACGGCGGGATGTCTGGCCGGCGGAGGAAACGTTCGCTTCACCACATTGTGAATACAGCCAGGATAATCAACCTCATGGACCAGTTTAAGGTTTAATTATTTAAATAAAAAGCACACGTTAAAAAAATTCAAATAAACCAAGACTCATATTAAAAAGTTTTAAAATCTAAAATTACTTATTTTAAAATGATTAAAAATTAAAGTCATGATAAAATATAGGAATAAATTTTAAATATATGTGATGGTAACAAAAATTAATGATTCAATTTAATGTTCCTGAGTTAAGATTAAAAAAACAAACAAAAAAAGTTATTTCCTGTCCATCTGCAGTGCAACTGTTTACTTGGTGCTTCTGGTCTCTTACCTAAGAGAGAAATTGGAGCATTAATAATTTTTAAGATGTACTTAGTACAATTTGCATTAAGGTGTACTTGTTACCATATTGCAATAAGCTATTTGTGTTCTAAAATCTCCACAGAGATACACCATTCAATGTAGTATTTTATATTAGCCTCATATTCTTTTCCATTCATCAACAAAACCAGTTTGCTCAATTGCTGACCTTGACATTTCAATGGCCATCTTCTTCACAGTATCTTTTTTGTTAGGTTCTTTACCCTGCCCTCCCACCCTTTTTCACCACCATCAAACCCTTGAACTTCATTGGCACAAAACACATCCCAACAAGTAGAGAGAAGAGTTAAAAATTGGTCATTCATCACTAGAGACACAATGCAAGGTAAATAAATCATTACACCCGACCAGAATTCAAACCCTGACCACCCCACTTCAAATCCCAGCTGGGTATATTGGCAGTGGCTTTCCCATCTTTTCTTCTTAGCTATCTTTCTTGTCCATATCCCTTATCTATAATAACAGCTGTTGTGTTTAAAGTAAGGTTAAAAAAATATGTCCCTCCTTCCCCCCACCCCCATGCCAAAGTTAAACATCAATACAACTCTAAAATTGTTTCAAATGTTTTGTTTCAGTTTGAGCATAAAGAGTTCGACTGAATATCGTGATATACTGGTACCTCATCTGAAACTAGGAAGCAGCTCAGCCCTAAAATAATGAAAATGATTGTAAACAGAGTTAACCACAGTTTAACATAAAATTAGGGCATCAATTATTTAGAGGGCGTGAACCTTAGCGGTATTGGGTGGTATTTAGGATTGAATCAGGGAAAGTTTAATTTTTAAGAAAAATATATAAAAATAATCATCTATTACACTAGAAAATGTAGACTTTTCTAAATAAAAACATAGTTAATAATGGAATCAAGCTAAGAAAGCAGAATCTACATGATTACTGAAGAACATGGCTTCTACATAAGAACACTTAATTGATAAAATAATATGTATAAAAGTTGTTTTTCTCTCCAACAAGAGGTTTTAACATAACAAGTGTTGTCTTATACTCAACCACAAATAAAATATGCATCCAGGTCAATGTTTACAACATTCCATAAAAACTATACTTTTGTTTTCATCGCAGAGCCATTGAAATATTATTAGATTATCTTGATTCAAGGCCATACTGATAAGGGGTTTAGTAATTCAACCCTCCTATGAAAGTATTATTAATAATGTATTTTTATATTCCTCCTCAATGCATAGCTTAGTAGCTTATTGAAGTATTATAAATTTCATAGCACCTATAACCACAATTATGTTTAAAAAAAACTAGAAAATTGATTCAAAAGGGATTCCTTACACCATCTTCTGTATTGGGATTTCACTGTGGACCGCCGCAGGTAGAAACTTCCTTTCCCAAAATACATTTCTGAATAAGGACCTGGCTTGACCAACCTTAGACTGTAGTCTCAGTTTTGTTTTCAATGTTTGTTGTTGAAGGAGAAAACATAATCCTAATCTTCTCATTCAACCATGCATAAATAGAAATACTAATAATAATATCTGGTTGGGAAAGTTTTTTTAAAAATAATTATTATTAGATGTTTTATCTTTTGACAGGTCCATTGCCTTGTCCACATCGAGTCTTCCAGCATGTCCTATTAGCAGCTTTCTTTTTTAACATTCTCCAGCTGTTAATTTGCCACCGCAAATTATTGATTTGATATTTTGTTTGTGGTGTGTATTGTTTTTGACTTAGGATGTTGAGAAAATGACACTTTTTTAATATCCTTTAATTTCTTTAGTTTTGTGTATATACTTCTACAGCAGCTCTAAAATTAATGTGAATAAAATCAAAAGTGAAGGTAAAATAAATCGTTCTGTTTTGACTTATAACATGGTATTTTTAAAGGTGGATTTACCGATTTTTCTATTGTTGTCTGTAACAATGGGTGTGTGAAGCTTTGAAACTTTGAAAAATACTGACAGCTATTAATGTTAAATTAATGCCATTCTAATATGTTGAAAATTGATAATCATATGAAAAAATCTGAAGGAATTGAATTGCATGTTGTAATAATTTGATTTATCAGATTAGAACGAAATATTACAAACAATTTTTGCGATAAAACATTTTATATATTATTTTATTGCATAAAGTTATAAAATTAAGCCCAATATAATTTTTTCAAACATAAAACCATTAATAAAAAGTATTTGAACTTCGATTCGGCTTCAAGACTATTTTGTATATTCGATTTAAATTTGATTTAAACCATTCTGTTTCATTCCCACCCAGACTGCTTGCTATATCAATCTGAGGTATATTTTATTATCTACTGTAATATATTTGTTTGGTTAGTGCCAATAGAATCTTAGTATAGTACCAATGTGGGAAAGTCAACTATGTTTATTTACCATGCTCTTTAAGATTCAGATTCAAGGTTTGTAATAAAATAAGATTCAGATTCAAGAAAAAATGAATTTGACACATTTCTAAAACCACACAAAAGAAAATCCAACAACCACAACAAACATAAAAGAGATCTTGTTAAAACTAACTGGAATTTAGTGTTTTGTTTCAAGATACTAATTAGATAAAAATAATAATTTATTTTATAAATACTACACAAAGTTCTTTTTCGTGAATAATTTGTAATTTTGCAAACTAACAAATAAATGTATTTATTTTAGGGTATAATTCAAATTTATATTTTTTTATCAACATCCATTCTGGGAATGTAATAGCTTGGAAAGAGTTTAAAAAAAATATGTACAAGTTAAACAAAATAATGTTTATATAAATCATTTACAAACATGATATAAGTGCATGCATCGACTACACACTATGGTTATTTAGTTATGATTATTGCTTGTTTCTAGATTTTTTTTGCTTGAATTCTGTATTTGCCTGTTCAAACTTGAGTCTTGCCTCTTGGTAGATGGATAGAATGTTGTATTTATATATTGTATTAAATTATGTTATTTATTATTGTTTTTATAGAAATGACTGACCGGTGAGAGTAGGCCTGCTTGGAAGAAAAGGAGAGCTGGTTATCTAATGTTGAGACCGGGAGGGGGGGGAGGGGCTAGATTTGATTATTGATGAGCGTTTCCAGTTTACGAAGCTGGGAAGCATTACAACTATTGAGGAGGGCTTGTAATACCTAGTACTATAGCACGAGTCAAAATCTGCATGGTTATGGTTTGTGATTGGTATCAAAAGGGTGACTATTCATTCGTTGTCTGGTGTGATCCTGTGGTGAAGCCAATGTTTTCAGCAATGGAGTAGTTACATTGTTGGTAGATAAAGATTTTCTGTGGAACAGTCAAAATGGCCTTTGATGGGTTATTCCAATTGTGTTAGTCTGCAAGAGAATTAGCTGGAATGATGGAGAATTTTGCAGGTACTGCATTTAGGTTTGTTGCACGGGTAGGAACCTTTGGCCTGATGTTTGTTGTTGTTTGTGGCTGGGTCAAGTAATCTAGGATGAACCAGAATGTTGCGGAGATCGGGGAGGGAGTTTGAATATGATTCTTGGAACACTGTTGGGAAGATTTTGTGTGAGAGGTGAGGTTAGGATATTGTAGCTTGTGTTTAGTTTAAATCAGAGTTTGTCTAGTCCTTCATAATACTAGGTGGTGAGCTGCGAGTCATTTTAAGGTTGTTTCTTGATGGGCTCTTGATTGGATCCGGCTCTGTTTATTTGGCTGTTGACAATTTGTTTAGGGTATCCTTAGGCTGTGAAAGCCTTGAGAGTTGTTGACAATGCTTGTTAAGGTCCTATTCCTCAGAAAATATACGTTTGGCTCTGGTAGCTAGCATTTTACACGAAGAGGATGATTGCTTTGGAAATAGAGGTTCAACAGTGGTCGGTGTGTACTGTTGTATTTATGTTTCCCTCATGATGGTTCAGTTCCAGATTCAAGAATATGGATATCTAACCTGTTCAGGAACGGTAGTAAATTAGTTTCAGAATTTGTCCAAATCATGAAGATTAGCTTGGGTCAGTCTTAGAACATGATTTTGAACTAAATTAGAGGATTCAAATTTTAATTTTAAAATAAAATAAAATGTATCACCATATCAGATACTATTTAAACAAACCATTCTATATATTGAGAGATGTGCATAGCTTCGAAACGTTGAAACAAATATCAACTTTGACTTTGCTTCGAAAAAAACCCTTTGGCTTTGACAACATTAGAATCTTCGCCAATACTGCTAAAATATTGTAATTCCGAGCTGTTATATAGAGCACAAGAATATATTCATATGGAAAAAGTCTGAAGCAATTGAATAGTTGTGTTAATAACTTGGTTTATCAGAATTAAACCCACTTCAGTGGCCGCATGGTCTAACGCGTTACTCTCGCAGTAGACTAGACTGCCAATGACGGGGAGATCGAGGTTCAAATCTCAGTCAGGTGTACTGAAGGAGGTTTTTCAAAATTGGTTTTCTACTCTCCCTCCATGCAAATGTGGGTACGTTTCTTATAATATATTAACTCCCTATAACCACTAGCATAATAACCCTAACGGGTAGTAAGGTGTGATACTAAAATTAAATCAGAATTTAACTAAATATTAGAAACAATTTAGCAATAAAACATTTTCCAAATGATTTTGTGCATAAAGTTATATAGATAACAAAAATTTAATATTTTTTCAAACATAAAAAAAAATAAAAAAATAAAATCAAACCGATTCAGCTTCAAGACTATTTCATACATTTAATTTGAGTTTGCTTTGAATTGAAAAAAAGATGACATTGTACACTCCCACTATATATTATATAGAATAAAAAGTTCAGACATCCAATCTTGAAGAAAGACTGTGCTATATATATATATATATATAAAAAAAGTATTTAATATCAATGTTTTCAAAACATATTTTTCTCTTTATTTTATTTTATAAATTAATTTCACCCCATACATACACATACAAGATGGAAATAAGTTTATGACTGATATATTACTGCATTTCCAAACCATTGTGACATTTCTATTAAAAATAGGTAATGTTAGCCTATGTAATAAAGACAATACCATGAGCATGCTATACACATATTTATGATAATACTTTACATTAAGTTTCATCAATTATTTAGCAAATTTTGTTTCATAATCAAAGTGTTATATGCAATAATGTTATAAACTTTTTTTTAATAAAATCATAATTATGAGTTTGTTTTAAACTACTTGCTTTATATTACAACATATATTTGATTTTTAAACAAAATAATGTGTGAAATGTCTACCCTCACATTTGTTCGTGAAAGTAAAATAAATGCAAATAATTTCCGAAAGTATTCTTTTGTTTTCATTTTGTACTCCACACTTTTTTAAGAAAACAATAAAAATTGTATGTTATCGATTATTTCAGGCAAAATGGAGTGGTCAAAAAACTGGTATATAATAGATTGTGTTATACATTGAAAACATTTTACTATATTATTAGTAAGACAGTGTAGAAACAATGTACAATAATTTAAAGCAATTGATAGTGGAGGGAGCCAACGGGTAGTAAGAAAAAATACCTTGCTGAGTATTTTTTTTACAATTATTTCATACATTATATCTTTTAAATCAAACATAATTTTGTATTTATTATTCCAAGTATAGTCCCTTTAGTTTTAAAGTTATTTTTAATTTTAATTTTTCTTTTCAAACCATATTTATTTACATCAATTTGGCACTACTGCAAGTTTTCAGTTACATATTTCAAATCATTCTAGAAACATGTAGTTTTATAACCTATCTTTGTTGTGTCTCTTCTAATGATAATTCAACAATGTGTGAAGTGTAATATAGTGCAATAGTTTGAAAATAGAAGAAATGAAGAGAGAAGTGTGTTTTTCAATCTAGGCCTAACCTAACTATTCTTTCAGGTTGGCTTCCTTCACTATCAATTACTTTACATTATTGTACAGCGTTGCTAAAATGTCTTATTATACATTTCAAAGCCATTATGCACTAATTCATTTTATTATATGATTAGTGTTATTTTATAGGTATTTATAATATCTATCAAAAGTTTCAGATGACATTACTTAATCAATTAAATACATAAAGTAAGATCTAGTAATTTTTATTGATGACAGAGAAGGTTCTTTGTTTGAAAATTAAACTGTAGACATTGTTTTTTCAGTCTTTAACACATTTTTTAAAATCTGGGATTTCACTTATAGTGAACTTTGAATCACAAGTACCAAACCCAATTTATTACCATGATCAAGAAACTTAATAATGCCAGGATTTTAATTTAAGAGTCTTAGAATGGTTGGACACAATTAAGGCTGTCTTCCCCAAAGAACGAGGCTCACACACTTCTATATGTTAAATCACAAGGAAATTTGGAGGTTTTCGAGCTAAAACATAATAATACTTCAGTGATTAAATAAGCACAAATACAAACTGGTCATTAAACTCTTCGAGTATCTTTAAAGCATAAACTAACAAATTGAACAACCCAAAAATTTAGTTACGGTATTTTATATAAGTAACTTAAAAAAAATTCCCCTCCTGATTTTGTAAAATTTATTTGAGATATCCAACGTGTAATTTCTTAACAGAATTATTATATCAGCACATGAGAATTTCTATAAGCGACATCAAAAGAGCCAACCAATTTTGTAGGGAAAGTTTTTTCACATGCCTTCCAGGGTTCTTTAACATTCCACAATTGATATAGGACTGACAGCTTTATTTTCCCTCTGATGGAAGTTATACTAAGGATTTTTACCGCTCAAGAAAGATCTTGTCAACCCTGGTTGGGTTTGAAGCCATAAACATTGGGTCCTGAGGCGAGTACCTTACCCCAAGACCACCAAGGTCGAATTGAACTGAATTTTAATTCCAGATGATTCATGATAATTAATGAGTCTTGAGATTTAAATGAAAGAAGTACATTTTTTTTTCTACATTATAATTATTTTGTTTTTTATTTGCTATTACTTTCTTATAAATGAACACATTCTAAACTAAACACATATACATTTAATAACCACACTTTATGAAATATGAATAAATGTATCAATTAAACAACTTTGTTAATAAAGCATAAGACTCACATACATTCAGTAACTTAGGGAATGTTAGGAAAAATACTCTCATTAGCATGGGGTACAGTTTTGACCATTAAAAGTGGCTAGCTTACAATGTACACATATGATGAATAGTTAGTGAAACTCTACATTTAATTAACAATCAATTAATTAATAAACTTATATCACAAAGATATAACACTCATATTTAAAATATAATTATAGTTGTAAGAGTAAAGGATTTTAAATAAACATATTTAAGTGCAATTTAGAATTATTTTTTGTGACAAGTTTTGCAGTTACATACAAATTGTATGAGTAAGGACACAGCCATACTTGTGAGTAAGTCATTGTGACACCACTACATTAAACCCAGTAATTTTATGGGTGACACTAGGGGTTTTATGGGCGACACTAGGGGTGTGCAAAGTCCACTTTTTCAATTCGAAACGAACTCGAATTGAATATATGAAAATAATATTCTCGAAGCCAAATCAAAGTTCGAATATTTTCTTTTAGTTTTTTTATGCTTGAAAAATATTATATTGTGGTTATTTATACACGTCCTAACTTGATGCACTAAGATTACTCGGAAAATGTTTTATTGCACCATTGCTTGTAATAGTTCGTGTTAATCTGACAAATCACAACTTAGAATTAAATTACTTCAATGTTTTTATATGAATATTAATTTGTAATGAATAAAACAGCTCAGAATCGTAATAATTGAGTATTTTAGCTGTCCATATTTTTATTGGGGAAGCATCGAATCTAATGTTTGTTTCGAAGCCAAGTCGAAGTTTCGAAGCTTCACACACCCCTAAGTGACACAAAGTCATTCACTTTCAGACCATGTTTCTATCACAAGGCAGTAGTTGTGTAGTTTGTTTACCCCCTCATATAATAAGGCTATATGTGCTGGCATCCTGATTGCAAGTATGGTTGTACCCTTGCATTTGTTCTTATCACATGGTTAATGGTTAATATCACAGTTAAATGAACACTTGTTCACTGGCAAGACTGTCAGCAAATGGCTTGACGATCTCGCGTGTAGCAAAGTAGAAGATGAGACCAAATGTGATGGAAATAGGCAAGGCAGGGAGGGCCTTCTTGAAGATTGCCAATAGCAGTAGGGTGAGACACAGACCCTAGAAGCAAAACCACAGATGTATTATTATTATTATTATTATTATTATTAGCACCGCGTTTTACTACCCGTTCGGGTTATACGCACTTACGCTAATGTGCAATGGTAGGGTGATTGTGAGATGAAATGGAGGACCTACAGTTTAACGTGGAATCCGAACCATGGTGGAGGCCTGGCATTCCTCACATTCACAAGTTGTGATTAATACACGTCTTGTCAGAGGTGAAGGAAGGGATCAGCAATCAGATAAGTCTGTGCCAGGACCGAGGATTGAACCCCGGACCCTCAGCACAGAAGTCTGACACCTTACCCCTAGACCACCAGGTCACCAAAACCACAAATGAGAGTGAAAATGAGATTAGGAAATCACTTCATAAACATATATAGTTCAAGGGTTCCTAATGTACAACCCTTAAGTTTATGTGTGGCCTGTGACCATTTTTGCATTTTACAATAACCACGGGGAAAGATGTAATGAATGGTTGATGCTTGAAAGAAGCCAAAGAATTATAATATTTTGTAGCCTACTTAGAAATAAAATGTTTATTAACTGACCTATAAAATAAAGAAACCTGAACTTTATGTAACCATGAAAAATATGATTAAAAAAATGCATTTAAAAGGGGGGGGTTTAAGTTTCAAACAATCTTTTTTCAAATTTAGAATCTGTTTTTTTACATGTTGAATTTTAATGAAGTTTGATGTTTACTGGTTTTATCGCTAATTTCAACATATTTCACATTTAATTCATGAATTTCAACATTTCAAATTGAAAAATTAAAAATGGCAAAGATAATAAAAATATTTGCTCTTTTATGAAGATTTGGATAAATTGTCTAACCGATGCAATGTTTTTCTTAATAACATTGACGATAATTTATTGTAGAGTGATTCTACACTGTCATGATAAAAAGTTAATAAAATCGACATTTTAATAAGCTAATATTTCCCCAAAATATGCTTCAATAACTTAATTTACCATATAAGAAAATGTAGGAATTATAAACAATTAGAAAATTGAAGTGTTTCATATTTTGTTTATTATTCCTTAGTGTAATCGTCCATGATCACATCTTTTGTTTCATTTCCATTCCTCTATGTGCAGTTGCACATGCGCATTGTACGGGCTCTCGTTAGACATGATTTTATTGAGAAATTAACTTCAATTCAATTTTTAATGCTTATAAAAGTTGATGCTGATACTTTAAAATTAAAAATAATATGACTAAAATAATATTTCTAGCAAACAATATGAAACAGTAAATGCTTTTTTAATATAAATATGGTAAGTTTGGTAAAATATGTATTGCAATAAATAAGATCAACATTCATTTTAAACAGGTTAACCAACATAATTCTATAGCAAAATAGTAACTAAACTAGAGCTATTTTTGTAGCTAAACGTATTAATTAATACGAGTTTTAAATATCTTAAGTTTGAAAACGTTTAATATAATAATATATTCTTGATATTACATTTTTAATTTAACATAAATTATTATTTTAGAAAGAGACCAGGTAAAAATAGTAAAAAGAATCATTCAATTATTTAGTAAACTTCTTAGCTATTTTTATTTTCATTGCTTTGTCATGGCAATACAAGTAAACAATATCAATCAAGTATAATTCAAAATGGACAACAACAATGAATAAATTTACTGGTCGAAAGAGGTTCTATAGTTTTATTACGTTATTAATGTGAAAACTGAAATTAATTTTTAACAATTTGCTAAGTAACTGAATGATTTATATGTAGAAATGCTGATATTATCTCAATTAAATAGACTATGCTTACTATTATGTTTTAAAAATTGATTATTAAGTACATCAAGGGGAAGCTTGAAAATAACGAGCCAACAAAACTTTCGATCTTGAGCTTAAGCAACAAGCTTGGAATACAAGTACTCGCAGGACCCTAGTATTCGACAATATTTTTTCCCCCCACTTTTCAGATTTTTTATTGTTGCTTTTCAAAATGGATTTTCACACTTTGGTTCACTTTTATTTACTGAAAAGTTCATGTCTCCAACTATAAATGACAAACAATTAAACATGGGCACTGAAAATGGTAG
Organism: Timema podura; assembly: GCA_033556935.1. Taxonomy (NCBI): domain Eukaryota; kingdom Metazoa; phylum Arthropoda; class Insecta; order Phasmatodea; family Timematidae; genus Timema; species Timema podura. Next base: position 19,183,909 of record JAVRXN010000008.1, read on the forward strand.
CCTCAAAAGCTTTAAAAAGGTATATCAGGAACCTTTGTTTTAACTTAGCCTGTATGAGAAATGTATACCTTTAAATTTTAACCTATTAATGTTTAGTCTTCTATATTAAAAAAAATAATGACTTTATTTTAAAGTTGGGTCAAATCAACTATTTTAAGAATCCAAATTTTATATCTTGGAAAAAATTATGAACCTAGAGGAAGTATAAATATGATACAATAATAGAAAATACAAATAGTAACTAAATATTAACATTATTTCTAATAATCCATTCATTATAACATTAAGTTAAGTGTTAAATTACTGGTCTGGGGCCTGGTTGTTAATTTCATTCTATAATTATAGTTGGTTCTAACCACCAATAAGCAGTATTAAAGCTCTAAAACTTTTTTTTTAAGGATATGAGTCTTGAATACAAAAAAACACGTGTGGGTGTGGCCTGTCAAATATCTTTAGTTCCAGAAAAGATATGAGATGGCCTCAATGCTACATAAGTAAATTCCACAGTGTTCCTAAAACAAATTTTAATGGACCAGACTAAATGTAACCTTACTATGAGGATTGCGACGAAGCAAGCCAGCGTGGTGTTCCAGTCCCCATATGATGAAGCCTTACCCACAAGGACACTGTAGAAGATGAAGTCACCAAGTCCTAACTTTACACCACCTAAAAAGGGGGAGGCAAATGAGACACATTACCCTATTGTCAAATAACTCACAAATTTTAGAGGGGAAAAAATATTTTAACAGCAGCCTTTTGTGTAGTCTTATCCCATGGTCAAATGGTCAATAAACCCTACTGCAAATCTAGTAGGGCCTTATGATCACAAGGATTGCCAAAAACAATTCAGTATTTGTTGATAAGTCTCTTTAAGAAAATACACTTTTCGAATTTTGTGATGTATTTTGTTATTAGTGAAATACGATAAAGGAAAGTGATATAGAAACACATAATACAATAACAACATGGCTTTTACGATTAAAAGAACACACAAAGTTTGAATATTTATTATTAGTTGTTTAATACTCTATGCAATTTTATATTGTCATTATTTATAAATTTTTATGCCCTTAAAATACTTGTAAAATGTTTTATTGCACAATTTTTTGTTTTATTCTAATAAATCCAGTTATATCACAACTTAAAATTCAATAAGTGGCTTCAGACTTTTTTGTATGCATATTAACTATAAACAGCTCAAGATGGCAATAAGTGACCATAATTAAAGTATTTTTGTTGTCAATATCTTTATTAGAAAATATTCTTAATTGTTGAAGTTGGAAAAATTTTTGGAGCCAAGTTGAAGTTTCAAAGCTACCCCTACTGCCACTGGACAGAAAGGTAATGGATTCCTCTTTAAGAAAATTGATCGTTTACTGCCCAATCACTTGCCCCGGGTTTCATTCTATTGAAACTCATCAGGAGAGAGTGTGGAATGTGCATCACAACTTTTAAAAGAAATCTCCTTCTAGAAACAACTATCATCTCTTTGTTTTGTTCAGTGGCAGCACTGTAAAGTGTGAAATGTGTTCATCTTTTCATTAGAGCTTTATTTCCCTTTTATGCATTTATAAACTTTATTCCTGTACCTTCTTCTATATATAGATATCTAATCACGCCGTTCCCTTATGGGGCAGGCAAGAAACTGTAAAAAAACAACAACTCCATACTTAATCCATCCTCACTAACTCTGTCCACACTTCCCTATCCTTATATACTTCCTTCGCTTCAACAAAATTCATATACCGAGTCATATGCTTTTTATTCTTAAAACTCATGTTTCTCTTCTTCACACATTCGCCTATAACATTCAACCACGTCTTACATGGCCTACCCCTTCCTTTTGATCCACACACTCTAAAATATGTGTTTTTTGGTAGGTAATAGAAATGGCTCTAATCCATTTATTTTGGAATCTTTCTTTTAGAAAAAGCAATTATGAGTTGCTATATGAAACAATAATAGTCTTAATTGACATTCATTCATATTTATATAATTAGTAAAGTAATGATATGGGGTCCTGTTAATAGCTTTGTCTCAGAATTTAGTTACAATAAACAATCTATTAAGTTTTAAATTAATAAAATATGTTAGTATAATGTTTTTATTTCTGGTAAGAGGCCAGTATCGAGTGAACAGCTAAACTCAAGATGGACAAGGAATAGTGAGGTTAAATATATTTTTAATATTGGTAAATTTTCACATACAAACTTGTTTTGTTTTAAAAACTCTCCTTAGGAACATTAAATTGAATCATAACTAATGTTTTGGTTACTATCACGGTATATTTAAAATTTAATCCTATAAGCTACTATGGCAAGTTTTTAGATTAATTAAATTTATGCAATTTTAGATTTTAACATATGTTTGTTTTTTATTTACATAGTTAAGTTTTAATATATTGTTTATTTATTCAACCTAAGTTCAACTTGGTTTGATATTTGGGAGCCTCATGAAAAACTGGCTCGATATCAATTTGAGTAAAAAAAAATTTGAGTAAAAAAAAAGTGTCTGAACATACCATCACCCAGAGACTACACTTCGACACTTCGTCGCGATACAACCAGTTACACCCAAAGCCACAAACAAGAGTATCCAAACCTAGATATCTTAGACCTTGTAGAAGATTGACAACACAAAACAGGGGAAGGCACAAGTACCTGACATACTTAAAGCAAAGTTCAAAAGATCAGCGTAAACAATTGAGGTCTAAATGCAGATTGGCCTAACCAATCGACTGAGGCAGATTCTATGCCATAATCTGCTGCTGATGATGATCCGACCAGCCATAATGTTAAATACTCTTAGATAAATTTTTAAGTGAAGAAATAAAATATTGTTTACATTCCAGCAGTGCTTCTTCTTCTTCTTTTTCCCCTCCCCTCTTTTGTTTACAACCCAAACTAAAGTTATGAGTACCTTACACACTTACGTTCCTCCTCCTCAAGTTCTCTGTAATCTGCCTGCACGGCTGGCTGGGTAGTGACCCTATAGCTGGCCGACCTGCTGCCAGTGTTCTCCCTCACATCTTGTTGACGGCGCTCTGCCCTTTCTCCGTGTGTTGCTACCCACTCTCGGGAGAAGCCACTCTCCGGATCATCTGGAACTATTCGGGAAAATATTCACATCTCACAATATTTGATTCAGAGTTATTACAGAAAATGATCAATACAATGTTTTAGTGATGTGGTTAATTTTTAATTAATAGTAGCTTGCTTCGGTGGCATCACTCTCATGTTACACTAGACTACCGATGACAGGAAGATTGAGGTTAGAATCCTGCTAGGGTGTAATGAGGGTGGTTTTTTCAAAATGGTTTTCAACTCTCCTTCCATGCAAATGTGAGTACACTTCCTCTAAATTCAACCTCCTTCATCCCTAGTTCATTAGGGTAGTTAGTACATTTAATATACAAGCTGAAAACGTAGCAAGATCCGCTGCAAGAAAAAATACTTGAACAATTTTATTTTTTCACTTCATCTTATTAACCATTTAGGCTGTCTGCAATTTTAATTTCATTAATGGAGTAGAATTGAGGAAGGTAGAACTTAGAAAGAATATATATGAATTTGTGAGGAGGAAGAGTGGGAAACCATTTATGGAAAACCACACATAGGCATGCGCAGAGTGGGTGTCATGGCACCCCCACTAGCCACAAAAAAGCAGGAGAGTGACAAAAGTACCTAACATTTTTTTTTAGTGTGTGTCAATGGATACTCCATGGATAGAAGTTAATGTAGGCTTGAGATCCTGCTACACCTCTCATGGTCCCATTCATTGAGCCAAGGCTGGCTATGGATACAGATGAGTTTAAGGGGAGACGGACGGACACCCCTATGTGCTCCATGTTAATTTTATTACGTTTATGTACCTTTATCTCAGAATCTACATGAGATAGGAACTTGACATTTTTTATCACATATTAAATACCATGTGTTCTAAAAAGTGAACCACTTTTTTGGTAATATTTAAAGGGGTTCTCTATTGGAATTTTTTTGCACTATGAGGTAAATGTTAAACCTATGGTCACAAAGTGGTTCAGTTCATGTATTCTAGTTCCGTAAACATATGGTGAAAGTTTGAGGTCGTTATCTTTAATAGTCTTAGAGAAAAAGGTAATTTAGTACAAATAAATACATTTTACAGGAATTGCAATTCAAGAAAATAGCTGCAAGTCCATATTTAATATTAATAATACCTTATATAAAGCAATGTTTGCACCTGTCAATATAGACAAGGACCATATTCAGGGTCATCAACATCTTCTTTTTCTTCAATCTTCCTTCTGACATTTATTTTTGTTTGTCGAGATGTCTTAAAATTTTCTTCCACTGCATATTCGGCTTTTCTGACTCAGTCCACGTCAAGTTCAACAACACTATTGACACAATTAATACCTGGTTCAATTCCCATTTTCTTTAGAACTTTACACTTTGCTTGATTCCCGTCATTGAAACTAAGTACTGCATAGTACACACCAGATTTTAGGGTTTCATACCTCACGAACGTTGTTTTTGGAATCCTAGTCCAAATTACAGAATTTAGAGATTCATTGACTTTTGGGTTCTACCATGAAAACATTTACTCAGTAGAGGTGGATTAGAGAGATCCCTGAAAATAAGCTTGATTTTGTCACAGACAGCTGGAATCAATGAATTTTGATGACTGTATGATTTTCCTTCTGCCAAAGCTTTTTTATTTATATACACCAAGTAATGTTACATAAGCCATGTTGTGGATCTGTGGACGCTTTATGGAAAAATGTTGCTCACACATCTTTTTCATTGCATTCAAATCATTGCAGTTTCTTCTTATAGCTGCCCCATAATAATTTTGCAATAGGTCGATTCTCAGAGTCAGTAAGTCGGCCCTTTTTTCACCAATGTGTTTTCCATCTTCCAAAACTACACCTTTCAAATCCTTTCTCAGTTTCCTCAATCTTGCTCCCATTCTTTTCTAGACATGCCCTACACATTCCAGCTTAAATATTTCAAAATCTTTTCCATAAGAACTATTTTCAACAACTTTTTTTATATCCCTTTGAGTCACCATCTCCAAGGTAGTTCTTATATCGCACGCCATGTATTTCTTCAGATCTTGAAAATATATTCACTGCTCCTGCAACCTCCATTCCGCCACTACTTCCTTGAAAGTTAGTTACACAATTTTTTTAATGCTTTTCTTTAGCTTCTTCTGTATTGTTCGCTTTACAACCATGACAATATTTAGTTAGTATGTCTACGTCAATCACCTTTCCAGTATCTAAGCTGGTTGCTGATACGTCATTCAATGATGTGTGGCCCGTTTTCTGCCAACTACCATCGACAGCAATAGTAATGTCTGTAGGTAGAAGATAATTTTCTTCAGAGAAAAGTTTATTTTCTTCAATAGCTTCTTTTGTTGCTTGCTTCAATGATTCTTTGGCTGAGTTTTCAATAGCTTCACTAGATCTCTTTACGCGAAAAAATTTCGCATTTGGTGGTGGAAGATTCATCACACCAAAAAGTGACCTTCCAGCTGTTTGTCCTTTTACAATTGTTTTTAGTCCATACATGCCCCTAAGATAAATCTCAAAAAAGTTTCCTACCTTTTTGAGGTCCAAAAAGCAGTTTCATGGTTACAATTACAATATACAATGCACAACTTTGTTGCAAGCCCTTGGCGACAAACACTTTTTTTCCAATACTGACAAAGTATCCAGCATCAGACAATATCTACACAATGATGAACTATTTACAACATGTGACAGCAGTTATATTATATTATACATTATTATACAATTACCAGGTTTTGTGTTGAAATCCTTTTCATTCACTGGTAATGCGTTTCCTTTCATATCTTTTTACCTGAAGTTGATAAGTTAGGGCTAGCTAGTCTGGGCCTATAATGATCATTGTCAATTTCAAAACCTAACCTAGGTGTTGATGGTCCTACTTTAGGTTCACAACTAGTTACAAGGTTACTATCAACAGTATTAACATTATTTACACTATCAATAGATTGATATTGATTCCCACTATATTTTCTTCTCTTCCAGATGTTAGATGATCTTGGCATTTTATTGAATATAATTGGTTAGGTCCAATAACAAACAATCAATAATAACAACAACCAAGTTATTTTCCATCAACAGCTGTTCAGTATTATAAAAACAGTGTGGCCAACATAAAGTGAAAATTTTACTAAAATACCAAGCTTAATAAATTATAACAAATAGGTAGGTGGTATTCAATTGGTGACAGTAAGTCAGAAAGCAAATTAAATTAGCATGTATGTGTCTTTTTTTTTTAAACTATTAAATAAATATAGTTTTAAGCATATTAAAATTGATATCATTATTTTCCAAAAATAGCAGTGAATTTTTTAGGCTAAAAAATCTAGAATCAGATTTAAAAAAAAAAAATTAATGTCTCCCCTTAAAAATGGTATTTTTCTGTCAATGGATTTCATAGTTACCCGCCGTGGTGGCGTAGTTGGCTAACGCGCCAGTCGTGTTGAGTCAGACACGAGGACGGGAGATCGAGTTCGAATCTCGGTCGGTGAACTGGGTGGTTTTTCCTAAATGGTTTTCCACTCTCCTCCACGCAAATGCGGTTCACTTCCTCTAAATCCAACCTCCCAATTCCTAATCCATTAGTGTAATTAGTACTTAGGCGTATAACCCGAACGGGTAGTAAGACGCGGTGCTAAAAAAAAAAAAAAAAAAAAAAAAAAAAAAAAAAATCCATGTTTATTTATATAGTTTATTTTTCTTAAAATAAGCTTGTAAAATAAAACAGTGATACCTTCTTGTTTTTAATTTATTGTAATTGTTTGAAAAAAAATCTAAATAGATTCTCAGAGGGAAACAGGGGAGGCATCGTTCCATCCACTTCATCTTCCAACTGGCACCCCCAACAGCCACACCCTGTGCATGCCTATGAAACCACACGCAGTATATACAGCCAGGATTTGAACCCTGGTCTGCTGTCACCAGCCCAGCAGAATAGACAAACTTGATGTTTATTCTGTGTGACCAATGACATAGGTTATCACCATGGTTATTAAAGGTAAGTAAAGGAATCATTTTCTGAAAATTGAAAATGATACCTGGACACAGGAATCGAACCTGGGACCTTTGGCTTAGTACGCCAATGCTCTTACCACTGAGCTATCCAGGAAATCGTCCCATGCCCAGGGTCATTCTTCACTCATATTTTAAGGCAGAGCCTATGATAGACGTGCGGAAATCGTCGGCTACAAGATGTGATTATATTAATATCATGAGCTATCAGATAACGCAACCATCTTCGACTTGGTAGTTGGCTTATTGCTGCCATTTTACAATTATTATAACTGTACGGGATTGCATATTAAGAATTAAATAGCCAAAGCTATTATTTATACTTTTAGTGAGGATTATTCCATCTAGATATCATATTCTGAAAATTGAAAAATGACACCTGGACACGGGAATCGAACCCAGGACCTTTGGCTTAGTACGCCAATGCTCTTACCACTGAGCTATCCAGTATTCATCCCGTGCCCAGGGTAATTCTTCACTCATATCTTAAGGTAGAGCCGCACCTTCATCATAGGTTATTCCAAATATCCTCACAAAGGCCAACAAATATTTATGTTTTCTTTTGGCTGTAGAGTGCATGCATTGTCAAATACGCAGGCGCACTGATTTGAGATGGTTGGTTCCGAGATTTGATTTGTTCTTCTGTGCCAAACACCTCAGGTAGAGTGGACGAAGTAGAGATGAGTTGAAATTTAGCGGAACAGCTCACACCAATGAGGCGGAAATCTTGTGAAATGAGCTTAGAGCTCATCTAGTGATCAGGTTTCTGTTCTGCGCTATATTTTAAGGGAACATGTGAATCCACGGTAACAACAGAGGTTTCTGTGCTCTACTGAAAATGATAGACTGCAATGGACTAAATAAATCATTTTGTGTGAGACAGATTGAAAATTGCTACAAAAAAACTTAACAATGTGAATAGAAACATAAGAAAGGATGGTTAGGTACAACATTATTGCTTATTGATAGCATCTTGTTCTGATCAAACATGATTGTTTTATTTTGGATTATATTTTTACTATTTATATTCTTTTTTTAAAAACTATATATAGTGAGGTGTATAAATTAATAACAATTTATTTTTAATGCAAAGGGAAAAATGTAAATGTTTAGAAATAGAAATTAAAAATTCCATGCAAAAATGTAATCATTAGAATTGAGGAAGACAGGAGTAATGTGTTATCTCTATCAAAAAAAAAAATCACGCATTTTGTCTTATTCTTGGTGCAAGTTGTCACTACTGTACTGACTCACCTTCTGTCTCCTGTGTCTGGTTGGAGCTTCGCTGAGGAGACTGCGTTGAGCTGGTCCCTGGTTCACTCTCATCTCCACTCGCCACACTCACATAACTATACATGTATGTCGCTGTAACACACAAAGTCAAACCGCAGCAATGACACAAGGAGACCAGGCAATATGAAGATAGGATTTATAAGTTGACAATTGGAATAATGTAATGCAAAAGTGAAAATAAAAATGAATAATTGCCTAGTTAATTCAAAATACCATATTTACCTGAATATAATAAGAGGGTTTTTTCTCAAATTTAGTTTCCTCAAAATCACGAGTCATCTTATATACAGGTACACCAGGGGTAGAAAACCTTTTTTATATCAGGGATTGTATGGATTTAAAAAAGTTGTTGGGTCGAGTTTAAAAATATATTGGGTAAAAGAATTTCAAATTTATATTTCTCATTTAGTAACTATATTATATTTGGAAGAAGGTGCAGGAAAGGTGATTAGAAACCTATAAAAGGGACAAACACAGTTCACACTTTACATTGCTGCCATTGGACAAAGAGCTAATGGCGGCCTCTTGAAGAAAATTCATTGTTACCGCCCAATCCCCCGATCTAGGTTCCATTCTATCATAACTTATCAGGGGGGAGTGTGAAATGTGCAAAGCAACTTTCTAAAATGGGAAACAAAAAAAAAATACAAAAGGGAGATAAACGAAAAATGTAAATAATGGTAGGACACTTAATAGGAGCATGTAAAAGAAATAAATTAAGGACAAGTATTTATAAATATGTATTGTATTATTTAAAGAAACACAAATACTTAGGAAGTATGTGAAAATAAAGAAAAGATAAAAGAATATTTCCAACTTATAACTGGCTCAAATGTTTGTGAGGAGAGTGTTGATAAGATAGAGTTGTTAGGAATTAATAAAGATATAGGTTTATTTGTTTCTATCATGGTCTAACCCGACTATCCATTCAATGACTTCACTTTCTAACAGTTACATTATATTCATATTTATGTTTAAGTGTGTGTGTGTGAAGCTTCAAAAACTTTATTATCCTTTTGTTTGGCCTTTAGATCAATAATTCCATTAGTATGTTTCTATTTATGTGTTCTTTAATTCTTCACAAATTTATTTTTGTCTATGAATTAGAAATGTGGAGAGGGGATGGGAAATCCAATCCCAATGCACCAACCAAGATTCAAACCTTGACCTTGCCATCATCATCAATCCAGCCCATTGCGAGCTTGATGATTTAAACCATGCAACCACCAGCACAGATAATATACAAGAGCAGGAAAGTAAGGCAGAGTGAGTTGAGATTAATTGTATTCTACTCACAAGAGTAAATAAGCGCTGGGAAGATTTGTTCGTTCCGCTCCTGAGCAGTCTCCACAAGGATCCTTAGAGGTCCTTTTGGAGTTAGCACCGCAATGAGATCTACAAGAAGGAGCATTAATACAGCTTTATATATACATTCTTCAAATACACAACCTTTTATTGTTCAAATTGCGAGTGAAAGATTACTTTACTACTCTGCTTTAATAACACTATCTGCAAAAAGAACATGAACTAAGAATTAAAAAAGAAAAGGGGAGCCCATCATTCAACAATACAATTAATCTTTTGTGACACCCAACAACGCAATACAAGGTTAATAGACTCTTTTATCTGTCACAACCCTTTCAAGGAAGTATATTTTGTCAAGTAATGTTAGGGACGGCCCATTAATAGAGCTTAATAGTGCCAAGAAATACTCTTAACCACCACAATCCTTTTAAGGGAGTATATTTTGTTAGATAATGTTAGGGATGGTCCCTCTGAATTTTCGAATCCTTAAGAGCATTCTATATTTGTAGAGGTGTGCGAAGTCCAGTTTTTCAATTCAAAGCAAATTTGAATAGAATTTTTTTAATATTCTCAAAGCTAAATTAAATCTTGAATAAATTTAGCTAGGCCTAATTGTTTTATGATGGAATAAATAGCCATGGTTTAATATTGGTTAGTTACGGCTAGAGCCGGATCTAAATATCATATTCTATAAATTGAAACATGACACTTGGACACAGACATCGAACTGAGACCTTTGGCTTAGTATTTCAATGCTCAGTGGTTATAGCGATGGCGTACTAGGCCGGGTTTGATTTCTGTGTCCAGGTGTCATTTTTCAATATATTAATTATTGTTTTATGCTTGAAAAAATATTATATCATAGCCATACATATAACATGATGCACTCAAATCATAGTATAAATGTTTTATTGTACACTTCTTTGTAATATTGCATTCTAATCTGATAAATCAAAATGTTATCACAACAGGCAATTAATTTATTTAAGATTTTTTCATATGAATATTAATTTGTAGATTATAACAGCTCAAAATGGCAATAAATGCCCATCAATTGAATATTTTTGCTGTAAATATTTTTATTGGTGAAGCTTTGAAATGCATACTGCTCAACTACTAGTACCATAGCAGAGTATAAGTGATGTCAAAGAAGGTATTAAGAAGTTAAAGAACCATATATCTCCAGGTAAAAATTTAATGCTAACAGAGTTAATAAAGGGAGGTGGTGAAATATGAATGATATAAACTCATAAAATGTTGTGCTAAATGGAACCATAATGTAACACCACAAGAATGGAAGGAAGGTATTATAATACCCATTTTCAGAAAGGGAGATAAAACAGAGTGTTTTAATTAGAGAGGTATCTCACTACTACCAAAATGCTATATAAAATTTTACCTAAAAATTAATTTTAGTGAGATTATTAATGCAATATGTCGAGACAATAATTGGCCAACATCAGTGTGGATTTCGACGAAATAGATCAACAAGAGATCAGTTACTATTTGGCAAATATTAGAAAAAGAGTGGGAATACAACAAGACGATTCATAAATTATACTTAGATCATAAAAAGATTAAACGAAATGAATTATATGAAATTTTAAAGTTTGGGATACCCAAAAAACTTGTCAAGCTAATTAAGGTATATTTGAATGATATGCGTGGCTGGGTACTGGTTGGAGTCGTCTATCAGATACTTTTAAAATAAATAATGGGTTGAAAGAAGGAGAAGCACTTTCCACATTATTTTTTAATCTAGAATTAAAGTATGCTATAGAGTAGGGAAGGGATAACATTAAACAGTACAACTCAGCTATTAGGATACGCAGATGGTTTAGCTTTGTTGAGGAATAGTAAGGATGTTGTTGCAAGATATGCAGACATTTTATTAAATACTAATAAGGAAATAGATTTAGAAGTGAACGCTGAAATGACTAAGCATATTATGAATTTATGATCAGACAAAAAACAAAGATTGGGTTCAGAGATTACTTCAAACAATACATCATTTGACAGGATTAATGAGTTTAAATATTTAGGGACAATTTTAACTAGCAATAACAATATTAGATTGGAAATTAGGAAAATAATACAGTCAGGAAAATGCTTTTGCTCGGTAAGTTAGTTATTTACATCATGCTTGGTTTCAATGAATGTAAAACTCAGAATATACAACAGGTGTGAACCGTGGTCTCTTACCTTACATTAAGAAAACAAATATAGTGTGTTCAAAGTCAAGGTGCTTAGGAAGATATTTGGTCTAAAAAGGGATGAGACTACTGGGGAGTGGAGGAGGTTATTGATGAGTTACATAACCTGTACTCATCACAAGGCATTGTTAAAATAGTCAAGTGTAGATTATGGTAGGCAGGACATGCAGTGCGAATGGGAGAATCTAGAACTGTGTTCAGGGTGTTAACTGGCAAACCTGATGGGCAGAGACCATTGGGAAGACCTAGACGCAGATGGGAGGATAACATTAGAATGAACCTGAAAGAGACAGGGTATAATGAGGTGGAATGGATATAAATAGCTAAAGTGGCATATTTTTTAAAATGCAGCAAGGAATGTAAGTAAGAAGGTTTGTAATTATTGTTCAAACCAAAAGAAAATTTTTGATTCAAAGTTAAAGCTGATATTTGTTTTGAAGCCAAGGGAGGCTCCACACACATCTAGAAATTAAAAAGAAAAAAAAGTTATTGGAATAAGCACAGGGTAAATCATGTTTAAAATAGGAGGATAGCCACACACTTACTTGGTGATACTGGAGTAGAAAAGCTTGTCCTTAAAATGTGTTGGTGTTTTATAGTGTTCTATCTAAACAATTTCTACTCAGTATCACCAGGTAAGTGTGCTGGCTATCCCTCCTAATTTAAACCAAAAGAAAAAAAAGAATTTTAGATTACTTTGAATCTGAATTAATTTGAGAGTTATTACGATATTAATAGTGGTTTAGCCCAACATCAATACAATAGCCAGGCCCCAGATTATTAATTTACCACTTCAAGGCCAGCCTGATAACGCTAAGTAGTTGAAAATCTCATATGTCTATCACAGGCTCCACCTTAAAATAAGAGTTATGTATGAGCCTAGACATGGTATAAACTAAATAGCCGAGTAGCAGAGTAATAGAGCGCCATGTCAAAGATTATTGGTTTGATTCCTGTGTCTAGGAGTCATTTTTCAAAACACATTTGAATGAATATTCGGGAAAGGGATTTGTAACCGAGTGTTTTCTTAATTATTATTTGTGTGTGTGTTTTTTTTCACCTTATCTCATTACTTGTTTGAGCTATATTCATAGATATACTAATTAGGTAGAGGGTAGAATTCAGAGGAAATGCACTTGCATTTATGCAGAGAGAAAGTGGGAAACTATCCTCAAAAAGCCTAGATAGGATTTGAACCTCAACCTTGTCAATGACAAGACTAAATAAGCTTGTCATTTAGACTGTTACCAGTGATCGGTGTGGGTTATCAAATGTTAATTCCAATGTATTATACAAAAAGGAGAATGGTAAAGAATGTCAGGTGTAAAGTGGTCAGGTCTCTAGACCATTTCTTTTAAATAACTAAATTAGTTTGTCATTGTTTTACATGTTAATAGGATCATACTGAAGTACTAAATTTATAACACCTTATTGTTTTCCATTTGTCTAGGCCTAATTTAAGCTATATGTTAGAATCAAATGTTTTAATCATATCTAAGTGTGGGGTTTAATATTAAATATAAGTCGTCTAAATCTTAACCAAAGTTGTAAGCAATATTTGTTTTAAATTTCAAATCATTAACTTCATTTTTCGGCCTTTAACTTTTAAATCTAGTATTATTCATTTTTCGTAAAGTCTTTGTAGGAATCTTAGCTTCATCTAAATTTATTACTTTTACTTTTCACTTGTTTTTTAAACTTATCAGTACCCAGAAGCTATGAGGTGCACCTGTGTCTTGCACGTGTGGCCTCACAGTGGAAAGGGAAGGTTTGGCGCGAACTGCTAGCCAATCAGCATCCCCGATTAAGCGTCTGTTTTTGACCCTAAGTAGAAGGGAAGCGTCAGACGCAAGGCACTTTCGGTTCAGCACGCGAGTCGTGAAGACGTGCTGGAACACTTCCAAATTAGCACGCGAGTTGATAGGACGTGCTGGGAGATTGTTTTTGATCAGCACGCGAATAGAAAGGACGGGTATTGTAAAGTTCTAATACGTGCTTAGAGATGGGTTGGAGAAAGACTAGGCCATGTGGCTGAAGGCCCACGGCATTTATTATTTTATCATCTTTTCATGTAATAAATATACTGTTTCATCTTCCTTAAGTAAACTCGTATCAATGTCTTAAATGTTTCTCCATAATAAAACTTCTACTTCACAAGTTCCATTTCTTTAATATGCGACGTCCTCTACCCCCACCATAATAGTAAATTACCCCGAGATGCTCTATCCAACAAACTGACTGCCGTGGACCGATGAATAAGCTGAGAAGGTGAGGAGGAAGGGTGACTAGGTACAAAAATGGCGCAACAACGTGGGACTCGAGATGTGGATAGAGGACGATCCACCTCCACTGCGCATCACCAGCGGCGCTGAAATGTGTACAAGAGGAACGGTGGTCCAACGCGCACGCGCCAGCAGAAGAAACAGCTGACTGAATGGAGTGGAACAACCGACATCATCTCATCAATCATCAACGTATCGTATTTTTTTAAATTTCTGTTAAATAATATTTATATATTTTTTTTGTGTTTGTTTTAATTTCGGTTTGAAAACACCAAGTAAATTTTTAAATTTAATTTTCATTCAATTTGTATTAACATTTTATATTGTGAAGTTGGTAATATGTGCTGGTTTATTTTGTTGGGTTTGTTATTGTTTAATATAAATGTAAGTTTTATTTTCTATTGTGGAAGGGAATATGCGCTGGTTGGCTAGGCTTATTTATTTATGTTTTTGCTTACAACTTTGGTAGGTCATAATTTTAAATATGGAATCTAAAGATAGAAAAAGCTCTTTAGACCTAGAGCCAAACTGTTTAGTGTTTTGTGATGTAGATCAACCTTCTAGTAGGGGTCTGGGTGATGAGACCTTATTGGAACTTGAGTTCATTAACGAGACAGAAATAGCAACCCGTTCACTCGAGGTATTACCAGAGAATTTAGAGGTAGAATATATTGTGTTGCCCAGTATAATGGAGACGTGTGAGGTTAGCAATGCCAGGGTTGAACCTAATTTTGCAGACATGTTTCAAAAACTTATGGCGGCAGCTAGTGAACAGAAAGCGGCAGCTAGTGAACAGAAGGCGGCATATAGTGAACTGAAAGCTGACATGGACTCTAAGTTTGATAGCCTAGATGCTAGGATGTCGAACCTGGATGTTAGGATGTCGAGCCTGGATGTTAAGTTATCAACTCAAATGTCTAGCTTAGAGATCAAAGTAGTAAGTGCCTTAACTTGGTGTAAACCAGAGGAAGAGGTTGAGGTAACTAAATGTGAGGTTAGGGTTGACCTTAATAAGTGTGGAATTGCCCATGATGTTAAGGAATGTGGGGAGGCTATGGTACCTCAAATCAGTGACTGTGATGTTGTAGTTAGTGACATTGTTAGTGGTGATTGTGACACTATTGTCACCATCTCTAGTCAAGTGGACAGTGGGGAGGAGGTTGTGCCCCAAGGGTGTGATTGTGAGGATGTTGAGGAGGTCACAGTTCCCAGTGTTGATGTTGTGGTGGCCATTGCCCACCAAGTTAGTGATGGTGATAGTGACATTGGTGTCATTGTGGAAAGTAAAGTGGGATCCACAACCAGGACGGTTCACTGTGTAGGGGGCCAAAGGGCCCATGCCAAGTTTGTGGACATGCAGGTAGATTGGGGTGAAGGCCTGGTAGTCTCAAGTGTGAATAAAGAGAGAGTGAGTTTAGGGGACAGTGTGTGGGCTTGTAAAGTAAGCATGCCTACCAATCAGAGGGTAGTAGGCCACCTTGTCATGTTTCTCTGGAAAGTGGTCAAAATTGTTTGGAGCCAGGAGTGGCGTACGGGGTACACCAACTCGCTGAGCAGAGGTCGGCCACCAGAGTTAGGCCTATGTATGCCAATGACAATACCAAGTGTTAACATGTTGCGGTTTGTTTACAGTAAAATCAGTTTACTCCAGCAGCAGATTGTTCAAAGGCAGATCAAGTGGGGAGCTTGTTTACATGAGCAGGTGGACGGTGCTCAAGGAGGAAGGATCCTTGGAGCCACAATTGTCCTTTTTCTGTCCGCATAAGGAGATAGATATGGTACACAATCTCATATGTCAGGTATCACTCCTCATAAGTACTTAAATCATCGATTATAATAATAATTTGCATAATGTAGGACTAAAGTTGATGTAAAAGTATCATCAAATTAATAATAATATTGAGAAGTTATCATTAAAAATAATGAAATAATAATAAAAGATATCCGATTATACATTAAAGTTTCCAGGGGTAACATAATTTTAAACCTGTATATTTTTATTAGAGTGTTTAGGGCTAATAATAAATACCGTTAGGATCAAATATAAAATTAGGGGTAATTAATCAAATGGTTGTGTGTAAAATTACTCTAATTTAATTATGTAACCAACTTCATGGTCGAGTAACGACAATTTTCCAAGTGACTTGTGGCATCTAAAGGGGATTTTGCCATTTTTAAGAGATTTTGTGGAATATTTTTGGGAATAGATTTTTATGCGGGACTTAGTTTTAGTGTCTTGGAGAGCAAGCTAGGGACAGGCAGGTAATTTAAGGGAAACTTTTGATAGGAGTTGAGTTGAGGCAGGGAATTTCGGCCATACAGTGGCGTGTTGTAATGTCAGGACTTGGAGCCTTCGACGTTTGACAAGAGAGTGGTTTTGTCGCAGAGGTCTAATTACCTTGTGAGTTTTAGGGGGCAGGCATTGAGACCTGGGCCACCCGAGTTAGGAGAGTTTTAGGGGGCAGGCATTGGGACCTGGGCCACCCGAGTTAGGAGAGTTTTGGGGAGTGTTTCTGGACCAGGGGGCCAGCAGTAGTTCTGGACCGCCCGTGGTTGCCAGATATTTTGACAAGGTTTGGACCGTTAAGAGAATACCTCTTGTGTGTTTTGAAGGCCTAAGCAAAGGGATTGTCGGTCACTGTATGACAGAAAGTATTTTGAGGATACGTTCCAGTTTTTGGGAGCTAGCCCTTATCGAGTTTGTTTTTATTGTGCTCTCTGGGAGTTTATAAATATAAGTCCATATTATGCCACAAGTTTAAAATGATTTTTTTAAATTAATTTTGTTGGAGGAGTGATTACAATAATAATAATAATTTTCAATAATAATATTTCAAAATGTGAGTTTGCATTCAACTACTAAAGTTTTGTTCGAGGTTGTGTACAACATGGTTCTGTGTGGAGGAAATTTGGAGTCTGTGTGCTGTGGAGATGTTCGGCCTTGAGCTTTTTCCTTTTGTTTTATTTTGGGGGTTTTGTGTCCTCCCAAATAAATCTACGGTTAGGTGATTTTAGATCCCTAGTTATTACCTTTTCTCTGTTGTTAAACAGTGTACTTGTATGATATTACCCTTTCTCTGTTTGAAACAGTGTACTTGTATATTTTTTTTCAGCTGGTTAGCTGTGTTTATTTCTTTTTCTTGGATTATTCTTTTTTGTTAACTTATGCTATTTTTCAGTTAATGTGGTTTTTTTAAGTTAGGACACTTGGGTTAAGTAGTGTTAGTGCTCATATAGCAATTTTTAGTTGACCGTTAGGTTCATAAAGGTGGATGTGAAGAGGCTCATATAGCGAGTTTGGCCATGAGGCTTTTAAGAGTGTGTTGAGGCATCTAGTAGGAGTGCTCATATAGCGTGTTTGGCCATGAGGCTTTTAAGAGTGTGTTGAGGCATCTAGTTGGAGTGCTCATATAGCGTGTTTGGCCTTAAGCTTTTTAAGGAGTTTTGTTTGTGATATAGGAGAAATTGTGAGGATGCTCATATAGCGGTTTTGGCCTTAAGCTTTTTAAAGAGTTTTGTTTGTGATATAGGAGAAGTTGTGAGGATGCTCATATAGCGGTTTTGGCCTTAAGCTTTTTAAAGAGTTTTGTTTGTGATATAGGAGAAGTTGTGAGGATGCTCATATAGCGTTTTGGCCTTAAGCTTTTAATTTATGGAGTCTGTGGATTCATAAGTTTTTTTCTGTTAGCTAGGAGTGTAAACCTTTTGTAACATGCTTGTAAAGACTGTACAGTCTGCTCATTTTTTTTTTTGTGTCACACTTTGTCATTTTGGAGGAAAATTTAGATAGATTGCTTTCAATACTGGTGAAATTTTGGGAAACTTTCCCCATTTTTTAAAGCAAAGGGGGCTGTAAAGTGGTCAGGTCTCTAGACCATTTCTTTTAAATAACTAAATTAGTTTGTCATTGTTTTACATGTTAATAGGATCATACTGAAGTACTAAATTTATAACACCTTATTGTTTTCCATTTGTCTAGGCCTAATTTAAGCTATATGTTAGAATCAAATGTTTTAATCATATCTAAGTGTGGGGTTTAATATTAAATATAAGTCGTCTAAATCTTAACCAAAGTTGTAAGCAATATTTGTTTTAAATTTCAAATCATTAACTTCATTTTTCGGCCTTTAACTTTTAAATCTAGTATTATTCATTTTTCGTAAAGTCTTTGTAGGAATCTTAGCTTCATCTAAATTTATTACTTTTACTTTTCACTTGTTTTTTAAACTTATCAGTACCCAGAAGCTATGAGGTGCACCTGTGTCTTGCACGTGTGGCCTCACAGTGGAAAGGGAAGGTTTGGCGCGAACTGCTAGCCAATCAGCATCCCCGATTAAGCGTCTGTTTTTGACCCTAAGTAGAAGGGAAGCGTCAGACGCAAGGCACTTTCGGTTCAGCACGCGAGTCGTGAAGACGTGCTGGAACACTTCCAAATTAGCACGCGAGTTGATAGGACGTGCTGGGAGATTGTTTTTGATCAGCACGCGAATAGAAAGGACGGGTATTGTAAAGTTCTAATACGTGCTTAGAGATGGGTTGGAGAAAGACTAGGCCATGTGGCTGAAGGCCCACGGCATTTATTATTTTATCATCTTTTCATGTAATAAATATACTGTTTCATCTTCCTTAAGTAAACTCGTATCAATGTCTTAAATGTTTCTCCATAATAAAACTTCTACTTCACAAGTTCCATTTCTTTAATATGCGACGTCCTCTACCCCCACCATAATAGTAAATTACCCCGAGATGCTCTATCCAACAAACTGACTGCCGTGGACCGATGAATAAGCTGAGAAGGTGAGGAGGAAGGGTGACTAGGTACACAGGACATAAGATAAAAACTTATAAAAGGATACAGATCAACATTCAGGAACTCTCAGCACACATCCTCATCAGACCTGGACCCACCCCAAACAGAGATGACTCCCAGCACGACCCAAGTGGTCCACTCGGGCAGGTATTTGATGAACACCAAAGCCATGAGGGCGGCCACGAAGATGAGGTAAGCCTGTTGGAGTCTTAGAGGGCCCTGCCAATGTATGCAGATCATCCCGACAACACCGAAGTTCCACATGAGTAGTGCCAGTGTTATATAGTCCATAGGTACATTGTATGCACGCAACACTTCCCTGCACAAGAAACACAACACAAGTTTAAAAAACCTTATAACGTTTCAAGAATAAACATTCATTTTACAATGGTGTTGACGGTTGTCTTTAGGTATTTAGTGAATTCAAGTCAACGTATCAATTATATTTTTAAGTTTAAAATATAATTATTGTTGGAACATATCTTTAAAATAATGTGCAAAAGACCAAGAGTTAAAGTAAATAAGTCGGTTAAAAACATGTCAATGTGTTGTTAAAGGTGCAATAATACAATAACAACGAGCTGAACTTGAAAATCTATTCTTGCATAATTTATTATTAATATAGCTCTACAGTAAGGAATGATGGACACAAATATAATGGTGTCAGTTTCATCTTGACTGGAAAATGAAGGTTAAAATTCTCTGCCAAATTTTCAAGAGTGACGCCTTAGACCAATTGACCAATGACTTTTAGTACTTATTAAAATATATAATATCCTTCCACTAGAGCCGGTCTTCTAGCTTCCAGTGAGTTCAGTCATGATTCAATAAGAGAAAGATGAGCAAGCTGACAAAAGAAAATGTATATATATGACAATATGTCAATTTTTTTTGCTAATCCAATCAAATTCGCCTGGAAATTGTTTCAAAAAAATAAGACAGAAATTATGTTGAGCCTATTTCAGGGTAAAGGATCGAAAGCAAATCTTAGATCAACAAAGTAAAATACCTATACCAGTGGTCACATGATTTAAGGTATCAGTCACACAATAGATTTGGATTGCAGGTGACAGAAAAGGTTAGTTTTGAATCGCACTGAGGTGCACTTGGTAGAGCTTGTTTTCTTGGTGTGATTTATCACTATGGTTTTCTCATCCGCTTTCCAAGCTAATACAAATGCAGTTTGTGTAAAAAGTTAGTAAATCAAGTGATAACACTTACTCTAAATACAGGTATGAGAAAATGAACAGAAGCATAAGAGACGAGAGAATGAGCCAGCCATGGATTATCTGAAACAGTCAGTAACACAATTGTTTAGTTTATTGGTGAGTACTCATATCAGTGGATCAGCAGTTTAAAGAGAGAGAATAATCTTGCACTTTGTAACTGTCAACCAATGTGTCAGGTTTCAATCTTGGCAGAGTTTTTTGAGGAAGTTTTCAACATGGGGTTTTCACTGTTTTCCCATAGTTTCTCCAAGTGATTTCCTCACAAATCTCCCTCCTCATCTAAGCCCCCTTATATTAAGTAGTTAATAACTCTTTGAGTTTTACATTAAAAAACTATCAAAGGTATTATGGACTACTCAATCAGCTAGAAGAATTGCAAAAAAATATGTATTTTCTAGGTTTCTTTTAATATTGAATTTAAAGCTTCAAGCCGAGCTCATATTGAAGCTCAGGATCAAGATGGAAAGTTTTGCATGCTCATAATTTTCGAGCTTCCTCCTAATGTACATACAAATCAAATTTTAAAATGCAATGTTATGTATAGGCTATTTAATTTTGATGATATAGGCAGTCCCATTTATAAATCATTCGTTAACTAAACCAATTGTTAAAATTAATACCAAATTTCACATTAATAAGGTAAGAGAGCTCTAAAACTACTATCGACCAATAAACTTATTCAATATTGTCGTCCATCTTGAATTATCTTTGATTGAAGTTGCATTGCCATGACAAAGCAATGAAATAAAAATAGCTAAATAGTTCACTAAATAATTGAATAATAATTACTTTGTATTATATTTATGTGGTCCCTTTCTAAAATTATAATTTCAGTTTAATCAAAAAAACTAGCATTGAGAATACATTTTGATCGTTTTCTAACTTAAGATATTTAAAGCTTGTATTAATACATTCAACTACAAAACTAGCAATAGTTACTATTTAGCTATAGAATTATGTTGAGTAGCCTGTCTAAAATCAGTGTTGATCAACTTTGCAATAAATATTTTACAAAACTTATGACATTTATATTAAAAAAATAATTTACTATTTCATATTGTCTACTAGAAAAATTATTTTAACAATCTTATTTTGCATTTTATAATTTAATGTTCTTAGCTGCATAAGACTTAATATTGGAAAAAAATGAATTCCTTGTGGATCAAATATTCAAATGTCTATCTTTAGCGAACAAGACCTGCCAATCCTACCTTGTAGCAGCGGTATTTGTAGAGAACAATCAGCAAAATCGTCATGACCACAATCACTGCCATCAGGATGAGGGAGTTGGCAACAGCGTTCCATACTTTTGTGCTTGTGTCTGGGCTTTCCTCATGGAACGGAGTGTAAACACTTGGGACAAACCGAGCACACCATTAATATAATTGTTTCTGGAAGAGTTAGCTCATTAGCAATACATTCTACTGGAAATTCAATTTTGACATTAAGACTGAGGTTTGAATATCAGATAAGTAAAATAACAGTGGTTTGATGTTCTCAATTAACTGTCACACATTTTTTTATGGTAAAATATAGGAATAGCCTACTTCTTAAAAGTCACCATTCTCATTCTGTGGCCCAAAATTTAAAAAAAAATAGTTTTAGATATATTGAATGGGAGGTAATATACATATACACTTTTTTTTGGAACTATATTTCATAATTATGACTGTTTTTGGGGGGTTTGTAATGGTGTACTTTGAGGCCTACAATTTTCTGTTAAATGTGTAGGCCTTGCCCTTCTATCCTGTAATCAAAAAGGAACCTATTCTTTGCCTAGTGTCAAAAGAGGCAAAGTATATGTGATTCAGCATGTCCTATAATTAGGAGGTTCTAGAGGCTAGCCAAGTGTGTTAAATGTCTGAACAAAACAACAACCAAAAACATGTTGGCCTAAACTAAAGATTAAGACATTCGATATTTAAAAAAAAATCAAAACTCACAGATAAACATCTTTGGTAGTGTAAAAGTTTACAGAGCTGATGGTCGCCACAACAACCAGCATACACAAGGACACTGGCACAAACAGTTTGATGACATGTTTCGCTCCATACTTCAGTTCTTCCTCCTCATCATGGAACTCCCCTTCAGGCATGGGTTGACCTTGAGATGGATCTGGAGGGGGACAAACAGGCGGGCCATCGCCTATCTGTCCATTCTCTTGCTGGGTCTCCACCTGAAGGTTAAAGACATATTGTGAAGACTACTGTTATACTCGTAAACTCAACCAACTTAGTCAAATAGGTTCTTAATGGCCAATATTATGTCATGTGTATCAAAAACTGATTTGTGATAGTTATCCACAGGATCAGTCCTAATAAGATGGATATGAAACGAACCAGGATGGCTCAATGGCACACAAAATCAAAGTTCCCGGTTCGATTTTCCGTGTCCAGGTTGTCATTTTTCACTTAATTGAATTTGATTCAGCTATCAGGACTGATCCTGTGGAAAACCATCGACAATAATTCAATTTAAAGAAAGTGTTTATTCGTGGCAATCTTTCAATATATTGACCTAAAGACTAGACTGATTAACTTTATAAGATGAATAATGTTGTACTAATCTGTTTTGTCAGTCTTAAAATCTTGTTTTTTAAAATCAGTTTTAACTAGGGCACTAATCTAATTGTGAAAATGAAACTTAAAGAAAAAGAAGAATTTTTACAGGGACTTGTAAATTGTTAAATGATCTAATCACCTAAAAATTCACTTAAACAATTTATATTCATATAATTATTACAGTATGATGTGAAAGAATTCCAAAAGTTTGAACTGGTATTGAATGTGCTGATGTACTTCACACTACACTTTACACACTTTAGATTCATGTCACCAATGAATGTATCAACAAACACCCACACAAACATAAAAACAATTTGTCCTAAAGTTGACAAAAAATTTAAAATTGAATGAACACAATTCTGATATGTGAAATGGACAGAAGATGAAAAGTGAGGTGCACAAAAGGACCCCTTGGGATGGTACACCAATAAAGATACAAATGTAAACACTTTTTCTTTGTGATGATTACAGTACAGTATTTAAATATGTTTTATCATTAGGCCTAATACACACAACAAGCATATACCATCCCAATAATATCAAAATTAATATCATTAGAAAATTTATACAACTAGGTAGGGGCATGTGAAGTAAACTTTTTCAATTCGAGCTGAACATGAATCAAATATATGAAATACGAAGCCTCAAAGTTGAATCAAAGTTTAAATATTTTTTGTTAATTGTTGTATGTTTGAAAAAATATTTTATACTGGTTATTTATATAACTTTATACACAAAGATCAATTGGAAAATGTTTTATTGCACAATTGTTTTATGTAAAGTGTTTGGATTTATTTTGTTAAATTAAGTTATTATTACTATTATTAGCACCACTTCTTACTACCCGTTCGGGGTGTACGCACTTAGGCTAATGTATAATGGTAGGTGATTGTGAGATGAAATGGAGGACCTACAGTTTAATGTGGGATCCGAACCATGGTGGAGGCCTGGTATTCCACATATTCATCAAAGTTGTGATTAATACACATCTTGTCAGAGGTGAAGGAAGGGTTTGGCAATCAGATAAATCTGTGCCGGGACTGAGGATTGAACCTCGGACCCCTAGCATGGAGGGCTGATACCTTACCCCTAGACCGCCAGGTCACCAAAACTAAGTTATTATCACAACTTTTCAATTAGGTTACTTCAGATTTTTTTTTCTATATTATTATTATTTTGTAATGTACATAAAAGATCAGAATGGCAATAATTGACCATTAGTGAATATTTGTAATTGTCGAGGCCAGAATTTTTTCGAAGCTAAGTCGGAGCAGATATTTGTTTCGAAGCCAAGATGAAGTTTTGAAGCTTCGTATACCTCTGCAATTAGGTATCAAATTAAAATAAAACTTAATAGCTACATCACAAAACATAAATATTTAAAACTAGGCCTGTGCATTAATTACATTTTGACTTTGAGAAATGTTTGGGTGGAAAATGACCATTTCTCGTGGAAACAGGACGGCTAAATTTAAAAAAATAATTTTCCAATTAAGATTTATATTTATTTTTCGGATTTATAATTTTAGTTCAAACTTAGCCTTCCCATTGATTTCGACAAACAAATTTAAAAAATAATTTGATAATAAAATTAGAAGCTTAGGCCTATTGCAAATTGATCAGAAAGGAATCAAATTGTATATAGGTGGTTAATATAAGATTTTAACGATGACAAAGGCCCAATGCCTTTTTTTTTTTAATAAAAGTTAAAGAAAATAAGATTTTGGAAAAAAAAACTAGCTCTAGTAGAGTTACTCAAAACACTATATTTAAAGAGAAGATTAAAAAAAATTGATATAGGCCTAGCCATTCTAGTTCTAGAGATATAATATATTTTTAGTCATGCTGTTAACTTTGCACACCGTTGCCATGGAATGTTTTCAGGTGTATTAGGTTATATTTGGGCCTCCATAACCTGAACATTATTGGTTAGATTGTCCTAAAATTTAAAATACAATCACAAAATTATTCAAAAATACAATGGGCCAAAATTGATCAACATCTATTAAAATGGTGGGCTAGGCCTACATTTCCTCTGAATATTGGATGAATTGACATTGACAATGACATTGAACCATTTCTGAGATGCCACATTTCCTGGGATTTTAGAGTTTCAGAGAAATAGTTCTGAAATAGCTCTAGATGTGATAAACCATAATTTGCTTTGCCTATATATGTTTCCATGCAACAGATTCTTCTGTTGTAATTGATGCGTTCATTTTAATGCCCACAATATATTTACTTTGCAGTGATTGGTAGTCCTTAGCCATCCATATTGACTAGTCGTTAAAAAGTTAAAGTTGATCCAACTTTTACAGTGTGGTAAGAACTCAGGACTTTAGGATCAGGCTCATGTAGACAGAACAATCTGTTAGTGTGGAGCCTATACCTTACAGACCACTAGGTACCTTACAGATATGGAGTCTGTGGACAGGGCTTAACTTTCTAAGGGCTAGTCGATACAGATGACTAAGAACTACCAATCATTGCAATGTAAATATGTGTGCGTGCATCTAAATGAACGCATCAATTGCAGCAAAAGGATTTATTGCTATGGAAGCCTATACAAAGCATACATTTCAAGTTATTCTGGATGTTTTCTCAAAAAAAGTTATGCTTTTGGTTCTTCTATCACTATTGGTTGGCATTATCACGTGATTAAGGAAATTGAGTGTGAAAACGTGACCAAAATTGTTAAGGACCAGTGAGGAGTAAAGCCCCATCTACATAGCACGTAAGCTCGGTATTCTTATCTAGTCCTTAAGTCCTTCATGGTCCTTAGAAATGGAAATTGCACCTACACAGTCCGTAACCGTAATCACGTGACAATGCCAACCAATGAGAAAGTTGGAAACAACATCCAATTAAACTCTTCTGAAAGGAAATTTTCTATAGCTAGGCGCAAGCAGATGATATCCCAGATGAACAATTATTAACAAAAGTAACTACAAACATAGGTCTATTTTGATAAAATGTCCAGGATAGGCTATATTTGAAAGGTAAGTTAAGTACATTCTAAAGTAATATATTTAAAAAATGAGATAGTTTGTCTAATTGATATGAAAATGCCATTGATGCTTAAATGTCGATGCGCATGCACCCTTAAGGCCTTTCTACAGACTTCTTATCCGTAAGGTGCTTAGTACTCCGTAAGAGATCGACTCCACACTAATAGATTGCACTATCTAGAGAGTCCATATCCTTAATTCCTTAGTCCTTACCACTCCATATAAGTTGACTCGACTTTAACTTTCTAAGGATTACCAATTACACCAAAGTAAGCGTGCCCGCGCATCAAGATAAAAGCACCAATGGCAGCCAAAGAATCCGTTGCCATGGAAACAAATAAAAAAGTATAAAATAATTTTACGGACTAAGCCATTTCAGAAATATCCTGAACGTTTTATAAAAGTATGTTGAGTAGTTACTTATGTTATAATATTATTCTGCTGGGATATAGTTTGCTTCACAGATGTCTGTTTGTACCTAGCTCCATAAAATTTCCTTTCGAAGCGTTTTATTGAGGTTGTTTGTAACTTTCTCATTGGTTGGCATGGTCACATGATTACAGACGCGATTTCCATTTCTATGGACCATTAGAACTATAAGAATTTAGAGCTTAAAGGAATGTGTCAGGGCCTTCACTTTGATGTGATTGGTAGCCCTTAGCACTCTGAATTAACTAGTCCTTAGAAAGTTAAGATGAGTCAACTTCTATGGAGTGGTAAGGATAAGGTCTGTAGACAATGCAATCTGTTAGTGTGGAGTTTATCTCTTACGAATTATTACGCACCTTACAGGTACGGATTCTGTAGATGGGTATTAAGGACTTCATGAATACGGAGCTTATGGACTATGTTGCCGAGGCTTTATGTGGCAAAGAAAAAGTGTAGAAAAGTCCGTCCTTTATGAGTATTATTCACGTTGATTAATACGGCAATATACTTACATTTTCTACGGAGGTTGAGACTCTTGCCGTGGGTGTGGTATGTCGTTTCTTTTTCTTGGCCCTCTCCACCACAACTTCAGAAGATCTGTCCTGACCAACATGCCCGTCCATTAGACTTGTATATTCGGTTGCTGAATCGAAATCGCTATCAGACATCCACAGATAGTAATAGTGTTAAAACCTTATCGCAAATAATTTAATATGGATATGCAAATTAAAAGAAAACAGGCCACTTATCATATACTTTAGTCAAGCACATTTTATTTTAATCTTGACAGCTAACACCAAAGATTACATCAAAGAGAAACCATCACAGATAACATTATTCTAAAGACCATATAGCATCCATCACAGATTAAGTTAACAGAATGGATTTTAGCCCATGGTGCTTGATATGTAGGGTATACGCCCACGTATATTTTTCTATTTAATTTATTTTATTTTCTATTGTCACGCTATGCACAAAGCATAAATATAGCAAGACCATCTACAATATTGTAGTTTGTAGGAGGGCTTGAATCGAGACACACGTTTTTATTCAAACTCCATTATGTTTAATCTCTGATATTTATTGTTAGTGTTGTGAAACGTCAAATTTAATTTATATTTTGAAAATACTGTGTATATTAATTAAAAGCCAATCTTTGGGGGGAGGTAAGATCTTTTATAGCAAAGAAAAAAATACAAGTACTCAAACTGGACTAGAAGTGCATTGCACTGCATAATCTTATTGAACCTTGACTGTTTGAAGGGCCACATTTAGGTTAGTTCAGTCTTAAATTTTATTTGTTAGATTCACAATTTTGTTTATTGCAAAATCTAGCTGAATTTTTATTCTGTTGCTTGGTAATCAATTTATTATTGGAAAATATATTTTCAAGAAATTAACACTAGGCTTACCAAACATTTATTTACTTCATTCAACACAAGGGAAAAACAGTAGTACACAAAAATGTTCTCTTTGAAAACATATTTTCATGGAAATAGAATATAAAGAGGGAATCATTCTTGACACTTTTTTTTATTAGTGGGATTGGCACACAGTAAAATATGTAAACAAAAAAGGAGGGGTAACCTGGCGGTCTAGGGTTAAGGTGTCGGACTTCTTTGCTGGGGGTCCGGGGTTCACTCCTCGGTTCCTACACAGATTTATCTGATTGACAAACCCTTCCTTCACCTCTGACAAGATGTGTATTAATCACAACTTATGAATGTGTGGCATGCCAAGCCTCTACTGTGGTTCGAATTTCACGTTAAACTGTAGGTCCACCATTTCATCTCACAATCACCTTAGCATTACACATTAGCGTAAGTGCGTACAACTTGAACGGGTAGTAAGACGCGGTACTAATAATAGTAATAATGATGATAAAAACTATTCCTTTGAAATAGTTCTACAAGCCATACAGAATAATATTAGAATAATTGTTCCGGTGGTGTGTGTAATTTGTCTAAATGGTAGGCCATACTATGTCAAAAATTCAGTGTGTGAAATCAGAGGTTCAGGCATATGCTGCGAAATTATATCAACCACAAAGATCCCCAAAAATTGGAAGGACTTCCTTAGAAATGTACAAAACAAAGAAGGCTATTTCAAACTCTTAGGTACACATGCATTTGAAAACTTCTCTGCTGCTGATGTAATAACAAACGTTGGATAATAAATTCGTTCTCGAAGCACTACAAATACAAATTTAAATGGTCATTCCTGCTCTAGTGAAGAAGCTGATGGGAGAATTCTTTTAGGTACATGTCAATGATATGGTGGAAAATGGATTGCACACTGCTCTCATATGTACGATAGACTCTGATGTAGTGATTCTTGCCATTTCTTTCTATTCAACATTGAAAAACCATAGTCTAAAAGAGCTATGGGTTTCGTATGCAGTGGGCAAAGCTCAAAGATACATTCCCATTCATTTTGTGGCCAAAAAATTGGGGGAAGGGATGTCATTAGCTTTAAGAGGATATTATGCATTCACTGGCTGTGACACTGTATCCTATTTTTCACATCCAGTGTAAAAATCTCTACTTGGAAAATCTGGCAGTCAAATCCAGAAGTACTCCATTGCAGAATCTTTCACCCACCCTAAATGCTCTTAATATGTATAGTCTACACGCAGCCCACCAAGTATGTCAGGTTTGGGGACAAGCTTTAAACAGGGAAGGAGTAACTGCTCCACCAGCTAATTGGGGGTGACATATGCATAATGGACAGTGGATACCAATTAGGACAAAACTTCTACAAATGTAGATGCTTGCTGAGAACTAGTTAAGTGCTCCTGTGAAAAGGGATGTAAAACAAGTTGTTCCTGTCTGCGCATTGGATTTAGATGCACTGTGCTATATACCAACTGCAGTGAAAACTGCATCAACACATCTACTGAAGCGAATGTCATTGAGTTTCAGTGAATTACTTAGTCTTGCTGCATATATATATAAAAGCAAACATCAACTGAGCTTATTAAGTTATTCGTGTATATATATACACACAAATAACTTAATAGGCTCAGTTTATGTTTGTTTTTATATATACATATTCTCTCTCTATACATATATATTCTCTTTCTTTATATATATACTAATGAGGATAAATTTTATCTCGAATTTTATCTTCCTCATTCTTATTCCATTAGCGTAAATAATATTTGTGTAGCTATAACCTGAACTTAAGCAACTTACTAAAATGACAGGAGAAAAAAACATATATATATATATCACAACCTAGGCATTTTGTAACCTCTTAATTTTTGAGCCTCTAAAACACAAGTCAAGAAATCATCTTCCACACACACACACTCAAGAGGACCAATTCAATTCATAAACAGATTGAATTTTTTCACCATGATGTGTTTCGTGAAGAAATAACGAAAAATACTTTAACAATCGACTGGGTTTATATGACTCGCATAATAAAGCATCATGGGTACTTTTGGCAATAGTTGGCATAGTTCTTATGGTTCATCTCTGGTAAGGCCAAAGAAATTTAAAAACTAGACACTGTAATTTTAATAAAATGTGTGCTATTATATTGCAGGTTGTGGTACTTTGTGTTTGAATTCAAGGATACATATCATACTGTTGCAGTGATCAATTGCAGCAATGATGCCAGGAAGAACAGGTTGTTTGAATGGTATGTTTAATAATTTACTAATGTTTAAGGAATTTTCTTATGTTTTATATTATTACTATTACTAAAAATAATGTTAATATTATTAGGGGTATTATTAGTCTTATTAGTAGTAGCATTAATATTATCATCAGCATCATAATTATCACTATCATCACATTCAACACAAGGTTTATTAATGGTCTTAACTGATAGGTAGGTTTGAGGATGGTTGTTTAGAGGGAGTGTACCCACGACAGCCTGATGAGAAGATTATATATACCTAGTGATAAAATAACACGGGGGGTGGGGGTGGGGGGGTGACACCTCCTTGTGCACTTAGAAGCTGTGATCTCCCTCTTGCAGCAATCAAGTATGTTATGTGTCACACACCTTAAACTGCATAATCACATGTGTGGGTAGCATTTCACATCATCCAAGCTACTGAGTAACTAACACAAATACAAGTTTCAGCCGTGCCATTGGGCATGTCAATTAAAATTCAAGCTCATCTAATATGATTTGCCGGTGACAAGGTCAGGTTTCGAATCCTGAGGGTGATTTTCCCTCCAATTTAACACTCCAACATCTCACAGATATGGGTACATTTCCTCTTATTCCTACCATCCTTGTCCCTACTCCATTGTGTAAATATGGCTGTAGCCTAAATCAGTAGTAAGACATGAACCCAAAAATAAAAGGCCTATTAGTTTTTATTTTGTCCCTATGGAGCAGACAACCCATTAAGCGTGTCATGGTGCGACAGCGCTTGGATCCCGATGCTCAACCCCTCCAACATCATGGACTACTTCTCGGAACGCAGCAATCCCTTCTTTGACCGTACATGCAACAACGAGATTGTGAAGATGCAACGTCTCAGTCCAGACCAACTTATGTAAGGAAATAGATAAAACAACACACTCAATACTATCTCAAAAGATATTTTTTTTTCACAAGGCTGTTTTGATACCAATTTCATTACCAATACCATTATTTCTTAAAATAATTAAAATAGAATATGCAAAATTATTAGAAATTGTGTCTGCTATAAGTAAATAATATACATAAAATGGTTCAATATAGAGAACTTACTTAAAGTCCATGCAACGTAGGAGGGGTACTGTAATACTGGGATCACGATCAACTTAACGTTAACTTAAAGTTAACTTAACGTAAAGGATCTCCTCATGTTTTTAAATGGAAGCAATCACGATGCAGTTAACTTAACATTGACATGCAATTAATTTAACATAATAGATGTCGTGGTAGGTCTTTTACTTTAAGTGAACGTTACTTGAAGGGTATCACGTGATCTAGCCAGCCAATCATTATGCGAGTGATGTCAACAGCTCTATTTATTAATTCATTTGTTGGTTTTAAGACCAAGGTCTACTTTTTAGCTTTAGTTTTAGTGATCGGACATTTAATTAAAAGAAGCGATAGTATTGTATCATTATCGAACATAGTTAAAACCACAAAGCTTTTATTGTATAAAATAGTATAATGTATTGCTTTAAAAAAAGATCCCTTTTATTAAAATATAAATCAACTAACATAAGTTAATATTGAGTACTGTAAAAATATTTACTTTATAATATACAATTAATTTCACAACTCGTCGTATTATTAGGCTAAAGTAAATTTAGGATTAAACTCAAATAGGAAAGCTAAAGGTATCCAAAAATTTAATGATAAATATCTATAATATCGGTAGAAAATGGTAAACATTCACAGATCATAAACACTAACACAAATAGTACAAATCACAAATCAAAACATATACTTTAGAATAGAGATGTTTGGTTCAAGTTGTTACGTTAAGTTACGTGAATCGTGATCACAAATCTGTTTTTTAAAGTTAAGGTAACTTTAAGTGAATGTTACATTAAGTTAACGTTAAATTGATCATGATCCCGGCATATCTGAAGATTTTTATTTCAAACATTGGTTGAAATTAACTAATGTGGAAATAGTTGTAATGTACTTAGTAAGCCCAGTAATATATTATC
The DNA here is from genome assembly GCA_033556935.1 of Timema podura. Lineage (NCBI taxonomy): Eukaryota > Metazoa > Arthropoda > Insecta > Phasmatodea > Timematidae > Timema > Timema podura. Next base: position 19,215,735 of record JAVRXN010000008.1, read on the forward strand.
AATCAAAAGTGTTACTAAACTTTACTTAATATTACTTCCCTAAGGATTACTGTATAGTTTGCTTTTTCGTAACTTATTGAAAAAAACAAAAAACATTAATAAAAACTAACATGCTTTTAGTTTCATTTTGTTTTGTTTTGTTTTGTTATATTCTCACCTCCATCTTCTTACTGGCCACCAAAATAAAAATTTTTTTTATAACCTAGAGAAAAAGCCATAGAAAAATTTTACTTTCAAAATAAAAGGTGTTTACTTTGTAAACACATGCACATAAACACAACCAAACACAGTTTGTATGAAGTCATCAACCACTCTTATTTTGTCTGGTTTGCCCATCTTAATTTATGCAGAGAAAGCAGCCTTTTAGAGTTTCTTGTTTTTAAAGTATTTTTAAGTGAACTACAGATGCTACTGCAAAAAAATAGGAAAATCCAAATGGTTATTTTCATAAGTTTGTATTTCAATTATGTAAATACACTTAAAAGAAAAATATAACTAAAAACAAATAGTTTATTGTGAAAGTTTTGATTGCCAAAAGTGACAGTAGCTCAACACATGGTCTTGCAGATCATATGGTTTGTTGAATGAATACATGAGAGTAGATCTGGTAACTTTTTCTGCAGTCAGCTATCACCATTCCTACCCTGGATAGCCTATAGTAAGCCTTACTCTATGGCAGGGGTCGGCAACAGGTCGACCAGTCGATCTTGCAGCAATTTTTAGTCGTTCGCATAAGAAAACTACATGATCAAGAAAAAGGCAAGCTTACATTGCATTATTCCACTACGGTAAAGCTTATAAGATAGGCCCATAGTGTAATCAGTCAAGGTAAGACTGTACCTTTCAGGGTAAATGGAGTGTACATTTTATTTAGTTTATATATTTTCTATAAAGGCAGGAATATAAATATTGGAGGAAATATTGAATATAAGGAATAAATACAAGATGTATAGGTAACATAATATAAATAAAAGTAGAGTGGAGAAACTAAGGGTAATCGCGGGATTATATGTAAATGTAAAAGTTGATTGGAGCTCAAAAAGGTTGCTGATCCCTGCTCTATGCCATTAGGAACTTGAAAATTCATTACCACACTTACAAAATATGCCACCTACCCCTATGTTGACTCCCCCAAAGTAGACCCTACACAGAGATCCAATTTGGAAACTATTTACTAGCTTAAAAGGGAAATATATGACCTCTGTAATATTATACTATTTTAAAGACAGAACTGCTGTATATATTTCAATTTCATACTGTAAATTGTATTTTGTACTTGTGTAGATTGTCTGTTTTTAAAATCAATGTCAAAATATTTTTTAATAAAACAACATAAAAAAATAAAGTATACCCTGAAGCATGTATGCTAAATTCAAGATTTATTTTGAGAAAAACTAAGTGAATCATTATACAGTATTTAAATTTTCAAAAACACAAATGAAGGATGTGTAGAAACTGTAAGTGCAAGAAATTTTTGTTTTGAATATTTAGTGTCACATCTGAAAAATAATTATTATTACCTGTAACGCCATGGTTAAATCGACTCACTCTAAGGGTTAGGTATTTGGATGTTAAATTATTGGAAATGCATGCACATTAGAAGTGAAATAGTAAGGGGAAACTACGTTAGTATATCATTTGTAGAAAACCACACCTAATATACCCATCAAAGATTAAAACTTCAATCTCTCCCATCACAAACAATCCAGTCTACAACAAGTTTAATGCCTTAGATTACGTGGTCACTGACACAATCAATTGATGTACACCCCATCTACGGTAGGAGAGGGGGTAAGTAAGAGTTAGCAGAAGGTACTTTATTGCAAACATTGGCTGAAAGTAACTAATGTCAACCTATCGGAAATAATACTATATTATCAAATTATTTATCAGTAGGTTGACATTAGTCACTTTCAGCCAATGTTTGCGATAAATAACCTTCTGCTAGCTGTCACCCATCTCTCTTACCATAGATAGGATAAAGTTAATGGTGTTTTTGTACATAGGTATGTAAACCTGACCAGCAAGAAAAAGTTATCATATACAAACGAACTTCATTATTCATAATTGAGTAAATTTTTTATGGAGACAATCAGGCTTTTATTTTATTTTGACTGTTTCACTTGAGTACCAGCAAATTGTAATTTTATTCATCATGACACTTATAATCAAAATCAAAAATGAGTTTTAAAGGTATTTTTTACTTTATGCACTTTTTTTTTCAAATAAGTTACACTATTGTATAATAAATTCTCAAAGTAAGGTTGAATTTATGAAAAAGAGCAAAATTGTTAATGTTGAGAAACCAAAATCAAAAAATGTAGGCTATAATTTTAGAATCAAGAAAAACAAGAATCATGACATCTCTAGATTTGTTTGTTGTGAACAGCAACATGACGGGTCTGGAATACATCCTTCTTCACGGGCAAGAGCCAATACTGTACGTGATCCGCAAACAGCACCGTTACTCCCCCACTCAGGTGACCCCACTGGCTGATTACTACATCATCGCTGGCACCATCTACCAGGCCCCAGATCTACTCTCTGTAATCAACTCCAGGCTGGTCAGTGGGGGCATATGATAGATACATAAGAATTTATTATTGTAACTACTAAGCAATAAGAACACTAGAACAAAATTTCAACATCTAAAGAAGAAAAATAAACGTCAACAGAAATAACATCTACATAGATACTAAAAAGTCCATAAGACAGCACTAACGACACACATAGATGGAACACATTGGATAACATTTCCAACAGAACATTCCTGATTATTCGGGAATCATGATTTACATTAACCTACCAGCAAGTGTGCTAACCGATAACCTACCTGTGCTGATAGGTTTGATGTAAAGGTATAAGAGCATGCAATTTATTACTAAACTGTCGACCTTGGTGGTCTTGGGGTAAAGTGCTCGCCTCATGCCGAGATCACGATCAACTTAAACTTAACTTAACGTAACTTAACGTAAAGAACCTCCTTGTGTGTTTAAATGGAAGCGATCACGATGCACTTAACTTAACGTTGACTTGCAGTTAACTTAACGTAAGAGATGTCCTGGGAGGTCTTTTACTTTACGTTACTTGAAGGGTATCACGTGATCTAGCCAGCCAATCATTACGCGCGTGACGTCATCAGGGATATTTAGTAACTCATTTGTTGGTATTATGACTAATGTTTACTCTTTAGCGTAAGTTCTAGTGATCAGACATTGAAACAAAATAATTACACTAAAATAGGAAAGCTAAATTTATCCAAAAAAAACTGTAATAGATATTTATTATATTGATTGAAAACTATAAACATTCACAGATCATCACTGTAAAACTAGTACAAATCACAGATCATACTCGAGAATGAAGATGTTTGGCTCGAGTTGTTACGTTAAGTTACGTGAATCGTGATCACACATACGTTAAGTTAACTTTAAGTTAACGTTACGTTAAGTTAACTTTAAGTTAACGTTACGTTAAGTTAACTTTAAGTTAACGTTACGTTAAGTTAACGCTAAGTTGATCGTGATCCCGGCATCAGGAACCATTGTTCGTGGATTCAAACCCAGCTGGTGTGGACAGATTTTCCTTGAGTGATAAAAATTTCTAGCACAACTTCTTTTAGAGGGGAAGTAAAGACTTTGGTCCCATGTTAATTGTGGCTTGTAAAATAACCCTGGAAGGTATGTGACAATACCTTTCCCAGCAAAATTGGTAGGCCCTTTGCTCTAGCTCATAGACATTCTTGTGTGTTGATATAATCAGTTGCTTCAGGAAGTGCACGTTAAATACCTCAAATGGATGAAAATGAAACACATACTAAACTGGAGTGTAGGAGATTATCCAGCATAAACATTTTTTAAGTTGATCCAGAAAAATAGTGTGTGAGTCTAAAATCTTAGTTCAAAATAATAACACCTGGACAAGAGTTTTAACCCTGTCCAACTGCTCTACGGACTGAGGTAGTGTCAGAAAATAAATGTTTATTTCATTGTAACACTCCCATTGTGCATTAATACAAAAAATGCCATAATTTTAAGTCATTTCTGTAATGCAGTATGCCCTTGTAGCAAGTGGTGGTACTACTTAGCTATATTATACTTAGTGTGACATCTAATGAGCATTTTATGAACCAACTGATTATGTCATTATATGACTCAAAACTAGCTTTACTCTAGAACAGACACAACATCCAGAACCAAGCTGTAAAATTCATCACTAAAAGGAGAAACCCCAATTTAATCAATGATACATTTTAAAAATATACTGGGAATTTTAACCTGGAACCCTTAGTTTAAAACAGTCATTCCCAACCTTTTTTGTTTAGCAGAACCTTTAAAATATTTCGTGAAATTTTGGGGAATCCCTACCTGGCTGACACATATTAAGTTTGACAGGAATACATTACAAAATATGAATAAAGTATTTTAAAAGTATTTATTGTCTCCAGACTATAGTATTTCTATTGATTAATTAGTGTCTTTTGGTTCCGGTATTTGATCTTGTCTTAAAAATATTCTCCCTAACCTCACTTATAACATTATTGCCGGCACACATCTCTTCATCTTCTTGAGATACACAAGTTCTCTTAAAATATTTCTGGATTGTCCAAAAATTATGGACAATCCAATAAAAAACAAGCTTTGCAAATTCTCACGAAGTCCCGGATATGGGCTTGCAGAATCCTAGTGTTCTTCAGAACTCTTCTTGGTAATCACCTTTTTGAAATGTTTTATGTTGAGCTGATTAGGCTGATGTGTTAAATTTTATTTAGTTAAATGACTGGCAAGGATAAAATCCTGGATGAGTAGTTTTTGAATTACTGTCCAGGTATCAATTTCCTCTACCTACACATTCCTTTCATCGGAATGTAATCTGAACAGATGTGTTTGTTTCAATAGTAACTTAACCTGTACATGTTAATTCACAATGTCGGCATTTAAAGTTGCACCATCTTATTCAGAGAAGTATGTGAGCTAAGGTTTTGATCATTCAATTCAAGTTTGAGCAAGCTTCTTATAAATCTCCAATGTGTCGAGTTGAGTTGAAGTTCAATAAATATGAACTTTGAAATTATAATAGCATTAATAAACCTACAATGGAAAGAAGGTTTGAAAATTAATATCTTACGTTGGTTTGGGCATGTTGAGAGGATGAGTGTGGATCATTTGATGAAGCAAATATATGATGGAAGTGTGTGTGTGGATCAAAAGGAAGAGGTAGGCCATGTAAGACTTGGTTAAATGTTGTAGACAAATTTGTGAAAAAGAGAAACGATAAGAGTTTTAAGAATAAAAGAGCATGTATGACTCAGTTAATGAATGTTGTTGAGGCTAAGTGAGTATGTAAGGATAGGGAAGTGTGGAGAAAGTTGGTGAGGATTGATTAAGTACAGAATTGTTTTTGAGATATATGTACAGTTTCTTGCCTATCCCATAAGGGAATGGTGTGATTAGGTTTGCATCTAATTTGTGATAATTACTAAATGAAGAATTACTTATGATTCAGTTTGATCTTATTTAGCAACCTTTCAGTTCCCTTTCTGTCCGGAGTGCAGTTGTTTATATAGTGTTGACCTTGATATACCTCAGTTTTAGCTTATGTGGTGCTGACTGACAGCTCACAGCTGACTTCTGACAGTCAAAAGTTAGGTATATACCTAACTTTTGACTGTCAAAAGTGATAACTGCTAAAGACATGTTTTTTGCAGATCATATGGTTCGGCGTAGGGATACATAATTTTGTCTGGTAGCTTTTCAAAGCCGTCAGAAGTCAGCTGTGCGCTGTCAGTCAGCACCACAGAAGCTAAAACTGAGGTATACTATCCCAGAGAGAGACACCTACCTCCTATCAAAGAAAGAAGTTATAGCAGTAGTTTTTAACATCTACAAAGTACACTTTTTCACTAAGATATGATTGATAGTCTTTTTCTAAGCTATGTGTTGTATAAGTACTACAAGGAAATGTCTTTCCATACCATTCCATGTATCATACGTCGCTTGATTCAACAACCAGTATTTCTGTTCAGATGTCTCCTTAATACCCTCTTTATTGGGTTCTTCCCTCCCTCAACACATCTTTTTTCACCCCACCTGCACATTTCACAAAAAAAAAATAATCCAGACATGCAGAGAGAATAGTAACTAATGAGTCATCCGTCACCATAAAAACAATAGATAAAAGACCTTCGGTGGCCGCATGGTCTAAGGCGCTACTCTTGCAATAGACTAAATTGCTAAAGATGGGGAGATTGGGTTTTGATCTTGGTCAGGTGCACTGAGTTTTTTCTAAATGGTTTTTTTCCACTCTCCTTCCATTCAAATGTGTGTGCACTTCCTCTAAATTAAACCTTCCTAATCCTTAACACTAGTGTAATTAGTAGGTGTGCAACCTGAACATGTAGTAAGACGCAATGCTAGGGGAAAAAAATAGACCAAAGATAAATTATCTTAAACAACAAGGTCACTTAAACGACTAGGTCAAACCTATAAATCTTTCTAGCTCCAGCCTGATTGTTTATTAAAAGTAATGCATACTCATCCAAATTCCATCTTTACAGATATCCACAGTTCACCATCTCCAGTCTGCGTTTGAAGAATCAAGCTCATATTCCCGCTATCATCCATCCAAGGGATACACATGGGACTTCAAGGAGCGTAAGGTGCCAGAGCAAGTCACAGTTAAGAAGGAGACCCAGGCTGAAGTCCCAAGCTCCAAATTCCAGAGGGAGAGAGTAGATCAGTTGCTGGGAGAACTCGTTCGCAAGTTCCCACTGCCAATGCCCACTCAGCAGAAACCTGTCACAGGTTTGTTATTTTATTTACAAAATATTCGCAGTATTTTCTAGGGGTGAGTGAAGTTCACTTTTTATGTTCTCACGAACCCTCAGGTAAAGAAAGTATTGTGAACATCAAAAAAATTGAATTCGAGATTTTTATGGATACCAACGATTCATGATCCACTAAACACAAATAAGTGGTTTTTGCGATGCTGCATGTCTGTATCTCAGCCTAGAGCCGAAACCCTTTTACCAAATTGTGCTGAAACTTGGTAGCTAAGGTTTTCATAATGTTCCCCCAAGGAATTTTTTAGATTAGATAAATATTCCTAATATTAGGGCCAGTTTACCAAAGGGCATAAAGAGAAAAAAATCCATTTTCCAAATCTGCTCTAACAATTTTGACTAGAATTGGTATCTAGGCTCTGTTTAACACTGCAACTCTTTGCGATACAAAATAATTTATCTTGCAATGTCGTAGTACTAATAGGATTAAAAAACTTTTTTTTGAAATATATTTTTATAAAACCAATATATTCTGGTCTACTGGCCAATACATTTTTTAAATTTAGGACTGTAAAATTGATTATATGGATTTTGGTGAAACGAGACATTACTTTCTTTTTAATATGTTTTTCTAACAGTGTAAATTATTTTGTTTATGCTCTTTGGTTTTGTTTCACATTTCCTAAGGGTTATACAATTTAGATAAAGGAGTGAGAAAGACTGTGGTCTACCACACCATTTATTTTTATTCTAAACAAAGTCAAATTGAAGTTTAAATACTAGTTTTTATGGTTTTATCTTTCAAAAAATTCTATATTGTGGATATTTATCTAACTTTAGACACTAAATCTTATTTACAGAATGTTTTATTGCCAACATATTTACCAAATTGAGTTATCACAAGATGCAATTCAATTACCACATACTTCTAGTCAACTTAACATCAATTTATAATGTACATTTTGTTTACTATTAAAGGTAGCATGCTTACCTTGATTGTTTACACTTTGGTCCATTTTATATAATAGGGTCATGTGGAGCCCTTCGAAGACTGAAAGATGTCGTCATAAAATTAAATGGAGTGTACATAACAGAACAGAATTACAAAAATTATACATAAATGTTGTCTATCTTTTAATATTGAAGCTGACAAATATTGTAAAGTGGTTAGAGATTTCACCACTTAACTCTCGATCATTATAGGGGTTATTTATTTTCTATGATTATTTTTACTAATCACTGAAATTAATTTGTTTATTACTACTTGCAAATGCCATAATTTTTATCATCTCCAAGGACATTCGGACACTTGGTATCATTTTAACCTGAAGCAAACGCTGTTTGGCTCCTAACTAGATTTAATTTTAAAGTGGAACAATGGCTTGAAAGTAGAGTGCAAGTACACAAACTGGAAAGTTAAATGTCTGGGGACGAACTATAGATTGTTTATTTCATTAAATTGTGGAGGAGTTGGAATCAATAAAACAAAATAAATTTCAAAAATTGGTACTGTTTCAACATGGACGAATTCATTGGTGAGATCCAGCTAAATCTTCAACTTTAAACATATATTTTTTCTCTCTTTTTATCAAGAAACCAGGATTTATGTAAAAACTTTCAGAAAAGACTAAATATATTCAGACTCTTTATCTATTCCAGAGAATTAATTAATATTTTATTTTATGTCAAAATATTAATTCTATTGATTTTTTTTTCTCTTTCCTCAACAATACTACTTTTTTTTTGTCTTACTCAAAACTATAATTATATATTATATAAGTTTAGCCTATATTAATTTTCGTTTACTCTAGTATTATATATTCTAAACTCCTAAATTTAACCATGCTCGGAGATTGTTATTTTAATTGATTAATTTTGTTTAAGAATATATGTAATACCATATATTTTATTTTTATTTTGTCAGATTAGAATTATATTTAATCGGAATTCCATAGGTAGGAACGGATGTTGTAAAAAGGAAACAATAATAATAATAATAGTAACCCACAAAAGTTTCAATAATGGTCTCTTTTATATATATTTTTATTGTAGTTTAAATTAGTACATTTTATTTTAATGATCCCTTTTATTTCAATTGTTCATGTTTTATTTTAAGTATGCTTTCAACTCTTGTAGAGACTTACAGCACACCATTGTTGTAGGTAAGGTAGTGTCATTATCATTAACATTGAAATATCCAGAAAAACGTTCCCGAGCACACTATAATTCATTCACGATAGGTCTTTATCTGGATGACAGTTCAAAAATCATATGTTTAGGTTTTAGGTTACCAACACTTGTAAAAGAACACTGTTTTGTTATGAATGTTAAGTTTTTTAATTACATGTTATATTTTACATTTAAAATAATTTAAACTTAAGTTTTCTCACATTATTTCATTACTTTTAACAATTTCTTTTTACTCAATTCGAAACAATATTTTAAACATATATTAAAAGTGCCTATTCTTTGTTTTGGAATGTTATCTATGATGTGTATTATAGTGCATGCATTAATACCTTTTAATAAAGGCATCGTATTTACTTGGTAAAGATAAAATATTTGTAATTTATTTTATATATGATTAACTATTTTATTATTAGTTTATTGTTTTTAGAAATATTTAACTGAATAAAATATAATCGTCTGCTGCGAGGATACACCATTTTAAACAACTTGGCCGCGTCATCATCAACCACATGGCTAATATTCGTTGGTCGCCATTTTAAAGCCATATTTGTTAGACCTTTTGTGAAAGTGCTCGGAATAATAATTATTTTAACTTGAATAGAAGGATAAATAAGCTTTGTGGACGACCTCAAATAAATATTAAGACTTTGTTTGATTTAAATATATTTCGTAGAATTTATTACTGTGCGCGTTTATTATATTTTTAACTTTAAATTAAGTCTCTAGTTTGTTAGGTCCACGCCTTACTCTAACTTATAATAATTTATAACTAAGTTAAATTACCTTTTATTTTAATTATTGGGCTTCTGTATTAACGTAAAAAAACTTAATCCTAGATCATATTACTAATTATTTTAAGAATAACTTTGTGTATGCAGATATTTTCTCTTTAGTTCGAATACATAGGCCTATTAGGCCTAATTTGGTTAATTTTAATCTTACTTTAATCTAACTTTAATCTAACTTTAAACTTTTATCAAACTTAAATATAAGTTTAATCTAACTTTAATCTCACGAAATTTTATAGGGGGTTCTTTTTATTTGTGGATAGATTTGTGTGTGTTTTTTTGATAATGAGTTCCCAGGAGAAAAAAAGAAGAGAAGTTACAGATCACCAAGTCATTCAAAAATTTCCATTTCAAAATTCTTTGAGGCATAATATTGGCCTAAATTACTGTGGTAAACTATCACATTACTCTACATAACCATATGTTTTCATAACAGCTGTCCCAAGTGACAGTGGCAGATATCAGCTGTTGGCGTAGTGATATTTTAGGGACTATTTTTTAGTTACTTTTTGAGCTGTCATCCAAGTAAACTTAGGTCGTGAATGGCGTATAGTTATAAGTCATGTCTGGGGCTATATTATAGTTTTAAGATGCCCAAGTTGTCATCAAAGTTGTAAGCATCATTATACCAAATTTCAGTTTAATCACTTCATTTATTGAATTAGTATTTTCAATTTTTATAAATCCATTGTTGTTCGAGTAATATTTATTTATAAATCTACATTTCTATATGTTTTTATCTTAAGTATGGGTCTATTTTTATATTGTCTAGATCCCAGGGTTGAGAATTAAGAGGAATTTTGTGCACATTTGCTAACAGGGCTAGCACAAGGGTTTCACAAACCATAGGCAAGACTTAAAATTGGCGCCCCAGTTGTATTCTGTATCAATCTACAATCTGTAACAATCTATAATCCAATACTGCACTCAGGAAGGTGTGGTAGTTATACCTTCCTATCCAAGCCATGTTTACTGTTTAGCCTAGTGCTTAATTCTAAATAATTATTCTTTCTAATGAAATTACTTTGACATATTTCTTAACATTCTGGTAATTTGTATTGAGTTGGCCATTTACTAGTAACTATCTATAGACATAAATGTACCAAATAGTTGGAATCAATAAACTTTGATAAGAGGGCAAGACCTACAAATTACTAAGAAGGTGTTGGCTAGAAAGTTTACATTATAAACACAACATATTTCAGTAGTTTTCAGGGCACATAAGGCCTATTTATAGTAAGAGAGTCAATATCCGGTTAGTATTTGTATGGCAAACCTTGTACTAGAGAATAGATTACACACAAGCTATTTAAGACTGTTATTTAATTTAACCACCTAGTACACCAAGTCACATGCTATTTTGGTTGAATGGACGATAGCTGAATCCCATATCTTGATTAAATATATAGCCATTAGTTGTACTTATGTTACTCAAAGGTTAACCAGACATTGTATAAATAACTCATAAAACTTGTTTTACTTTCAGACACTGTTGAGGTAAGGACAGAACCCCGTGTGGACATCAAGACCGAAAAACCAGACACCCCTCGCAACATGAAGCCACCACCAGAGAAAAAACCAAGACTTAATTAAAGAGCCATCTTTACCTGTGTATTAATTTTTGAGAATGTTACTCAGGTAGTTCATGATAAACAAATTATCATACAGCAAAATATGATGCTGTAAGAAAAAGCAAACAAATGTGTCTAGCTTTGTACTATTTCTATGATTTATGTTCTTACAGAACTTAACACTTTCCCAGACATGACACCATGCCAAAATACATACAATAGTTGACTGCTCTTGGTGTTTTACTATGCGAAGGCATGGTCTTTAGTTATTAATGCTATTGCCATCTATTGAGAAGCATTTGAGAACGTGATATGTGAATCCTCATTTACTATTTTTGACAAAAAACCACAATATTCTATGAATAAAAAAATAATTGTTTTTATCAATCAAGCTATTAATGCTTTTGGTGAGAAAGATTTGATAGTTACATATTAACATCAGTGTGAAGCCAACTTAAACTGCCGGTCAGGTCCGGATATTATTTAAATGCTAAGGAAAGGGTTAATGTGAAACAACCTGCTATTACATGCTTGGGTGTTTGTGGCGAGCTGAAACAATTATTTTCTCATGATGAAGCAGGAAATATTGATAGTAAAAAATAAAAGGGACAGATACAATGTCAGTTGAGTGAAAATAAGGAATACAATTTTATTGACAGTATTTTGGTCTTTTGTTCAAGTGCACTTGGAGATGGTTTTTCCATCCTTGCTCCAGACAATAACTAGTGTGTTTTCTTTAAAAAACACTATCCTGTTTCGTGGAATTTGTGGATAGCCAAAACGGGAAGTAAAACATTTAGCACTAAAAAATAAACATTGTTCCTCTTTTCATAGTGATAGCCATATTTTGTTTGCTCCTATATTTGTTTCTCTCCAAGACTGTTTAATTTATTTAACATATTGTAAATCTATTAATAAATTTAGGTTTTCTTTATAGAGTTATTAGGTGTCTACTGGGTCACTAAAGTCACAAAAAAGTTATTAATTGCAAAAAAAAGGTCACGAAAGTCCTTGAAAAGTCACGAATTTTCAATATTTTGGCCATAAAGTCACGAAAATATTTTTGTTTGAATTTTCTGCGAATCATAACGCGAACATGTCGAATGTCGAGCCACCCACTACCCATGATGCCATGCACTAGCCACAAGCTGGCTGATTGTTCTTACCGTGATACCAAGGAAAAGGTTAACATTCGCCATCTAGGCATCTAGTTAAAGTTTAATATTGTGTGTGAGTGCATTATGCCTAATATATATATATATATATCCGCTTTTAGGAAGTTGTGTCGCACGTCTCACTCTCCTCCCTGATGAGTTCCGATAGAATGAAACCTAGGTTGGGGGATTGGGCGGTACCCGATTGATTTTCTTCAAGAGGCATTGTACATTGGCGGCAATGGATAGTGTGAACCTTGTTCTTTTCATTGTAAAAAACATAATGTGTTTGTCCCTTTTATATGTTTGTATCCACCTTTCCTGTACCACCTTCTAAATATAATATTACTAAATTTAAAAATATATATTTAAGAATATTCATAATTTTGTAACTATGTAGTTCAATTTTTTTTATTAGTATTCCAATAAAACTATTTGTACAAATTGTATTAAAATATTTATAAAAACACTGGTTGTCTATAATTATCTAGAGCATCCATGGTTGGAAGAGCAGAAGGTTCCTTATTGCAAACATAGACTGAAAGTGACTAATGTCAACCTATTTGGAAATAATTATTTGCTTTATAATGCTATTTTATCAATAAAACGTTTTATCACTTAATACTTATTAATACTTCCTTAAGTACTGTATAATTGGTGTTTTCATAACTTATTGAAAGAACAAAATTTATTAATAAAACTATAAATTTTTGTTTTGAGGTTGTTGCAACACAAGATATCGTAGTACATAAAATAATAAACTAAAAAGTATAATATTCACTCTCTCCTTAATAATGGCCACCAAAATAAAAAAATATGTTTCGAATAAAATATTTGTATTATAAATATATATAGGTACATATTTGTAATGCTAAGTGATTTCATATCTCAAATAGTTTCGGAGCTATTATAAAAAATGTTAATTAACGCATCAGACCGGAGCCCTTAAAGCCATTTTGCCGAAATATTGAGAGTAGCCATTTTGTTTGGAATATTTATTAATGTTTATAAATGAAATTTAATCAAAATCGTTAGAGCCGATTTTGAGAAAATCGACTTTTTCTCTTTTTGCCCTTCAGTAAACTACCCTTAATTTTAGGGGCAGATATCCAATTCCAAAAACCCCTCGGGGCAACCATATGAAAACCCTAGATATCAAGTTTTAGCTCAATCGGTAAAAGAGTTTAGGCTCTAGTTGGAGGTACAGACAGACAGACGGAAATTCAAAAACCACTTTTTCGGATTCAGGGAGTCATGAAACGTCAAGATTCATCAAAATCTCGAGTTCAATTTTTTTGACAATCACCATACTTTCTCTACCTGTAAGATAGAGAGAAAGTAAAAATAGTTTTTATAACTAAATATTAGTTTAAAAATAAGAAGCATAAGAATACAATCTCCTTGATGGTTTGTATGATGTCATCAACTGCCTTTGTTTAGACTGGTTCGCCATCTTGATTTCAGAAGAGCACACCACATTTTAGAAGCTCTCGCTTGAAAAGCATTTTTAAGTGAATCATAGAACCTGCTTTCACAAAAAAAGAAACATCCAAATGGTTATTTTCATTAGGTCATCTTTCAATACTGTAAAAATGATTATGTTATAATAAGACAGTTTAGAAACACTACAATAATGTAAAGTAAGTGATGCTGAAAGAAGCCAACCTGAAAGGATAGTTAGGTTAGGTCTAGATATAAACAAACACACTTCTCTCTTCATTTCTTCTATTTTCAAACTATTGCACTATATTACACTTCACATATTGTTGAATTATCATTAGAAGAGACACACAACAAAGATAGGCTATAAAACTACATGTTTCTAGAATGATTTGAAATATGTAACTGAAAACTTGCAATGGGGCCAAATTGATGTAACTAAATATGGTTTGAAAAGAAAAAAATAGCTTGCTGAGGATTAAAAATAACTTTAAAACTAACAGGGACTATACTTGGAAAAAAAAGTTTGATTTAAAGGCTATGAAACAATTTTATTTATAGGTTTTTTTATCTCAGATTTAAACCAGGGGGTAGTATGGATTTGCTTACCTACTAAAAATGGTTAGTAATTTAAAATTGAATTTTTGTGTGAATATTCTTACTACCAAAAGTATCAGCAAATCAACTTATGGTATTGCAGATCATATGGTTTCGCAAATGGAAGCATGGTAACTTTTCCTAGCTGTCACATACCACCTCTCCTACTGTGAATGCCCTATGCTTCTTCACTTCATTGTTAACCATGAAAATATCATGATTCTTATTTTTAATTTCCACCCATTCCCAATTCTTACAGCTTTATTTTGATTTATTGATTCTAATTCCTTAAATAGGCCGATTTATGTGCTAACAAATGGATTTCTAGCAGGTTTTTTTTATTTGCCTATCATTTTCTCGATGGACTGTTTTGCCAGTGACGAGTTGAAGTTTGAATCTTGGCCAGTTGTACTGAGGGTAGTTTTTCCTTAATGTTTTAAAACATGCACAAACCCAGGCAAATTTTTAAAAATAAAGAATCTTAAGAATTAGAAATGGATGACGTTACTGTGCACTCAGACTCTGACCAAAGTGAGGATAGTGATTATTTTACTGATTACTCCATGCATAGTTCAGCACCAGAAGAAGAAATTACAGTAGGGAGTTGGGTTTTAGTAAAATAAGGAGAAGTAGTACTTTGTTGGTCAAGTCAAGAATGTTTTAGGATGTGATATTGAAATATGTTTTTATAACACGTGGGAGGGCAAATACTTAAATGGCCAGAAAAGGAAGATTCTGATATCATTCTAAGGGCCGGTCTTATGGCTACAGGCTAAATATTGCTATTGGGAGTTAGTGTAATAAGGCCTGGTTGGACTGACAAAAATCAGTGACTTGGTCAGAGATCAGATGAACTGGATGTTGATCTCCAATCAGTCTCTCAAACCTAATTTCCAGTTACACACCATTAACAATTAGGACCTGCTACAGTGGCTGCATGGTCTAAGGCACTACTCTCACAATAGACGAGACTGCTGATGTCGAGGAAAGATCATGGTTTGATCCTGGTTGGGTGTACTGAGGGTGGATTTTCCTTAGATATTTCCCCTCTCTCTCCACACAAATGTAGATACACTCTAAAGTCAACCGTCCTCATCCCTAAGTTGCTACCTGGTAGCACTAGTGTCACTACCAAGCAACAAACTGATGCAAATAAATGAACACAGACCAAAATAAGCATAAAGGTATTTATTTATTCAACAACAAAGAAACTCAGAAGTGGTTTTGGCCACTACAAGAACATACTATATACAGCCCCACAACATTTACATGAGGAAGTCAACCCAAGACCAAAAGAAAAACGATGAAATATATCATGTCAAAGGCATAGAGCACTGAAATACTAAAAGTCAGAAAAGCTAATATGTGTTGCGAACCTGGGAGATAAGCTCCTGCTTAAATGTATAAATTTAGAGAATGTTTGCTACAAACAAGATAGTCAGAATGGGCCCTTTTGAGGGCCAACCTCAACTTATCAAACTTTAACAATGGCAAACAACATGAAGTCCTGGTTAAGTACTCACTGATTTAAGGTTGGCAAGAAGTGCCAACTTTTCCTTAGGGGAGAAGCCCCAAGCAAAATATTTAACACATAAAAGTGACAAAGGCCCTTTTGAGGGCCAACCTCAATTTATCAAACTTTAACAATGAGAAAAAGGGATGAGGTCCCAAGAAAAAGATGTATCAAACTTGAATAATTTTTAAGTTAAAGGTGAAGATGGAAAAGACTTAAGTTAAGTATCTAGAAAAGGTGGCTTGAAGATCCTGAGGAAGAAAATTATGACATCACGGCAGCGAAGTTTATCTTACATGCAGAATCTATGAAGTATCACATCATCGATCCAAGGTAGCAAGCGAGTGTTCTATTTTTGCTCAGATGAGGCCTGGTTATATCCCTAAGGTGTGCCCACAGCCCTAGCCAATGAAATCACAGAGATGCACAATTTACCCGAGTTTATATAGTTTTTTTGTTATGAAAAAATCCACTCAGCTTCTAGGAATTAGCAGATTGGTGGTTTCTAGTAGACCAATTGGAAACAACTTTGTCGATGGTGGCGTCACTGGCGGAGATCAGGTGAACCTTTCTTAGCACGACTTGATCATGAGTACGGGCGATGAAGCAGCCCCATCTCCCTAAGTTGTCAGGCTGTAAGAGGACGTGAATAGCACACCGGCTCACAGATGAAATGGTGTGATTCAATCCTTGGGGCATTCACATTGCAACAAAGTCATTAGAATAATTATTACATAAGTATATGACCTGAATGGGTAGTAAGATACAGTGTAAAAAAATTAGGACATGATTGTCAATCAAATCTCCGGTCAAGCTAACCAGCAAATTCTCTTCCAACAGCTGTTTGACTCTCCAATGACATGTTGATGAGAGAGACATGACCTAATATGTTTTAGTAAAGTTAAATTACATTCTTATTTAAGTGTTCAATAAAAGTAAAATGTGTGTTTTATATTTTATTTTGAGTATGATTTATTTTTAACAATGGTAGTATCAATTATGGTGTCTTCAGTTTTAAGTTTTTCAGCTATAAAACGAAGTTATAGAAGATTTGTTTCTAAACGAAGTGTTGTGGAATTTTTCGAACTGGCGAGTAGTGAAAGCTATTGTGGGGTTTTATAATCATGTTCTATTTGTTTTTGTTTTGAGAACAAAAGAATCTATGAAGTTAATAGTGTTAAGCGTTAACACTATTACAACACATATCTTGCATCATCAAGCGCTGGTTGCAAGAACAATAGGAAGTGATTTGAAAACAGTACTTGACCAAGTTGTGAAAATGGCGAATATGAAAAGTCGACCATTTAAGTCACGTTTATTCGCAATGCTTTGTGAAGAAATTGGATCAAAGTGTGTGAACCCTATTATGCACACAGAAATTATATGACTCTCGCAAGGAAAAGTGTAGTGCCATGTGTATAAAATTGAAAGAATTACTTCTCTATTCTCTAAGGGTATGACACATTCTGTGAATTACTATTGAATGAAAGCTGGTATGCAACGTTATCATATTTAACGGATATATTTGAACATTTAAATAAAATAAATTGTAACATGCAAGGAAGAAGTGAAAATATTTTGTTTTCTGACTAAATTAATTTTCTGAATAAAAAGGTAAGGCTTTGGAAGAGGAAAATAAAAGGTGGCCACATGGAAATGTTTCCAAATGAATATGCAACCAAAATATATGGCGATAGAACATCTTGTTTTTTAGCACTTCGTGATGATGGAATAGAAAATACAGCAGTAGTTTCCTATAATATAAACAGAGGAGTAGAGCTGAGAAAATTAAAAAACATAAAATATCTTGGAAGTGTGATTGAGGAGAAAGGTGGAAGTAGAAAGGATTTAATGAGAAGAGGACAACGGGGAGAGTTCTCTAGGTGCGTATAAGAGACCTGCTGTGGAGAAGGGAATTCCTCTTGAAGTGTAAGGAAGTACTCTGCACAGCGTACTTTGTACCCATTGTCACATATGCAGCAGAAACATGGACATTGAATGTAAGAAAGACTAGGAAAGTGGAGGCCATGGGAATGAAAATTGTGAGGGTCATGTTAGCTATTACAAGGAGAAACAAGATTAGGAATGAAGTTATCTGGGAAAGAGTGGGGGTATAGAAAATACATTAGATAATAGAGGAAGCAAGGCCACAATAGTATGGTCATGTAATTTGGATGATATAGAAGAAAATATCAAAGAGAATGATGTACGTGGATGAAGTATATTGGAAAAAGACCGCAAGATTAATAAAGAGATGAAAATATTAGATAACATATAGTGTGCAAGCGACTAAAGAAAAAGAATGGTGGCAGGATAGGGGAAGATGGAGGAATTTTATTAAACTGACCCGGGTACAGGCTGGAAACAGTTGATAATGATTTCAGCATGCAGACACGCTACAAACTGAGCCGAGTTGAGGGGCATTGGTGTGGATAAATGTGGACAGCCTGGATGTGTAATAAGATGCAAATGCAAAATTTAATACTAACCACAGGGTGACCTGGCAGGTTGGGGTAAGGTGTCGAACTTCTGTGCTTGGGGTCCAGGGTTCAATCCCTGGTCCCGGCACAGATTTATCTGATTGCCAAATCCTTCCTTCACCTCTGACAATACATGTATTAATCACAACTTGTGAATGTGTGGAGTGCCAGGCCTCCATCGTCGTTAGGATTCCACGTTAAACTGTAGGTCCTCCATTTCATCTCACAATCACACTACCATTACACATTATCGTAAGTGCATATAACTGGAATGAGTAGTAAGACGCGATGCTAATAATAATAATAATCAATATTAATAGTTAATAAATAATAATAAATAAATTATACTAACCACATTATTTTGGCTCCAGTTTTTCAGGAAAAACTTCTTTACTAAATGATTTTAAAGAAAATTCACCCCTTCATTGTAATGTCTTCCCTAGGAAAATGGCTAAACATGTTGTCAAAACCCTTTAACTTTCTCAATTTACTTAATAGGATTAACTTTTTTTTATTCATTTATGTCATGTATATTCTATTTTACATATAATTTACTCAAAGCTAAAGCCCATTGTGTTTCCTAATCTTGTACACAACTAGACCATCTTACAGAAATCTTTGTGCTACACATAATTTTATACCTACTTTATGAAACCCACAGTAATTTACTTTTAAATTCCTAAATTTAATGAGCTCTATAACTAATGTCAAACTTAACTGTAAAATGCAAAATATATGAACAAGATTTTGAAATAATAATTAGGGCCTGTAACCCACTTCAGTGGCCACATGATCTAGAGCGCTACTCTTGCAATCGACTAGACTGTTGATGGTGGGAAGGTTGTGGTTTGGGGTGGTCAGGTGTACTGAGGGTGGTTTTCCCTAAATGGTTTTGTCACTCTCTACATGCAAATGCAGGTATACTTCCTCTAAATTCAACCTTCTCTCCAACCCATTAGTGTAATTAGTAAATTATAAGCGTAAAACCCTAAAGAGTAGTGAAACGCGGTGATGATTTTTTTTTTTAATTATGGCCCATGATTATAAAAACAGGTGGATAGGACCTATTTGTTAAGGATTGTACAGTAGGTCAGTTTGTTTAATGTTAGTGAGAAATTTCTTATAGATTTGTAGATGAAATAATTTAAAAAATTTAAAAGACAGAAAAATTGTCCAAGTTGATAAACTTTTAGAGTTTCTAAATTTCCTGAAAAACTAAATTATTTATCGTATAGCCTATTTATATAATTTTAGGGGCTGATACACTAAGTTACCTATAAATAGTAAAATTGAAAGTTTCATTATTTTCAACTCAATACCTACAAGACTTGTTTAAACATTTAAAAAATAATTACAGTGGTGCACTTCACAAAATAGCACTAATTAAAATAAAACATTTCCACACCTTTTTTTTATTGGACATCATGTTCTGTAGGCCTAACTTGTTCCAAAAAGTCTAAAATTTTCAATGACTTTTTAAATTTCCATTCGGTTACTTTATAGGTTTGTCTCATCATTTCATTGTGACTTATTCTAGAAAATTAAAATTAACTTGGCATTTCTTTAAAAGCTAGTTGAAAATGGTAAATTTTTCAAAAGATATAGCCTATATGTTGGTTTTATTTTATTTAACACTATGATGAGCAATGGGTTACAAGAATTAAGAAACTATACCATTCAAGAAACAAACTACTATTTCAGTCACATTTATTTATTTCAATTATTTATTTCATAAGTTGTATTTAGGCTACATTTAAGTTATTAGGGATTGATTATTATATCAAGAGTAGAAAACTGAAAAATGCTCTCGACACAACTTTGTAGGGCTATGCCTACAACATTAAAACAAGTTCATAAAATGGTAAAAGCCATTCCAACAAATGTTAATTTCCTTTATCAGATTTCTTGTCTCTCAGTGAGAATCCTTCTCCTTTGAACGCTTTAAATTCTTCGATAGGTTCCTTGTTCTCCTTCATAGGTGCCTTCGTATTACGCAAAAATCTTACTGTGCCAATCTTGTAGTTGTAGTCAGGAATAACTCTTGGGACTCCCCCTTTCAGCATTGTCGGTTTCGGGTGTAAAACATCTTTTTTTTTCTTGCCATCCAGCCTGTTCCCTTCACCTTTGAAGGCTACAAATTCTAATGGGTCCAAAGATAGATCCTCTTGATTTGGTTCTTCTTCAGATTTCTTGATTGGCTTAGGTTCTTTGTAACCAACGGGTGGTGCAAACTCAACATTCATATCACATTCAATTATGCTAACCGCGGGGCCCGGTTTCGTTTCCAAAACACACATTTCATAAACTCGTTGATTGTACTTGATAGCAATTACATCACCAGTACTTAGGCAAGCAAAGTTTCGTAAACCATTCTCTAAAACAGCTTTGGGATTTGTGATGTCCAAGAAATCTTCAGATTGAGGTTGGAACCGGGAAAAGGTTGCTACAGGTAAGGACACACTCTCTATCTGAATGGATTCCCCTTCATCCAGAAGTAGGTTATACTTCATCATCCAGTATGGGAGGTACACTTTTCCTTCATCTGCCACAAACTCTAGTACGCCACAATGTGTTATCCGTTCAGATTTTCTATTAGTCAATTTGAACAACATTGGGTAAACAATATTTAGTCGAGTGAGCTGATCCAAGGCCGAGGGAGGCATAATTATTTTACCACCCCTTTCAACGTCATGTCTTTCATTTCCAGGCAACATTGATACAGAATAACACTTGTAATGTGTATTGAATGGTCTGGGAATATCAGGAAAGAAATTAAACCCAAACATATTGTAAAATATAGAATGTTTAAAATGCACAGAATTGAAAAGTATTGTATAATAAGAATCAGTTATAACACAAAATCATAAATTAATGAATATTGTGGCAGCAAACAAAAGTGATGAAACAACATCACAGATTAGTACTTAGTAGAATTTAAAATAACAAGCTACAATTTTTATGATACAATATGCATTTCATAGATGATTATAAAATTGTAGACATTTATTTAAAGGTGCACTTTCAGTTCGTGCAAGATACACGAGTTTAAAATCTGAATAGATTCTAGTTCCAATTATTGACATTGAAGCCAAAAAGCGCTAGTAGTTTATAGACTATTAGCACGAGCACATTCCAAACATTGTAGCGAAGTTATATCTACAAAGCTTTAATTTTAGTGTTTTAGGTAGTATAGGGAACAGAGCAAATAATGAATAGCTTAAGTGGATGGACTACCTTGTAAAACTTGAGAAGCGCTATCAGCGCAACTCCTAAGAAACGTCCATATATTGAACTATTTGGACTGTTTAGCCGACACCGAACTTGAGTTACAGTGTTGTCATATCTGTCAAATTTGGTCTAAAAGAGTGAGAGGGAGCGAGCTAATCTGTTGTTTACATGGGTCAAGTTTCTTGGAAGGGAAAGGCTAGAGTGCGGCTTTTATCAAAGACCACACTATGCAGAAATCTGCTGCTTTATTTTTAGCTTGAACTAATATAATCAGTAATATGGTTTTCTTAATATTTCTTACCTAGCGGAAGAAAACATTTTTAATTTGACGTTCTCGTATTAGACTGGTTTGCTGGTGACGAGTTTGGGGTTCAAATCCCAGTAGTGTATACTGAGGGTGTTTTTTTAAAAGGTTTTAAACACGCTATTATTATTTATTTATATCACCACGTCTTACTATCCGTTCGGGCTGTACACTTATGTAATAATTACTATAATGTGTTAGGCATCAGGAAGGTTAAATTAAGAGGAGGTGCATCCATATTTTCGTGGAGTGAGAGCAGAAAACTATTTAGGAAAAACCACCTGTGAGCACCCGACCGGAATCGAACCATGATCTCCCCGTCTTCAACATGTCAGTTGAACACGGTGAGTAGCACATACTATTGGACTTGATCTCTGGTGGTGGGGAGATTGAAATTCAAATCCCAGTTGTGTGCAATAAGGGTATTTTTCCCTAAAATGGTTCCCAATCTCACTCTACGCAAATGTGGGTACATTAAATCTAAAATGTTACCTTCCTCATTCCAAGTTCATGCATGTGTACAACTCAAAATGGAAGTAAGTCACAATGAAAAAAAAAACTATTGTGATGACTACCAAGAGTGTCGGCGAAACTTTATTAGTTTCGGGCAAGGCAGTTGTAAAGAAATATATTTTTGAGGAGTTTTTAGGGGAATGACTCCAAGCCAATGGAAAATGTTTGAAAATGGAATGCCACTAAAAGCTATTAGGGGTGGCCCTTAAGCATTTAAAAATAATAATAGATTGTTATAGAATCTATTTGAAGTTTGATACAAACCATCTTTCAGCTTCAAACTCAAGTATATCAGAGGGAACCAAACAAACTGGAGGAAGACACATTTTGATGGGGAGAGGGGTGGAGAAGAAATTGGTGGTAATACACCGCCCTATCAAACCTCCCCCCTTACCAGTCCACCCTCAATGAGTAACAGTGGATATAAAACTATCGACAGACACATCGTAGAATGTAGATCATTTCCTCAGCATCTGACTTAACCCAAGCTATGAGGGGTGAGGACAGTGTCTGATAATAATAATAATAATAATAATAATAATAATAATAATAATAATAATAATAATAATGGTGATAGAGATATCTTATCAATTAACATAAAAAGTGTTTATTTTTTTATATCTTTTTTCATGGACGCAGAAAATTGGGGGTCAGAGATGTACCCTTCTTTAAAAGTGTTAGAACCCTTAAAAGGCAGGGGGCCACACACATATGTATAAAACATAAATAAGAAATTGTGTTTTTTTACTTTATTATTTACTTTAGTTTCTTATATTACATCATCCAGATACTACTAATAATAATAATTTTAATATAAACTTAAAGACGCACTAAAATCTCCTATTGTAAAACTAGCTTGACCTACATTAGCTTGTAACAAGTACAAAGACATAACTATGCAGTAATTGACCCACGATGGGTGCCCCCAAGGAAAAAATACACAACCGTCTCCAAATCTTATAATTGTAGATCATTAAAAAATATTTATACATTTATTATTGGAATTATTTTATAATACGTAATAATATAGAGTGGGTAGGTTAAATTTAGAGGAAGTGTACCCACATTTGCGTGGAGAGATAAGAGTGTAAACCCATTGAGGAAAAACCACTCTAAGTGCATTACCATACAGCCATAATATTTTATAAAATTTTTGCTGAAAAGTTTCAATATAATGTAAAAAAACTTAATCTGAATTGAATAAAACAATATTAATAAATATTATAAACAAATCTATAGTCAATTATCAATATTAACACTTATAGAGGCTAAACAAACATTGATCTCTGTGAAATTGTCTACACTTTCCTCCAAGGTCAAGCTACGGGTAGTAGCTCAACAGTCAACATATCTAATCCCTGCAGCCTTTATTGATTCATGTGATTCTTAAATAATTTTTAGTAAAGTTTTGAAAATGACCTGACAGCTGTTTCTATTGATTTTACAGAAAAATATGTACATACATTTTTGTACAGCATAAATTATGCGCAATAAAATGACTATTGAGTAATTTTTTATTGAATAATGAGATCTTTACGAAACAATGATAGGTCTGAAAGACAACGCTTTCATATATTACCAAATTAATTTTGGGTGGGTGGACCTGCGTGATGGGCCCTATTTTGAGCGTGGGCCTGTGGCATTCTGCCACCACCCTATAATTACACCAATGAACTTGTAGCTATCAAGAATTTCAAACTCTATTAACCTATTTTTTTATTAATTATATTCGATAATCAAATATAGCTTTATACGTTTATACATATTTTAACATGTATAACACTCGCTTTGATGGCCTCATGGTCTAACGCGCTACTCTTACAGTAGACTAGACTGCCAATGATGGGGAGATCAAGGTTCTAATCTCGGTCGGGTGTACTAAAGTTAGTTTCTCCAAACTGGTTTTCCACGCTCCCTCCACGCAAATGCAGGTACAATTTCTATGATTATAACCTTCCTGATCCATAAAACCACTAAACAATTTTTGAAAAAAAATCTATTCACAAATTCTCTGTTTATTTGACAAAAATTTTAATCCGACCATTTACCTCAGGAACTGAAAGAAAATATTTTGACCAGATTAAATAATATTATATACATATATATTTATATATAATATGATGTAAATCAAAATATAATAAAATATTATATTATAATATATATAAAAATATAATATAATGTTATATTATAATATATATAAAAATATTATATTATATTATTAAATAAATATTATATATCTATATAAATAAATATATATATATTCAAATTTGAAGATAGCATATAGAACAATTTTCTGCAAAAAGAAAGATTTTATTTTTAAAAATGTATAATTTTTATAGAATAAATATTACACTTATTGCCTGTACTTCAAAAATTATAAACACTAACTCTAAAAAAAGTATTTGAAATTACAATAAAACATAAAGAAATATACTGCAAGAAAATGTTTTTCACCCAATTGTATAGAAAATATCCATCCATCGATTTTGACCAAATTTGATAGGCTTGAACACAAGTTTTACATTGAAGCATGATCATTTTATAATCTATTTCTCCCTTATCAATCACTTTTGTGTCAGGGACGTTCATAAAATATATACACATCACTAGCTATTTTATAATTTTAGCTACACACATATATAATAATAATAATACATCCATTCTACAACTTTATACATTCAAAGTCCTTCATCAAAACTTCTGCAATGAACACAACGTTTTTAATTTTATTAGGGACCTGTGCTACAAATTTTGGTTGAATTCCGACCGCGTGAATTGAGGTGTTTTTCCTCGTGATTGCTCATTTCCTCCACGCAAATGTGGGAACACTTTCTCTTAATTACCGTATTTATTATCTACCCTACTTTATTATTGTAAATTTACGGATAACATCAAAGAATATTAAGAAGTGAAGCATTTCTAATATCACAAGAACAAAAAAAAAGACATGGAAATAATTTTTACACTGCACACTCTTATATGTGTTGAGTAACATCCTCCTCTTAGCATTTGTGTTCCCCCCTTCCCTTCCTCTCTAAGGCTTACGTTATTTCCAAATCTTTGACTATGGCACGCGAGGGGTGCGAGAAAGTAAAAATTATATTTGTGATGAAACTATTTTGTAAAATAATAATTGTCAAAATTAAATATGTATCTGTGTTAATGTTATTAATTTTAAAAGCGCGGTGGTCAAGGCATGTTCAATAGTCCCCCCACCCCGTTTCATTATCCAACTTTACAATTGATAGCAAAATAGTTTCAAGATATTTATCTATTGTGACAAGTGTATTTCTTGTTCAAATTGTCAATACTGTAGTCCAAAATGATTTAGTTAGCCCCGTATTATCGATACCAAATTATTCACTCTGTTTACAGATCAGATTACCAAAGGTAGGGCTAAAGTGTTTGATTGGTACACCAAAGTGAACCGAGCCCGTGTGGGTTTTACGCCGATGTACTAATTAAGCTAATGTGTCAGAGAAGGGTAAGGTTGCTTTTAGATGACATACACTCACATTTGCGGGGAGGGTGAGTGGAAAACATTTTAGGAATAATAACCTCATAGCACCAAACTGGGATCGAACACCAATCCCCGTCCTCAGCAGTCCAGTTTTTTGCAAGAGTAGTGCCTTAAATCATGAGGTCTCCAAAACGGGTCCTGTAATTATATTAATTAGGTATTCTACGCACATTATTTGAAATTAATGGATGGATTTTTAAACTACAGTATTAAAATTGTATTTTTCATGCAGAAATGATAATAAATTCATGACACTTTTTTTTATCCAATTCACAAGAGTAGAACATTTATTTTTCTTTCGTCTGGTTGAGAGATAAAGTAGTTTTTTATTTTATTTTCTTCGATCTCTTTTTACAGAAACGGCTTCCATTGCAAAACACGTGGTATTCACACAACTGATTTAATAAATGAACGCAGTCGAGTTGATATTTTTCCTAAGAACATCTGCTCGTCACCGTGCAACGCTTGGCATCACTGCCATGAGTTTTCTCGAGAGGTTCATTTTGTTCAACCTTACACCGCTAGGTCACAGGCTACTGCACCACAACACTTTTTTGAATCAAAATAAAACTGTACCACTTTATTTTAGTTTAGAACAATATGTATGCTGAAAAATGAATGGATAATTATTCTCAATAATATTTACTCGGTTTATACTTTGTCTGCAGATTTAAAAAAAAAAAACACTAAACCAAGAAAATACGATCATGCAAAAATTATTTAAACAAAGCTGCTTACAAATATTTAACTTTTAACTGGCGTTAAATTATACTAAATGATAGAGAAATGTGTTTATTGTAATAAAATGAAAACCGTTTTAGCCTAAGTCTTCCCACATTTAAATGACAAGCCCAGTTTGTTTCATGCAGTGATCTTTAAATTATTTTTTAAAACTTAAATTTGAATTGGCTGGGTAGATAGGAATAAACTATAAACCATGTAAATGAATTGATATTTACAGTAGTAAAAATCTGATTAAAATATGTATAATAGTTTTCTTAGTAATCATGTACAGAGAAATCGCCTTAGAAACCGGCCGCGCTCATCTCTCATGGTGATCCATCCCCTTAATAAAATAGCATTATTATTGGAATGGTAAATTCACGCCTCTTTTGTTTTTTGATCTCCTTGTCTATATGTAAGTGTAACATGCGTCTTTTCTTTGAACATTTATTATGTATGCTTTCAATTAGTCTCCTTCAGTTGAATATGACCGATGGCACTTTTGTCCTATGTGTATTCTCTTTTTTACTATCAAATTTAAAAACTGTTATAAACATGTTCAGCCTTTTTTAAAAAAAAACTAACAAAGATTATGGTAGTTTCATACCCTGCGAGTGACATAATGAAGTGAAACAGAAATAAGTGCTTTCGTTTTTTGTATTTAGTTTAGGAATAGGTGTGTGTCACGAACGTTAGTTTTTCGAAAGTTTTACACTACAAATTGTAAAAATGAATAAACCTACATCGGTAGCGTACGCAGGATTAAGAAGTAGGGGGGGTTTGGGGTCACCCCAACCACCGTTGGCAAATTTGTTTTTACCCTTATATACACGTAGAAGCTTTTTTGGAAGGTGTTTTACTAGTATTTGTTAACTTGATCATTTATATTTTTACTGTTTTAAACGTGATAATCTAACAAAATAATAAATAAATAGGCCCAAATTAAAGTTGGTTTAGCCGTTACTGTCACAAAAATCACCGATTATTTATAATAGGTATCAAGCCACTGTGCAACTCCTCGATGGAACCACGCGTGAAACTGGGAAATTTGGAACCTGCTGCAATCTTTAGGACTTAGGCCACTTCCTAGACTGCAAGAACATTAATAAGGATTACTAGGGAGGATCAACACAAGGATGTGTTGCACTTACTATTTTATTTGCTCACAATGTTTCTGTCTTATACCCTTAACCCCCCCCCCCCCCCATTTTATTTTATCTTTGGATCTGCATAGATCTCGGGGCATCCCCAAACTACGGTAGGGGGGCTCGAGCCCCCTCAAACTCCCCTCCCCCCGCGTCGGTACGCTACTGCTTGGAGCACGATGATCTGTTTGAAGTGGTAGAAACAGACCCCCCCGTGACATAAGATGCATCTAAGATGGGGTCTTGGAAGAATGAAGACAGGAAAACCCTATCAAGAATAATTTTTTTCGTGGAAAAAACAAATTATCTTCACATAAAGAATGTCAAGATTGAAGCTGAAGCATGGAATGCGTTTGAAAAAGTATTCAAAGACTCTAGCTTGAATAGAAGAGTGGGGTTATTAAGAACAATAGTTCCTACTAACCTAATAACAACTGTAAGTCTGTGGACGAATATTGTGATAAAATTGTATCAACTGCATACAAATTAAATTAGATGGGGCTACCTGTAAATGCTGAGTGGGAAGGGACATTGCTTCTTGCTGGTTTACCTAACAATTATAAGCCAATAATAATGGCCCTCAAAGGTTCTGGTATATAAATGACGGGTGATTCTATCGAAATGAATTATTCTACTTTAACCAATGAAACGAGTTTATTCACATCACAAAGTAAGTTCAAGAGAAAAAAAACTGCTATGAAGTGTTTTAATTGTATCAAGCCTGACAATTTTGCTAAATATTGTAGACAGAAGACGGATAGGAATCATCAAGGTATGGTAAGGCACAGTGATCAAACTCGTGAAAAGCCTTCTACAGCCAAAGTTAAGAAAGGTTGTTTTTTACTAGTTACAAGATTGAAGACAAGGCTCATTGGTTTCTGGATTCATGCCCATCAACTCATAATACAAACAAATCATACAAACTTTCAAACATAACCTCAACTGAAACAAAGGTGACAGCTGCTGGCGATCCAAATTTAGTCGCAGCTGTGTCAAGACTAATAATATAGAATACAGTGTAAACTACACTACTGTAGAAGTAGAAGCAAGTAATTTGTTGCACATTCAAAACCCGGCAATGATTTTATTGTCAGTTGGTAAAATAGTTCCGAAAGGTTATTCTGTAACATTTGACCAAACAGGAGGTTATGTTCATGACAGTGATGATGGCCATATGCTAAAGTTAAAAACGGAATATATTGTTTGAATACACCCCGAGCAAATTAATCCAGTTTTTACCCACAATCCATTAGATTTTCTGTGGCACAGGCGACTCGGTCACCTCCATCGGTAAGGGATTAAGAAACTCAGCCAAATTTAAGAAGGTATGGACCTTAACTATTTAGTTTATGAACCGTGTGAACTGTGTATCATTGGTAAGCAAGCGAGACTTCCGTTCAAGAGAAGCAAAATTTATAGTAAATCCGTTCATTCATACTTGTGTGGTCCGATAGAGACAACATCTATTGGTGGAAGTAAATATTTTCTTACGTTTGTTGATGATTACTCTCGTAAAATATTTGTTTACTTTATAAAATATAAGTCTGAGGATCATAGAATATTCTCTGAATTCAAGATAATGGTTGAGACACAAACAGGCTTTAAGATCAAGAATATTTGCTTGGACACTGGAGACGAATATGTTAGCGAGAATATGAAACAGATACTGAGTTCTTCTACCATCATCCATCAGCTGTTAGTTACAGTCCTGCACAAAACAGGCTGGTGTAGAGGACAAACAGGACACTGTTTGAAAAGGCTAGGACAATGATCCTAGGTGCAGGCCTCCCAAATACCTGTTGGGCTGACGCTGTATCAATGGTAGCTTACCTTACGAATCTGTCACCTACTACTATTCTGAGAGATAAAACCACTCTTGAGGTTTGGAGTGGTAGAAAGCCTAACTTGTCACATTCAAGAATTTTTGGATGTGAATCTATGGTCCACATACCCTAGACATTACGGAAGAAATGGGATCCTAAGTCACAAAAATTAACATTTTTAGGGCATTATGAAAATACAAAGAGGTACAAGCCTATTGATCCTATAAGCAATAAAATCACAATTAGTCAAGATGTAGTGTTTCTTGAGACCAAGGCCAGATCGGAAGGGATTCAAGAAGAGAAATCAAGCCCATTTTCACTAATTTTTCACAATTAAGAATTTCAGGAAGGGGAAATCACTCAGAGTGAGCTAGACGATCATCTACAAGGTGACAATAATAATGCTGATTGAGAACCTAGCAGATGTACGATTATGGCTATCAAAGCGTCGCACATCCCTTAACAACTTTTGAATTTTCCCTGTTATTGTTAACATTAAACTTGGCAGAACTAGCTCCTCTGGCTCTGAGGAGGTCACGGTTACTAGGAACGACATAGCTTTGGATACCATCTGTTCCACCCCCTTACTTATTATATCACCTAATGTTCCTTCAAGAGAGCTTCCCGACGAACCACATCCATATCCCCAACAACCTGTGCCGGGGTACTCGAAAGATTTGCCGCGTAGGACGTTACATTGCGTGGCCTTACTGGTATATTTGGGAATTGAGAATTGTCCGTGACAAATTGGGCCCCCTTGGTTTCATAGCGCGACTTGTAGGGAGAGTTGCGGTCTACAACCTGACCAGCCTCCTGGTACGACAAATTGCGACGAGCCAGTGTCGATTTAATTTGACGCTCTCTCATCCACTTGGGACAAGCTCAGTTGGTCGCCAAATGAGCCCCCCCTCAGTGAACACATTCTTCTATGATATGACCACCTCCCCCCTTTCCCCACTACAGTTGTGACAGCGAGATGAGCAAAACGTAAAGAATTGTGACATTGCGTCACTGGATAAACATAAGGCTTGACCTGCACCCTGGAAATACATACAACATAAGACGGTGGCTCTTTGCCTATGAAAGTAACTGCTACTCTGCCAGAGGGATCAAACCGATCAGGTGATTAGGATTGCACCTATTAAAACGTCGTACCTGCAATATTCAAAATTCACTATCTCTCTGATTCTTCCTTAATAAATTCCTCCGAAAACTCGAGGGAAATATTATGAATAACTCCAATCCGATGTTCATCATGACCCACCCTATCAACTGAGACCTTCAAAAGATCATGTGGTTTCCTATCTGTCATAAGACTATAAGCTTCCTTCACACATAACAATGCCACAACAATTTGGTTTTTCCTGCCGGAACAATACTAGCTATATTCTTATACTTAGGAAATAATTCCTTTCCTATTTTCACTTGATGTAGATTTTGAATGTTTAGTTCCGATGTGTTTGAAAATGTAATTTTGTACGGACCTGGATTAGAAGACATAAATACATCCTCTATTTCGACTGCTATACTATCATCCGAAACAATTGTCCCAATTTGATTCTCCATGGCATTAGCTACTTTGGGAGCTTTGTCTGACGCCTGTCCCGTTGGTTTGACAGCAACACGCCCTACACTAGAATTCGCTTTCTTCATAATTTGATTATTAGATGGCGATCGTGAACGATCTGATTTTAAACCTATGGCACTAGTTTGAGAGTTTTGTAGAATATTTGAATATAGTTCTTTCATAGCCGAATCAACATCGCACTCGTCACCCAAATCCAGCGTATTTAACAACACTGACAGACGTCCCGGCTCTAATAATATAACAGCAAATCACAGAGAAAGCAAAACACGTCCGTCCAACAACAATGCCAAATATCGACTCTCCTTTAAATACACTCGTTGTATATTTTGTTCAATTACATTCGTATTTATTTTGTCTTGTTGGCAATCTTGACCAGCTGATTTCAATTTAAATATGGCTTCTGCTAGAAACATCGAAAATAAAAATCGATGTAAAATACTAATTATAGGGGCGGGAATGGCAGGTCTCTCTGCGGCCAAACAATTAATACAAAACAATATAACTGACTTTAAAATTTTGGAAGCAAGAAACCGAATTGGAGGCAGAATTGTATCTGTTCAAACCGGTGAGTTTTAAGTGCTTCATAACCTTTAATTTTTAGAATATACATTTTTAAATTGTTTTATTTGTTTTATGTTGGAATGATATTCTAAGGACAATTAAAACACAGCTAATACGTTACAGACAAAAAAACTTTTGAATTAAAACCATATGCAAGTACGCCTATGCTCACTAAACCTGGCGTTATTTTTAATCAATTCAATTTTTTTTTTCTTATATCAAATAGGTAACATAGGTTATGCATTTTAGTTTTAATCTCTCATGACTAGTAAAAATTTGTTACTATAATTCGTTACGATACAAATTATTACTATGGATTTATCAGAAGCTAGTTTATATTTACATATAATATTATTTAATATTTTATTGTTTTGTATATTGGGACATATTTTTTCATAAGTTGAATTAGGCTATATATTTTTGATAAAGGTTAAGTGAATACACTTAAAAATATTACATTTAGGAAGTCAGGGAATACTCTGGTTTACACCTCTTAGTTGGAATATTATATTTTCAAATTTCTAGCCCCAAGTTTATTTACAAAGTGTGTCTATTAAGTCATGGTTACACACTACGAGTTGGCACACTTGTAGAGCAGCTAACGTGCCAGTCGTGTTGAGCTAGACCACCAAGGATGAGGAGATCGAGGTTCGAATCTCGGTCGGGTGAACTGGTTTTTCCTTAAGTGGTTTTCCACCCTCCCTCCACATAAATATGGGCTCACTTTCAACCTTCCCACTTCCTAATCCATTAGCGTAATTAGTACTTAAGCGTATAACCCGAACGGGTAGTAAGACGTGGTGCTAAATTAATAATAATGATAATGATGATAATAACAAACAATAACTACAACAATAACAATGATAATAACAATAATAATAACAATAATAATAACAATAACAATAAACTAGGGGTGCACTATTATTTAAAAAAAAGCCATGCTTTTATCTTTTGTTAGCTATTAATAATGTCAATATGCATTGCTAAATTTTCCAGATAGCCATAAAGTAGAGCTTGGCGCCAACTGGATTCATGGAGTCCTTGGTAATCCGATGTATGAACTGGCCATGGCAAATGGGCTAATAGATATTGTCCATGTTCCTAAACCACACAAAGTGGTTGCAGCCACAGAAGAAGGCCGGCAAATTCCTTTTCACATATTACAAGTAAGCTCCAATTTCATATCTCCAATTATTTTTTTAAAATTTCGGTTATAGAAACATTTGTGGCTTCATAACTTTTAATATAAAAAAATAAATAATCAATAGGTTTACTATATATCTTTAATATTTAATTCTAGGTAAATTAAATATTAATAAAGATGGTTTTAGAACTTGTTCATAGATGGGAATTGAGTCTTAGCAGGATTATCATAGGAGGTACACTTCATTTAGAGTAGGCCTGTACAAAAAATATTTTGTATGTTAGGCAACATTACAATATCTGTCTATTTTATTTGGTAATATACACCTAAAACAGAGCTAGTCAAATAATACTATAACCTATTTATAAAATTTATAAAGTTTGCCTAGCAAGATGATCAAAACAAAATTCACTAAAATCACATAAGAACGTAAATATTTACGAAAATACTATTATGATCTGTGGTCCTATTAGGTTCCTGCTTGGTTCATTATTGATAACATCATCTAAATATTATTTTATGAGATTTACAATTTTTCATTTTCTCATTATTAATTTAAATTTTAATGGAAGGTTATGGTAGGTTTAGTTTAACCGACTACGTACCTGAATTAGATATTTATAAATAACTGCTTGTTTTAAAAATGATAACATATAGATATCATTTTGTAATGTTTAAGTTTATAGAGGGCTCAGTTGTAAAGGTCAACCTGTATGGCTGACCATTATCCCAAGACTTCACCTACTGTAGGTGAATCTTTTTTCATTTTGCTAAAATTTGTTCTAAAAACAATTTATTTATGATTTGATTGATTACTGGCATTAATTTGTTTTTAATAATAAAATATTAACATTTTGGTCTTAAAAAATCTTATATGTTCTATATGATATCTCCTTACTATCTTTTTAACATATGCTATGTCGGTCATATGCGCAGAGCTCTTTTCAGCCTTACAACATCCCTTTATCTGGGCCTAATGCTCTACCTCCTGTACTGGTGGGCGTGTAGACTACTAGAGTGTCAGTCTAATCTGGTCTGGTTGGCCGGTGGTAAACAGGTTATGGTTTCAAATCATGAGTTGGGTGTACTGAGTTTTTTTATTCAAATGGTTTTTCCACTCTCCTTCCACACACACATTAGGATACATTTCCTATAAATTACACCCTCCTCATATCCACCCCAGTATTATAAAAATGTCAATAGTCTCGATGGGTGTTAAGATATATACTGAACATTCTCTCTTATCGAAGAGGCAGCCACATTTCAATATTCAATTTTCTGAAAATCTATAATTTTAAATTAAAGTGAAAATGAGCTAAGCTACTTTCCTTAAATTTTTCATACTGAAAACTTAAATCACGATGTGCTTAACAAGAGACACTATATTTTGGGCTCTTCACCTGATTCTTAATACAATAACTAGGTTATTATGGACACTGGCAGAGCCTAACACATTCTCTGAGCCTGGAACTAGATACTTTCCGCAGCTGTGACATCACAAGAGCTGGCCGGCTCCTGTATTGAACTGCACAGGAGACACTATTTCTTATAGTTTATGACTTGAATTGTGCACGTGGCACATGTTTATTTAATAACATGCTTCTTAGGGTTGTCTTTATTTATTTCATACAAAATTCCTTGGGGCTATTTTTCAGGCTTCCAAGAAGAAATTCCCATTTTTTAAAGAAACCTTAAAGAGTTATACACAGTAATTAAATATCATTTTTCATAAAATTAGCTTTTGTGAAGTTACAACAAATTGCTTGTGTCTTTCCGGTTCTCTTGATTTTCCAGGTGCGTTGCAACCCTGTTTCTTCTAGTTGTGGTGTGTTCAGGGCTGCCACGCATCTTGAAAATAGGAAAAAAACATAATTTTTCAGGCTTATAAAAACCAGTAGAACACAAGAAGCTACAGAAAAAAACTAAAACAGGAAAATATTTGTGAATTTGGGTCATTCCTCTGCAAGCATTAAATGGTAGGCCTGTGCATAAAAGGAAAAAAAACAACTTAAAAATCAAGTTGCGCTGATTCGAACATAATATGTCTTATCTCCTACCCTTTTTTCACCCTTTAAAATTGGGCTATGTATAACTGCATAGATTTATCCAACAAATTTCTCTCTCAAGGTCAAACCATAATGTTCTAAACATCAATTACATCACAATCGCATATTTCAATTAAACAGGGCCCCCACAGGGGCTGTCCGTACGTTGCCATGGCAACAGGGTCAGGGAGGCCCGCAAAGGAGCACAAAAAAAAGTTATAAAAAACAATTTATAATACTGACGACGATGTTTAATAACTTTCCACATGTCAAATTAAAATGTAAAAATCCCTTAACCAAAACAACCAAGTAGGTAGGTGACGGAAAACGAAAAAAACTTGAAATGTTACTTGAATATTCAAGTTTTTTCCGTTTACATTTCTTAATTTCATTCTTTCTCTTATATTTTTAATAATCTTATATTTAATTATGGACAACACCTAATCAACAATTATCTAATCAATTATTTCTTTCGTTAACATAGTGTGCAACCTCTTGACATAATAACAAGCTTTAAACTATAACATATTTTAATCTTGTATGCTATGTTATTGGGAAAATTTTAATTTAAAATTTTAACGTGTTTCATGTATAATTCATTCTTAATATGTTTGCATTGTGTAAAAACTTTTGTATTCATTTTTCCAGATTTTATTAAAATTATCTTTCAATTATCTTTCAAATAATCAGTCAATACGTCATCTTATTTATAATCAAATTTGAACAATTTTATCATATATTGTAATTGTTAAGTGCTTTATTTACTGTTCACATATCTTATTAAATTTATTCTCTTTTAATTATTATTATCAACACACCAGTTTAGTTTCATATATTAGAACTTTTGTTTCTATAAAATTCCCAAATTTTTCTATAATATCCTTCTTTATAGAACTTATTTAACTACTGTTCCTCTTTAATTCAAGTTGCTTTTGATCAGTTCCTAAATAATTTTTTAGATAATTAATTTATGTAATTATAAGTAGGCCTATTCAATTCCGACATCAATAGCAAATTAGTTTAATTGTTTATACTGCATAGTTGGCCTTGTTGATTGGTTCCTAGATTCTGCAAACTGATCATTAATTAATTGTATAGTGTTAACAACTCCAGCTCAAACACGAACTATTTACACTTTCCGTTTCGATAAAATTATTTTCTAATATCTTTATAGAATCTTGTTCTAATACTGATGTTTCCTTTTTTTTTTTTTTTAATTCAAGTCTCTTAAACAATCTAGATGACACTTAGGTGAATAACTTATGTATTTATATGTGATTAAAATCCTGACATCTAATTTTTAGCCTTGAATAATTAATCATTTATCACTTCTATTAAATAACACTTTTTTAAATAACTTGTATGATAATTGACTCAAAAGTATAACTATTGATCATCCAATTGTCATTTTTACCAAATACGTTCCTTATAATACTCATTCTTACATCTCCTTACTACAATTAAAATGAATTTAAGTAATATCAATAAAAAAAGCTTTTCAGATATTTTAGATCATATTGATCTAAATTATTTAAATCACATTGATCTAAATTATTTAAATCACATTCATCTAAATTATTTAAATTCTTCTTGTCACCTGGAGAAATTTCTATGCAAACATTCTTTCAGTTGAAAAGGAAACCAGAGTAATACACACATTATTGTTTAATTTTATCCTTTAAATAGAAGCACAACAGCATCCACACCATAATGTAGTTTAGTGAGATTTCTGCAGCATCAGAATTTAAATTCTTATAAAAATTAGGGCCATCAATTGCAAATAAATTTTATTCAACTTTGGTTTCTTCAAATAGGGCTATGTATTGTATATATTTCTTTACCAATTAAAGCTTTACTAACTTAAAATAAAAATGCTTTCGAGTTCACTTAAATAAACACACACATTTAAATGTTGGGCCTTTAAAAGATATTAGCAACACAAACAAAAAAAGGAATCCCTGATTTGACTGAATTTAGTTTTTCAATTATTCTTATTGAAATCCAAGCCATTAACGCTGGGAATACATGCAAGCAGAATGAGGTGAACCAGCTATTATAGTTCCAGGTTTGGAGATTAGCCCTACCATGGTTTATAAGATTAAGGCAGTAAAAACTTTATAATATTGTACATATAAATGGTATATTTTAATCATCTAGTTATACACAGAATAGTGAAAACATTGTAAAAATAGGTTATTTATTTCTAGGTATTCGCAGTAAATTATGTCGAAGTGTTTCATAAACCTAATCATAGTTTTTAATAGGGTTTTAGTTACTCATTTCAAGAACGTTTTAATTTGAATTTTCATGTCTCAAAAGAATATTTTTTCACCATTTGAATTAATTTTAATCTTACTATAAAATGCAGCATTTTGTTTCAAAAGTGTAACAGTTAAATATAACTTGTTAACCATTGATAATTCCAAGCATGTGAATGAACAAAATCATACATTGTCCTTGTGTACTATCCCTCTTATCTAACTCTGTTTTATTGCATGTGAATTTAGGAAATATACGAGGCATACGTCTGCTTCTTGAGGCGCTGTGAAGAATATTTCCTGTGCCATTACTTACCCCCCACTGGTATAAACAGTGTCGGGCAACACATCGGATTAGAAACGGCTTTGTACTTGGACCGGTCTGTGGATTCAGAGGACCGTCACCTCTGTGAACTCATTTTGACTGTTTGTTGAAACGAGAGACTTGTATCACCGGTTGTCATTCCATGAATGAAATAGATTTGCTAGAACTTGGGAGCTACACAGAGCTCCAAGGCGGGAATATTGTTCTCCCAACAGGTTACAGTAGCATCCTTGGGGCGGTTGCAAAGGACATCCCACCGGAAAATATTATCAAGAAATGTGTGATCACAACGATTAGGTGGAGATATGCAGACGAAGTATCGGTAGAAGGTGTGACTAGTCCAGGTGGCGATTCAGGCATTGACCTCCTCGCCAATGGAGACCCTGGTAACGAATCAGATGATTCTGATAAAACTGTGACAGAAGACCCTCTGAAGGCTTCTGCACCATCTAGTCGGGATGGAAGTAGTGAAAAGGATGTACTTATTTCTTCTGTCAAGAACATTAACTCCAGTGCAGGACATTGTGATGAAGGCTGTGTAGAATCGTCTCTGTCAAACCTTGAAAATGTCGGTGAACCTTTACCTTCATCATCGCATCTGGTGTATGAAAGAGGTGGGCCTCCTCGCTCAAACTCTATAGGCCCTCCTCCGAACGTGGAGGTGGTGTGTGAGGACGGAACAAGGTACTATGCAAACCATGTGATATGTACTGTACCTCTTGGTGTGTTGAAACATAAAGCCGCGACACTCTTCTTGCCGCAGTTACCACAGTATAAGATTGAGTCTATCGATAGGTTATTATTTGGGACTGTGGATAAAATCATCCTGGAATATGACAGACCGTTCCTCAACCCTGATATTTCAGAGGTAATGCTGCTGTGGGAAACGGAAATGGACGGGAAAAAGGAAAATGAAGGTCAGTTTAGAGAAATGTGATGCACGTTTGTGTGTTGGTGTGGGTGAGTGTGTGTGTGTCAAATGCTTATGATGCATTTGTTCCTCAAGTTAATATATTGAGGTTGCATGCAAAGTTTATAATTTATAAACCATTTTGTGTTTCAAGGGGGTGATGAATCTTACATAGGTACGCTTTTGTACACAATATTTCACCCGAGTCTCTTCAGCATTTTCAAGTCAAACAAGAAAGTAAATATTTTGTACATACAGTTAAATCTGGATTTTCCAAGGTAAAGAAGGAGATGACCCACAGTTAGTTCAAAATCATAGTTAAACAAATACAAATCTTAGTTACTTAATTACAAATTTGGTATTTGAAAATAGTCTGTCCTCTTTTTGTTTTCTTTAGATTAATTTATTTTCTTAGCTCTTACACTGCTATTATGTCATTTTATTTGCTACTAAAAGTCATTTTGCTGTTTCATATACTTAAACACACATTCCAAGGCCTTCAATGCGCTGCTCTGACTGACTTATTGTCATATTCAGGCGGTACACTCTCAGCTAGGCAACGAGGTGACTTAGCCACACAAACATTTTGCACTTAGAAAATGAGATATTGTTTGTGATAGTAATTGTGTGTAAAATAAAAATGTAATTTAGCCACATTTATTTCACAAGCCAGTTAATAAAAGCCTACTGTATATACATTATATGCATTAAAAGGGCTGGTAAGCCCTGGAAAACTTGATAAAGTAATGAAATTCTATAAGATCACTGGAATTCACAAATATTTTTGCAATAATTTTCAAAATATGAAGTGGAAGAGCACAACCCAGTTTAACTATTAGTTTTATCCCCAATTCATGTGATTTTGTGAAGAGCACTGAAGTTTGTCTTTAATAATTCTTTTGACAAGAATTCAATAATAAATGGTGAAAATATTAATTTTTTCATTTAACTATTTACTTAAAAAATACTGGGAAAATGCATATTTTTCAATCCAGAAAATCTGGAAAAAGTAAAATTTCAAAACCTAAAACATGTATTATCTAGCACTGGGACATCTTGATTATAATAGGTAAAGGAGAACATAATTATTAAAAAATGGAGTGCTAGAATGTGTCTCTTTCGATATTATTAAGGTAGTGAATATTGACTAATCTTTCCACCAATATGATAGTGAAGTCTATCACATTCTACTTACGGAACAAAAATAACACAAAGCAATAGCTCTAGAAAACTTTGATTCTTTAACAGTTGCTAGTCATATTACTACACTTGCTCCAATGGTCATGAGGTCTAATGCAGTGGCATTCAACCTTCTATGTTCACATACCCCAAGCTATAATTCATCTTCACTTCCCTCCATATTACATTTCTTAGCACCACGTCTCACTACCTAATCGGGTTATGCGCTTATGTGCTAATTCTGCCAATGGGTTATGGATGAGGAAAGTTGAATTTAGATAAAAATGTACTATTTGCATGGAAAGATTGGGAAACAATTTAGGAAAAACTATTCCTAGTACATCCACTGGGATCAATCGGTGACAGTTTAGTGTATTGCGAGAGTAGAGCCTAAGACCATGCGAGGCTGGTTCCCCTCTTAGTTGTTGGTGGACAATGTAAGCTATAGGCCTACATATTATAATCTACATCTATAATAAATAAAATAAATTACATCCAAAATAAAGTATTACCTACCCTGTAAGATATCTTCGTGTACCCCAGGTTGAATATCATTGGTTAATGGAGCAGGCTTGCAATATTCTGGGTTTCTGGGGACAGGGAGTTAGAGGTTAAAATCTTGTAAAGGTGGGCTTGGAATGGATTCCTAAATGGGATCTATCATTGTGGTTTGATTCCTTCGCTATGATAATGCAGGTGCACTACCTCTGAAACTGCCCTCCCATTCCAAATTTTATAATAACATTTATTGCTCACTCCAACACTACGCTCATCATAGTTATTCTGGATTCGCTCTATTCTTAATCAGTACACATTTTAACTGATGTCATCGATAAAATGAGCTAAACTGGTCAGATATTATCAGAAGAGAACCCTATTAAAATTCATTACCAACATCTCGGTCATTCAAATTTTTACAAGTATTTTGATCATTCAGATCTAAAAATATTTTTAATCCTTGTCAAGTTATAAATTCTACATAAAAGTTTGACAACAAATTAGCTATTCCACTTAACAGGGTATATTCATATAAAGGGTTTGGTATGCCTTGTTGCACTATACAAAAAAAGCTACAAAAATTTGTGCACTTTTGGTTTTGCCAAGTATTTATATTTTCAAAATATTTAAAGTTCAACGGTCATGATGTAACACAAGCAAGAATATTAATTTCAGTTTCCTGCATAGAAGCTTCATCACCTTGTCACTGATGGGGGAGGGAAATGGAGTGCTAGGGAACCCTTAAACGCTGCTCTTTCGGGGGGACAAGACAAAGAAACCCTCTTATTGTGGAAGAGTTATTGTGTGGATCTTTAATCATTTCACTTTCCATTCCATCATTTATTAGTTTTTATTTCTTTTACTTTTTGATGATGATTTACACTTTTGTGTTGTTTTATCATATATTACATTTAATACAAAGGTCATTAACAACCTAATCTAGAGGGAAGGGATAAGAAGACTAGTTTATAGAAAGTGCACTCTCATTTGCATGGAGAGTGGATGGGAAAACAAGTTCTCAAGTAGAAAACTATCTCTCCTAAACACACAGCTGAGGTTCAAACTCTTCCTCCCGGTCAAAGGTAATCCAGTCTATTGTAAGCCAGATTACTAAGACCACATGACAGCTGGCGCTTTTGTGTTAATGTGTTTTTAACCCCAAATGATAACAGTATTTGTTTATTATGTATGCATACTGATTGAAGTTAATTATTTATAGCAAGGACAAAAAATATGTTTATAGGAAATGGGGCTTATTCTATTTCAAAAAGCAATAAATCGATAGCCTGGGGGTCAACTGCTGTTTTTTGTCTTAGAATTATCTTAATAAGCCACTCACCGCCAGTGGAGAAGTGTGTAACTAGATTTTTGAATGTTTCAGAAGACCTGAGCTTGTGCTGGTTCCGCAAAATCTATTCATTTTCTAAGATCTCAGACACACTCCTGCTGGGCTGGATCTCGGGCAAGGAGGCAGAGTTCATGGAGACCCTCCCAGACGAGATGGTCGCCGACAAGTGCACTGAGATTCTACGCAAATTCCTCAATGATCCCTTCGTGCCCAAACCTAAACGTTGTATATGGTTAGTGGTCAGTTCCACGAAGTGTCTCACTTAGGCAGGGTTCATATGCACCTGGAAAAGTCTGAGAATCAGGTGTGATAGGAATAAGTGAGAATTTTAAAAAGCTCGCAAATTTAAGGTAATTTTTAATAGTGTTTAAATATAAAGTAGACAAGCATATCCCAATGTAAACTATTAGCTTTATCTAAAATTCTATTGATTTTGTACTTATTTTTAATAATTCAAGAATTTAATAAAAAAATATCGAAAATGCTAAGCTTTTTACTTGTAGCTTTGCAAATATAATGCTAGAAAAATAGATATTTTGGTCCGAAGAATCTGTAAATTTAGTGAGTTTCATAGCTTTAAGTGTAATAATAGTTTTAGGTTGAACAGCATAAGGTGTTCTTAATATCAGGCAATATTTAGATTTTGGTTGGATCATAAATATAATAAATCTGATTTCACTACTGCTTCCCACAATGCGACATCTTTAATTCGTTCATAGCTTAATTTATATGCATAATTCTTTGTCTAGAAATATTATTCTCATATTGTGACCACTAGGGTTTTTCAGGGTGGCCACTGATAGGGAAAACAGAAAATTATGTTTGGATCTCTAGCATTGGGGAAGAAGAAAAAGGAAAAGCGCTTGAATTTTTCACTCCTTTGGGAATCAAAAAATATAAAGAGCCTTTACACAAAGATGTAACCAAACCAGTCAACATGAAATCTCCTAAACTTGATCTGGTGATAAATCACACTACTTGAAAGTTTTAGCACTAACATGGCTGCCAACATGTACTGTCTGGTTAGTCAAAAGGCGCTTAGTATGCATACATACTGTCAGATTCAGATAGGAAGACATTTGAGCTACCACATTTGCCAAAACAATTTAAGTATATATTTATATGTCATGTCTTGTGATCTGCAGCTGTTATTTTTGGTAGGTCGTATAAACACTAAAATTATATTATTTTACTATTAGTTACGTTATAAAATAAAATTAATAATATAGTAAAATAATACAATGTTGATCATAAAAAATATGTTTGTATTTTATAAAAGTTTCTCTAATTATATAATTTAATCTCCCCTAAAAACACCCTCTCCCTATGGAGTAAATTTGTTCCCTCTAGATTTGTTTCACTTTCTTCTGATATTCTCAATATGAAGCTGAAATATTGTCTTGCATTAAACTCCAAATAACTCACAGGACATTGTTTCTCAAACTTTTCCCAGTGGCAGACCACTTGATAAGCATTTGATGTACTTGTGAACCACCCACCTTAATATATTACCTACTGGTCCCCTTGTAGAAGACATATCAAGTTCATATCAATCAGTAAATACAGCATTTTATTTGACTTTGTTTCTTATGTTTCTTGGTGTAGCACCTCATTCTTGTATGATTTAGCTCTTTCACATAATATTTATTTTCTCCTTGTTTTCCCATCTGCAGACGACCTGGCACTCAGCCACGGACCGCAGTTTGAGAACCACTGTTCTAGAGACATCCAATATTCACACATTTTTTGAGGAAGTAAGGACAGCTCCATATAGCTTCCAGAGACACCCAACTATCGAAAATTCCAGGGGAAGACCATTCCAAAAAGCTTTTAGGAGAATTAAATTTAAAAAAAATTCAGGCGAGGACAACTCCCAATAGTGTCTAGAGCAAAGATTCTCAACTTTCTAGGCCCTCTGTGAAGGGGATTAGAATTTTGTGGCACCCTTATTACAATTTTTGTAAGCATTTTGTTTTTCACATATTTTTATTTTTCATTCCATGTGGAATATATCAGAGTAGCATAGTAAACAATTAAGTGTTTTAATTTTTTAAGTATTTATGATTTAAAACAAATTATAATTACTTACTCCCTTACTGATTTAATTGACATATATATAGACAACAAAAAACTGAATAAAATACATATATATTGTTATAGAGTAATAATTTTGTCCAAATAAAACTAGCACACTCGCCAACCACAACGTGAGAGCACTGAAAATGAATAATACCACCAAAATAAATAATACAACCATCAGTAGGAAAACAATATTAATATTGATGTTTAGAACACAATAGTTTGATATCTAGTCTAGTTGTTATCATCCTTAAGACTTAGCATTCTATTTATTGCTTTGGATTTTATGGTTGCCATAACTGGGAAGGCTTGCTTGTACGAATAGAAAGTTGAGAAGGGCAAAAGTAGGTATGTTGCTTTTACCACAACGTTAGGATACTATGCTGTCTCACTCTTCTTTTCAAATTTCACTTTAAGTGTGGAAGATCAATGCATTTGTCTTCTTAACTGAAAATGACATCTAGCTCCACTGAATTGTCTGCCAATTCAAAGAGTGAGACAAACCAGTCAAGCTTCTCGGTGGAAATAGATGGAAAGTACATATCGACTGCTTCTTGCATTCTTGGAAAGTGGTCGAGAATGAGGTCTCTCAGCTTTCCCAGCTCATTATCTTCTGCCAGATGAAGAAGAGCGAGAAAGTTTGATAAATCCCCTTACTGAATTGCAGACTTCCCAGAACCCAGTTTTCTTGTGAAGCCTTTGACTTTGTTGTAGAGGAAACTATTGTCTGTTGCCCTTGCACTGAAAGATTTATTTCATTGAAATTATTGAAAATATCTGCTAGGAATGAATGTTTCAAACACCAAACATCATTTTGCAGCAACTCATAAAATGTGTCATGTTTTTATACTTTAAAAGATGCTTTGAGCTCTTTGAACTCGAGGACTTGGTTCAGCACACAACTTTGAGGAAACCACCTGTGTGCAGTACTAATGGGACATGAGCTGCATTAATTTTTCAGCATATCTTTTCAAAAAGACTTCATTTCAAAGTTCATGACTTGATGAATTTTACCATTTTTACAAGACAGTTCAAAACTTCGGTCAACTCTTCACCACATGTTTTTGCAACTAGTACTTCTGTGCATAAAAACCATTGAGTCTTTACATGAAAGGCCATGGTTAGTGAGCTAGAAGGTAACAGAAATGAGAATATTCTGGTCAGTGGTTGCTGTGTCCAGCTCTTTACAAAACAGAAACAGATC
Source organism: Timema podura (assembly GCA_033556935.1). Lineage (NCBI taxonomy): Eukaryota > Metazoa > Arthropoda > Insecta > Phasmatodea > Timematidae > Timema > Timema podura. The sequence goes on from JAVRXN010000008.1 coordinate 19,260,644, forward strand.
AATGACATCTTTACCATCAATAAATCAGCTAAACCCAAGGAGCTGACATTTGCCAGTAGTATCGATACTTTCGTCTATTTGCTAAGCAGATTCTGAATTAGTTTAGATTTTTTCAATGACTTGTCCGTTTACATTGGACAACATCTTTTATATCCTATGACTGATTGTACTATTGGAGAGGATAACTTTCAAGAGCTGATCTTGAGCTTCTTGGCTAAGTATTGTTTCAACTATAATATTACATGTAGGGCCAATGATTTCCTCTCCATTGGTAAGAGGTTTCCTATCAGTTTTGCAATTTTAAAATAAACCTCAAGAACAGTGTCAGCTTTGGTAACTCTTTTAACCATCAGACAATCTTCTTTCTTCTGCTCCTCTAATAGATGTGAAAAATAAGACAAACTTTTCTCTGACTCACCAGAGTGCTTGGTAGTAAGATACTGCTCTAGCTTGCTGGGTACCATAGCCTGATTTCTGAGTGTTTCCCCACAAACTATACACACAGAGCGAGGACTATCCTCCTATTTTCCCACAAAAATCCATACAATAAGTAACTGTCCAAATGTACTTTTCATTAAAAAAAGAAAGCCGGTTTTCTTTGTCATCTTTTATATCTATAAAATAAAGTGACGTGTCATGATCAACCTTGACATTCAAAGTAAAACATAGACTGGAATCCGATAGTTTACCTTTAACGTCTTGAAGTTTACGTTTCTTCACAATAAACTTATCCATAGTAATCACAAGAGACCACAATTAAACATCACAATTACAACAAACTGGTCAGATTGAACTGATTTTAAATAGCAAAATATTATTATTATTAGCACTGCGTCTTACTACCCGTTCGGGTTATACGCACTTACGCTAATGTGCAATGGTAGGGTGATTGTGAGATGAAATGGAGGACCTACAGTTTAACGTGGAATCCGAGCCATGGTGGAGGCCTGGCATTCCTCACATTCACAAATTGTGATTAATATACGTCTTGTCAGAGGTGAAGGAAGGGTTTGGCAATCAGATAAATCTGTGCCGGGACCGAGGATTGAACCCCGGACCCTCAGCACAGAAGTCTGACACCTTACCCCTAGACCACCAGGTCACCAATAGCAAAATAAAAGAGACAGCTGGTTGCGAAATAACTGTCAAGCAGTGACTCATACTACACCCCCGCACACAGTTCCAAGGCCATGAGTGGTTCAGTGTGTCTGGCAGGAAGCAGAGGGTGGGAGGGAGGTTTGAGATTGGTCTCACATAAGTTTAGTAGCAAGTGCAATTCAGAGAGATACTAAAAGACAAAACTTTCTTCCTATTTTTTATTTTGTGTTATTGTTATTATTATTATCATCATCATCATCATCATCATCACCATCATCATCTTAGTATTTTTTACCCTCAGAATCCCTGTTCTAGAGGCATACAGTTTTCAAATATTTGTCAGGTGAAGACAACTTCACCTATTTTCTAAGGGCATCCAATTTTCAAATAGTGTTGAAGTGTCCTTGCCCCCGTTAGTTTGGAGGACAGGCTTTTATAAAAAAATATTTTTCTTTTAGTGCTTCCACCCCATTTCCCTCTCCTACACAAATACAGTTCCACCACCACTGAGTGTAACACATTTGTATACATATTACTGTAACTTGCTTCAACTATACTCGTGGATAAGCAAACATCACAAAAAACATGAAAAGCATAACAAACTAACTTTATTGTATTTGTTTAGTTTTTTCCTTCATCTTCAATTTTGTTCACAGTAAGTGGTTAGTTAATAGTTTGGGGTATGGTCCTATATTTATGTTGGGATAAACCACTTTTAATCAACATTATAATTCTAAAAAAATAGTTCTAATTAAAAATTTGAAGATTTTTATTTTCTCTTGACTCCTAAGAGAGAAGAACTATTTTCAAAAAATATGAATTTTAAATTTTAATGGATGTTGACATTTCATGAACCCCTTAACCTGAAAAAGAGATTTTCACAATGCGTCTGTCTTTCTGGCTGTAACTTGGCCTAGGGCCAAAACTATTTTAGTGATGAGAGTAAAACTTAGTACTTAGGATTTTCATAAAGTTTCCTTGAGGGATTTATTAATTATCTAGCTAACGCTAAAATTAAGGACAAGTTCTTATTTGGTTTCTTAAGGGTGAAAAGAGAAAAAATAAATCTTCTTTAAATTGACTAACGATTTTGACTAAAATTTGTATCTAGGCACATTTTAACATTAAAAACAAAATTATGTATATCATTTTTCAGAGATAATTACTTAGGCGGAACTTTACTAAGTGGTCATGCCCAATTTTGATATATCCACAGCTCTTTCAGACTTGAATTAACTTATCATTGCAAAGTATTGAACATAAAAGTTAGAAAGTTGCAATTTTGAATGGGAGATTAAGAACCTTAAAATTAAACATACACAAAAAAAATATCAAAAGGGGTGTGGAATATTGAAAGGGGAATAGAAGGGCAAGGCCCACACATACTTACTAAGGCCTATAGTTTTCTGTTAAGTGTGTAGGCCTTGCCCTTCTATCCTCCCTTCGTTGTTTAATTTGTTACAGCCATTTGGTGCAATTTTTCCTTTACCAAAAAGGGTGTTAATGTAGTGATTACAAGATCAAAAATCGAAAACCTAGCTAGTGGCGACAAAATAATTTAACTGACTATCATCTTTTGACTTAGCGTGGTGAACAGTTATGCTCTTTGGCCAACAATATTCTGTTTGTTTCAATATGCTTCAATAAAATGGTGTTTTTTATTTTTGCTCTTTGGTGGAATGGGATGTTATTTTTTTTGTTATATTTCTGTAACAACATATATTGTTTCATTTCAAACTTTGCCATTTTGCCTTAGCCTCTTTCTAGAACATTCATTTACTAGTATAAAAGGACTAAGAATCAAGGTATCTAAATTTGTGATACTAAGACCATTTCTTGATTCTTTTAGATATCGGTAACAATGGAGAGTATTGAGAAATTGAGTCTGACATCCCAAGTTTGCACACCCCATCAGCAACGACTAATATCTAGGCTTTGCATCTTGTTGTAGTACGAGCTGGAGCGCCCAGCCATACACTCGGGGCTCCTACACAGCCATGGCGGTGGGGGCTAGTCAGGTGGACATTGAAAACATTGCGCAACCACTCTTCGCAAACCCACGTCATACAAAGGTTAGTCCACCTTGGTTTATTCAGGCACCATCTTCCACTCTTCATTCCATAGAAGCCAATTTAAAATGTCACATAGACATATTTTTCATTTGATTTTTATCTGTTATATTTTTATGCTCATGTAATTTTAATGTCACTTTCATATTTAAAAACAATACCCTGATCTTGGTTTATCACATAATTTTTCAATCTTGTTATCAGAGTAGCGCCCATTGATACATTTATATTTCATGGCACCCTGGGTATGTAACATTTTCATATCCAGACATTGTGTGCCAAACAATTCTTAGTAGAAGACATACTTGAAATATAAAGACACTTAATTATTGATTAAAATATTTGACTAAATATTAACTTTATAAAATACTAAATTTATATTAACTAAAACAAGAATTATTTTTTCTGTAATACTTGTATACTTAATGATATATTTTTTCCTATATTTTTGTGACCTGCCTAGAATCCATTGTGTACTTCCTTTGAAAGTCACTGCTTTAAAGTGTTGAGTTATACTGTTTCGGATGACCACTGATGAAAAATATCTAATGTGTTTCCATTTGTGACATATTTACTTTTATATAACAGGCAAAGATTCAAATAATTTAAAATTCACGTGAGGTGTAGTCTCAATTGTAATAACTGCTAGATGTGTCATAATTCCTTTTTTATTTTGTTTCAATGCTGATTCTTAAATTTAAAAACTTTTTTAGTGCTGAGCTGATCAGCTTTTTTGCCGATCATGCCAATGCTGATTAGGCTGATCACCAATCCCGATTATTTAGCTTTTTTTTTAATGCTTCAAAAATAAAATGCAGCAATAATATTATAGACAAGTGTTCATGTAAGTAATTTTCATTTTGTTCAATATAGTAGGTTTGCTTGAACAAATTTGAATAAAAACTTTGGAATTAATTTTATGTAAATTCACTTTACACTGACCCTACCACATTTAGACTACTTTTTCCTCATAGCTAAGTTTGTGATCGTTTTATATAAGTATTTATTTCGATACAAATGTGAAATATACTTGAATTTGAATCGTTATTGGAAATAGATAGCACTCTTCATGAGTAAAATTGTATACAGTAGTTATCAACATTGAGCCCTATATTTAAATTGAACACTACCATATTTATAGTTTGAACACCCTTGTACTCTACCTCTGTCTTGTTGCTAATGTGTTGGTCTTGTAGATGAAGTGAGTGGAAATGTTTGTCTTCCTTGTCTTTTCGTCTTTTCTTAGTTTCTTCCCTAACCCTCCTTCTCTACTGTTTAATAAGTTGTATAATAGCGCCTAATACAACTGAAGATTGAGTTTGTTGGTCAGTTGGTCTCACTGTGTACGATACTTTTAGTGTTTGTTTAACATGGATTTATTTATAACCTTCATGTATAATTCATTGTTCATTCATAGCTTGTACTTTATGTAATGAGACGTCTTGAAATTGCTGATTATGTCTGAAAGTTAATTTGTATGTGATAATAAAACATCTACATGCTAGAGAAATAAAGAAATAACTGTTTTGACTTCACAAGAATTCCAATGGCACAGTACCTTCTTCGTTGTTTTCTTCACTACATCCCTTTTCACACTTCCCCAAAAAAGCTGTACAATTCAGCATACCTAAAAGGATTCACTTCAAGTGGTGATGGGCTTTATCAGTTCTTAGTGAATATTTTTTCCAAAGAAACTGTATCCCAGGAGCTACATTATTTACTAAAAAAAATCTTATTCTTTTCCATACCATGGTAACTGTTGAACTAAGTTTTTCCCTAAATAAAGAATGTCTGGTTGAAAACCCACATGAGGACAGCCTTATTGCTTAACATGTAACTTATGATGCAGTCACTGCAGCTGGAGGACTGATAAATAAGACATTTTCAAAGAAGATGATTCATGGTGTGAGTAATGCATCAGGAATAAGGAAAGAAGCTCTTGAAAAGAAGAAAACGATTGAAGTAAATTTAAATCGAAAAAGAAAAACAGCATTAGACAAAATAAGGAAATTGGAAGTAAAAAGAAGAACAGCTCTGCAGAAAGCAAAGGAAGAAGCAAAAGTGTTAGAACATGAAATTAACAAATTGAAAAAGTCAAAAGTGTTGTGATTAATTTTAATTTTTGTCTCCACGCTTAAAAATATTTTGTATGAAGGTTTTATTATATTAATTTTTAGCATATTAGGTAACTGCAATCATCTTTATTTTCAATAATAATGAATTTGTTTGGTAAATACATAGTAATAAAAATACAGAATTCAATGAAAAACAAACAAGTATGATATTAATAAAAAAATAACTTGAAATGTCATCGGGCCCACTCCACCTCTGCATACTTTTTTTTTTCTCATCAATCATGTCTCACTCTGAGCGCTTTCTATCCACCACAACCCCCCCTGTCTTATCCCTTTTATGGAAATAACTGTTACTTATAGAGTCACTGCAGCAACCTTCACCCCTCCTAGCAATAGACAAAGGACAAGGCTGTTGCAAGAGCTTAATATGACATCACAGTACCTGCTGTGTGTGGGGTGGACATAGCACCATTAACAAAAGATTGATTCTAGAATCAATGCACTAAATGTTGATCATGGGCTTAGCTGATTAATGCCATATAATCGCAGATGATAGATTTGGGATTGGCATTGGCCCAGCCATACAATTTGTCAATTGTTGATTTACATTCCCTAACATTTGCCATTTTAATCTTTTTCCATGCATCCAACCTCACATTAAAATATTTTATTTATTTATATTCCATAATGTAAAAAAGCTTGAATTGAAAAAAAAAAACACAACTTGATTTGGACAAGATCACTAGAACACAAAGGTCATGCCGAGTAATTTACAATTTTTGGTACAAAAGTAAAACTGCGAAAACACTAAAATGAAATTTACTGAGATTTGAGAGTTAAGAATCGAAGTATAGAAAATTGTGAAATGATGATTGATTTTTTCGATCCTAGTAAGAATAATATATTGAGGAATTAAATGTGACATCCTCAAGTTATTAGAGAATAAAAGCTCAAGTTCAAAACATTCAGTTTCTGTTTAGTTTTGTCAAAAATATCTACAATTTGTACAAAGATGCGTTCTGCTATCCAATGGTAAATATTTAGGTGCAAGAATTGGCGTTGTTGTACTAGATGTTGATGAGCTACCCAGGTTAAGTTATTTTTCAAGCCCTGTCATCCATTTTGTAAATATCAAGATGCTAGGGCATAAAGGCGTGTTGACATCGGCATAACATTGTTGGCAACCAACAAAAACGTGAAAGATCAGTTATAAATGTTGACAACAAAATAATATAGTTTTCCATCAATGAAGTGTTGGAAACATGTGGCAACATTGTGCTACAAGTACAACCTGGTTGTCAACTTAGTTACCAGCATTTACTATTTAGTTATGCTTGGAGGCTCCACCGGACAAGGTTGTACTTGTGCTGTGTGATTTTAGTCTTGTGTACCCCATTTCTTGATCACTACTTATTTTTAATTATGAAATAGAGTCGAGAAAATATAGTAACTTTAGTAGAAATGTACACAGATTGGCTAGTTTTATGGGATGTTAAGTGTGAGGACTATAAAAATAGAAAAAAGCAACATGATGCATGTCAAGAAATCTCATAAGTGTTAAGTATTGAAAGAGTTGAAGCAGAAAAAAACCATTAAGGATTTGACAGCACCGTTTGATTGTGAATTAAAAATGTAAACACATTAACAATCAGGAAATGTAACTGAATAAGTTTATTCCTCAAAATGGCTTGCCTTTACACTTTAACATTCTTATCAGAATCCTTAACTTAACAATGTCCTGACAGCAATGTTGATTTGGTTTAAACACCTTGTTGCAGAAAAATGTAATCATTTCTTGTCAACATTCATAGGCCTACTATTTGTTGCCAACAGTGTTGCATTGGTGTAAATGCGCCCTTAGCTGTAATGTCCTAGCTTAATATAGTTTTTTATTCTAGAGGAATTTCAGAATTAACTATACAATCCTAAAATTAAGATTTAGTTTACTTAAGGGTGAAAATAGAAAAAATAAATTCTCTCTAAATTGGCTTCAACAATTTTGATTAAGATTTTTAATTAGGCACAGTTTAACATTAAAAACAAAATGCCATAAATCATTTTCCTGGGAAATTACTTGGAGGGTACTTTACACAAGTGTATACCTTCAATTTTGATCATATCTCCATAACTCTTTCAGATTAGAAGTAAAGTATTGGATATATAAAAACTTTTTATTTGAAATATAGTTTTATAAAATCATTAGTTTCCAAGCTATAAGAAAATATATTTTTTTAAATGGAGGTCTGGGAAATGGTGAGTTTGAAAATTTACACAACCAATACACTCCAGGTAATCAAAAAAGTCTTTGAATAGGAAACTCCAAAATGTGTGTTCGGGAAATGGGGCAGGCTATTCAAATTTACTGAACTTATGGAAAGAATAAACTACTTCTTGGTGAAAAAGAAAATGCAATTTTGTATAGGAGATTAAAACACCTTAAAAATTAATGAACACAAAAAACAAAGAATATCTAAAACGATATTAATTAAGGAATTGATTACAAAATTAAAAATAAAACTAACGTCTAATTTGTGGTGACAGAACAATTAAATAAACATCATCTGCCGTCATAGGGCGGTGGACAGTTATGCTTTTGGGGGAATCGTGATGTTCCTTTTGATTAAATATGCTTTAGTATGTCTCTCTTATTTCATAGATGCTCTTTGTTAAATATGATGCTCTTTTTTTCTATCATGCTTTTTAACAACATATATCATTCATATCACATCTCTTCGAGCTATAAGTAAAGTTTAGTTAAAGGAGTGAAAAGTCTGTACAGTGCCATTTATTTTTATCTCAAATCTGAAATCTTTTCAAATGCTGAATACCCTTAAGGATTCTAAGATTCAAAGGGCCTATCCTCCCTTGTAATATTTCAAAAGTAATCTAACTTACTGAATTAATCTAATTATTAAATACCCTAACATTTCCTATCTAAGTGTCCTATCATTCTTTACAAATCCCCCCCTGGATGAGTTCTGATAGAATGAAACCTAGGTTGGGGGATTGGGTGGTAACGATTGATTTTCCTCAAGAATCAGCCCATATCTCTTTGTCCATTGGCAGTAATTAAAGACGTGTAAACTGTGTTATTTTCATTGTAAAGCCATATTATGCCTGTGCCCGTTCCTTTTATAGGTTTCAAATACCTTTTCCCAAATGTAATAAATTACCTCATAAAGCGAAAAAAGGTTTTCTTATAGATATATACCAATATCATTTAAAAAATACTGATCTGTGTTGGAATAAAGGTTTTTTACTTAAACATCTTTCTGTAATACTAATAAGTGACATGCTCTCTTAATTTAAAATGTTACAACTAACTAAGTTTTGATTAAATTATTAGATGATTATCATTAAGACAAAAGAAACTGCATCAGGATTTACGTATTTACCTGAAGGGTTGATAGAAAACCGCCCTTATTTAAACCCCCGGCACTCTGTTTGTGTTAGATTAATTCTCCATACGACACAGTTTTGGTCTGGGCACTAGAGAATGACATCTCTGTTCCAGCCATCGTTGTTGTTTGCCGGCGAACACACACACAGCAGCTTTTACTCTACAGTGCACGGGGCGTACCTGACAGGGCGCTCTGCAGCCCAGGCACTGGTCATCCCTGACTCGCCCGAGGAGACTGTGATGGAGTGCGAAGGGACGAATGACCTCAGCTCTTGGATACAAGGCATTTCCCTCAACTGAGACCCCCATTCCTACTTTCTCTCTTCCCCATACCAAGTTTATCTTTCCATGCGTACATTCTGCATAGAACATACACATTTGTAACCAGCAAGACTTCAACAAGAAATATATCCTCCTAAATACATTTAAATAAGGAAACCCTATTTTAACTTTTGAGAAACATGATTAGTTTTATTTAGTAATATCAATGTAGGAATGACAACACCTGACAGTTATAAAAGTTTTTTAAATTATGTACTCTAATAAATTCGTACTTTGGGTCATGTGCTATATAACTAGAAAGTATCATTACTGATAAAATAATTATATGTAAGAGTGTGAGAATCTTCAAAATCTTTTGACTTTATTTTGAAATTTTGACAGTTTGAACTTGGCTTCAAAAAATATTTCTTACTTTGACAATATGAAACTTTGCAAATAAATACATTGCTAGTTAATGTCTAAATATATTTAAATACTAAGGCTTGGCTGATCAATTATTTTGCCAATACCGATTATTTGTTTTCGATTAGTCCGATCACCAATGTTGATCATTGAGTTTATTTTAAATATTACAAAGATAATATGCAGTAATGATTTTTTTTAAATGTTCATAGACTGTTCATTTTTATTCTGTAAAGGTTTAAATGAAAAATTTAGAGTTAGTAAATTAAATATAATTCGCTTTATAATTGGTCCTATCACATTTTAAATATAGTTAGTTTCATATCCTTTAAATTGAAAAATTACACCTAAAAACGTGGATTGAACCCGAGACTTTTGGCTTAGTATGCCAATGCTCTAACCAATGAGCTATCCAGGAGTCGTCCTGTGACCAGGGTCACTCTTGGCTCATATTTTAAGGCAGAGTCCATGATGGATGTGTGAAAATTGTCAGCTACAAATGAGTGATCAATTAAGATAACGCAATATCAGATAATAGAGTAATCTTTGACTCGGGAGGGCTTTATGCTTCCAATAGTTCACTGACATTTGCCATACTAAACCAAAAGTCCCGGATTTGATTCCCTTGTCCAGATGTCGTTTTTCTATTTAAAGAATATGATATTTAGATGTGGCTATAATTGTAACTAACAAATATAATAGTGTGTCTATTTAATCCATCATAGCTAGTTTCAGTTAAATTGACTCCACTTTTCTTCTAAGTATTTGATAATTTTACATAGGGATTTTATTTGGAAACTGTTTATATATTAATTACAGGATATTTTTTAAATATTTTGTTTGTTAAATTTTTCGGAATTTAAATAGGAATAATAAATTTCAAAGCAATTTTATAAGCATCAACTGATGAATAAATTCAAGTATTGGAATAAATATTAGTCCTGAATCCTTGTTGTAGTTTGAAACTTCCGATAGTTCTTTAGTTTTAGTTCCCTTGGTTCTTCCACACAGTTTTAGCTTCCCTTGAATCTTTCTCTTGGGTCTAACACCTGTATATTATTTGACCTTGTGAATGACCTTGCAAAGAAAATCCCTCCCTACTCTCAACCAAATATGACTTCTCTCTCACTGACCTTTTTATCTCAACCCCCTTACCCCCATTGATCCCCTTCCCTTGTTATTAAAAGAAGTAACTGTACACTAGCATTTAAAATTTAAGACTTAGATATATTGCTCAAAAATATATAGAAAGAATTGATTGATAAAATTTGTTAAGTTAATTGATGTAATAACATATTGTCAAATAATGAACATTACACATTTAATAAATAATTCATCATCAATTTAGTAGTAGTGTTCAAGTTGCTGTCGTACCAACACTTAGTGTCTTTCACAACGACTTTTTCTACCATGATTATGACACCTATGTGTCGAAACATGTCAGAGTGAGTATTCCAGCATCTTTTCGATGCTAGAAATACAAAAGATGTAGCGGGACAAGAAATAACAGATAAGACTTAGAATATTACAAAATTCTCAACATCAATTAAATCCGTTTCAAATTGGTTAACCTATAAATTAAAATGTTATACTTGTCAACTCTAATACCTATCTATACTTTAAACATTGTTTCATTAAATATTGCATATCTTAAAGTCATTGTATATCAATACTCAATCATTTAATCATAACCCATTTGCAGATTTTAACCTTTTAACCCAAAATTTTTATAATTTGAATTCTGAACTTACATGAACTTGTAACATTGTTTTGTCTAACCAATTTTGTTATCTGTAAGTTTTAAAACATTTTTAACGTGTTTTCATGTATTTTAGACTTATCATCGCCTTATATACTTTTAAATTGATGATGAATTATTTATTAAATGTGTAATGTTCATTATTTGACTATATATATAGGTTACTACCATAAGTTAACCTAATTATACATTGCAATATCTGCAATTTCATTTCATTACATCAATTAACTTAGCAAATTTTATCAATAAATTCTTTCTATATATTTTGAACAATATATCTAGGTCTTAAATTCTAAACCAAATCCAATCCTTACTTTCAACTTGTTTAGAATGTTTTCTAAAATGGTGTACACTAACAGCCATCCTCTTTCTATTAACAAAACAAAGGACAAGACTGTTTGAGACCTGCTTCTGTGGTCACATAGTCTAAGGCGCTAATCTCATAGTAGACTAGACTGCCAATGACGAAGATCGAGGTTAGAATTTTGGTCAGGCTTACTTAGGTTTCCCCCCTTCCCCCCAAAATGGGTCCCCACTCTCCCTCCACGCAAATGTGAGTACCCTTCCTCTAAATATAACCTTCCTAATCCCATCAGTGTAATTAGTACATAAGCATATAACCTGAACGGATTGTAAGACGCAGTGCTAACGAAATTATTGTATGACAAGAGCTTAACAATGATGAGTCACCAGTACCTGAAGTGTGGCCTGTTAACAAAATATCAGTTTTTAGATTTAGTTAACCAAATGCCGACCATGGCTTACCAATTGTGCTTTTATCGGCTGATGATCAGATTGACAATCAGAATCAGCCCAGCCCTAATAAATACGCATAATATAATGATTTTTTCAACATAAAACTAAGTTGCATTGCATTTGTCATACTCTTTTCTGAAGTGTTCCATTTGAATTAAAACAAAGTCAAGGAATTGGGTGCTAATGGCTTATTTTGTGAAGGCAATGTGTAATATCAAATAATAATCATCATCATCACTGTTTCCAGACTTTGGCCATGTTGGTTTGGTTAGATGCCTCCATCTTCCTCTATCCACCATTCTTCTCCTCTCACTTGTACACATTCTTTTATCTGCTACTCACATCTCTTTCTTGGTTTCACTTGTGTTCTTTTCCCTACATACTTAATCTCCATTGTTTGCTTTGGTATTATTTTATTTTCCATCCTCATTACATGACCATACCATCTCATCCTTGCTTCCTCTACAACCTCATATATTCCTTGTATTCACACTTTTTCCCTGAACAGCTTCATTTCTAATCCTGTTTCTCCTTGATTTCCACAACCTCCACTTTCCTTGTCTCTCTTGAATCCAATATCCATGTTTCTGTTGAGTATGTGACTGGGTACAAAGTATGCCCAAACACCACTTCCTTACACTTCAAGGCACTTCTCTTCTCCATATCAGGTCTCTTACACACCTATAGAACAACTCTCCCTGCTGGACTCTTCTAATTAGATCCTCTATAGTTTAACCCTTTGCTTCAATTACTCTTCCAAGATATTTTACTTTCTGTACTTTTCTCAGCTTTACTCCATCCAACTCTCTAGCTTTACTAGGCCTTATCCTCTTTCTCGTCATTACCATCACTTCACACTTCACCATGCTAAATGTCATTCCACATTATTATATACTATCAAATGTTGAGTTAATTTTATCTTTTTTGGTTCTTCTTATCAAATGGGTGTGGAACTATAGTGCATACACATTTTATTTTTTAGGTTATTATGAGAACTCATTCAACTATATTCATCAAGTAGTAATTTAATGGTTGCTTTGGTGAAATTATGAAACGTTATTGTCCACAAAAAAGCTGCTTATTGGCTATGATGAGATAGAACAGAGGTGTGAGTCAACCATCACTTTTAAAAGTATTACAACATGTTGGTATATACAATTTAAATATCTAGAAAAGTTATTTATAAAACTTTATTTATTACTTACTACCAGTCAGGGCTACCTATATTTTTAAAAACACATCTTTTAATAAGCCTGTGTGAAGCTTTAAAATATCGAATTTGTCTTTGATTAAATTCCAAACCTTAGTAGTTGAAAAGTCTAGTTCAGATTGGAAAATTTTAAATCTCAAAAGTTCCTGAATTTGAATGCAGTAGAGTTTAATTTGAAATTCAAATTACAAAGTAAATCTTTTATTGAAACTATCATATGTAACTAAAATATAATTAAAAAATTCAAAACATTCCAGGTAAATCATGTGGCTGTATTAACTTTTTTTTAATTAAAAAAATGTAATTTTTAAATATTTCATCTGGGCCAGTTAGTAACAGTTTTATTATTAAACTATATTCACTTTTGAAATATTTGACTTAGTTTTTTTATTCTAAATGTTTCCAAACCATGATATTCAATTTAGAATCAATTCATGTTCGTAAGCAAAGATTTGAATTTGGTTTGATATTGAAAATCTTGTATTCACACAAGCTTATTTTTTAATGGTTTTATTTACCCCCATATAAACATAATAGTAAGCATTTTACCTGCTATGTTTTAATTGCAAACACTTTCTTCATTATTAAAGAGATTATTGTTCTGTGTTTCTTTTCTAAGGATAATGTTGTGTTCAAAATAGTGTTTAATTTATTTATAAAAGCATTTAGTCATGTTATTGATTTCACAATTTATTTATTCTTGGATACTTGTGAAATACTAAGGATTGGAAAATAAATATTGCCTAAAGTGTTAAACAAATCATAATGTATTTATTTTTACCGTAAAAGTTAATTATTTAGCTATCAGTATAAATCTGTAAGATAATCACATGAAAATACAATAATTTGACTCAAAATATTATCTTCTATGCCTCAGAACAAAACTTGATTACGCTTAAAATTAATTGCACATAGATGGTATTTATTACTGTAAGGAAGGTTTTATATAAATGTTCAATAAAGTTAGATTTAATGGCATAAAATTATTGTTTATAAACTATATAATAAAAAGTAGTAAATTATTCTTAGCTCTAAACTATTATATGACAGTAAGTAAACCTACTTGTAAAAATAAAACTCAGTGAAATGTAAAATGAAAATTAACTTATAAGTAGCCTTATTTAACTGTGCCATAAACAAGATTGTATTTTGTTGAACTTAAGTGTAGCTTTTATATTTATTTTTTTTACACTATTTTTAATGGCACTTTATTTTTGTCTGTGCTGTCCTTTACTGTTAAGACTCTGCAGCTATCTTATTAGTGATTTGGAAAAATCCTTTTAATATATTGTTAAAGGTAGGGATGATAAGCCTTTTCCAGCTATTTACTTACAGTTTTATTATAGTGAGTACTACTGGGTTATTAAGGGTGATAAAGTGTACTACACAGTTATTTGGAGTGTCTAAAGCTTCAAAAACTTCATCTCACAAAAAGAATTATCCTTCACTCTGTTAGCTTGCTGATTTGTTCACTTGATAAGTTGTCATCAATGGAGACAGCTGATTGGTTACCTCATATCATTTAGTGGATTATAGCTGCTTCTTAGAGAAAACAAAACCTCGTCATTTTTTTTTATTTCTGATCTGTAATTTTTAAGTTATTTTCTCATCGTGTGAAGAATTTACTCTTTTGGTATTAGGTTTTGAGAATAAGCTAAGACAAAATACCTATATATAAATTCCATAAAGGTCTAATGACTTTCAACCTTTCTTACTAGTAAAGAAATAAATTAATATTCTAGTACTTATTGAAACAAAATCACGATGTTGAAATAATGTTTCTATATAAATAAGTTGCCTTTTTGTTTACTGACCATCCAATAGTAATTCCCATAAATCTTTACAAAACAAACAATACTGGTATTTTCCTAAATTAACTCTAAAACATTGAGCTTTGTTCTCTCTGATTTATTTCAATGAGTTTGATTGAACTAAATATGGCTTTCCTATTGGTTGGTTATGATTAAGAAATCAAGGACTAAGGACAGCGCAGATAAGTTAACTGGTAATTGGTTGCAGCTGAAAATGTTTATACTTTCCCCAGTTATTATTTCTGGTAATTATAAAATTAAACTATTATATGCACATTCAATAAAATCTTTAGTATGTATGAACTATATGCTCAAATTAAGGGCCAAATTGAATCAGTTTTAAAATATATTCAAACATTAGATTATTAATGTATCCTATTGTGTCGTGCCTAATTTGGTTCCTAAATTATGCACATATACTGCAGCCCAATCTCAAAATAAGACTGTCAAGTCAACCATATTGACTCCTAACAGGAGACCAAATATCCAAATAGTGTTCTGACTTATCATTTGGTACATTTTAAT
Source organism: Timema podura (assembly GCA_033556935.1). NCBI lineage: Eukaryota > Metazoa > Arthropoda > Insecta > Phasmatodea > Timematidae > Timema > Timema podura. Next base: position 19,276,031 of record JAVRXN010000008.1, read on the forward strand.
GCCAACTCATTTTCTTCAATATAAATATAAATTACATGTAATAAATAATAAGATAGCCCACATCTTGTTGGTAAATTATAAAGTTTTGTTTTTAAAATAAATTAATCATTACATGACATAACACCAGTATTAAAACAACTTTTCAAGATTTTCTGCTAGGTTTTGATGTTATTTTCTTAACCTTTTCTTCTAGTCACTTGTTGGTTTATTGAGCTTTGACCAAAGTTTTAAAATTGTTAAATGTAGTTAATTTAATAAATAACTATAGAATGTACATTCTTTTTAAATGTTTCATTGTTTGTAGCAATTTGTCTCCCTAAGTGATGCTGGTGAATTCCTGGGATTAACTTCTCTTCCCTACACTATTAGATTCTCTAATAACCTTTACACAGCCAACAGCCCCTTGAGTGGAGTTCTCAAACAGATTTAAATACGTCTGCTGATATAAGGTTCCAGACTTAGATTCACCGCATGAACTAAAATATTGTATTCAAATTTTGAAATTGAGGCTTCTATTATAATGATTAAGAGTTGAGATTAGAATAGATGGGCACAAACTAAATTTTTGGCTAAACTAGTCTGGTTTGTTGGTGAGATCAGTAGACACACTGAAATATCACGAGACATGTCTTTACGAACTTATACTCGTCACGTTAAAATTACTATCAAAACACATTTTTAGACCATTGTAGCATTTTTGAAGTAATAATACATCCGCAAAGTAAACTGAAATCAAATTTTGTGAAATTGACCATTTTGCATTTTAAATGCAAATTATTGTCTATTTTGTTGATTTAAATGTGAATCAACATAAAAACGTTGTTGTATACCTTTATCTCCTGAAATAGCCTGAAAAATAAGGAGCAACAACGGTGCTAATTCAAAAGAATTTCTAAAAAAAAAAAAATCCTAAACTAAAGATTATTATAAGAGAAGTGTTTGAACAGGCTACTTTAAGAGCCACATGTGAGGCAGAAAAGAAAAAAGACCTCTTGTCAGAATTTAATTTTTTTTTTTTTACATATTCTTGCAAAGCTTAAAATGCTGATTAATTTAAATCCAAATTCAAACCGATAGCTTAAAATTTGACTAAGTAATGATAATTTAAAGATATATTTTACAGAAATAGGGTGTTTTGAGAAAAATGCTTTTAAAGTTTTTGCACCACAAAAATATTCCTTATATTACATATTTAAGAAGTAAATATTATACAAATATAATTCTTAGAATATATCCTCATAAGAAACTTTCAAACCTGACCTTATAAAGTTAATAGTATTGCCTAGTTCAAGGGTCAGCAACCTACGGCAGGCGTAATGATTTTCAATGGCACGTCGAGGAATTAAAAAATAATATAAAACCTTTAATTTCTAATCAAAACTGAATTAGTAATTATATTTGATTTAGAAACCGTTGTTACATTTAATTTTACAAGATCAACTTAAATTTGTTTTAATTGTTGTACTGGTATAAAAATATAAACAATTTGGGTGTGCTAGGTTGGTTGGCATGCTGAGTGACTTTGCAATATTATTACTTATGCACAACACTACTGACAGTTACTTTCAACACCTTTTCAATTGAAGCTTCCTCTTATTCTTCCTGGGCACCACAGGGACAGGTTCAGGCTGATTAGGATTTTCATTAAGCACTGCTCCACCAGGACACAATAAGTCTTTGTATTCCTTTTGCACTATGGTCGTGTATTGAAAAGGTACTTTCCGAGCTTCGGTTAGACGAGAAGATTCAAGAGTTGCGGGAATCCATCTGGCTCACCTTCATTTCTAAAGATCTAGACAAATTCAATTCCTTCAAGTTCAGTTTTGCATCGTACTTTACCTTTACATGTTTTCAAAATGGTTGAACTGTGTGATCTTAGGCACTTTTAAACACTTGTTGGCAACCAGGAAGGCTTGCCAGTCGTATACATTTACAGCCACATCTCCTTTTTCATTTCCAACAGCAACACCAGAGTTGACTTTTGATGTGGGTGTTGACTGATTAATGGAATCAACAAACTCTTGAATTGAGGAAATGTATGTTGCTCTAAACTTCTTTTTTAATAAGCCAAATGTCCAATCACAGGAAAACTTGGTATGGCCGACTGGTAGGAAGGATAAAATAATCCGTTTGTTTTTATCTTTGCCAACTCTCAATGCAAGATAGCCCAGTAAGATATTATTCTTATTCTGGGCTACACAGTTATCTGCATGCATGTACAATGTTTCTTCACCGTGGTTGAAATGACTGATGTAGTGGTCAAATAAACTTACAACAAGGTTGGATCCCTACCCACATCAACACTTTTCTGGTATAAGGTAATTCACCTGCTTGTTGATAGTTTCACACATTACCCCAAATATTCCAATTTTAAATGGACTAGAAATAAATGAGTCCCAGCTGTAAGGGATTGCTCGAATGTGCACCTGTTGGGCCATATCAAAACTATAATGTACAGTGGGTGAAGAGTTGCTGACAACTTTCTATAGTATTCTTTATAGTCTGCTTATAATAATTCCTTTCTTTTGAAACAATGTCAAGGTGCGATGTCATTTTCTGGAGGTTGGCCATCTTTTCATCTACACTTGCTAATGATAACTGAGCTCCGGATATGTAGTGGTTCTGACAAATCCGGCATAAATCAGATATAGGTTTCATTACTACTCTCTCACACAGGTTTCTCATCAAATATTTGTGAACACTCATTGACACAGATTGCGCTTGGATAGCTTCTCTAAAAGATGCATTGTGCTTGTTGTAAACACTGAGTTTAGTCTCATCTGAAGGTAGCAGTTTCAGATTTGAATGGTAAACTGTGCTGCTTCTGCCGGTAAAATAATAGCATTTTGTTCTGCATAGTTATTAATAAATCTCACAATATACTCGGCTCTCGAAAATGAGGTAACATTTCTAGAAGATTTACCAGTGTTGTAATTAGATGTGCAAACATGTAGGTATTCTTACATACTGAGAGCCCCTTGATTAAGTAGCTTATCCTTGACTGTTTCTCGATTTGAACGTACTGTCATGCTAGAATGTCAAGTTAAATAATGTATTTGGCCCAAAATTATTTGATCCAATTTGTTGACATTGTTTTCATATTAATCAACCTCTGCACATTCTATATGAATTGCAACCAAATCTTCATCATGAAACTGGCGACAACAAACAGATTGACAACCACAGCCAGTTTTCAAAAATTCTGAAACTATATTATCTTTATCAGCTGATAACTTTAGATTGAAAGCTGGAAGAACTTCATTACAATTGTCTGTAAAAATTAAATTGCTCCCAGCATATTTTTCATCTAGGCCTATTACTTCATTATTTTCGGTTACACTTTGTTCTATCTGAATATTTACATCATCAATTGTGACATTGTCAAAATTACCTGAACAATAACCCAGCAGCTCTACACCTTGTAAGATTGATATTTCTAATAGTTTAATTGTATCCTACTCCCTCGGTTCATTTTCATTGACAATCGATTCATCACTGCTACTCAATGATAAATTTCTATCAGAAAAATAGTCTTCAAAAGCTTGGTAGTCTTCCTAACAAATATTGTTCACACTAATATCACTAAGCACTCTCATAATGTGTTTTTCATCCATGTTCAATGATAGCCACCACACAATTACAACCAAAGCTTCACTTGAAAGTATAAACGTTTATAACTACTTAATAAACAAGTGACAGAACTCTTGTCGGCGAAAGTTTACCGGTTATTAAGCACATTAAAAAGTACCTCCTGTCGCCAGAGATGTTAGAAAATTAGTACAAATTAGTAAAATATGTTTACTGCATTCTAGTGGTGTTTCAAGGAACTATTCAAATAATATAGTTCCATAAAACACAACTAGAATGCAAAAAATGTAATTTTTTTCACAGAACAATAACCAGTGTTGTTAAAAGGGACCGTCGGGTCTATGTTATTTACCCATAATGACAAGAGGTCCCTTTTCCTACACATGATATGTAGTAAATTTTAATTTTTAACAATGTTCTAATTATTATAGAGCATTTAGCATGACTATAATGTAGAGAACATAACTATTTTTAAGAATCAACAAAAAAAAAGTGTTTTGTCACAACTTATTTTGCTTCTTCTGCCAAATTAACCTTTCCGACAAGAGGTCCCTTTTCATTTTCAGCCTTACATATTGTGTCCAAAGACAAATATTTAAAGAAGTAGAAGAAGGAAATAACACCATAGTTAAATTTGATTTATATCTTTTTACCTTCCTGTCTTTGCCCTAGTAATTTTTTTAATTTTGATACCAAAATAAGGGTTTATTTAATGAAATACGAATAATTTTATTTGCCACAAATCAGAATCCAACCTTTAATCCAAGGATTTTTCTTTTTTACTGAAACAAAACTCTTTATTTAATGAAATCCAATAGTTTTATTTACCGCATACCAGGATTTATATTTACCACAAATCATGATCTAGCCTTTTATTTACAGACATTTTATACCAAAATACAATGTTTTATTTATCAAAATCCAGTAGTTTTATCTACCATAAATCAGGATCTCTAGAGATCAGCGTTTGAATTCCAGCTGAGAGCAGTGAAAGCATTTTCTCTCTTTAACTATCCACTCAAATGTGGCTAAATTTTTTCTAAATTCTAGTCTACTCATTTGGATTATACTCTTTCATCCTTATTCAGTTAGTGTAATTAAATGTTGATAGCCCAAATGTTGGTAAGAAGCAGGGAGATTTAAGTATTGGGTGTTGTCTCTATTCTGAGAGTTGTACAAATAGTGCCTGCACCCAGATGTTAACTCACATCACACAAAATAGCCAACAACATATTTAGAAAATAAAACTGCAAATTTTTATAATAATTTTATTTCCAAGGAAATTTTATAATCTTACATAAAGTATACATAACAATATTGCTGTACAAATGTAACACAAAACACACACACAAACAAACAAAAAAAAAAGCCATTTAATAACATGTTTGGCCATTGACTAAATATTAAATATATTCAGGCATCACTGAATTACGTTGCTTTTTTTCTCACTTCATTTAAAGAGATAAACCATGATAAAACAACACTAATTATAACATAGTATAATATAAAACATTGAATTCCACACAAAAATATACTTTAAATATCAGCATGAGTAATAAAAATACTATGCAATAGGAATTCGTTCTAACAAAATATAACTTACATTGAAGTAGTCCTGATGAAACTTAACCTAGAATAAGAAAAAGATCTGCTTCACATAAGAACTAATGTAGTGCTGTGTAGTTAAAAAAACATACCGTCAATCTGGGTAACATTGAATAACACTGAACATATTTCCAGAAAATTATATTTAATGTATTTTTTAAAGAAAAATGAGATTAAATACGATTTTTATGTAAATGTAAATATTACCCAGACATTCAAAGTTAACCAGGTTGACATATATATATTAAAGGCAACAAAGTATCTGATAGTAGCCGTGCATCAATATTTTCGAAGCATTTATTGACCTAAACACACTGATTGTTCCTAAAAAAAAAGTAATAAGTGAGTAATTGTGCACACTTATTCCTTTTGTACATATAAACTCCTTTCTAAAAATATATATATTAAAAAATTGCCAAACTTATTAAGGACATGACTCAGAAGGCTAAAATCAGCTCACCGCTAGACCACATATTAGGGCAATGTCTTTTTCTGGAACTATAAACTCACTCCTTATCCAAATGATGTCATGTATCACATTCCCCACCTCTTCATTGAAGAGTTATGATGCCACTATACAGTGAACTAATTCCTGGTTCTCACCTCATAACTACAAAATAAATACTTTCTCTATGTCGAAATGAGTTTTACAACAAATTATTAACAAAGAAGAAAATTTAAACTATTTCAAGTAAACAAAAATTATAAATAAAACCTTGGCTTCTAAGAGATTATAAAACACGTTAACTTTTTTTTAAATTCTTTACAAAACCACAGTAACCTTTCAACATATGCATATGTACATGTATTTATTTTATGGTAAATGTAGTTATTTATAAATTAGTACAATTCATATTCTCGATCAAAAATAGAACATCTTTGATATTAACAGCCTTGACTAACAGCCCAAAGTATACAGATGTACACACATGTTATCTTATATCATACTGACATTTATATACCATAATGTAACACTGGCTTCTTTAAACAAGGACCTATACAGAGTAATGTGTCAGCTACCAACTTAAGTCAATAAAGGTAGTACTGGCAAAGATGGAAAGATGATAGTGTTTGTGTTTGATCTGGGAGGCCAGGGCATTAAGTCAACTTGCTACAATGAGAGTGGGATTTACAGTTTTTTATTGTCTCAAGCTTAGAGGGGTGCAATTTCTAAATATACACTTCTCAGTCTGATTTTTATATTAAATAATTTGAGTCAATGAATGATACAATTAGTATAGTTGCTAGCTCTCCCAGATTTGAAATATTTTCTACAAAATTATGATTATTTAAGATTTCACAGTAACTTCAGCCATTTTATAATTAGAGGAAACAATTGATATCAATAATTTAAATCTTTTAAAGTTTGTTTGCTGTCCCAACTCTCAATTAACAGTTGTCCATGGAGAAAGGTAGGTAATTTAAATTGGCTGAATGCTATTTTTGTACCTTAACTAGTAATGGAATGTCAATTTCATCTATTCTGGTTTATCGGTGATGGGAGGTTGGTTGAAACTTGATCAGGTGTACCAAGAGTTTTATTTCCTAAATGGTTTCCCTCCATATAAACGTGGGCACATTTACTCTAAATTGCACCTTCCTGGAAGTAAGTAAGCCATTAGGCCCTAAATCATTTTATTATCAACATGTAGATTGTAAATATTGTGAAAACATTTGGTGTAATTTTTTTAACATTTCAAAGAAATCATTTATTTATAGCTCTTTACTCTTTGTAGTACATTATACTATTATGAAAGAAGGCATAGGAAAGTGATAGGAACAAACAAAATATGAATTTTCATTGAAAAGAAGAAAATAGTTTACACTTTACACTGCTGCCATTGGACAAAGAGCTAATGATTGCCCCTTAAAAGAAAATCCCTTTTTACTCTCAATTCCTGTATAGATTTAATCTTATTACAACCATTTAGGAGGGAGTGTTAAACTCCCGATGAGCTCCAATGGAATTAAACCTAGGTGTAGGGGTAGAGTGGTAACCAATGATTTACTTCAAGAGGCAGATATTACCATTTCGTCCATTTGCAGAAATGTAAAGTATCAATCATGTTTTTAAATTCATTGTTAAAGTCACATTGTGAATTTTTCTTTCTCTTTCCTTTATCTTCTAGCATAAATAACATGAAGTAAATATTTAAAAAGCTCTTTGTACACTAATTATTTGATAAATGTCTAATTCTGTTATTTTGTGTAGCAAGGGAAGTTTAAGTTATAATAAGAACGGGTCAGTTCAAATATTTGATGCCTTCGTTGTGCTGGTAAATCACTCAATAACAAAAATTATCTTTTGTTTCTGGTCATATTCGGTTCTTAGCTATGAGTTCAAAAAATGTCTTAATAAATAGATATATACCATGAAATGAATATATTTGATATAAAACAAGTTTCTAATTTTGAATACACAAATTATTTGGACCTTCTATGTAAACTGTCCCACCAAATTATGAATTGTGTGACTTCCAACATTACAGAAAGTTGAAATCCTTTCGAGTCCAAATTGTTTTAGATTGGTATGTGTCATTACGCAGAGTTTAGAACCAGGAGCTGAAATAATAGAAATTACACAGGAACTGAAGAATTGAAATTGATCTATCACTAGTTTTATTCTCTAATCATCAGAAGTCAATTATGCACTTTTTAAACCAACCAATTAGTTAAATTAATTTTAACCAATTTGCTATTCCTCTGTTAAAAAGAGCTGTTGAAAAAATAATAGCATAAGTGTAAGAAAACATTCACTACCCATGGGCTCAGCCTAATTCTCACTGCCATGCAAGTCTAAATCAGCTGATGTATGACATCAATCCTGAACAGCATCAGAGAGAATATCATAAATGGAACAGCCAACATGCCAAAATAAACTTAATGATAAAAGTACACTAAATCTACGGTATATAATTATATTGACTTACTCTATGGCATCAGAAACTCGAAAGTTCAGTTGCCGCATCCACACAAGTATGACACCTATTCTTTCCTGTCTTCCCAATGGTTTACCAGTCAGTACCCTGAACACTGTTCTAAATAATTTTATTTGCGCTGTATGTCCTGCCAACCATAATCTGCAAGATTTGATTATCCTAATAATGTCTTGTGATGAGTGCAGGGTATGTAACTCATAATTATGTAACCACCTCCATTTACCAGTATCTTCATCCCTTTTTGGACCAAATATATTTCTAAGAACTTTGTTTTCAAACCGCCTTAATTTAATTTCATCATATAAGTTAAGAGACCCTGTTTCAATATCATTTTGATATATCTATATACAAACTATACTAAACTTAATTATTAACTTTTTTTTATCTTTTAAACTGCACATAAAAGATTATGGGTATACCAAGATCACTTGTTTACATGTGAAGCAATGCTACAGTGAAACAAGCAAAGATTTTATTTTTTAACTTTTACTTTAAATTATAAATAGTCAAATATATTAAAAATAGGGATCTGAAAGCACTTGAATTTTTGAGCTGAGCGTTTAGTTGATCTTGACAACTTTAGAGGCTCTGCAATTTTGAGATTTTTTTAAATGGCTGTTTACTTGACTGGATGCTGTTTGTAAATGGTATGGTTGTGTTGAAGAAAGGGGGTACTGATATGGTCAGCTACTAAGCAAACAGTTTTTTTTAATGTAGGATAGGAGACTGAGATAAAATTGTACGGAAAGACATATCTTTATAGTGGTGGTGTAGCATTTTAAATATTGCTAAGCACAAGATTGTATAAAGTCAGGTGACCAGAGGACTTCCCTTATCAAATTCCCTGACTTTTCCAGACAGAATTCACCTCTCCCCTACCCTGCTATTGATCATGTTTGAGCGTTTATATAACTTAACTACTAAGCAATAGATTGCCAATGGCCTACAGGGTTGAACTAATATCACTTACCTGTGACCTGTACTAATGAGATTACTGACAAAGGTGTCTGTCTCATCTCTGGTTAGCTTAGTTGCTGTTTACAATATTAAAGTTTCTCTTGTTTTGATCTCATGTAGATAGTGCCTAATTTTCCCTATTTCGTGGTCAAATTCCCCAACTATTCCTGATTTTTTCTCAGTTTTCAAATTAACTGGGTATTCCAGGTTTTCCTTGTGTGGCCCCTCTGCAAGTACACCCTATTGTAAAAGAAATTACTTATTTAAAAAAATTCTTTGATAGGAAGGAGATGTTTGTTTCTTTCTTTGGGTTAGTACTTAGACCTGCACCAAGTGAACATCTACAAGGGAATCAAAGGGATTTTTTCATTGCTAACTTCACACTTGACCATATTTTCATGAAAAGTGTTTATTGTATTTGTTAATATCCCATGGAATCATAATTCATTTTTATGTTACTAATTATCACAAATTATTTCATTTAAAATAATTTATTATTTATCATAGATCAAAATAATTTACGTTACTTTCATTGTTAATTCTATTGTCAGATTTATTTCAATTCTAAATATTTGAATCTTGGTTGGTTTTTTTTTTAGTTTTTATTAAATTAGTTTATTTTCCAAAGAAAATTTAATATTTAAATCTAGTGAACTAAAGGAGTAGGCTTGTGGTGAGAGAAGAGCTAGCGGTGGAGGTAGTATGGATGAACGAGAGAATAATGAAGTTGATAATTAATAACAGGAAAAAAGGTCGAGATGATACAAGTGTATGCCCCAAAAGTGGGGTGCCCAGAGAAGAAAAAGACAAGTTTGAGGAAGACCTAGAAAGGCATGTGGGAAACTAGTGTCAGATAGTGGTGGGCGATCCAAATGCAAAAGTAGGAAAAGAGAGAGGGGGGTTTAAGGAGGTGTTAGGGAAGGAAGGATGGGGAGATAGAAACGAGGAGGGTAGAAGGCTGTTGGAGTTAAGTGCAAGAAATAAAATGAAAGTGGCTAACAGCAGGTATAAGAAGGAAAGAGCTAGACAACTTTCTCATGGATGAAGAAATTAAAAGGCAGACTATAAACATCAAGTAATACCAAGTGTGTCCTTAGATTGTGACCACAGGTTGTTGGTGGCAGACATAAAGGGATGGGAATATAGGAGAAAGGTTGTAAGACAAGGAAGAAGAATAAGGGTGTAGAGGATAAAAAATGAAGAGTAAAGAGAGATGTACATAACAAAGGTAAAAAGCTTAGTACCCAAGGATGAGATATAAAGTGAATGAAAAAGGTTTAAGAACAGTCTGGTGGGAGTGGCAGGGTGAAGAAAGCAATAGAAAAGAAGAATAAAGCATTCAGAAGGAGTTTTAAGAACAGGAATAAGGAAACAGAAGAAGTGAGTTGCACTGGAAGCCATTAAGTGTTAACAGGAGACACAGGAGGAGAGAGAAAAGAAAAGTTAGAATGATAAAAGACGAAGGAAGAACAATGAAGAAAGGAGAGGAAGAAAAGGAACTCTGGATGAGATATTTTGAGAAAGTGTTCAACCTGAAAGAGGATAGGTATGAGAGTGAAAGAAAGGAGCAGGAAGAAATAGAATAGGAGGAAAGAAATCCTACATAAAAAGAGGTGAAGTATGCATTAAGGAGGATGAAACAAGGAAAAGCACTTGGTGTGGACGAACTGACTGTGGAAATGATAAGGGCAGTAGGTGAAGTAGGTACACAATATTTATACAGGGTGCTGAGAGTGGTTTGGAATCAGAACAAGGTATCAGAAGACTGGAAAAAAAGTGTTATAATACCTATATTCAAGAAAGGAGAGTGGAAGAAGTGTAAAAATTATAGGGGGATAACGGTGATGTGCCACTGGACAAAAATATATGAGTAGATTCTGGAAAAGCTATTAAGAAATAAAAGAAAAGAAGTTGGAGAGAGAAACAGCACGGATTTATGGAAGAGGTCTACAATAGACTTAATCTTTGCCATACAACAGCTGATTTAAAGAAGATATGAATATAGGAAGGACTTGGTATTGGTATTTATGGATGTGGAGAAGGCATATGATAGCGTGGATAGAAATAGTTCGGAAAGCGACGAAGGAGGCAGAAGTGGAAAGAGGAGTGGTGATGAGAGTGAAAAGCATGTATGAGGATAACAGAAGTTGTGTTAAGACGGAGAGTGGAAGGACAAAGTGGTTTCAAATAAAAAAACGGAGTGAAGCAGGGAAGTCTCCCTTTAAATATTACTATTTGTAATGGTGATGGAAATGGTCATGAATAAACTCGTGGAGGAAAGAATGAAAGCACGATGTTTGCTGATGACTTGATGGTTTGAGGGAGAAGGAAGAGGAAGTACAGGAACAACTACAAGAATAAAATGAGGAAGTAAAAGCGTGTGGAATGAAATTTATCATGCTGAAGCTGAGGGTAATGACAAGGAATAGGTTAAGACCTAATAAAGCTATATGATTGGAAGGATTAGAGCTGAGAAAGGTGGAATTAGAGAGGATTTAATGAGAAGAGGACAGGAGGGAGAGTTGTTCTATAGGTGCATAATAGACCTGATATGGAGAAGTTCCCTCTAAGTGTAAGGAAGTACTTTATTTATTTATTTTTTATTTAGCACCGCGTCTTACTACCCGTTCGGGTTATACGCTTAAGTACTAATTACACTAATGGATTAGGAATTGGGGAGGTTGAATTTAGAGGAAGTGAACCCGCATTTGCGTGGAGGGAGAGTGGAAAACAATTTAGGAAAAACCACCCCCAGTTCACCCGACTGAGATTCGAACCTCGATCTCCCCGTCCTCGGCAGGAAGTACTATAAAGAGTGTACTTTGTACCTATTGTCACATATGCAGCAGTAGCAAGGACAATGAATGTAAGAGAGACTACGAAAGTGGAGGCTATGGGAATGAAGTTTGTGAGGAACATGTTAGCTGTCATGAAGAGAAACAAGATTATGAATGATATTATCTGGGAAAGAGTTGGGGTACAGGGAGTACATGAGATAGAAGAGGAAGCAATAATAATAATAAATATGGGCATGTAATGAGGATGGAAAAAGAAAGGATGCCGAAGAAAATGTTGGAAATGAAGTATGTGGGAAAAGGACCGTAGGGAGGCCAAGAAAGAGATGAGAGGAGCAGATAACAGAAAGTATTCAAGTGAGAGGAGAAGAATGGAAGAAATTAAAGGAGGAAGAGAGGTGTAAGGATACAGGAAGATGGAGTCATTTTACTAAAGTGACCCAGCCACAGGCTGGAAACAGATGATGATGATGATTTAGTGAACTTAAGCTTAGTTCAACTCGATAATACTTGGGAGCTTGCTTAAGCTTGGCTCAAATGAAAATATGTGAGGTTAGGAGACCACTATTCAAATCAAAACTTACTAAATTTATGTTAATTAATTCAATAATTTAAACTTGAGGTAGAACGAACAAAAATTAATGTTTAACTTTTGAAAACTCTGGACAAAATGATCAACAACAGCCAGTAATTAGTGTGTATGAATGATTGTGGGGTATAACTTCTAGAAGACTTTGGATTCTTCTCAAACCCTTGAAACATGTGTTTTATAAGAGCATTGTATTTTACTTGACGGCTCTAGAGTATATTATCTTGGTATTTAAGAAGGAAAAAAAATCTTGAATACATGTATCAAATGTTTAGACATTTCAGTGTTATATAACAATAACTTTACGTAATGGTTACCTTACAGAGTCATGGTACTAAAGGTGGTTCGGCTGTTTGCTAAAATGGTTAGTAGGCTTGAGTATAACCTGTGGTAATCAAATCCGTTTATAAAAAACTACATCAAGTTGATATTCTCACATAGTTTTTGCCATTCTCCATCCAAGCAAATATAAATTATATCTTCTTTATTTTTATTCCCTTCTCTTTATCTGATAGCTTACTCTTCTATGACAACATGTTTCAGCTATTATTATGTTACAACATATTTAGCTCCTATTTATGATAAAGATGATATCCTGTTAAATACATATTATAAGAAAGATTGTGAAAATTATGTGGTCTTGTATATTAAAACTTTTTGTAGGATCTTTACATATAACACATAACAATTTTTTTATAATATGTATATAACAGAAAATCATCTTTATCATAAATAAGACCTGAAGATGTTGTAACATCAATAATAACACCGAAAAATGTCGTCATACAAGACTAAGCTATAATCAAATAAGGAGAAGCAATAAAAATATAGAAGATATAATTTGCTCTTTACCAAATCATATATAAACGTTACCAAGCAAATATAGTTAAAAAATTAAGTCGCTAATACCTTAATGTCAAGTTTGTCGAATAATTCAATACAATCATAGTGCAGGTGAGGTGGCCTGTGTAAAGTTAGTGTGAAGGTTTAACAATTATTTTAAGAACAAATGTTAAGACATTGGTACAGGTCTACATTTACATTTAATTTAACATACACAAGTGCAATAAGTCTGTTTTTATCTTAAGCGTAATTTGTTTAACTATAGTTCACAGTTCAGGATGACTAAATAAGAGCCATCAAAATTATTTCTTTCAACGATCATTAAAATGATAAAAACTTTGTTCTTAGGTTTCAACCATTTCCTGTATATTTCCCATTTATTTGCCTAATTGAACATTATTCTTGAACATTTCAATTCATTTGTTCATGTCATTGGCTTAAATGTGCCCCTCAGTTATAATATCCAAGAACATTTGACCAGTTTGGACTTCATTTTACTCAGTTTCTCCCTCCTCAAGTGTCTTAGTAATTATATTATGTTGTCATTGTTAGTAAAATGAGGAAACATCCTACTTAAATATTATTGCTATTTAACTAGTTAGGCGTATTGTGTTCTTAATAGCCTTTAGCAAGTTTTATCTTGTTTATCCTAGGCCTATTTTAGTGATTACTTAGCCTTAATAAATTGTTTTCCTAAAATGTTTAGTTATAAGTGTGCAGTTCTATGCTAATTTTAAGTAGTCCAAGCCATGATCAAAGTTGTAAGCAATATATATTCTAAACTTCAATTTACTAACTTTATTTTTAGGCTATTAACTTTTCAATCTAGTAATTCTTATTCTATTGAAGCCATTGTTAAAATTATTCTTCATTTGCGGATCTTACTTTTTATTTTTATTATTTTGTTTCAACCCAAAGCTGGGTTCTATTTCAAATTGTGCATGTGGTTTACAGAGTAAAGGGGAGATTTAGCACGGACAGCCAGCTGGTATCTACTGGACGTGCTACGCTTCTAAGTTTGGTACAAAAGCGTTTTGGGTATGATGAAGAGTTTATTACAATAAAAAAGGGTCCACTGTGGACACAACTAGGTACAACATCTTCAATTCAATTAACTGTTAGGCACCATATTTTAATTTGTTTAAATCAAAAGGATGGCAGCTGTTCCATCCTTGAAAAAATTTCAAACAGAAGTTTAGTGACTAACTTTGCACAATACATAACAATATAGAAACATTTCTTTTAGGCTGCATTTTAAAAAACACTATTTTATTACTATGTTTTTCATTTCTAAACTGTTACTTACTATGACAGTTTTAAACATATTTGAAACAAGACTACTATTTTTAAGCTTAATTTATGCCATTAACAACAATTTTAACAAACCTGGAAAAAATTGTCTGCCTTATCTTGTTATAAAATTTAACCACTCGCCCCTCTTCTACAATTCCTGAGTTATTACTAATGTATAAAAATATAATGAACACAAAAATTTTTTATATCATAAAGCTCAATATCACATTAATGTTCTTGGGATCATTTTTTAAAATTAAAAAACACTATTCACATAATCAGGTAACAAAAAGATATTTCTTTTAAGTCAAGTCATTCTCAATCCAAATACAATCAAGACACGTTCAAGAAGTTAAAAAAAAAAATCAGAAGTGTACTGACACAAGAGAAGTATATTAAATCTTCCCTTAACCTCCTAACATTCTAATCAACAAACAGTTGATATGAAATAACCTGTTTATTTTAAATATCCTAGTCATGAGTTTTTTTAAAGATAGGTTGAATCCATTTTATCTTAAATCTGAATCTTAAAAAACATGATAAGCTAAGAGGTTAACATTCATACATTGTTATTTCTTTTTTTACATTAATTCTTTAGTTGCTGTAGAAAATATAAATGGCAACTAAATAATAACATTTTGTGTTATAGGAATTTAGATTCAGTTAAGTGGTAGCTTATCAGCCCGGTTGTTAGATTTGTCTAATAATGTTTGGATAAACCATTTCATCGTATCTAAAAATACCAAATATACTAAAACAAGATATTTTTTTAATCACTGATCTGAATTTTTTAATCATTGATATCCTTAGGATATAAGAATTCTAAGGAACAAACCCTAACTGTATTTGTTCTTGGTACACTTCTGATATACATTATTTCTTAACATTTTTATTAACTAATAATTTGTGCCCTTTCCTCAAATCGCACACACTTCTAATATTAACTAATCCAAATAGTTTAACAAGATACACAATAAAAACTGTCAAGCCAATAATGTTTACTTGTAACGCCAGAAAAGATGTGTACCAACAAACCAAACTTAAAAAGTGAAATATGCATATGTTACCCTCTTTGGAAAGAAATCCTCAGAATGGTGATCAATATATTTTGATAAACATCTTTTTTAGAAGAAGGGTTGAACAAGTACTGGATCTCAGCCTTTGCTTGATTCTATGACCTACAAGTAAATTTTTCTCTAGACCCTTTATGAAGATAAAATTGCTAAACTCAACTCAATAGACCAAAATAATTAACATATATTATGCAATACTCCCACTAAATACCCGAATATGAGGTTGCAAAACTATTTTTTTTTATCTATGCACCATTCCAACACAGTACAAGAAACAATACTTTTTATCAAATTAGATGACTCGAAAACACAAGGCTTTGAGCGAGAACTAGATTTGTTTACTAAACTCACTTATTTTGGTAGCTATCACAATCATGAACACAATTCAAATTCATTCTAGACAAACTTGTAAATACAGAATTGTGTGTTTTTAGTGTTTAAACTTGTTTATTTTAGTTAGTCCTTATATTACACATAATTATTCTCCTAATATATGATATTAATTATAAGCTTTGTGGTGACAGAGACATTAACAAATACGTTTTAGACGCAACACTAAACAGTACTGTTTAACTCATATTTTATATGTAACACAACATAAAACATTTATTTTGAGGCCAATAATATATTGGCACACAATAGTGCAAGTTAGTGCTGAAAACATACAATAGTATCAGTTGGGAGAGTTGAGAATAACTTTATTAAACACGTAAAATCAATAATGAATAATAATTGCCAACAAGGATCACATTAATGAGCAGGATTTTTATACATTGTTTAAGACTTCACTTTTCTTCAAATTTCTATCTTGTGTTCCCACACTAAACATGATAGCATCACACTTCACATATCCTTCAGTTAGTAGCTAATACTTAAGAATTAGTTACTCAAATATTATTTAATTTATGAATAGATACACCGACACCTGCCAAAATCAAGGAAATGTTCACTTAATCAGTCTATAAAAAAAGCAGGCTTGGCTTCATTCTTATGTTTATCAAAACAAATCATGTCAATATATGTTAATTAGCTGCTTAGTCTCCTATTATCATTATTTGTTCTTCTTTCTGTGTCTTGACTTTTAATATCACTATTTTTATGGATACAAATAGTAAAAATATCAATGAGAAACAAAACAAAATATTTATCAAACCACGGTAACTTTAACCCTTTTGCTGCATTAATTAAATATATCTAATCTCAGCATTATAGCCATTGACTGCAGAAATCGACTTTACCCCATGACATGTAAACTTTACCTACCTTTGCTGCGACAGTTGGAAATAGCCACAAGAGTGTTAGAACGATGAATTTTTCATACTAGCATGCCTGTGTGCCTCTGACATTTGGTGTTAGTTTTGAGAACTGTCAATTACCAGCTGCTAAATCATAACAATAGTATCGCTTGTTTACTTCCGCATTTCAATACTTGTAGCACACTGCAGTATTTATGTGGCAGAAAACATTGTTGAGGGATTTATTAGTGTAGTATTTGTGATATTTACCCTGTTATTATACAGTGTTAGTAACATTTAATTTATGATTGATGAATGCATGCCATGTGGAGGGTAATAAATATAATATTTGGTTAGTATTGCAATTGAAAAATTCAATGATTCAGTGAGTTGTAAAATTTATTTTATTTATTCTAATTGCTATTTTATTTTTGTTTTTTTACCTATTTCCTATTTAGAAACCATGCCTAATACAAATATATGATCTTATAACTACACTGAGGAAAGCACCAATGTAGCACTAAATTGTTCAAGTTGTGTTGATGTAACCTAAGTTTTAAAGTTTTCTTTTTATTACATAAGGCCTATATTAGGCCAATACTACGCCAGTCAAATCTTCATTTAGCAATTGGTTTGACACTATTGTGGGTTGCTAGTAAAATAAATAATGGCTCTAATAGCAGAATAACATTGCATTTGGGTAAAATGTGAACATAATATTTTAATTTTTAATGATATATATTATTATGCGATTTATAGACGTGGTGCTAAATTTTATATTTAAAATGCATTTATAGTTGAAAATCACATTATTTGATCATAATCATGATAATGCAAATTTTAAGATTTTAAATTTTTGACCTATAATTAGCATTTCTGAAGATAAGAAGTAAAAATTAAATATGCAGCAAAAGGGTTAATAGTGACTATATAAAGTTCCAACCAATTTGTTAACTCAATAACGGTTCCATTTTCAAAATAAATAAAGTCGTCAAAGTAAGCTGATAATGTTTGCACTGTTGTAAAACTAAAGAACTGATTACTATTTTACACTGTAGTTGAAGCTTAATAAATAAAACACATACAAACTACAAAAACACATTACACAAAATAAACTCTAGATTTTTAACATAATTCAAAATACACAAAAACAATTAAACCTTGTACTAACAACTTCTATTTACAAACAATTTTGGTGCATTAAAAAAGTACAATATTATGCTTATAAAAATATGTATGTACGCTACTTTATAATATGTGTCCGCTAAGTAAAATACCTAAAAAAACACATTATTATACATTTGTTAGAGTGGAACTATATCTTTAAATAGATTGTTTATGTTAACAATAATTGTTAAAAGTAAGAAGCTTTATATGACTGCAACTAAATTGTAGCTCAAGGAGAGTTTTCAAAGAAAAGTCCGACTTAGCAAGTGTACTTGAGGAAGAGTCAAAGAGGACATTTTGACTCAAGTCCCCCAATAAAACACACATATTTTTTACAGTAGCAAGCTTTCCATCCGCAACACACATACATAACATATTCTTTCAAACATATTAAAAGCGATTAATATTGTAAAGATAAGGTTAATCTAACTCGATAATGGAAGGAAACATTTATAATTTTTTTTCATGTTCACAGTTTAAATATTATGTTGACAAGAGTAAATAAAATTTAGAAAATTAATTTGTGACTAATGTTCTTGTTCTTCCACACTCTCAAATGCCAATGCCCCAGGTCTCAAGTCTCTGGGCTGCCACCTGTTTCTGAAAATTATCTACCACACATCTTATCCGCTGTAAGCTAATGGAATCTAGGCATTTTTAAGGTGAGGAGAAAGTAACTGGGGGACAAAAGAAATATTATTTGAAATTTCAATTATTGATGCAATTGGTTAAAATTATAATGATAATTTTCAAAACGCTAATTAAAAAATAAATATATATGATTATTGAACCACAAGTTATCATAATGTTCATGAATTATTGTCCAATATGTTACATGTAACACAAGTGAATATCTGAGACAGTCATCAAAGGTCTGCAGCATCTGACTATTTTTTTGGTCTGTGACATCACAAACTATATGGAATTGACATGCTTAGTTAAGAACCAAAAGACTTTTTTAATTTTATAGAATATGTTAAAAAGTAGTAGTCCCACCAAGGTGAAAAATGGCAAATTCAACTTTCTTGCTTGTCTGAGACAAAAGGTTTGTATTAAAGACCAGTATAGGTCCAAATGTTTACATGTAAACCTACAGCTAAATATTGTGTTTTAAAGAAACCTTTCTTTCCCAATGAATATTTTTGAAATTATTTGGCACAACCTCGTTAAGAAAATGATGAAAATTGGTTGGATAGAATTTTGGAAATCATTGTCAAAATAAATTTCTTTACATTATAAATACATAGATGAGTGAAAAGTGAGTGCCTTGAGTCCCCAGCTCCTTCCAGAAATTGAATCCTAGAAACATGCCTATTGAACAAACATGGTCTCATTATTACTGTGCACTTTGTAAAAATGTGAGTGCAAATGATCATATGGATAAACAGTTGGATTTACAAGTTTAAGAGTGTCCAGTCCATCCTGGAATACTTCACAATTCGCCGCTATTCCAACTTAAGCTTAAAACAAGCTAAAACATTTATCATAAGTACATTAGAATAAATGTATTTATATATACATACATACATACTAAAAACAATGTAGGGCACTTTATTTTGAAACTCTTAATCCAAAGACATAAGGTACTGTGTATATGCATTTGCTATCTATAATATAGGAACTACATAAATATTAAGTTACTATATTGGCTAGACAATAACTGGCTCTCACAAAAATTTCATTGAACCAATGAAAGTGGTTCAGTTACTTAAGAGTTAATAATAATAAAAACTATTTGTTAAAGTAAAATTAATAGAAGGGCAAATTATTTATTAATACATCAGAGTAACTTAAAACAATTTATTTTGATTGTTAAGTTAATTGTTTTTTCTAATATAAACAAATTACAAAATTTATAAAGAGAGGTTTCCGTTCAATCGTAATGATCATAGAGGTCCTAGACTTTATTCCAACTAAGGTTTATATAGTTAATTAAGGTGAAGTGATTCAAAGCAAAAATAATAAATATTCGGTAGGCCTGTGCAGGAATTAAATTTTGACTTCTGAAAAATTTCATGCGGGAAATTAAAAAAAATTCAGCTTTGGTTTGTATATTTTTTTAAAATATATTTATAATTTTATTCTAAGCTTAGCCTTTCCATTCATTCCAATAAAAAATAATTTGATGATACAATTAAAAGCTTATGGCAATTTGATCAGAAATGGATCAAATTTTTTAGTTTTAACTACTAAGTTAAATGTGAGAGTATATGTAAAAATATTTTTTAATAATGTCAGAAAAGGGGAGAAAAACTCTGATTTGTTTGCAGTTATAGGTCTGAGCCAAATTTAAATTTAGATTGAAAGTTTTCTAAATAAAAACTAAATAATATTTTCTCTAAAAAGTGTTGAGTAAAGTTTTGATGTAGTAAGGTAAATTTTTAAACCTCGGCCTAATGCAACTATTATAGTTGTGTATTTTTTAATCAAACATTTTTCGTATGAATAAATTCTGAAAATAGATTTTAAGATGATTTAAAAAATTCCTAAATAAAAACTCATGACATAAATTTTAATAACTATTTACACAGTAAAACATCAAGATATTCAAACTAATCTGAATAAATAAAATTGTGTCCATAAGAATACCAACAACATTTCTCAAATGAACCAGTTTGCCTGGTTATCTCGTTCGTTTTGTATGATGGTAGTTAAAAAAATAAAACAAATTAAAGTTTCAGGTATCCACCTATTTAACGGAAGATGTGGGTAATTTAAATCTAATAAATTAATAACATTTTTGATAAAAATTAAATAAAACCGTGGCATTGATAGATGGTTCTTGATTGTAAATTTTTTTTATATTGTTTCTCAAAAAATCCTAGGATTTTTCTTACAAAGTTTCGGGAACAACCGATTCCCCGAATATTTTCTCGAGGTTTGGGATCCCGCAGATCCCTAATATTTGGTCACTAAGTTCTCCTTGGGGTGAGCTAGTTTATAAATTGTGTTAAAATAGCTGAACTCTTAAAATAGTTGAAAGTTGATCTCAGTAATTATGAAAAAATTAGCTGATATAAAAAAGTTTATTTTATTTACATTAGCTTAGATATAAAATCTATATATCTATTATCATTGTGGAATTAAATAGCTGCTTTAATATGAATAAAAAATGTAATTAAAATATTCATAGCAATAATCAAGATACTTTAAAAGGGAATTACACATTTTCTTAAACACAAATGTTAGCCACCACGAGATAATACAAATTACATTTATTATTTTATAACTATAATAAAAAAAAATCAAAACTTGTAATTTGTTTGAATAAAATCTAGGCCTCTTTATACTGCAATGATGAGTGAAGCAGAGCACACTATAGAAGGCTATCTAACTAAAATTTGTGTCAGAAAATTCAAAAATTAACCTATCTAATTAATATTTTCACAACCACATTAAACAAGCAACAACCAAAATGTATCTAAATTGATTTAAAAAATATAAATATGTCTCTATAGACAATTTCTAAAAAAACAAACAAGAAAAAGTATATGAGTTCAAATATGACAATTAAAATTCAAACAAAACATTGCATTAAAAAAGAAAAAAATACTTTTCACATTTCGTCTTAATATTCACAAAATTTTAATATATATCTATGATTATTAAACTTTGAATATGTCTAGATCAATGTTTCCCAAACTGTAGTATGCGAAGGATCTCGGAGATTATGCAGCATATCAATGAGTTTTATTAATTTTAAAATATGTATTTATATACTCATAATTTGATTTAAAAAATTAAGGCAAATGTTATCCTAGCTCTAAGGATTATTTTAAAATTCAGTACGGGTATTTATGATTAGAAGCAAGCAGGTATTTGTTTTTAATTAATTATGAAGAGCTTGAAGGGGTACATTGGTTAAACACAAGTGAATATCTGTTGCTGAGCCTCAAAGGGGATATGAGAATGGTGAAAGTATGAGAAATATTGGTCCAGATGTTTCCATAAGCCACAATGTATGAGTTTTTGGTATAGATAAATATTCTCATAGCAAGTGAAACATACAACAAGGTAAATGTCTACATTAACATGTTTATCAATTATTTTTATGTATATTACTATGCTTTTTCAAAAAGTATATTAGAAGGGAATATAATCAAGTAATAAAAGCGTAAATGTGAAAAGGATACTTTATAATTGAACCTTAGAGATTTTTAATCAAATTTAGGAATGCAATGACTGTCAAATGATGCAGTATTATAAGAATTTTACTGTTTTTGTCATATTTCAATATTTGTTCCTTCTATATATGAAAAAAATGGGAACAACTAGTGTTTAATGTGCTATAAGATTATAAATACATTTTGCATAATGACATCATAAATATAAGGGTAAAATAAGTGTTTCTTTTATTTATAAAAAAGGCTAGACAGCATTGTTTAGAAGCCAAGACAAAGTAATTAACTATGTTTAAGAAAAATAGGCGAATATTAAACTTAAGTTTAAATCAATACAACCCAAATCAGTGGTCACACGGACAAAACGTAAACTCATCTAGTTTGGTTTGACAATGATAAGGTCAGGGTTCAAATCCTGATCTGGTGTACTAAGGGTGCCCTAATTTTTTTTATCCTCCATGCAAATACAAGTATATTTTCTTTAATTTCTACCTTATTTTCTATCCTCATAGTGTAATTAATGTGGATAGCTTATAAAGGTGATAAATAATGCAAATACTAAACAAAAATGGTATTTTAATAATAAAGAGCAATGAAAATTACTGCATGTATGGAGCCTTATGTGATCATTTTACTCCGAAACTGAAGGGCAATGTTCAATCCACTTTTAGATGAATCCTGCTGTTCATATTTTTACCTCAAATCCAGCCTGTGTTAAAATACTAAATAATACAGCACACAATACACACACACATCTTTTAAGTAGAGTCTATTGCAAAATATTGCTAGGTTAACCCTTTGAGTGCCAACGTCGCTCAGAGCGATGCGTGAAATATTTGCTAAAATTGCCACTGTCGCTCACAGCGATCCCATGTTTTCAAGCTCTTAGTTAAGTATTAAGTCAACAGATAGAGTAGATTTTATTTCCACTGCATCCTCGTATGTTCAAACTACTTTTATTTGTCTTTGCATTTAGAGTTTCAATATATTGAACATGAAAATTATTTTCTAACTTTACGAGTTTTATCTTTGGCCTTGTTTGTAAACATGGCTACTAAGAGGAAAGCTATGATTCAAGAGACAGAAATACTAGCAATATTTATTGATAGGTCAAGAAAGAATGATCAATTTGTTATTGATTCTGAATTTGGTATAATGAAACTAAACAGGAATTATATTCAAGTGAAAGTGAAAGATCGTAACAAGTAGAAGTGGCAGCTGACATTGATAATGCGAGTGATTCCCTTTGGGATGAAATAAATCTTGAAGATCAGGATAATACACCACAACCTCTTTATATTTAAATATCAGGTTTGATGTGCCCCCCCACCCATCCCCCACTCTCCTGATTTCATGCCAATTATTTATTTTAGACTTTATTTTACTAAGACTCTGCTAAAATTGACGGTCACTGAAACAACTGCTATGCATAACCCAATTTTAGTGTAAAATCTAAAGTTAGTTATGATTTACCCAGTTTTTTATGCTCTTTTCAGTGATTTATTCTATTTTAAGCTATTTAAATTTTCAAAGCTTAAAAATTAATGTTAAATAAAACCGTAACAAATATTTAAAAATTAAAATTTTTTTGTATAATTATATAATCGAATTGGCAAGCATGTTAGCTAGTTTATGTAAAAATTTGAGTGCAAAAACTTCAGAGACTAATAAGTTATTAAATTTTTTTTAAAAATCCTGCATTTTTCAGCAAAATAGCTTGGCACTTTTAGTACATATTTTTGTTATTTCTCTTGGCACTCAAAGGGTTAAGTCTAACTAGCAAATTGGTTGGTTATTCAACCCACCATTACAAATACACGCTGCAATTAAGACTATTTCTGTTACAACATTTATTGTTGAGTCATTCATTATGGAATGTATATATTTCTTGTAAAATGTTTCATTAGATTTTACAAAACATAAAAAAAAGACAATTTTGTTCAACTTTCCAACAATCTTTTTTTCACTTCACTTTTTGTGATGGTAATGGAAATGGTCATGAATAAAGTGGCAGGAAAACTCGGAGAGGAAAGGATAAAAGCCATGATTTTGCTTATGATGATGGTATGGGGGTAGAAGGAAGAGAAAGTAGAGAAACAGTTAAGAATGGAATGAGGAAGTGAAAGAGTGTGAAATGAAATTTAGCATGGCAAAGTGTGAAGTGATGGTAATGACAAGGAATAGGGTAAGGCCTAATAAAGTTATAAGGTTGGATGGAGTAGAGGTGAGAAAAGTACAGAACGTAAAAAATCTTCGAAGTGAGATTGAGGATAAAGGTGGAATTAGAGAGGATTTAGTGAGAAGAGGACAGGAGGGAAAGTTTATCTATAGGTGCATAAGAGACCTGCTTTGGAGAAGAGAAGTGCCCTTGAATTGTAAGAAAGTGTTGTACAGGGCATACTATGTACCCATTGTCACACATGCAGCAGAAACATGGACATTGAATGTATGAGAAACTAGGAAAGTGGAGGCTATGGGAATGAAGTTTGTGAGGAGCATGTTAGCTGCCAGGAGGAGAAGAAAAATTAGAAATGAAGTTATCCTGGAAAGAGTGGGGGTACAGGGAGTACATAAAATAGTAGAGGAAGCAAGACTGAGACGGTGTGGGCATGTAATGAGGATGGAAAAAGAGAGGATGCAAAAGAAACTGTTGGAAATGAAGTATGTAGGAAAAAGACCGCAAGGGAGACCAAGAAAGAGATGAGAGGAGCAAATAACAGAAAATGTGCAAGTGAGAGAAGAATGGAAGAAATAAGAGGAAGAATGGTGAAAAGATAGAGGAAGATGTAGGCATTTTACTAAACTGACTCGGCCACAGTCTGGAAAAAGTTGATGATGACATGTTGATAGCATGTACTAGGTAATTAAATTATATGTTGTACTCAGTATTTACTTGATTTAACAACTGTAAACAGAATTTAAAAATTTTAGAGACAAAACATATTTTAAATTATATCTCATGTTTAAAGGTGGAGAAAATAAGTATCCCAAACATAAAACAAATAAACCTATTCTAAGTTTTAATTTCTTTCAGGAATATTTTATAAATAAAATTTAGCTTGAAGGGGTCTGCGAGTACCAGTTTTTCATTTGAGTCGATCTCGAGTGAGCTTTTCATGAAGCTCGTGGATGTTGAGTCTGGTCGAGTTTGAATTTGATAAATATATCAATTAAAAACCTAAGTATATAAATAAAAAATAAATATGTATTAGAGTTACTAAAAAATTTTTTTTAAATGAAATATGAGTCGGATATTTTATAGAAAAGTAATGTTTTCAAATCTTTTAAAAAAAAGTTTTTACATCATTTAAAAAAAATCAAGCTATAATTAATAATAATAAACTATTCTTTGATGGGGACAAAAAAAAATTATGCATTTCAATTTTATTAAAATTAATTATGATGTATTTCAATCCTATCAGGGACAGTTTTAAAAAACATTCATGGATATAGGTTTGGATGTACAGATTTAGCAATTTTTTGTGTGTAAATAACCCCATTAAATAAATAGCTGTCCATTTGGAGTGCAGCTATTCACTTGGCGCCAAACTCCTTTCAGAAAGAGAAGTTAAACATTAATGATTTTTAGGATGTACATAGCAGACATTAAGGTGTACTTTACACAGTCTTGCACTAAGCTAGTTGTGTTCTAATAAACCTAAACCTTATTCAACACCAGTTTACTCAATTGCTGACCTTGAAATTTCAATAGCGCTCTCCTCTTTGTTTGGTTCTTCCACCCTCTCCCATCCCTATCATATCCCACCAACCTAATTTCACAAGCAACCTCCAAACCAGCATAGAGAAGAGTTAACAATGAGTCATTCATCATTAGACACAATACAGGGCAAAGAAATAACCTTTTTCAAGGATATAGAAATTTTGACCCTTTAAATCTTTTAAGCGTGAGCTTTATTATCTATTTAAAGGTCGGCTCAAAGCTTTAAATCTGTGTACATGTACTTAAAGAGCTCTAACATAGAAACTAAACCTTGGACTTCAAATAAATCTATTGAATAGGTTTACATACTTTCTGAATTCTGAACTACTGATCAAAATTAGGTTAAAAAAAAGCTATAGTAGTAATAATAAAAATCTAAGGAACCTCCAATGTGTAGACTATATATTTTTCAGTCAAGTATAAGTTTAGGGGAGTGTGAGGAAAAAGCCAAGTCTATTTCAATCCCTGACACAACAATAAAAATGTGTTTAATTAATATTGCCTTTTTTTAAAACAAATCAGGAGAGTTAAACAGCATACTTACCCGAGTGATAATGTACAAATTGTTTACACAAAACACCAAAAAACACATTTTTAAGGACAGGCTTTCCCTGCCAATGACACCATCTTCAGGTTAAGAGAGTCGACTTGATCAAATGACTGTGCTGCTGGCTATCTCCCCTACTACAAACTATGATTTAGCTTAGTGCTGTATTCAATTAACCTTTTTAAAACAAAAGAAACACTAAATAATAAAAATTTCATAAGCTGAAAACTATTTAATATACTTATATAAAACAGATTATTTTTTAAGTGTGTGCAAAGCTTTGGAAATTTAAAGGTCAATACCCTAAATTTTCTTCATAGCTTTGAAAACACAAACTGAAAAACAAAATGCAAAAGAGTACAAAAATCTTAACCAAACAAGAAATATCTTTACTTTTGTATCAGTTTGAACATTTGATATTACCAAATTAAATTTATTTTAAGTGTATATCCCAAACGGGTAGTAATATTCGATGCTAAAAAAAAAACTTGATCTGATTTAAAAAGTCAAATGTTTGTGTTAAGACATATATTTTTTTTTGCATATTTTGATTTTCATGAAATCACACACCCTTGCATGCGCACACATATATTTATGTGGCTATATTTATAATCTAAGCAATTGAAAGTTTACCAAAACTAATCTTTGACTTTCTTCATATTTTTCAAGTTATGCATGTGAGAATATGATCTTTGCAGACCCCTACTCTTTAGTGATAACTATCATAGGATCTTAAATATGTTGTGTATATATTTAAAATGTACACATAGACAAAAGCTAAATACATAACCTACAAAATATAATAAACATGACCAAATTGTAACTTCACAAAGTGTAACAAATTATTTTGACAAACTAGTAAAAGCCAATGTTCAACAAGTTAATGCACCACATTTAGGGGTGTGCGAATATAACTTTTTCAATTCAAAGAAAACTCGAATCAAATATATTAAATATTCTCCAAGCCAAATCAAAGGTTTAATATTTTTTGCTGTTTTATGATTGAAAAAATTATATATTGTGGCTATTGATTAACTCTAAAATTACTTGGAAAATGTTTAATTTCCCATTTGTCTGTAATATTTCACAAACTAAGTAATGATCACAACTTAAAATTAAATTACTTCATGTTTTTTCCACATGAATATTGTTTTGTAATGTAATACAACAGCTCAGAGTAAGATTAATTGATCATAAATGGAGTATTTGAGTCTCAATATTTTTATTGATGAAGCTTTGTATTTGTTGAAGTTGGAATTTTTTGTCGAAGTTGACATTTGTTTCGAAGCCAAGTCGAAGTTTCAAAGCTTCGCACGCCCCTATAACACATCAATGGTAATAACAAGAATTTAAATAAAATATAATAGACCCTATTTTTAAATAACATTGACACCAACGCAAACAAATGCATTACAAGAGCACTTTTTTCATACATTTTTTTTTACAGCAGGTACATCTTTACTTTAAAAAAAATTGCATTTAGTAAAGCAATTAACACACACACTTTGAATGAATAAATTAACAGAGAATCCTAACCATTAAAATAATATGCTTCTATGATTCTCTTGAACCTATGACTAAAGAAGCTGATCCAACTTTTAGAAAAATTTTGAAATTATTTTATTTGTTAATTTTCAACAAAAATATTTACTATTCAAGGATTTTTTTAAAAACAAAAACATATGAGGATTAAAACTTGTTTCTCAACTTCAGATTGATGGACTCATTTTCTTTAAATGTACTGAATGCAGAAGATTTATTTTTATCATGTTAGTAATAAACAGAACATTAACAAAAAATAACTTTTAATAAAAAACACACTGATGTTTTAATGTAGATAATTGTAAGCATAACCAAAAGATGAAACAATGATCAGCTTGATATACATTTTGGTAGATAAAAAAAAATTGTGGACATTTTGTCTGAAAAAAAATTTCCTAATAAAAGTAACACCAAACACAAGAATATTAATTATTTGATATAGATTGAACATGAAAAAGTTGATAATTTTAAATCAACAAATTGTCAAATTGGCAGGTTAATATTAATCACATTCTGATCACAGTTGAAAACTAACATCATTTTGTCTTGATCACTGATTTGAAAACACTACAACAACAAAAATAAGATTTTTTGTAAAAGTTCCACAAAATAAAACACTCCATGTCACTGTTGTAAAGTTCATTGATGGCGATTGTTAAATTAAACTTGTGTGATATTAGGCTTGGACCAATGATAATTTATAGTATATACATGCCCTCTACAAAATTCTGAGAATTTTAGGACCATTTTAGTCATCAGGGCAATGTGTTACTAATCAACTTCTACAAAGGAAATATCAGTAGTCACCTATTTAACATAATGATTAAAAATATATTCAAAGGTTACAAGCCATATTTTATTAAATATAAATACAAAAATAAGAAGTTTTCCTATAAAAATGTAAAATATTTTCTTTCTATTAATTTTAAGGGTTGATAAATTAAGGTCTTAATTTTTCTTTTCTTGTTTTAACAAAGAGCCTTTTTTATATATATTTGTATTGATAAAAATATAAGTTTAATTTATTAAACAATCATTTTATTTTATGAATAACAGTAACACATAAAATAAAATAAATTACCATTAATTAAGGATTTTAAATTTCAGAAGCTAGAGCTAATAATGAGCCATCAAATAAAGTATAGTGTGCTACATAGTTTCCTTAAAAACATGTGACTACATTTTTTTTCTTAAGCCATGTAAAGGCAACAATACTAACAATGACCAATCGAGGTTTACATATATAAATAAAGGTTACTTTTAAAGTATTATTGGAGAGAATAGTCTGTTTAAGCTATGACCCTAAGTTGTGTGTTATCAAAATATTTAATACAAGTAAAAAAAAAATTACAACTTTTTTAACAATGATAGTGAAGACACTTATTCATTTTTTTCAATGTGTATAATGTTCCTTCCTAATGGCACTTTTCTTTGATTGCGTATTGATAGAATAGTTAGAGATTTTAAAATAAAAACACAATCACTAAAATTGGAAACCTTGTATAGAAGAATGTGTCAAATTAAAATTTTCCAGCTCATGAAATATAACTTTTAATTAAGAAAATATGAAAAACTTACTCTCTTAGTTTTCATTTAAGATCTGCATGTTAATTATCTATGAACATGTGAAATAATAATTTAACATATTCCTTTAAATCAATTTAGTGGTTTATTTTTTGCCTTTGATTTAAACACAATTTAAAGGCCTTCCGATAACAATTACAGTGACCAAAAATTACAAAATTTCTGAAAATTTTATTTGAGTTAAAATTCCAATATTTGATACCAAACACTTGGGCATAAAATCTCAATACTATAACATTTGTGGCTTGGGTCACCTTTACCACTAAGCCAACGGTATCAGAAACGTTAACAAATCCCATTAAAGGTTACTAAACAGCAATAATCAAAATGAAGTGGTTCAACCTATGATTCTCATACCTTACAGTTCCTCCAAAGGCCCAATAGGTGCGCCACTCTTCACTTTCTCCAACACCCTGTTCACAAACTCTGTAGTGTGACCCGCAATCTTCACTTCTAGCAAACAAAGACACAATTTTATGCAAGAAGGAATATGTAAAACCTCCAAATTTCTATAAATCATTTGAAAAAATAAATATTTCAGAAAATTCAAAACAATGTGCAACTGTGGAAGTTTGAAGAAGTGGGACGAGTATGAGTGTAAGAATAGAGAAGTGTGTATGTTTATATCTAGGCCTAACCTAACTATCCTTTCAGGTTGCCTTCCCTCACTATCATTTTATATTATTGTAGTGTTTTTACAAACATTGTCTTGATAAAAAGTTAATAAAACTGACATTGTAATAAGCTAATATTTCCCCAAAATATGCTTCAGTAACTTAATTTACCCTATAAGAAAACTAAAAATCATAAACCAAAATTTGAAATATTTCTTATTTCGTTTATTATTCCTTAGTGTTAACGTGCATGATCACGCCTTCTGTTCCATTTCCATTCCTCTATGCGCAGTTGCACATGCACGTTGTACAGGCTCTCGCTAGACATTATCTTATTGAGAAATTTATTCAATATAGTTTTTAATGCTTATAAAAGTTGATTATCATACTTTAAAATTAAAAATATGATTAAAATAATTTTTCAAGCAAACAATATGAAATAGTGAATGCTTTTTTAATATAAATGTGGTTAAGTTTGGTAAAATATATATTTCAATAAGTGAGATCAACATTGATTTTAGACAGCTTAACCAACATAATACTATAATTAATAGTAACTAAACTAAGCCAGTTTTGTAGTTAAACATATTAATTAATAGGAGTTTTATATATCTTAAATTTGAAAACATTCAAAAGAATATATTCTTAATATTGCATTTTTAATTTAATAGAAATATTTATTTTAGAAAGGCACCAGTAAAAATAATAAAAAGAATCATTCAATCATTTAATAATTTATTTAGCTATTTTTATTTTCTTTGCTTTGTCATGGCAATACAAGTAAACAACTTCAATCAAGGATAATTCAAAATGGACAATATTGAATAAATTTACTGGTCAAAAATAGTTTTAAAGCTCTATTACATTATTAATGTGAAAATTGATATTAATTTTAACAATTTGTTAAGTAACCGAATGATTTATAAGTGGAAATGGCAATATTATCTCAATTAAATAGCCTATGCTTACTATTGCATTTAAAAAAAATTATTATTAAGTACAACAAGTGATAGCTCGAAAATGATGAACCTACAAAACTTTCGATCTCAATCTCGAGCTTAAAGGACGAGCTCGACTCGAAGCTCAAAATCCAAGTACTTGCAGGGCCCTTTTAAAAAGCCATTATTTGAATATAGCTTCATCTAAATTTATTGCTTTTACTTTAAAGAATCGGGTTTGTATCATTTTATTTTTACCCGAAAGCCATGGTCTTTTTTTAGATTCATGTGTGGCTCCACAGTGTAAAGGGGAGGTTTGGTGCAAAAGAACCAGCCAATCAGCGGTTAGTTTTTGGCATATTTTGTTTCTCATCTTAAGGTATGAAGCGTTGGATTGACAAACTTCCCGAGTAACACGCTAGATGGCAGGACATGCTACTCTTTTTAGTCAAGTTTACAATCATTTTGGGGCAATGGGGAGAGGTATGGTGGGTTGAATAAAAATATATCTAAATTGTTTCGAGCGTGATTAACATTGTATAACATTATAAAAAGGTTAGTGCAACACACTTTTAATAGTTTCAGCCTCTACCTTTATTGCTAGAATGCAAATTGTAACTAGTTGGTGGTTTGTGGATCCACTGTGGTGTATATGTTTTGTTGATGATGCATCCATAGCTCACTTAGACTATGGCATGCTTCTTATGGAATGAAGATTCTTTCAGCCATATAAATATTGCGCTCGCGTGAGGAACCAATTCAATGGTCCTTTTTTTGTTCTGCTACCATTTTGTATACCACTCCAGACAACATGGAATTCTTTCTTCAATAAAACACCAGTTTCCAAGTACATTGAATTTATTGCTATCCAAACAATAGAGTAATTGGATTAATTTTTACCACCAGTGTTGTGGGGTGTTAATTCAACCTCCTCCCCTAAAACAAAACATGGCAACTGACCTCTCTTAACAATTCAAGTCGCCTCACGTCACTCCTCATCGAACTACCTCTTCCCACAGGAGAAAACCTTCCACGAGCCAACAAAGCGCTCTTGCAGAGGTTCAAGGGAACACCAAGCGTACGATGTCCCTGAGGGGCAAGGTGGAGTCGGCACACATGTACCTATCTAAATGTCCTATTATTCTTTACAATCTTCCTTTTTCTCCCTTTTGTGTTTTTTGTTTCCCTCTATTAAGAAATTGTGTCACGCGTTTCACACTCCCTCCTGATGAGGTCTGATAGAATGAAACATATGTCAAAGGATTGGGTGGTAATGATCGATTTTCTTCAAGAGGCAGCAATTATCTCTTAGTTCAATGACAGAAATGTAAAGTGTAAATTGTGTTCTTCTTTTAATTTTAAAAGCCATATTTTGTTTGCTCCTTGTATATGTTTCTATCTGCCTCCTTTCAAATATTATAATAATGTATGAAATATATTTAATACCTAAAACAGTTATTATAATCACATCAAGTTTGGTTGAAAAAGTAAAAAAAAAAAATTTCAACAAATTTTGTAGGCACTTAATCCAGTTAACATAGAGAATTAAAACCAAATCACTGGTCATGGCTGATGAGCTGAAAATACTCAGTTGTTTCTCAGTGTGAATCACAGTAAGTTAATTTTATGCATTGTTACAGTAATAAGTGTTTTATTAGAGTTGGATTGAATCCACCATTTTACGAATCTGAATCTCCAATTTACCTTCGAATCCGAATCTTGAAAAAAAATTGTGGACATGAAGAGGAAATATAAAAATAATAGAATAATAGAAAATATAAAAAGTAACAAAATGTTAACATTCTTTCTTATAATCCATTCATTATAATGTTCATAAATTCAGTTTAGTGTTAAATTACTGGAATGGGGCCTGGTTGTTAAGTTCATCCTGTAACTATAATTGGTTCTGAACCATCAATAAGTAGTATTAGAGCTCTAAAACAAATTTCACTTGACAATTGGGGGCTTGGGAAATTAGTCTCAAATCATAATTTTCTCAATCCTCAAATATCTGTAGGGATTCGTGGATTCTAGGGTCCAATCTTTAGAGTTCAAAAGAGTTTAGGACTCGAGAGACTAAGTCCTAATATTTGTAAACATTGCAAAAAAACTATTAGAGTGTTGGCAGCTTTGTTAAAAGGACTCTAGAGACAATCCCTTAATACATTATGCCGGTTGTCTACTACAATGTAGCTAATATAACAGGAAACTTACTGCTGCCCGACTTGTAGGCCTTCTCAATGCGTCTGTTAAGCTCTTGGTGGTCTGGCTCATCCGTGGTGAACTTGGCCACCAACACCTGCTTGATCTGGAAGATTCCATTGTTAAGACGCCCTGGACAAATACACATATAATAAGAATCTGCCTTTAAATACAAATAAAGATTGTGTTGTTAGCAGAATGAACAATTTAGCCATTATGTTTAAGAACAGTAATTTTAGTCTTTTACAATGCAGCAACCATTTTATTGGAAGTATATGATATTCATTTCCTAGATACAAAATTAAACAAACTTATCACAGAACAACATAATTAATAAGTGTCTGAGCACTAGTGCTTAAAATTAAAATACACAAGTGAAGAAAGCATTTTTTTAGTTCCAAACTTATGATTAAGGGGCAGATTTATAGGCAATAAAAATGAAAAAAGAGACAGGCAAATAGGCACCAAAAATAACAAATGTCACATAAAAATATTCAATATAATCTCTTTTATTTATTCCTATATTCTAGCGTAAATTTTACATGAACACATGTTAGTTACTATTGCAGTTAATTACAAAATACTTCTCAAGGTTTTTATGTGTAAATTTAGTTCTGTTGTCTGAAATTTTTTTATATCGTGAAAAGCTTCTCTCAACTTCACATGGAATCATTGGGAAAAAACTCAAACAACTAGCTCAGCTGATTTAAGCTCAACAACAGGTAAGGATAAGAATATCCTCCCTAAGATGTCTGCAATAATTGCCATCACTACTAGCTAAACTTCTACTGCAATACTCGGAGAAATTTGTTGACAAAGATTGTTCCAGCTAAGCTAGAAGCCTGCTTCAGGTTTATGCTCAAAGCTTCCACAAGAGTTAAGTCGCTCATAATCTAAACGAAGATTCCCAAAATTCATTTGACTAAATAACAAAATTATACGCGAATTATCTTAAGTTATTTTCAATTTATTTCAATAAACTACAATGACTCTCTGATATAAATAAATAATAGTAAATTAATACGCACATCTATCCAACAGCTATATTACTAAAAGTCACAACCACTGACTGAAATGGCACTTTGTGAACAGAAGATCTTCATCGCCAGTCTTTGATATCTTAATCTATCAGACCACTGGACTCAATAGTTGTTTCTACCTACTACAAACATCCACGTAAAGTAGATTGGCACTTTCAAACCAGTTACCACTTGTCTATGAGGCGCCATTGTATGAGTAAATGCAAGAATATACTTTCTGGACAAACAGAGTATTGGTACGTAAGGAATTTCCAAAATAGTTTTCCAGAATTTTGCACACAAAAAAAAAGTGAGCGAGACAAAAGGTATTTTTAGGTTCTCTTTGTACAATAGACATTGACATACGAAATAGGCATCTATTGACAATATAAAATGATCCCATAAATCATCATCACTATAATCACCTTAAAAAACTTATACCTCAAAAGATTCCGTTTTAGGATATTGAAATAAAAAGGCATTCAGAACAAAATCCGCTCCCTAATTATGATTAACAATTCTACTCTCACCGATAGTCAGTCTAAGCTTGCAAAAGAATGTATAACCGGTGTTCAGTTTTATTTAAAAAATTATGTTTGGCAAAAATGTGTTCAAAAATATATTACAATACATACCAAAAGTTGACTTGCAATGACAAAAAACCCTAAGATATTTTACAAAGTGTTAATTAAAACGCCAACACCAATACAATAGTAATGTAACAGAAAACTTACTGCTGGACCTTCACTTGATTTGATTCCCAATCTCAATAATATCCATTCTCAACTTAAATTCACCTTAGAGCATGAAATCAATAATAACATCAACTACCTTGGTATTAATATCACCAAAAAGAAGCAAAACAATTTTGAATATAAAATCTACAGAAAACCCACGCAAACAGATGCAATTATCTCGAATGATTTGAATCACCCTACAATCCATAAAAGACCTGCTTTCAACAGTCTTATATATAGACTACTTCATATACCTCTCAACAAAAATAACTTCAAAAATGAACTCAACGTTGTCAAACAATTTGCTGTTTCTAATGGTTACTCCCATTCATTGGTTAATGGTGACTAGTAATTTTTTTTTTTCTTATAACTAAAAACTTCCACAAACAAATCAAAACTAGCATGAAATATTAACGAAACTAAAATTCCCGCTGAAATATAGACAGACATTCTCACAGTAAAATACTATCTATGGACAGGTGTTAGCAATTTATGTCCACCGTTTAGAGATTTTCATGCATAAGTGTCTCTAGCAGTGTTATTGATAAAGTCAGTTATTGGGAAGTTGTTTCCCCATACGAGTCAATGTTATTTTGCTGGGGAAATTTAAACTGTCTGTTATAAAGAAGAATCTACTATTCAGAGGTGTCTGTTAAGGGCGTTTCACTGTATACCTCAGTTTTAGCTTATGTGGTGCTGACTGACAGTTCACAGCTGACTTCTGACAGTCAACATTTAGGTATATACCAAAATTTTTACTGTCAGAAGTGACAACTGCTAAAGACATGTTTTTTGCAGATCATATGGTTCGGCATAGGGATACATAATTGGTCTGGTAGCTTTTTAAAGCCGTCAGAAGTCAGCACCACATAAGCTAAAACTGAGGTATATTAGCAATGTAATGATGTGAACTAATATTTGATCAAGTGGGAAATTAATGTTCTGAAGTGTGAATGGTGGTATTTGTAAACTTTGGAGAAATTTTAACATGAATGCGTTGACAAGTGGTATAGTGGTACAAATGTATTTTATATGATCAGACATATTTCTACCGATACTTACTGTGTTCGTGCTCCAAGCCATCAAGTTTGATCTTGTTAGCTTCATGTTGAGCTTTCTTCTTCAAACGGCATGCTCTGAAAATATAATTATAGTAATTAGATTTGGGTCTGTTTCTCAAATCCAAATCTTCTTTCTCCCTACAAATCTTGAATTTGAATCTTAGTAAACATGTTATACATAAGTTAAGGATTTGTGGATTTCAATGAGCATCAATGTTTGAGCCCATTTATAACAGGAAAGATTTGAATTCTTTGTAAACTTTTAATGCACTCATTGTTTAAAAAAATTACTTTTGATAAATATGTTTGGCTAAGTTTGGAATTCAAAAGCAACTTTGAACAATTTTACAAAAATAACACAACATTTAATAGTTTTATAAGATTTAGCAAACATTTTCCAAAATTAATATTGGGGTGACATTTAAAATGAAAGCCTTATTTTTCATCTATCACATTATGTGTTTGTTTAGTTTAGTAATTTATTTGGAAAATTAATTTTTTATGCTTAAAACTGTTGTTATTTTAAATAAGCAGATTAACTGTTATTATTTTAAATAAGCAGATTTCAAATATAAGTGTTATTGATTATATATATGGATATGGAACTCTTTGTACCTAATAGAAATTAAAAGAAAATGAAGCAATGTGAAATTGCTTTAGTGGTTAAATATTTTCCACCAGCATTTTAACTAGAATGTATTTTATACATTATATTTTTCTTAGTGTAGCAAATGATTTTTTAGTCAAATTATTTTAAGAAGGCCTTTGTGAATTTGGTTAGAAGCAGGTAAAATCTCTCACAACTTTTTTATTTTTACATATGAATCAAAACTTTTTCTAATACAATCAACCCAGGTTATTAATAGCTTAGTTTATCCTATAGGAAAGAGAAGATAACTTGAGAAAATGCATCTATATTAACCTGGAGGGAGAATGGGAGGGTCAGTGACAAATTCCATGTAGAATACCTCTCCCCCAACCAATACACCATGCCAAGATTTGAGCTGTTCATAAACTCAGTAATGGGGCAGAATGGATTTGTATATGTTGTAGTTTATTAATTTTGCTTAACATCAATTTCTCAGAAGTGTATGCACACGATTCCAAGAAAAACTCATTAATATTAATTGTTACCACAATATTTTTTTTAGATGATTTTGAAAACCAATAGAATCAAAATATATTGTTTGTATGTCTACTTGAATTTTTATTTACACTTTTACTAACAGTATTTTATCTGTACTTAAATCTAATTTCTATCCACCTTGATAGGATTATTGTAGATAATCTATGAGCACATTCATGTAGGATGTATAGCAAATTTGTTATCTTTATAATAATTATTATTATTGTTACCTGTTCGGGTTATACACACACACACACACTAATGTGTAATGGTAGGGCGATTGTGAGATGAAATGAAGGACCTACAGTTTAACGTGGAATCCGAACCACGGTGGAGGCCTGGCATTCCTCACATTCACAAATTGTGATTAATACACGTCTTGTCAGAGGTGAAGGAAGGGTTTGGCAATCAGATAAATCTATGCCGGGACAGAGGATTGAACCCCAGACACCCTACCCCAAGACCATCAGGTCACCAAAATTTGTTATAATTTCTCACTCTCTCTGTGTCTCACATCATAGCTTCACATGGGTCTACAGATAAGAGCCAGGAACTGATGAATGGGTAGCCTTGCACTTACCTTGAAGCCAGTTTGTTTTTCTCCTTCCTGGTCTTAGGTCGGACGTTGAATGGCAGCTCGCTCACTGGAGTCATGTCGTTTATGATGCGCCCAAGATTGTCAAGCTCTCTTCCAATGCTGCACAGCTTGCGAGGATTCGGAGTCAGGTCATTCCCGTCACCTTTCCTCGCCTTGCCGCTGTAAAAGAGGCAACGAGTTATACAAATAATTTTAGCTATGTCATTGTGGACAAATCTCTCAATATTTTGATTAAATAAAAACTACCTGCAATTTCAATTTCAGTTCTGAAAAAATCTGTGTATATCAATCTTTGGCTATTCTGTCCAATTATTACACTTGCAAATGTGCCCTCCTTATGGTTACTGAGATATATGGGTGTGTCATATTTACCCCATACACTGGGTGAAAATGAAAGAGGGTTTTTAATTTATTATTTTTTGATACAATATAAACAATGACAAATATTGAAGCTGTAAAGATCAATGGAATATGTCAAGGAAATTTGTATATTTTGTAATGAAACTGATTTGGATCCCTCTACATATTTAAAAAAAGTCATGGATGAAGGTATTTTTCTTCAATAAATCGTATGTAAAATATCCTTTCAATATTTCATCCATGGAGAATCATGCGTTTTTCAGAAATAATGTCAAAGGATTGCACCATTAAAACTTATTTTTTCTTTTAAAATTTAACTCCGTAATATTTACCAAACAAGCAAGTGACGTTAGCTCCCTATACCCAATAGGAAGCTAGCCTTCATGACACCTGTTGCCAAGACGCTTTCGATTTGTTGGTTTTGATACTGGTCATGAGAGGTCCAAGGGGCAAGGGGTAGGTCATATATAATCTGCTTGTGCGTATGAATATAGAGTATGCACATAAATCTACACAGTGCTGGTAATATAAATCTACAGAACGTTGTAATAAACCAATGCCATGATCTAAATAAATCGTATGCAATATTAAAGGTTTTATTTATTTAATTAAATTATCTCACAAATATTCTGTACCGCTTTAATTAGTGCTCGATTACGGGGCAATTATCAGCTGATTAAACGGTATAACTTTAACCGGTGCCCCAAGCAAACGTGGGGCAAAATAATAATTCTTTATCATCATAATTGGCACTCGATCATGGGGCTATAAATACCAATTATCTCACAATCAATTCAAGAACGTTGTAATTGGCTCCCAATCGCGGGACAATTATATCTCAATAAAACCGTATCGTTTCAATTTGTTGGTTTTAAAAGTTTAGCAAAATAATCTATAGCAAAATATTAAAAGTGTCTTATAGTTAGGTATTACCCCTAGATACCCTAGTAATATTTTATATTGCCATCCCATGCTCTGGTAAGTAATGTAAGGTTCATAACCTATTGATATAAATAAAAAATTGATAACTTAAAGGTTAGCTTGGCTATTTGAAAATGCGAGATCATGGATGATCAAACAATTAATAGTTATAAAAAAAATATTATTTTAGTTGATCACTTCACTACAAGGTATAGGTTTAAATCTCAAGACCTGTTGATTTGATTATTTTTATAAACTTTTGTTGAAATGTATAGGCTACATCCTTTTAAAAATATTTGTTCCATGCATTCTTTTTCCCGTATTTCAGGTATTCATAAACTTCAAGGCTATCCACACACATAGGCTGTATCCGAATAGTCTACTTCAGGCGTCGTCGAACCTTGACGCTCACTCCATAGTTGCATTGGCAATCACATGATCAAGTGTAGAACCGTCCGAATAGTCGCGAAGTGTGCTGATGCACCCCGCACAAGCCCTTGAGACCAAGGGTGATGGCAAGTTACCCCTGACACGCCGTATGGAGTATGACTGGCAACTGTTTAATTTTTCATCTGCTAGAGTAATGTGATCTGTGATGTGTGATCTGTTATCTGTGAGAAAGTATTTTAACTATACCGGTACTGCTTTAGTTGTAGTGTTTTTGTGTTGTGTTGGAAATGTCTAGTGAAAAGAAGCGGGAATGGATATTAAAACGTTGTATTCGTTTTCATTACTTGCTGATAGATGGTGTTTAAAATAGTTTATAAGATCATTGGTAGGAAGCAGCACTGCGGACTCAAGGACATGTAAAGGGTCGTTTGCCATTCGAAAAGTCTGTTGCAGTCTTCGATCTCAAGTGCGTATAAAGTGTAAATTTATCAAGTCTGCATCAAGTTAAGTGTACTTGACTATTTGGATACAGCCATAGTTAACACTTCTGGTGTAGGGATGAGGAAGCTAGAATTTGGAGTAACTGTGTCTGCATTTAGGTGGGGGAAGAGTTGGAAACTATTTGCAAAGATTTGAACTGTAGCCGGCCTTCACCAAACCCGTTTATTGTGAGAGTGATGTCTTTGCCCATGTACACATCAATGAAGGTTAAGAGGTAACATAAAGAATAAATATGTTGATGTTTCAAATAAAACAGATTAAAATAAATAAATGTTATGACAATATATTTCTACATTCTCCAATAGAAATGGGTTGGATTCACTTTTTCTCAAATCAGAATCTTCATTATAGTCTAACTATGAATCTTAAATCCAAATTATAATCTTGGATAACATGATAGCCAAATGAAATTTACATTCCCACATTAGTCGGATTTTATTTCTTCAACTCTGATTTTGTTAATATAATATAAAATATAAATAGTAATTAATTTTTTTTTCTTAGGAATTCAAATTCAGTTAGGTGGTAAATTAATGGTTTGGTGTCTGGTTGTTAGGTATGTAATATAATTTAATGTACTAAACCAGCTGTGATCACCATAATAGATGTAAAAAATATTCAGTTCTAATTTTTTTTAAATAAAGTATTTTATGTTTTTAAATCATAAAACCAGAATTTTCCCAACCTTGAATGTCAGTGGGTAAGAATTCAAAGGATCTATTGATTCAAAGGACCCATCTCTATTTTCCAATATATTAAATAAAATATAACAAAGAAGGTGGTAAAATCCAATCGGCCATGAACAATTTAATTAGAATTAAGGTCTTACCTGTGTTTAATACCTCGGACGGAGCACTCTGGACTGAATACAGGGTCTGTGACCTCATTGAGGACATGGGGATCCTCTAGTTGGGTCTTCAGCACCAGGCGTTGCCCCTTTGGACCCTTAGCTTGAACATTGTACTGCCAGAAATAGCGTTCCCTCTTGCTCGCAGAAGAAGATGGTCGACCAGGAGCCCCGCCTTCTCCGTCGCTGGAATCTAGAGAGGATGGACAAGATGATGCTTGTGATACAGTCCAGGAAAGTGTGCATATATGTGTGGGAATAAAAAGATAAAATCACTCAATGATAGCTAAACATAGACCACAAAGTAAAATTGATTTTATATTTTTATGTGGCCTTGGTTTTTTAATTCACAAAACAGTCTGGAAGTCAAAGAAAAGCTAGAAAATACGTCAAATGTATGAAGGTAACCAACCTAACAGTCAAATATTTATAGGTCCTTGCTGAACCAGTGTTTTTAAATGCTGAGAATTTAACTTACCCAAAAAAGGGTAGCTACAGTGTCAAATGTGAATGTTAATTCGAGCCATTTAAGTGATATGTTGCCTAAATTTAAGGTGGCCAGAAATACTAATTTCCCTGACTAAATCCTAATTCAGAATTGAAACAATGTTTGAGTAATTTCAATAAATAAATGTAGGCTTAACTGTTTGATCAAGGTGAGGTATCAAAATTTCCCTGAGAAGAACCCAATTCAAAATTTAAACAGTTTTTGATTAAGATGCAATAAATAATTAAATTACCTTTCCAAGGCAGCAAAAGTTACCATTTTCTTTGACCCATTACAGAATTCCTCATTTTCCTGATAGTTTTTAATGCCCTGGCATTTTCAGATTTTCCCAAATTATGGCCACCCTCACACCATTAGAAGAATGTTTATCAACTAAATATGATGGGGAAAGTAGTGGAAAGTAGTTGGAAAGTAGTGGAAAATTAAAGGACAAATAACTCACACCGCGTCAGATGAAAAGTCCTCATAGTGGTCACTGTCTTCTTCAGAGTCGAAACCTTCGTCATGAGAAAACTCGTGAGATTCAGGGCTTAAAACTCCCCCTGAAAAAACAGAAAAATTAAAAATATAATAAGAATACATTGAAATATTTTTTTTAATTATTGTGCTTAATATTGTGGTTGTGAGCAGCTAGACTAATATACTGTAAAAGAAGAAGAGGAAAGATGTTTAAAGGAAATGCACCTACACTGGCGTGGAGCGGGGACAGAAACCTGCACCAAGTAGAACTGTCAAATAAATATATTTGAAATTAAAAATATGGTGGCTTTGAAGGAATGTGTGTGTTACTGTATGATAAAAACCTTTTCTATAACAATAATAGTGTGATAATTTCAATAGTAACAAACTCAAATAACAAAAAAGTAAATCAAACTGCATTAAGTGTAAAAATCTGTTAAAACATTTGTTCGTAATCAAGATGTTAGCCGATGAAAATGAAACTTTGTGTGGCGTATGTAAAAATGTGGTGGGAGAAAAACAAGTGTCCTTGTCATGTGATATTTGCCAAAAAAAATGGTACCATAAAAAGTGTGAAAAAATTACAAACAAATGGTTTAAAATACTAAGTCAGGTAGAAACAAACATTCTATGGGCATGTACTAAATGAAAGACTGAAATAGCAGGTTAACTCAGTTAAGAACTCTCAATTTATCTTGACAAATAATTCAAAGAATGATAATGTGACATTAAATCTTTTCAAATCCACTGCAAATGATGTTCGAGGAATGAAGGAATCCTTGAACTGTTTGACAACACGAATGTACAAGGCCGATGATGAAATAACTAAACTCAACAATGAAGTGGCTACTTTAAAAATAGTGACCTGGTGGTCTAGGGTAAGGTGTTCGATTCTGTGCTGGGGATCCGGGGTTCAATCCTCGGTCCCAGCAGAGATTTATCTGATTGCCAAAACCCTTCCTTCACCTCTGACAAGATGTGTATTAATCACAACTTGTGAATGTGAGGAATGTCAGGCCTCCACCGTGGTTCGGATTCCACGTTAAACTGTAGGTCCTCCATTTCATCTCACAATCACCCTACCATTGCACATTAGCATAAGTGCGTATAACCCGAACGGGTAGTAAGACGCGGTGCTAATAATAATAATAATACTTTAAAAATAATAAATGACCAAGCACAAAAATAATTCTAGATCTCCAGCAGTACTCTAGAATAAACAATGTCAAAATTGATAATATTACTGAAACAAATGGTGAAAATATCCTA
Organism: Timema podura; assembly: GCA_033556935.1. NCBI lineage: Eukaryota > Metazoa > Arthropoda > Insecta > Phasmatodea > Timematidae > Timema > Timema podura. The sequence goes on from JAVRXN010000008.1 coordinate 19,319,180, forward strand.
AAAATAATTACCTCACTAGCTGCCAATGAAGGGGTTAATATATCTGAAAACGATTTCAACGCTTGTCAGAGAGTACCCAAAGTAATAAAAACTTGAAACAAATAATATTTCTCCTAGACCGAGAAGCATAATTGTCCAATTCACAATAGACATAAAAAAAAAGGAACTTATTGATGCCCTTAAAGCAAGGAAAGCTATGACAACACAAATGATTGGCTTGCCGGGACCACCAAACATTATTTACGTTAATCAACATCTTGCTCCCCAGGCGAAAAGATTATTTCTAGCCGCTAGAAGATTGAAGAAAGAAAAGGGTTATCTCTTCTGTTGGGTAAGAGACACCGACATCCAACTGCGGAAAACTCAAACAAGTGATATTATCACTTTAAAGAATGAAGAAATCAGGGTTCTCTGAATTCAACCTTTCCTACCCATACAGTGCATCAACAAGGTTATGTTACAAATGTTATAAGTGCTACAAGTGCATTCTCAATGACCAGAGTCTAATTAGTGTCATTGTGAGGTTTTCAAGATTCTTGATAATCAAGGTTTATCAAGGCACCAAACTAAGTGGATATGTTAAGAGTGGGGCAAGTGTTTACATTTGACTTAATTTGTTTATATTTTTATTTAATTGCCCTTTAAAAATAATACATAACTTTAAATCTATTCTAATAATAATATCTTAATACAATTATATCAATAACTATTTTAATGAGTTGGAATTAACTCAAACCCGCCTCGGTGGCGTAGTTGGCTAACGCGCCAGTCGTGTTTAGCCAGACCACTGAGGACGGGGAGATCGAGGTTCGAATCTCGGTCGGGTGAACTGGGGGTGGTTTTTCCTAAATGGTTTTCCACTCTCCCTCCACGCAAATGCGGGTTCACTTCCTCTAAATTCAACCTTCCCAATTCCTAATCCATTAGTGTAATTAGTACTTAAGCGTATAACCCGAACGGGTAGTAAGACGCGATGCTAAAAAAAAAAAATTAACTCAAGTTTGGTATGTACTATATTTCTCGCTTGTTAATGGACAGTAAAACAAACAACATGGAAGAATTCTTAGTCGATGACATGGGCCTATCCAATATTAATTATGATCAACTGATTCCTAAATCTTGTTATTTAAAAAAAACTTTATCTAAATATTAGGAGTATAAAGAACAAATGTGAGGAATTATTGTGCATCCTATCATCTGCCAAGGTCGATAATGATCCAATTATATTGACGGAGGTGTGGATACACAGTGATGAGGCAATTCAATACAAAATTCCAAACTATAACTCCTATGAAGTATGTAGGGTTACCAAAAGAGGTGGGGGGGTGTGGTGTTATATTAGAAACAACTTAATAGTCTCAAACCTACTTACTAGTGAGATAACTGAGGACTTGTCTTACGTATTGCTAACCATTAATAACATTTCTTTTGTCTAAGTTCAACACAAATTAATAATTTATAGACCACAAACATTTTAATCTTCCAGTAAAATAAAATGAATATTTTAAAATAAAAAATAAAAACTTATAATTGGTGACATGAATATTTACATTAAAGACTTCTCATAATACCTTCACCTATTAGCTACAAATGGATATGAATGTATTAACACCCACTACCCAACTAGAATATGTAATACATACATCTGAACTAATTATTGACCACTTTATAACAAACTCAATTAATAATACATTAAAAAAAACTATAGCATAGAGCATCATATATCTGATAAAAAAATGTTTTTATTGTTTTGTGCTACTCCAAATCTTAGATATAATAATATACAAAGTGGTGATGGCAATATTAATAACCGGATTAAAACAAATTTTGATAAATATAAACAATATTTCCAACAGAATATAACATTCTTAGATACCAAAAGTACAGATATAAACTTGTTATTCAATAAATTAACAGAAACTTTTACTAAAACAATAAATGCATCAACCGTACAAATTTTGAAAAAGAGTCCTAGGACGAAGAAACATATCCACCCCTTGGTTCACTAATGAGCTATTCAATCTAATCTAAACTAGGGATAAGTACTTTAACAAAATGAAAAAACAAAAGATAACTTAATTTATAAGCAAAACTTCTTATTTTTAAGAAACAGGGTCACAAACTTACGGAGAGTATTACTAAAAAAACTACACAAAAAATAAGTTTGACAGAACATTAGGGAACATGAGAAAAATGTGGTTAGCTATTAACAACACTCTTGGTAAAACCAATAAGACATCCCAACAAGTTATTAAAAAAATTACAGATCCCGGTAACAAAAATATCACTACCAATGACCCAACTGATATTGCTAATATTTTCAATAGCTTCTTTATAAACATTGGCCCAGAATTGGCTAAAGATATTAAAAACGTTGGATCTGTACTAAACATATTTTTAAAAAGGAAAACAAAGAAAGATTAAGAGAATTTAAAAAGATGGACATTTCATAACTGCTTTTTATAATAAACTCCCTCTCCAACAACTGTTCGCCAGGTAATGATAATATAACAACTACCGGTATATCTATAAAACTAGTAAAGAAAAGTCTAAGTCCTATATTATTACCAATAATTAACTGATCTCTTGTACGTGGAATAGTGCCATATATAATATTTGAGAATTAATTATTAGCACCGCGTCTTACTACCTGTTCGGGTTCTACGCACTTACGCTAATGTGTAATGGTAGGGTGATTGTGAGATGAAATGAAGGACCTACAGTTTAACGTGGAATCGAACCACGGTGGAGGCCTGGCATTCCACACATTCACAAGTTATGATTAATACACATCTTGTCAGAGGTGAAGGAAGGGTTTGGCAATCAGATAAATCTGTGCCGGGACCGAGGATTGAACCCCGGACCCCCAGCACAGAAGTCTGACACCAGGTGTCACCACCAGGTCCCCTATTTGAGAATGAACAACCAGATTTTGAAGATGAGGTTATATATTCACATGGCCAGCTGGAAAATTTATGAAGGAATATGCAGGGAAAGTGCTGACAAAATCATCTAAGTTAAAATTCTTATATACTAACCTTAGGCTTTTAATTTTATGGTGCTCTAGATCTTATTTATTTTATGTACGCTTGTTTATAATTATGATATATTCTTTGACAATTAAGCTAGGAGCTTATCCATAAATAAAAATTTGTCACGTAGGTGCCATGGCATTGGTAGCTATAGTAGGCCTACAAAAAAAAAGTACTTTAAAAGAACCAAAATTAAAGAGTGAATATAATAATCCAAATAAACACATAAAACACTCGCATGATGAATATTATTAACAAGTAGGCCTACTTCTGGTCCTATGTTAGAAAATTGATCCATGCACTCACAATTGCACGTCAATATAGCGTTTGGCCATACAAGATTCCCAACCATTTCCCGAAATGCCTCTGAATTAGCATAATAATATCGACTACATAAATCTATTAATATTTTCACATATTAATTATTTACATTTTTAAAACGACAGATTTTGACAAAAACTAGGCCTAAATTAGCGTTGACCAATAACTTTCCACTTTCTGGCCAGTACCGTAAGTCATTTAATTTAAGTTGATAACACTAATATAACTAATTTAATTAATTGTTTATATGAGTGGACTTTATTAATCTTATAATTATGTTATTGGTATTAACGGTATGCCTTTTTGATTTCAGGATTTGCTAGGGTCAAAGCAACAGCTTGAGATTTCAAGGTTAACGATGATGTCTATTTAAAAATGCAATTGGGAACACGGCTTTGTGGAATTAGGAAAAGTGAATCATAGTTTATCACAGGACATTTAATTTTGTTATTTAATATGATCCGAAGAACATTTTTTATAAAACATATAACCTTTCAATGTTATTTTCATGTTTAGAAAAATACTTGAAATAATATGTATTTAATCTTTTTAATTCCTTTATTTACACATTATTTATTTGTTAACACCACGTCTTAGTACCCATAGGCCTACAGGTCCTAATTACTCTAGTGGGTTAGAGATGAGGAAGGTTGTTATTAAAGGAAGTGTACATTAACTTCTTGAAATTAAATAGTACATTTTTTCTTTAGATTTGTAAAAAAAATTGACATTTTTTTAGCCGTTTCATTTCTGAAAATTAACAGGTGTGTATTATAGTATAGGCTGAGAACGGACAGATCGAGGTTCAAATATCTGTATGGTCTACTGAGGGAGGTTTTTCTGTGATGGTTTTCCAATTACCTCCAAATACAGGTATACTTCATCCAAAAATCAACCCTACTCATCCCTAAACCATTAGAGTAATTAGAATATATGCATACTACCCAAACAGGTATTTTGACGCAATCTGCTATTAAATGAAAAACTTACCTTTTTTTGAAAGTAATTTATAGACAAAATTAAATTGCTTCAAATATAACTTCTAGCTAAGAATATTCCAGATCTGCCAAGATCTAGCGTTTTCCCACATAGGTAGTAACATTAACATTTCACAAAAAAATAAAACACTAAGTTTAAAATGGCAAAATTTCCTAGGCTGGTGCTAGTCTCACCACAAGAGGAAAGCCAAAGTATTGGAAAATGCTTGTAGAAGTCAGCCTACTCCCAAAGCAGGTAGTCGTTTCTACTCACTGCCCTTTGTTTACATTTAGTCTTAACTAAAATGGGCTGCCAAGAGAAAAAAGTATTGTAAACTAAAACAGGATGGTAAGAGATAAAGTATTGTAACAGGCCTGACCTGTGGAGAGGGACGAAGTTGACCCAGCCTCTGCCATAGAACTTGTCGACAAGAGATGCTGGCGCGGTTCTCTGCGTTGCCAGATCTGCTCTAGGCCTAGGTGCGTTGGTGCCGACGAGGACAACCGCGACAGAGTACTTGATGAAACATTGCCTCCTTTGATGAGTCGGCCTCCGCTGCTAGTGACATCCAGCGTGGTGGCCACACCAACCCTACCAGGCACAGACTGCCCTAGCAGCTGTCGCTCAGGGGACCCTGAGAACGTCTCCTTCTTCAGCAGCAGTTCATGTAGAGTGCTGTGTTTCTGCTGGAGAGGGCTTACTGTAGAGGGAGGGGGCGTCACAGATGAACCAGCCGAGTGAAGCAGTAGAGAAGAGCTAGAACTGTGTCGACTTACTGGAGACAATGCTCCCGCGGTAGCAGTACTTATCACCTTCCCACCACACACAAACTGGTCAATAGGACTTGATGGGACACTCGATGATGCCCCAAACATGTCCTTACAGTAGCCCAGAGTGAAAGGGGGAAAAGAGGAGGGAGCGAAAATGTCCGCGTCTAAAGCACTATTATTGTTATTGATGTTGGTGTTTGTGTTTGTTATGTGAACTAATGGAGGCGCTGTGCCAGAAGTGTAGCGCAACTGAGATGCTACAGGAGATGGTACACTAATGTAGTAGCTGTTCTCATCTGGAAGAAGTAAGTCATCAAAGCTCAAGTCTTCTAGTAGATTCTCATCATTAGCGTTAAGTTCAGCCAGCGTGGGCCCCTGTATGAGGTCAGCCTTGTCCACTTGGAAGATATCATCTTCATCCATGCGGAAAGTGTCAGTCTTGGACTCGCATTCCTGGTTAAGACGGGAGCCCCATAGGGCAGTGGGGCCTTGCAAGGCCTGGAACAACGCGGACGAGCCTTGTAGCGGCATAGCCGAGTCAGTGCATGTGTCGTTTGAAGTGGACGGAGAAGGGATATCCACAAACTCAAACCCAAAGTCTCTCATTTCGTAAAAGTCAATCAGCTTGCGGGGCGGTATCGGCACACTTGCCGTCATGCAGCTGTTGGTGTCCATTGTTACTATTTCTTCCTTGATAGGGTCACATTGTTCCACAAAAAAATCTCCCGAGTACACAGGATCAGTCATGGTTTTATTTCAAACACTTTTAAAAAATGCTCTTTTTTTAGTATTTACTTGAATAAACTTGATTACTCTAATTGATATAAGGGTCATAAATTAGGTAACCTATAAAATATGTGTTTGCTACATGTTCAAAGCCTGTCAAAATAACTGACGAGATTGTTTTATTGACCTTCAAGATAAATGACAACAGTAATGTTATCGTGAAGATATTAGCACGTGTGACACTCAAGTTTTATCCTTGATACTATTTATAACCTTGGCGAAAAGTGACATGAAAATGGATGTTCTGAAAAGCTGTCTACAATCTTAAAATTGTGTGTGTATAAAAGAAAAATTCACAAGCCAGCAAGCATTTTACTAGTTTAGAAGGCGAGTGAAAGAGAAACGTTCAAACACAGCTGTTGACGCAATATTATAGCATTGAAATTAAAAATTTGCGTTAAAATTCTCGGAAATCCCACTCCTATTGTGATTGCACAACACCACACTCAAGAAACAAGATGATAAACACGCAAACTATAAGCTTCAAATGAACAACATTTTTCATTTAAATACTTACATAAAATAAGATAGCTTTTCATTAATATCTTGATTATGACAAAATGTATCGTAAGTGATCGGATTCAGGCGTTGACATAACATATTGTAAACATTAAATACATTTGTAAACAAGGATGTCAACTTACCTTAGTCAGGAAAAAACACTGTGCGCTGGTAGTTCCCGCGCTAACCGCACAGCTAGCCTAGCATAAAACATATAATCATGACTTTCGAAATAACAAAGCTTTAGAAAAAAAGAATTTTACTATTTAAATATATGCAAAACTATGTAGTGGCATTATTTTTAAAAAATACAAAAATCTTTTACTTTAAAATCACCATTTAATTATATGTAAACATATAAATATGGAACATTTTGGTATTGTTACTTAACTACACAATATGGTATATACTTAAAGGTCATATGATCACGATCAATCGACAAACATTCTGACCAATAGGGATAAAGAATAGCTCTAGCTCACCAATCAAAACATTTGTTATCATTCTGACTTGTGTAAAAATGTTATATATTTAATAAATAAATACTAACTCTATGAATTTAAGTATAGTAAATCTATAGTATCTAAAATACACAAGATAATGTTAATAGAATTTTGTAATTTTCTTATATTTTCAAAATGTGTAACGTCAGAACATTTTGGTTTAAGCTGGCCACGTGAATAAAAGAGCAAAAATAACCAACTTGAAACTATATAGTGTTATGGTTGAAATATCGAATGGTACACAACTTCGCCGCTAAGTGCCTCTTTTATATTTTACGGTCTATCATGTATTCGAGTAAACAAAAGTGGTAATATGAATACAGTATCTACTTACTGCCTTGTATTTCTAGCTAGTAATTGCTGTCCATTTTAATTTACAAAAACTTAAAATCCATTGACTACGAAGTTATACTCGTTTAAATCTAATATTAGGAGTGATGTTTTGAAATTGGTGGACAAATTCTCGGCTCATTGGTCGTAACCAAACTAGGGATGGGTTGTGAAATCACAACCTGCTCCTTTGTCACTGCTCCTTTGTCACTGCTCCTCTGACGTCACATTCACAACCTGTTCCTGACAGACGAAAGGAGCTGTTCCTTTTTGTCACAGGTCAGTTTGAAACGTTAAACCTATTACTGTATTCCCATTTGTTTTCTCCGAGCTTCTACTGTTTTCTCTCAGCCGAGACTGCGTCGTTACAATATTGTACGGTAGATGGCAGCACAAAACAGTTACGTATTAGAAGTGTTTATCAACGCTTGGCATTGCTCCTCGTCTCTCTGTCACAGGCAACGCTGGAACAGGTCCAGAGGAACCTTGCTCCTCGTCTCTGTGACAGGCTGCACTGTAACAGGTCTGGCGTAACCTTGTTCCTCGTCTCTCTGTCACATGCAGCGTTGGAACAGGTCCAAAGTAACCTTGCTCCTCGTCTCTGTGACAGGCTGCGCTGTAACAGGTCCGGAGCAACCTTGTTCCTTTATGCTCCTGAGATATTTTGGAGCAGTCGTACAGTAGAAAGGAAGTGGATACGTTGTGTTCTTGTCATAGCGCTGAGATCAGGTCCAGTGCAACCTTACTTATCTATTATAGGCTTAGTTTAGAGATGGTTTGGGGAGTCACAAATGAGTTTTTAGGAGGAAAGCTTTTGTAGTAAAGAATAATATTTCCACAATACAAGTACAGTATGTAATGTATTCGCACAATAAATTGTTACGTTAATGTTGAACATTGAAAGGGCCCACTTGGTGAGCAAATGATTCAAGGCAAGGTTTAGCAATCTACGGCCCACTGACTGGTTTTATTTAGCCCACAAAATATTTAGAAAAAAATTGTGTTCAATAGAATTAATAACTAATTGCTACATGAAAAATGTAAAGTTGAACTTTTTGTTTCGAATAGGCCCAACAATTATTATTTTTCAAACACATATGGCCCACGATATCAAAAAGGTTGCAGACCCCTAGTCTCTGGCGTTACTCTTGCGATAGACTAAACTGCCGATATAGGGAGATTGGGGTTCGATCCCGGTTGGTTGCAATGAGGGTGGTTTTACGTAAATTACGTATATTCCACTCTCATTTCACACAAATGTGGGTGCACTTCCTCTAAAATCAGCCATCTCCGTCCCTAACAAATTAGCGCAATTAGTGCATATGGCTATAAACCGAACGGGCAGTAGACACGATGCTTAAAAAAAATTAGGCTGGGAGTAGTTTTGTATATAGGAGCTGTGACAAAAAGGAGCAGGTAAAAGGAACAGGTCCAGTGGTGGAGCAGTAGCAGATTGCTCCTGCTCCACTAAAGGAGCAGTTTTTCCCATCCCTAAACCAAACTGTTTAATCTGGTCAAAGAAAGCGTCACCAAACGAGCTCTGGTATCGTCTCGATCATAAACATTTCATTAACATCGATCGATACGGGTCAAACGCGAAAACGCTGTGGTCCTAAACTTCGATAGCAGGTCAACCACAAAAACACGCCTATTAAGCTGGATTCACACATGCTATGCTTTGCCACGTACATGCGAGCGAAATCACATTTTTACAAAATTTGCACATAAGTTGACTTCGCTGAGTGTTTTTATTAGGCTTAGTTTGTTGATAAAAAGATTGAGACTGTTTTTATGGCTTTGTGTAACTTTTCGATTTGCTTGGGTCATAAAGGAATGTGAGGTTATTACTTATGCTTTTATACCTTCTGAAAATCGTTTCTGTTCCTCATCTAATAACCTATTTTTTACAAATCTCAATGTTAATTTTTCGGCCGGAGTCTCAAGAGCAGTAACAACTACACTGTATTCGTTCGGCATGGTCAGGCTCGGACTGGCCCGCCGGCCCATCGGCCCTCGGGCCGGTGCGCCCTCGGCACAGAATCCCCCTCCCTCTTGGCGAAAAATAAATAAATATGGCAATGATTAAACTAATAAATTTAAATTTAAAATAAGATTCAAATAATCAAGACAAAATGGAACCGTGAAGACGAAATTAAATTTAAGTGAGTACAGATTTAGGGGGTGGGGGATGTTTAGCAACAAGGGGTGATTGGCGTCCGGCGACAGCGGGAGAGAAGGCACACCTCTTCAATGATCCGTCTGGCCGTGTCGTGTGGCTGCAATTGGAGTGGTGGAAATCAGCTGTTTAGTTGGTTTCGCACCTTGAGTGATAGCGTTTGGTTTTGAATCTATGCATGTGTAATTTTTTGGCTCCTGCGTAATTTTTCGTTACTGAGTTAAGAATTAAGAAAATGTAAATTGCCAGACAAAAAAAACTATTGTTTAATTACCAAGTTTTGTTGGCGAGGAGAGCCTTTCTTGGGCCTTCAAGTTCATACCCACAAAACCTTACTGAGATCGTAACACATTCCCCTCCCTGGAATAAGTTTTGATCAAAATGTTCTCTATCTCTCTCGCTCACCCTTTTCCACTTCCAATTTCTATAATTAACTTATTTTGACTAGTAATAACATAAAACGTACTATTATATTTTAGATGGGATTTATAACAATGTCTTTCCCTTATTATAATTGGGATATGTAAAGTTAAATTTATTTAATAATTTAGAAATTTAAAATGTTGGAAGTTTGGCGTGAAAATGAAAATCTATTTTGAAATGTGAAGGTATGTTGCTTTGAAGAGACTTGTACTCGGCGCTGATACAAGTCAGGTTTATTTGAGGTGATTGGAGGTGTGATATCAACCCTTCCTTTACTCATAAACAAAGCCAGTTTGCTTAGGACGGATGCTGTTGAGACAGGCTGTATCCGAATGGTCCGAGGATCCTTGCTACGGATATAGTATACTATTTTTTACAACTTGTACCTTAAATGCTAGATGTTTTGTGAAATAAATTCACTCATCCCATGAATGTTTCTTTATAATATATTTATTAAAAATAGCCTGTGAAATTCGGAAAATTCAACAATGCCTTGAGTCACAATAGGAAAAGAAAAATAATTTTATTTTGCAAGTCCTTGAAATAACCACTATTATTTTTTATTATTAATCAATATTATTGGGTTCTACCAGCACTCCCATAGTTATTTTACAGTAAAAAAGTAAACTTTTTTGAGTTCGTAATAATATGTTACGCTCTCTGAAAATCCAAGGTCTGCGCCCTTTTGGAGGACCCAGTCCAACCCTGGGAATGGTAATTAAAAGATGGCAGACACTATCTGATTCCTCTAATGTAGCACCCGTTGACCGTAATTCACGAATCAATTTATCAAATCTTTTAAAATGTACCTCCAGAGTTTCACTTGATGGATCGAACTTCATCAATAAAAGACTTTTACGTAAAAGTAACTGGTTAGTTATGCCTTTTCTTGTATAGGTATTCATAAGGGAAAACCATATTTCAAATGCAGATTCTTTATCCTTGGCACACTCAAGAACGTGTCTGAAAGTTTCTGGACTAATTGAGACTTGCATTTTTGATCTTTTTTCTTCTACACTGCCAGTTATTTTGTCTTCTTATTCGTGATTTCAGAACTATCAGCTTCATTGAAAAATACTTTCGTTCGTTAATGACTTTGAACTACTTCCAGCAAATTGAGTTCATCAAGCAGCGTTTCCATTTAAACTTCCAGTTATTGAAGTTTGAACCATCAAATAATGGATATTATGTTAGTATAGCATTAATTTAATATGAACTGAAAAACTAAATTCATATCAGGCAAGAACAAATACTATCAACATAACTACCAACATATGCATAAAAAGTGTACCAAGATCATAATGAATAAAAAATAATGTTAAATTGCTATACTAACATAATATTACTGTAATTTAAATATAATGCAATATATATAAAGTTTTCGCACCCTCTCACCCGGTGTACAGATATAATTTATGTAAAGAGATTAAATATTTAGCACTACCAAGCAACTTTAAATGTTTTGACACTCATTAACAAACAATTATTGTAGTTGACGTATTTATTAAAAATAAGGTTCTTTTTTTAAGATATACATTATTTTCTCTGCTCTCCATTTTACTTAAAACAATAAAATTAAAGCTTTATGTTTCAAACTTTTCTATAATATTTGAATTGCACGCATGCTAATATGCTAAGATACGCCAGCGCCTTTTGACCGCCATATCTGATCACTAGAACTATATTGTATTTCCCTTGTCGACGCATAATGATACATCGATAGTGTACAAATCGATTGGTTTGTCGTTGAACTTGAAAAAGTCGAATATAATTAATGGTTTAATGTAATGTTATAATGAAGAAATAGAATTTAAATTTGTAAAATGCACGCATTCCTTAATAAACACAAGTCAGTCGCTGTAAAAACGAACAGTTTTGTTAAAAGTAAGCTATTTTATTTTAATAATATATTACCTTTGTATTTACTTTGATTTTATATTTGAGCTGTGACCTGTTAGGTCATCTTAAATTATAATGAAAAACTATGCCAATTAAATTAAAAATTTCGGCATGAGTTAACTTTGCAAATAAAAGATTAGCTAAAAAGTAGTATAATAATATTGATTTATATTTTCAGGTACTTGTCGCTGTCGGCACTTAAATACATGTCATGTTTACAAATGTGATAGGTTGGGTGTCCCAACCTTTCAAGTCTCTTGTCCCATGGCATCGACTCGATTTTTGTCAACTCTTGCCAGAACAAGTACTTGTGTAAAAGTTCACAGCTCCATTCGCCTCAACTTTACAAACCCCTCTTTTCAGGCTAATTGTGACATAGGCTTTGTACCTATAGTATTACATAATTCTAGTTCCAATACCGGGACAGGAATAATATTTATAAAGCATTTCCATGTTGGAAGCACAAGGTATGATACAGAACCACTTAAATCATCCTCTAAGGTCGAGGATTCAGTCAAAGCGCTGAAAGAAGATTTGAAGGAAAGTGAGAAACCCCCACCTGTAGAAGTGAAAGTAAAGAAGTCACTAAAACAGAAGATAGTGGATGAAATTGTCCACTACTACCATGGATTTCGGCTTCTTTTCATCGATATCAACATTTCGAGGAAGCTCTTATGGAGGGTCCTAAATGGTAAAACCTTAACAAGGCGAGAACACAACCAGGTAATCCATTTTAAATAAACTAGTCTAAATTATTTTGTCTTTCTCATGGTGTCTTCTCATCCAGGATACACATCTTTAACTAGGCCCTACATTAAAGGGGTATAATTTTAAGGTACTTGCATTGGCATTTAGGAAAACCCATTGTTTATTTTATTCATACACCTTTTGTAGAGGTTTCTTATGGATATAATACTAGGTAGGCCCCCTACCATCTAGCATTTTAAATCACCATAAATACATAAAAACACTTGACAAATTAATTTAACACTTATTCGTATATAATGTATCAGACAAGAAATAATCCACTCACTTAGGTCTACTCAACATTATAGTGTTCCGCCACATCCTTCAACATTTATTTACAAATAACCTAGTTATAGGTCGTGTCCGAATAGTCTGCGCACTATGCACTTGTGCAATTTACTGGCTTTAAATTTGCAATTGTGTCAAGTTAAAAAGCGGAAGTAATTTTTTATGGTGTCTGAATTCTCTTAAAGTGTGCTGATGCGCCTTTACAGTGCACTTTACTAAAGGGCAGACACAATGTGCTCCTTATTACACACTTTAGTTAAAATATAAACTAGCATTTTAAATGGAATAAATAAATGTAAACTCTTACATAAAAATATATTTGCTGTGTAATTAATTAATTTACATTTATCATTAGGCTAAACATTCTTAAGTAACTTAACACAAAAATCTCATTTTAAAGGAAATAGGCTATATTTTTATTTCAAAAAATATGTTTAGTGAAATTATAAATAATAATGTAAGATTAAATTTTATTGATATAGGATAAGATTAATAACGGGAAAATAACCATTGTATATTGTTATAACTAAAGTCTCCAAAGAATGCGCATATGGCAAAATAGACAAAACACTATTAAAATCAATCTCTTTGCCATGGAAACACATTAATCTTAGGCGGACACCAGAGAGCTATAAGTGCACTGTGATGTCCGAATAGTTTAATGCAACCTATGGACTTAGGGGCAACAGAAACATGTCTTATCAAAGTGCGCAGTTAAGAGCACACGTGTGTAGTGCGTAGACTATTCAAACACAGCCATAGTATTGGTTACACCAGAGATGTTTGTTTTATTTGTCTTTAAAATGAGCAGTTAGCTCATTACATTAAAGTTACATAGAAACAGGTTCAGTTAGATATAAAAAAAGTCACATACAAAATACATACATATGGTAGAAGATACAGTCTGTTCAGCATAGGAATTGTTTTCTGAAAGGCCTTTTTCGCTAGCAGAAATCTATTATATAATAGGATATTGGTAGGAAAAAAGACCTTTCAGAGAGTAATTCCTACCGCGAATGGAGTATAGGATGGGGGGAGAGGGAAGGTGATGCAGGTGAAAAGATAAATTCATGGATTGATTCATAACAACCATACTGTTGGTGAGGTCATTCATAATTTTACTTGACTGTATGTTGCAGTTGCATGATAATCAAATTATCTAAAGTCAAATATGCAAACAAATATTGAGGGAGAGAGTATATTATGTATGACTAAACAGATACAAAAAAAGGCCTAATTAAAAAGTTAAAAAGTTCATAAATTATATATTAAGTGGTAGAAAAAGAGACAGCCGTGGACAATAGCAATCAACTCAAACTATGTGCAGTACTTATCCATAGTAAGATTTTGGGTGTAATTAGATCCATGAGAGTTATAGAGCAAGCATTATCAAGTTACAATTTATATTAAAGACTCCAAGGAAGCTACCCTTATCCATGATTTGAGCTCTCTTTTTAGCTTATATAATTAAAAAATAACTTAATAAACTATAAAAAAAGATAACTTAATAAACTATAAAACACTAAAAAACTATAATATAGGCCTACACAAATCACAAAAGTTAGTACCTATTTAATTTTATAAATATAATAGGTTTTATTAACTTTCACAACCAAACAAAACCTAACTTTCTATTAGAGTTTAGTTTGTTAATTATTGTCTAATCCAGGCATGTCAAACTTGTTTGACCATAAGGGCCATAGTGAACATAAAAAAATACCTGGGGGTAGGGGACGCATTTCAGAAGAAAAAAAAGTAATTATCTTAAGGAAAAAGAATTCCAAATTATTATCTTATTATTACAAAAAGAAAGAAGTTGAGCCCTTTATATAACAATGAGATTACAGTACCTATTTACCAAAAATTTGAAACTTTTTTTTTGCAAAATGGTGTGAATGTCGGGCTCTCACTTTCCTAATTGTTGGCAAATACTATTAATGTGTCTATAAGCCAAGATCTCTCGGGTGTTGGGTTCTATTTCATGTGAAAAAACAAATGTTTACATAAGTATCTGACAAACATTACACATATTTGGCGTAGGCCTACAAATTTAACAAATTTTGGCTATTGATCCATATCAAAGAAAGAGTCCAGATTTGATACACCGACCTCACATGCCATATTTATACAAATTATGCCAAATTCTTAAATATCACATTCCAAAAGGTTGTATTTCCTCAACTTTTATAAAAATAAAAAAAGGGTTGTATTACTTGATCGTTCATCATAGAATCCACGGGCCACACACAATCATGATTACAGCCATGAGTTTGACATTCAGGGTATAATCCATTAAACAAAAAATTATAATATTGACATGTCAAGCAAAGTACCTAGCTATATGTTAATTATAACTACTTTGGACTGATTGTGAGAAAAAAATTAAACTTTGTTATTATTATTATTGTTATTATATGTATCATCATTGCTATAATCATTTTCATCATTATTAGTTATTATTATTATTAGTAGTAGTAGTATGGTATTATTAATATTATTTAACTATGGAAAAATTAATGTAATAGGCCTCCCTTCTTAATAAGAATGTAATAATTTAGTGAGTAGAATTCACTGTCATAGTATAAAATTATTAACATATAATTCTTTAATTTCTACTTTAAAATATTCTGTGTCTTACTTTTGCCTCTTAGAGTAATGTGAGAGGTTTGGGCTAATTAAGGGACACACTGATAACTGATAACTTACTAATCAGTTGAGTTAGGAGAATGCTGAGGCAATAGTGAGCCAGAGCGGGATCAACTTCTATGAGGGAATTTTTGTATAAACTTTTATTTTAATTATTATTTGCAAATTTTTAATTTGAAAAAGTCGGCCTAATTTATCTTAGAAGTCTAACTTAAGAGTTTTCATCACATGCCCATCAACCCTGTGATACAGTCAGCTCATAATCATAAATTTACACAAACACTATTGCATGTGAATCATTTCTGATTAAACATTAATGGAGAGTTAATAGAAGTTCTTAATGCAGAACAGTGTTGAAATATTTAATGATATTTGGATAAAAACTGCATTGAAAAGGTCATTTTTGACAGTTTCAGTATGGCTTCACAGCTAAGCATTGTGCACAAATCTTTATTCTGTCTTAAAAGGGACATATGTTGTTACTAACAAGAAACTTTGTCGCTTGGTCCCCTAGCGGCACCACAGAAAATTTCAAGTACCGGTAATCATTCAAATATGAATGCACTGCACACATTTCTGGCATATCTTGTTCTTTTCTTTTCCCTTTAACTTCCATAACTCACGCTAGCCGAGAACTGAGTTGGGCTTTCTATGATGAATGCTACTAAACTTGAACATTAAAATAGACATTATTTTCTGATAGAAAAAGGAAATCTAGTTAGTGGTTAAAAAAGTGTTTTTAATTAAATAAATGGTGACCTGGTGGTCTAGGGGTAAGGTGTCAGACTTCGGTGCTGAGGGTCCGGGGTTCAATCCTCGGTCCCGGCACAGATTTATCTGGTTGCCAAACCCTTCCTTCACCTCTGACAAGACGTGTATTAATCACAACTTGTGAATGTGAGGAATGCCAGGCCTCCACCGTGGTTCGGATCCCACGTTAAACTGTAGGTCCTCCATTTTATCTCACAATTACACATTAGCGTAAGTGTGTATAGCCCGAAAGGATAGTAAGACGCGGTGCTAATAATAATAATAATAATAATAATAATAATAATAATAATAATAATAATAACAATAACAATAACAATAACAACAACAATAACAACAACAATAACAACAACAATAACAACAACAATAACAACAATAACAATAACAACAATAACAACAACCACAATAACAATAACAACAACAATAACAACAACAGTAGCAGTAGCAGTAGCAGTAGCAGTAGCAGTAGCAGTAGCAGTAGCAGTAGCTAGCAGTAGCAGTAGCAGTAGCAGTAGCAGTAGCAGTAGCAGTAGCAGTAGCAGTAGCAATAGCAATAGCAATAGCAGTAGCAGTAGCAGTAGCAGTAGCAGTAGCAGTAGCAGTAGCAGTAGCAGTAGCAGTAGCAGTAGCAGTAGCAGTAGCAGTAGCAGTAGTAGTAGTAGTAGTAGTAGTAGTAGTAGTAGTAGTAGTAGTAGTAGTAGTAGTAGTAGTAATAGTAGTAGTAATAGTAGTAGTAATAGTAGTAGTAGTAGTGATAGTAGTGATAGTAGTGATAGTAGTGATAGTAGTGATAGTAGTAGTAGTAGTAGTAGTAGTAGTAGTAGTAGTAGTAGTAGTAGTAATAATAATAGTAATAGTAGTAATAATAATAATAGTAGTAGTAGTAGTATATAGTAATAATAATAGTAGTAGTAATAGTAATAGTAGTAATAGTAATAATAGTAATAGTAATAATAGTAATAGTAATAATAGTAATAGTAATAGTAGTAATAGTAATAGTAATAGTAATAATAGTAATAATAATAGTAATAGTAATAGTAATAATAGTAATAATAGTAATAATAGTAATAATAGTAGTAATAATAGTAGTAATAATAGTAGTAATAATAGTAGTAATAGTAGTAATAGTAGTAATAATAGTAATAGTAATAGTAATAATAATAGTAATAGTAATAGTAATAATAGTAATAGTAATAATAATAATAGTAATAGTAATAGTAATAATAGTAATAATAATAATAGTAGTAGTAGTAATAATAGTAGTAGTAGTAATAGTAATAATAGTAGTAGTAGTAATAATAGTAGTAGTAATAATAGTAGTAGTAATAATAGTAATAATAGTAGTAGTAATAATAGTAGTAGTAGTAGTAATAATAGTAGTAGTAGTAATAATAGTAATAATAATAGTAGTAGTAGTAATAGTAATAATAGTAGTAGTAGTAATAGTAATAATAGTAGTAGTAGTAGTAATAGTAATAATAGTAGTAGTAGTAGTAATAGTAATAATAGTAGTAGTAGTAATAGTAATAAAATAAATCATATAATGTTGAGACACTAGACTATCTATTGAAAACATGGCATAAATATTGAATTAGCCAATGGAAATAAAAAATCTTTGCATCTCGAGGAAAATATTAGCACTATAAAATTGTTCTTCTGAATTAAATTATTAATATTTAACAAAATGAAAGAGACTAAGAATCTTCTTGAATCCAAGCAGTTAGCATCAGAAAATTCATGGCAGATGCAATCTCCAACAAAAATAAATTTATGTTGTTGTAATATTTTTAGAATATCCTTATAATCAATCATTGTTGTGTCATCCCCTTTTGCCTTGAATTTCTTCTTTGTAGACGCTAACATTTTAAATACATTCATCATCCATTATATCCACAATAAATAGTTACCACAATTGCCCCAATATTATCTCATAATTCCCCCAAAATTTTGGATAATAATATCTAATCTCCTTTAATTTATCAAATTATGTTGGGGTTTTTTTCACCAATGTTTCCTTGATATAATATCTCCTTTGTTTTATTAAAAAAAATATTTGGATATAACTTTAATCACAACTGCACAATTTTTAATCCAAAACGCTAAGAGTTCTCTTTCATCCTATATCCACAAAGACACCACCTACTTACTGTATTTGATAGGCCAAATTAATGTCAAAGAAGTTCTTAAGAATTTTTTTCAGAGTATTTAGCTAAAACATATTACCTTGTTCTATTTTTTCCCAAATTTTGGATGTCCCACAACTACCCCATCTCACCTTAGACCTAATAACGCGTGGAAGTTCTTTAGTTGTCACGAACTCTTTTTCTAAAAGAAGGCTTACTAGTAATATAATCAGCTTCGGTGACCACATGGTCTAAAGGTCACTCATGCAATAGACTAGTGACCTGATGACAGGGAGATCAGGGTTCAAATTTTAGTCGGGTGTACTGAGGGTAGTGTTTTCTAAATGGTTTTCCACTCGCCCTCCAGATAAATGTGATTACCTTTCCTCTAAATTCAACCTTCCTCATCCCTAACACATAAGTGTAATTAGTACATAAGGCTATAATCTGAACAGGTAGTAAGACGCGGTGTTAAAATTGTTGCTGGTCAATATTCAAACCCTGACCTCTCCATCGGCCAACCAGACTAGATGATCTTAGCATTTAGACCACATGCCCCTTTGCTGCAGGACAGATCCATATAAGTTTAGTGTTTAAAAACCAGGCAACCCTTAGTAATTAAAAAAAATAATTTGCTATCTTATTTTTACTAAAGACGATTTATCCAGGTGACTTGTTATTTGGGCCCAACTAGGCGCAAATACACTACATTCCTTGCCAGTTTGTTGGCCTAGTTTTTGGTGATTAGTAAAATACATTCATCTACTGTAATTTGATGTAAGTTAAGTGTTTTTCTCATTTCAAACAGGATGAAGTCAATCATAATTTCAGGGGAAACTAAAAAAAAAGGGGACAGAGGGAGACAGGGTAGTTAGTAAAGAATGACTGGGACACTGAGATAGGGACATGTTCCATTTACATGTTCCTATTTAAGTGTCATCATTATTTAATAGTTTCTAGTTTTCCATTTTGTGTGTGTTTTTTCACCCTAATAGGCAAAGTCCCTGGCTACAGATCCAGAGTTCCCAGGTTCAATCCTCGGTGCTTCCAGATTTTTACTTTGAAGCAGTAGGCCTGGAACAGGGTCACTCAGCTTCGTGAAAACAATTAAGATTCTATTTGAATAAAGAAGTTGCAGCTTTGGTGTAAAACCTCAAATTAATGGTTCATTGTACTGACCATATGACACCCTCTATCCACAGATGTTGGCACTATCTTTGCTAACATAAAGCGGCCGGTAAAGCTTGCTTGTGTGCTGACACCATGGACTTTTTTTTAGGTAGTTGTGTTTCATGTTTCACACTTCCACCTGATTAGTTCTGATAGAATTAAACATATGTCGAGGGATTGGATGGCAACAATCGATTTTTTAAAGAGGTAGCCTTTACCTCTTTGTTCAGTGGCAGCATTGTAAAGTGAAAATAAGTTTTTCTTAAAGAAATTAATTTCTAATGTGTAACTATGTTTTAGCTGGTGCGCACAGTCGGTGACCTGTTCCGATTAGTCCCGTTTTCCGTGTTCGTCATTGTTCCGTTCATGGAGCTTTTGTTGCCTCTGGCTATAAAATTCTTCCCAGGAATGCTTCCATCAACTTTTCAAACTGTCACTGAGAAGGTGAGCTGTCAGTTAAATGGTTTTAAAAAATTCAAGATTAAAAAAATATATTCAAATTTTGAATTTGATTTAGTTTTTAGAGATTTTATGATATTTACTTTAATTATAGCATAAAACTCAGACCCCATATCATAAGTATACTTTGTAATGTGAACAAAATCAGAATCGAAAAAAAAAAAAAAAACATATCAATTTGGGAAATCTCCAATGCTTATCTTGTTTACTAAGATTAAAGTTTAGAGATTCATAGGTAAAATGAAGACTCAGTTTCGAGAAAAGGTGGATTTGATCCATCTCTAATTAAAAAATGTCTGATAGTTTGGTATAATTAAAGAATCGACAAATTCTTTGAAGCAGGTTCTTTCCCTCAAAATTGAACGCCAATGCCTCACTCTACAAAGGCGTTTCATTCAAGATGTTAACAGACTACTCATGCAAGGGGACCAGAGTAATAAGAATAAACCTTTCGCTGAAGTTTTGTACCACGTCTAGGCCACAGACAAGTAAACACCAGATACACAGCCTTACAGCAGTTTTGCTGTACTCTTTCGAATGGCTTGAGGTCTTGAACACTGAGGATCGATAATGCAGTTCTCACTGATAACACTGCATCCAAGTGATGAGCATTTGTTAAACAACTAACTTTCAACACGTTCATCATAAATGCTACAAGCTCGAGAACAGGTTTCCAGAGCTGCGGTCCGAGCTCAAGAGCTCAGAAGCAGTGAGCCTGATAATTGAGAGTGTCAAGCCCAGATATACAAAGGCCAAGCCTCCACAGCTCCTAAATGTAAACTTTTAAAAGCACCCAGTGTTAGGTCTAGGTTTAGGTTTACATTAATTTTTAATTAATTTCGTGGACCCATAAAATTAAAAATATAAAGTCACATTTTGACAAGAATTATCTCATTAATGTACATATTCATTTTTATCAAATATATTATGAAACTCTAAGACACATTTTCAAAGCTAGTATATTAGAAAGCTCTCAAGACATATTTACAAAACTAGTATGTTATGACACTCTCAAGACACATTCGCAAAGTAATTGAATAGTTTATATTTTTAATGTATTCTTTAAATATAGGTCCAAACAAACATTTTATGGAGCTTATGTTTGACTCAATTAATTTAGGACATTAAATACACAACTTAGTCACTGGTAATAAGCATTTATTTCTTAATAATTACTAAAACATATGAGTAATGAGAAAAATGTATGCGTCAAGTCTAAATCAATAATTTATGTATTCAATACTGTGATATGAAAATTAAAAAGACTAATGTGTCTACTTCTCTGTATGGGTGCCCTTTATAAGTTTTGAACTGATAAACCCATCTCAATTGCCTGCATCAGTGGACAATGCGGTAAGGCTGGATGATTTAAGGATTTTAACATATTAATTGTTCGCATTAAACCAGTATTCATGATATATCGTAATTCCTTTTTGTGAGTTTTCTGGAGTATTATGTTTAGTGGGGGGGATTATTTTGTTAGCAGTCATGGCCTTTGACCAATAAAGAAACCAGTCCTAAAATTTTCTGCCGAGAATAAACATTTGAACGAAGAAATCTTGATTAACCTCTTGAGACTTATAATTATTTTTTATTTATTTTATTTGCTGGGCAATAGAGTCTTGCTGATTAGTTCTCTGTGTTCCAAAGAGAGGGCAGAACACGCTTGGTTATTATAAATTTCCAAATCATTTGAAATCTCTATGGCATCAATGTTTTCTTTAAAGTTTCTTTGGTCTGAGGAGATATGTTTTTCTTTAAAAGTTTTCTTTGGGTCTGAGGAGGATAAGCTTATATTCTCAAAATAGCAAAAGCAAAAAACAAATACAAACATGAACTAAGAAAGATTTTTTTTAAAAACTAACAAAAAAAACTAAGCTTTATAATTGTCTGGCACTCGCTATTTGTTGAGCCTTAATCTAATTTTGATATGGATTTATTTATTAACTAAAATACAAATAATTATGCTTTATGATGACTCGATTAATATATTTTTGTTGTGAGCAGGAAATATATTTCATATTATTTTTAACCATTCCTCTCCATTAATAGAAAATAATTTTAATAAAAGATGAAAACGTCTTCAGTAAAATAACAACAAGAGCCACGCAAATGTGTCTAATGCATGTCTAATGCATAAGCTAAATTTTAAGACCAGACTACAGTAGTCCACGACTTCTTGTGCTGATGAGAGCTCACAGCTGACTTTGACAGTCAAATTAGGTATGTATCTACATTTTGACTGTCAAAGTGACAGCTGATAAATACATGTTTTTGCAGATCATATGGTTTGGCGTAGGACAAATTTGGTCTGGTAACCTTCAAACGTCAGCTGTGAGCTGTCACTCAGCACAAAGAAGTCATGGGACTACTGCACCTTTTATTAAAAAGGTATAGCGTTTGCTATCAAAAGTATTTCTAAAGTTTCCATTAAAAAAAAAAGTACTGACGTATTAACTTTAATACATTGTATTTCCCTCCCAAAGAAAATTTTGGTATGCACCACTTCCTTTAAAATATTAACAAAACTTGTCTGTGACTGGGCAAGACTTTCCTCCTGCGAACTACTAGCCATAGTTGTTTAAACTAACAACCGCATTGACGCAGTATAATTTGCCCCAACCCAAAATACAGGATTGTTTAATTTATTTGGGTCCAAAGCCTCATGTCAGCATAATTATATAAATACATGTGTGGTGGTTATGAGATAAGGGAATTATTTGTGCTCCTGAGCAAGTACTAATTCATACAAAACAAAGTAAATGGCGATAGAGTGTGAATGTTATGAAATAGCTTACATTAACTCGACCTTCTACCTAGCAATTAAAGATCTAACGATGTTGGGGCGATTGCGACAGTGAGGAGAAAACCTGATAACTCTTACAAGCTACAACTCAATAATGTGTTTGAAAACCTCGAAATAAATGTGTTTTACTATAGTAAAGGGTATAGAAAACTTTCCATCAATCAGTCAATTAAACTATGTATGTAATTTGTATCGGTATTCAACTATTGGTAGAGAGTACATTGCATCGCCTAGTAGGATGATAAATCTTCAAGTGGGGTGATATATTGTGAATATAACAATATATTGCCGAGTTATTTGTTGCATTTTAGCAAAGTAGAATACATAGAATTTAGGACATTAAATATCAATTGCATTGGTCCAATTCTTAGTGCACCTTATTATTTTATAGTTAATGATTATTGACTTTAATTTATTACTGCAGTAATCTAAAACAAGAAGCTTGAGAAGGTCCATTAAACATATATCCTGGTAAACATTATACTGTGGCGGACGATTTACCATGAGGTGGTGGTTGATATACCATGGGGGATGATACACCTCTGAAAATAAAATATCGTTTTAAGACAATAAATTGTGGGGGACGATACATTGTAGTAGATGATACTATATTGCCACATCAAAAATCATAATATCGGTATTTTTTACATTAACGTTTTTACATTTATTCAATGTTTACAGGCCTGGTATCTTAATATCGTATATCACTTTAGATATTAAACAGTTTTTTTTAGCCATGTACTAATATACAAGGGGGGGCCAAAAGAAACTGGATTGAAAGCGTGTGGCCGTTCCTAGGCGTAGTAGAGAGTTCTCCCGCTAGGTGGGTCTACTAGAGACCTTCCCAAATCAGTTTCCCAAGCGGCCTTTGCGTAGAAGGTTACGTTTGATTGTAGTGTTGTTTTTCTCAACTGTTCTGGTTTGCTGTCTGTGAAATCGTTATGGCAGATTTAAAGGAACAAAGAGTGTGTTTGAAATTTTGCTTCCTGCTTGAAAAATCGGCAACGGAAGATTACCAAATAATTCAACAGGCTTTCAAGAAGGATGCTATGAGCCGCACACAAGTTTTTGAGTGGTTTGGCGCTTTAAACGTGGCGAGATGAGTGTTGAAGATCATACTCATTCTGGGCGCCCTTCATCATCTCGAAACGATGAAAACATTGAAAAAATCCACCAAAAATCTACAAGGATCGTGTTTCAATCGATGAAATTTCAGAACAGACAAGGGTGAGTTGGAGCTCGTGCCAGCGGATTTTGACTGAGATTTGCATGCGAGATGTGTTGCTGCTAAGTTTGTTCCTCGCCTGCTCACACAGGGTCAAAAAACCATTTGCCTGAATTTGAGCCAGGAATTGAAAAATCAGCTTGAAAGTGACCCAAACTTTTTGACCAAGCTCATTACAGGTGATGAGAGTTGGTGTTATGGAAATGACCCCGAAACCAAGCAAGGGTCTAGCCAGTGGAAGACCCCAACTCCCCCCGACCAAAAAAAGCAAGACAAGTGAGGTCGAATGTTAAGACGATGATCATTTTTTTTTTCGAGGTTCGTGGAATTGTGCAGTGGGAATTTCTCTCCCCTGGTCAGACTGTTAATCAGTACTTTTATTTGGAAGTTTTAAGATGTTTGAGGGAGGATGTGCGAAGGAAACTCCCGGAACTCTGGCGATCAGGTGACTGGTTCCTTCACCATGACAACGCCTCCGCACACACGACCTTGTCTGTGAACCGCTATTTGGGCTCTCAGGGGTGGGCCATCGTTCCTCAACTTCCGTATTCGCCAGTTTTAACCCCATGCGACTTTTTTCTTTTCCCGAGAATGAATGAAAATAAATATTTTGATGATGTAGAGGGTGTAAAAACAGCTTTGCAGAGGGCACTGGACGATATCAAAGTTGAAGGTACTTCAAACAGTGGGAAAAACAGACTGGACAAGTACATAGCATCTAATGGAGAGTACTTTGAAGGATACTGAAAAAATGTTGTAAATACTTAATAAATGAATTTTTTAGATCAAAAGTCCGGTTTCTTTTGGGTCCTCCCTCGTATTGTCCAGCCTTATCAAGAGGACTAGACATCAACATTGTCTAAATTGGGTTAATGGTGACTGGCAGGTTGGGGCTCTACTCCCGGCTTGATGTAATGAACCATTTTCGTGATTTGGCGATAGCTCAAATAGTAGTTTTCAGCGATGTTCAAGTATAGACATGTGCTCAGAAGTGTAACTAGTATTCTTACGTTATTAAATTTAACAATGACTCCCTTATTTTTAAAACAAAACAAAACCAAAACAAAATTTCTTTGTATGGTGTGTGTGTGTGTGTGTGTACACACTCAGAAGTGTAACTAGTATTCTTACGTTATTAAATTTAACAATGACTCCCTTATTTTTAAAACAAAACAAAACAAAACCAAAACAAAATTTCTTTGTATGGTGTGTGTGTGTGTACACACTCAGAAGTGTAACTAGTATTCTTACGTTATTAAATTTAACAATGACTCCCTTATTTTTAAAACAAACAAAACCAAAACAAAATTTCTTTGTATGGTGTGTGTGTGTGTGTGTGTACACACACACACACACACACACACACACACACACACACACACACACACACACACACACACCATACACACACACACACACCATACACACCATACACACCATACACACCATACAAATAAAACCCTGCTGAGCAGTTGTTTAACTTAAGACAGAAATTTTCACTTAATAGGTTAGAAACTATAAATAATCTGATCTAAAACTCTATGGATGGTGTCTAGATCTACTACTAATCTTAAGAATTTCAGGTGGTGCCAATTTTTACTACTGCATAAATACTAGGAATTTGTTGCTAGTCTTGAAATCCTGAATCATGCAAATAATATGTATTGGTAAGATTGGATAATTTAGAAGAATCAAATAGTTTGTATTTATTTTTAAAATAACTATTTAGTTTGAATTAGTAGCGATAGTATTAGAATCTTTTCCCAATTTAGGTCCAAATTAAATGATGGATTTATTGTGGTGCTATTTCCAGGAAGACAAGATGAAGCAGGCTCTAAAAGTGAAGCTGGAGATGGCCAAGTTCCTTCAGAAGACCTTGGATGAGATGGCCGTTGAGGGCAAAGGACACAGATCTGAAGCAGCTAAAGAATTTGCAGACTTTGTCACTAAGGTGACTGACTACCTTTCCCATCCGTACCCTATAAGTATAGTTAAACACAGAGAACCCATACATTTAGTAAGGCACTGTACAAAGAAAAAAAAACAGCCAATGGGTTTGGACTTTACATTATTCACCAAGCAATGATGGCTTGAGCATGTTATTTATGTGAAACAAAAAGGGAGAAGATAAAATTGACCAATACTGCATGTTGTAACAGTTGCGCTCTTCGGGGCAAAAAGCGACCAACAAGGAGATCCTTAAGTTCAGCAAGCTGTTCAAGGACGAGTTGACCTTGGACTCTCTGACCCGGCCGCAGTTGGTGGCCCTCTGCCGTGTCCTTGAGCTGCAACCCATAGGGACCATCAACTTCCTCAGGTTCCAACTGAGGATGAAGCTGCGAAGTTTGGCTGCAGATGACAAGGTGATGGAAAGGGTGGAAGTGTGATTATGCTCCCAAGAGGTTGTGTTTGAATTTCATGTTACTGGACTTTTTTTCAGTTTAATTAGCCTAGATATTATAGGTAATTAAACTCAAAATGTCCAGATTGACTTGAATTTTTTTTAAAATGTTATTATATTTGAGTGTGAGCAACTAAAACACAACTTTAGATATATATACATACACATATATATCTAAAGTTGGGTTTATATATATATATATATATATATATAAAACACAGGACAAATAAAAGTAAAAACACTAACACATATTATATAATATATATAAACAGCACAAATAAAAGTAAAAACACTAACACATATTTACACACACTTCAATATATTTCAATGCTCTTATATATATAAACACTAACACACATTTACACACACTTCAATATATTATAATGCTCATATAAATATAAGCATTGAAATATATTGAAGTGTGTGTAAATGTGTGTTAGTGTTTTTACTTTTATCTGTGCTGTGTTTTTTTTTACAATTCTTTCATTATATTTAGTATATATTATATTTTGCTTAATACACTTTATTTAATACACATTATTCAAGTAGAAGTTAACTTTAATACAATTTGTACTGCACACTGTTTCTAAAAAATCGTCTTTAAATTCAAAATGGGGTAATCCAGTGTTTGTGTTATTTGTACTCTCTTCTTTGTGTTTGATAAAGGCAACAATTCCGAAATATTATTCTATTTGTGGTAAAATGTGTGTGTGACTACTTCTACTATAAAAGACAGAAGAAAAGAAGAAGATGTCACCTTTGTGCATTGGATTCTTCCCACATTCTTCCTCTTTCCCTAGGTGGGCTTTCTTCATCAAATTTACTCTTAGTAGTTTATTTTTCATTTTTCTTTAGTTCTATCAATTTCCTTTACTATAAAAATTAATAACTATCCTGATTTTCTTCAAGAGGCAGCCACTATTACCTATTTGTCCAAAGGCAGCATTATAAAATGTGAACAGTGTTCATCTTTTCATTGAAAAAGCCATTTTGTGTTTGTTCCTTTTATATTTTCCTATACCTACCTTCTTCTAAATATAATACAATTGCCTCATAAGGTGAAAAGAGGTTTTCCTTATAGAGATCTATAATAATAAAAGAAAGTGTTTGTCTGTGTGTGTGTGTTTGTTTGTTTTTGTTTGTGTGTGATGCCCAGCCAAATCTACAGCACGTACAGATCTGAAATTTTTAACATAGGTACACCTTGAAGCTGAATTTTTAAATTTTTAATTAGGCTATTTTTAACAAATTTTTGAAGAAAGTATTGTTAATCTGATAATTAAATTCTCGTGGCAAATCAGACTTCATAGTGTGTGGGGGGGAGGGGAGGGGGGGGGGGGGCTTATATAATTCTTATACCACACTGGGTCACGGGCAACGCCGTGCGGGAATTCTATTATATTATATAACCTGACCATATGTATATCAGTAAGCTTAAGTAATACCTAGATTTTATTAACGAATCAAATTTGAAATTATTCATATTCAATTAAAAATTTTCTATATTCAATTTGAATATATTTGTAAAAAAAAATAACCAATAGCTCACCTCTAAATCTCGGGAACAGGCTTTAAGTTGGATTATTTTTTTTCATGCAAAGGAAAGTATTGTATGTTAATAATGTTCCCAATATGTTTCAATCAAATATGTCAAAATAATGTTAACCAATAATTCAAATAAATGACAATGTGGAAGAAGACGTGTGTGTACACAATGTAAGCCAAATGGAAATTCACAGTAAACTGAAAAGTAGAGATAAATTGCCCTTCCAATTGTCATTTTTATTGAATAAATCACGACCGAGAGATTAGAGAACGAACTACTTGCGTCCAGAGGAGATTGTTCTGGTTATTATACAGCGTAGCTCATGGTTAGAGCATCATGCACAAGTACAAACAAAACGTCTCTAGCTATAATATAAATAAAGGATAGACGTTTCGTTGCTTTTCTCAACACTTATATTTTTTACAATTTCGTTATCTTAGGCTAAGATTTAACTACTAATCAGGAAAAAATATGTATATTCATTAGCCATAACCCAACATAATTATAGGAAATACCTAACCAGACCCCAAGAACATAAGATTATCATTTCACTGATTGTGAATTAATATTATAACACAAAATGTTATATTTTATCTACAATTTCTATTTTTTATAGCAACTAAAGAATTGAAGGGATCAAAATTAGAATTGAAGGAAACAAAATCCATACTAATGCTTATCATATTTTATATGATTCTAATTTGCTATTCAGGTTTGGTAGGTAAAATGATTCAGATTTGAGACAAAGTGGACTCAACACATTTTTAACATTTTGTGTAGATGATCCAGAAGGAAGGAGTCGACTCGCTAACACCTTGGGAGCTACAACAAGCATGCCGCGCACGCGGGATGCGGGCGTACGGCATGTCAGAGGCAGGTCTTCGCAATCAGTTGGAGCAGTGGCTAGACCTGAGTCTCAATGAGAAAGTGCCCCCCTCCCTCCTGCTGCTGTCTCGGGCCCTGCTACTCCCAGACACGGTCTCCACAGCGGACCAACTCAAGGCCACCATCTCTGTGTTGCCAGATACTGTGGTAGGTTTAAAATATAGATGGATCCTTCAAATCTTTGAATGTATAGCAATATTTGAGATTCCTCGAGAGAACACTTTTTTAATGTGTTCATGATGTTTATATGATTTTTAACTTCTTTTATTTTAACTAAATATATTAATTTCTCCCCTATTACCTCCATTTACGCACATCTATGTTATAGAATCTAATGAGTGGACAAAATAGGAATTTAGTTCAAGCCTTTAAGGTTTTATTTATTACTATAGGATTTGAGCATTTCATATTTCAAACTCTCACAACAAAAAAATGAACCAATATTTTTATCAATTTACTGGGCAAACACTTCAACATGTAAACTTGTTTCAAGCTATAATGTTTCCAACCAGGTTAACCGCGCAAGAGCTGTTATTGGTGAGCGTGAAGGTAAGATCGACAACAAGACGAAGATTGATCTGATCTGCGAGGAAGAGAAGAGGATCAACGAGGAACGGTTGGAGGAGACAGAGGAGGAACAGAAACGACTCGAGAGAGTGAGTAGAGCTCATTAAAATGCTGGCAAAACTTCTAAAACATTGATTAAGTTAGTACTGAGGAAATCATGGATTCCAAGTAGTTAGGTGTGGACAGGATCCTGAGCACTCTGGGAGAATGTCTGCTATTTACTGTCAAATTTTGGGCGTGGATACATAGTGTGATTATTGTTCCAGCAGGTATTGCTGGCTCACCACTGTTAATTTAGTTTGTGGACAGTCATATTCTTTGTTCTATAACAAATCTAAGAGGAGGGCAGGAATGAAGTTTAGCATGGCGAAGTGTGGAGTATTGATAGTGACAAGGAAGAGGATAAGGCAGGGCCGGTCCTAGAGAATTTGGGGCCCCCTGTGAACTGTAGAATGGGGGCCCCATAGATTTTATAAATATAAGATTAAAGCGGTTCAATCGCATAACAAGTTAGATAATATGAATCAGACTAAAAAAAATATATATTAGGATAGCTATGTGCTATATGTGATCTTGAAATAAAACAAACATGTGAGCTTAAACTAATTATTTAAAAAGAGACTGTTGATTAACATTATTTGGGAGTGAATAAATTACTCATAGATGATACATTATACATTATAACAATAGTTTTCAGATCAAATATAATATAGTTTTAACATTTTTATATTGGCGTATAATCTGAATGGGTAGTAAGACACATCACTAAAAAAAATTTTTTTATTACAATGTTATAATTAATAATTAGATAAATTAGTAATAAATAAATTAGAATAGTGGTTGTATAGTCATTTGAAAAACCACAATTAAAGATATATAAAAAATAAATGGTACAGAACTCTGCATGGACTGTATGGACTTTCTCGCTCTATTGTTTAAAAATGGAGATGTTTACTCAAAACTCGTAATATATGTGAAACAAAATAATATACACTATCAAACCCAAGTATAAATTGTGCTATATTTACATAAAACATTTGACTCTCGGTTTTAGCTTTTATAATTTTATTTTTAAAGAATTATGTCCTCATTTGTATATTTAGACCAATAAAAAAAGATCAATATTGGGTCCACAAGGGTCAACACTTCGTATTAAAATTTTGACTTCCTGATAAAATGTTCAACATTTTATTAGGTGTTGCACATCTTCAGGTCATCACATTGTTATTAAATTCCTCATTTATATATTTTGACCAATAAAAAATATAAATATTGACTATTGAGTCTGAAATAATAGAGATAAATTATTGCTGTACAAACATATCCCCTAAAAGGTTAAAGGGGAAAAAAAACATAAACATTTTGAGAGACTTGCTAATATTTAATTACTCTCTGGCATTAGAGAATTATTGCATTAAAACATAAGTTGTATCGCTGTACAACTAAAGCTCACAAAATTGTATTAATTTATTTGGCAATATCTCATAAACTGTTTGGTTTTATGAAAATATTTTTCAAATAGAATTTTTTTTATTTTTAATAGTGCTACAAATTTGCAACGATAAGTTATTTAGTATCTCAAATAGTTGTGGAGATATGGAAATTTCTGCTTCTGTAAAGTACCCTAAAGTAATTTTCATGGGATAGTGAAATAACCATTGGTTTATAATCCTAATCAAAGCTTATAGACGAATTTTACTCAAAATTGTTATAGGCCGATTTTGAGAAAAACATTCTTTTCTCTTTAACTCTTTAGTAAACTACTCTTAGTACTACTTAAGTAATCTCTCTCTATCTATATATATCTGTGTGTGTGGTGTGTGTGTGTGTGTGTGTGTGTGCGCGCGCGCAATGGTGAGCTAAGCGATATCAGACATATCCAGTAGAGAGTGTTATTTGAGTTTCTTTTTTTAATAAATGATATGTTACATTACATATGTATCTTATTTTATGTAGTAATAAAATAAGATAAAGTGAACCCAATTTATTTTAATAAATAACCAAGTTAACGCTATATTGCGTCATGTAAAGGAATTTCAGACACTAACAATATGATTTAGTTTAATTTCTATAAGAACAGTAAAGTAATGCATGGATAGCCTGTAATTTGTTTGGTGACCATTTCGGTTGCTACAATTGCCACCCTTGAACAGCGAAGGTCATTGGGAAAATCCAATAGTTACACTTCATGAAATTTTGTAGTTCTACCAACCTTTACTATTGCGAATATATATACTGAGATTCTCCTTCCAGTTTGGCAGCTATGTTATGAAACAACAATGTTTTATTCTGTTTTAGGAAGTTAAGGAATTAAAGGAAATTCTGAGGGATGAAGCTCCTATTCTGAGAGATGAAGCTCCAGAGATTCTAAACATTGTGTCCCCAAAGTGTCCATCGGTGACGGTGTGAGGAAGAAAGTGAGTGAATGCTGCTTTTCACTAAGTTACAATATTTTTTGTAGTTTCACCTTTCATATTTTCTGGAAAATCCCACTCATTTGAAGGATATCAAACTTTATAGACACAATTTTTGATAGCTCAATCCTTAGCTGTCAAATCCCATTTCATGAAAGACCTGACATACAAAAACACGACGAAATTTTAAAAATATGTAATTATCAGAGTGTGAATGTTGTTTGTCATTTCATTTGATGATAGGGTGACCTGGTGGTCTAGGGGTAAGGTGTCAGACTTCTGTGCTGAGGGTCCAGGGTTCAATCCTCGGTCCCGGCACAGATTTGTCTGATTGCCAACCTCTTAACTCTGACAAGATGTATTAATCACAACTTGTGAATGTGCGGAATGCCAGGCCTCTACCGTGGTTTGGATTCCACGTTAAACTGTAGGTCCTCCATCTCATCTCTCAATCACCCTACCATTTCACATTAGCATAAGTGCTTATAACCCGAAGGGTAGTAAGACGCGGTGCTAATAATAATTTCATTTGATGCCAGTATATTGTAAATGTTCCTTTAGGGAGAGGAGTGTACCCACATTTGTGTGGAAGAGAGTGGAAAACGATTTTGGAAAAACCATCATCAGTACACCTGAACGAGATTCAAATCTGATCTCCCCGTATCGGCAGCCTAGTGTACTGTAAGAGTCAAAATCTAAATTGTGTGTTTGAGCATGAATTGTGATTGGTTTGTTAGGATTATTGTGGTTTGTATCGAAACGATCACCTTTATTCACTGTCTGAGCTAATGTGGTGATAATCAAGATACAAGTTTGTACAGGCAACTTTGAACTTTAAGGCCTATATTTTTCTAGTAAGTGTGTAGGACTTACTCTTCTATCTTCCTTTCAATGTTCATTCAAATCTCATTATTGAAATACAATTCTTTTTAATGTGAGTTTAGATACTTGGAAAAAGAATGAAATGATAAATGTTGTTGAGTTGAAATTGAAAAATTGAGGTTAAATTTTAAAATTGGAACTAAGAAAAACAGAAATTGTGACATTTATAATTATATGAATAAGTACTTTCGCATGGCAGTATTCATCACTGAAGTTGGGTTGTGATCTTTCAGGACCTAAGCTCCATCGACCTTGAGGCCTTGGAAGATGCCCTTGAAACTCTTGGCAAGGACAAGAAGAAGCTGATCATTGAGAAGGAGGAGCTTGACACGCTTAAAGAAGAAATGGAGGATTACAAGGAGGTAAGTCATGTTCCAACAGTGGTCGCGGTTTGAATCATTATCTCTCATTAAGAAAACGTTTTCACTTTGACCTTGCTTCAAAAAAAAATCCACTTTTGACAATGATGAATCTTTGCCAGTATAAATGTGCACAGCTTAAATACTCCAATTATGTTCAATTATTACGATTTTGAACTGCTGCCAATTGATAATAATCATATAAAAAACTATGAAGAAATTGAATTTCATGTTGTGATGAAAATTTGATTAATCAGATTAGAATTAAATATTATAAAAAAAATTGTGCAAAAAATGTATAAGTGATTTTAGTACATAGAGTTATAAAATTAAGCACAATAAAATATTTTTTCAAGCCTAAAACAATAACAAAATATATTTAAACTTTGATTCGACTTTAAGAATTATATTTGATTGGAGGTTGCCTCGAATTGAAAACGTGGACTAAACACACTCCTATAAAATGGTAACATTCTATTATAGGTGTGCATACCCATATTGCTCTAGATAACATCTAAATATTGCTTTATTGCAAGAATATTTTAAATTTTAACTTACGCTGATGAATTAAGTAAATGTCACGATATGCAACTCATTTCTTGCAGATTTTTGTAGTTATAACTTTATTGGTGGATTACTTAACAACACAAAATGACGAAAATTGAACAAAAATTTGTATTTTAACCTTCAATAATTTTTATCGGTGAATATTTGAAGTTTTATCAAAGCTAAAATTATTTTTCACATTTAAGTTGAAGCTTAAAAATATCCTAGTTAATTCTATTATATTTTTGATGGAAATTATTTTTATTAATTAATTTCCTTTGAAAATTGTGTTTTATATATAATTATTTGCAGAGTGAAAAAAACACCATAAAACATAATGATTGGCACCTCTTCACTGTGCTCAAAATATGAAACTGCAAATGTTATTTAGGTTTGTAATATCTTAAAAGCTACTTAGGTTTATTAAAACCCTTTAAATGTTCTCTCTAGGTTTGAAAAAAAACCTAAAAATGATCATCATCATTGTGGAACACTTTAAGCTTGCTGTGTAGGGTATTTGCGAACAAAATCTCACCAACGCTGTCAGTCCAGAAATATTTCTCCTTCCATCACTTTTCTACAGCTCTCTTTCCTTTCTTCTCTACATCTTCCTTTATCCGGTCCACTTACCTCCTTTTGGGTCGTCCACCAAGTCTCCTGCCCCCTAACTGTCTTTTCATGTATTTTAGTATAGCATCCATAATAGTTACAAACAGCAGTGGTGAAAGAGAACTTCCTTGTTGAACCTCCTTTTGGTCTCATACCACTCTAACCTGCCTTTTCCAATCTTTACACAGCTCGGTTACTTTTTATACAACATTCAAACTTTGCCAATCAAATTTACTGGAACTCCTAGTTTTTCTTAACTCTTTCAAAGTACTATTCTCGGGACTCTGTCATATGCCTTTTCCATGTCCAAAAAACTACTATAAGATCCTTTCCTTTCTCCCAATACTTCTTTGTTAGCATCCTTAAAGTAAAGATCAGGCCTGGTGTACGCCTGTTAGTTCTGAATCCATGCTGCTCCTCTTCTAGTTTCTCAGTTCTCCCTCAATAATTCTTTCTGTCATTTTTAACCCATGAGAAGGTAATGTAATGCCTATATAGTTGGTGGATTTCCTTCTGCTCCCTTTCTTGAACAGTGGACTAACTATCCCATTAGTCCAGTCATTTGCACCCGATTGTTTCACCAAATTGTTGTTAGTGTCCAATACAACCACCAAATCCTGAGTATTCCAGCTGATTTACCAGTCCTACTCCTCTGCAAAGCTCTTTCCGCTTCTGCCTGTGTAATCTGTGTTTCTTTTCTATTTGATTCATGATTTTCTTCCTTCTCACCGCCACCATTTAGTAGCTCATCACAATAGGTTTTTATCTAAAATATAAATAAATAAATATTAATACATGTTTGTATTTTATTAACTTAATTAACTAAGTTTTAAAATCATATATTTATTCAACCCAAACTCGACTCGACTCTTTAGCTTTATGTAAAGCCTGCTCAAGATTGATTTGAGTTAAAAAAAAAAACTTGAGCTAGCAGACCTCTAATAAATTCTCAATAATTGTTTTAATATATATTTGGAAGAATGTACAGGAAAGGTGATGAGTTCCGATAGAATGAAACCTAGGTCGAGTGATTGGGCAGTGATGATCGATTTTCTTCAAGAGGCAGCCATTACCTCTTTGTCCAGTGGCAGCAGTGTAAAGTGTGAACTGTGTTCTTTTCACTGTAAAGCCATATTGTGTTCATTTTCTTTTGTATATTTTCTATCCGCCTTTCTTGTACCTTGTTCCAAATATATATTATAAACTACCTCAAAAAGTGGAAAGAGGTTTTCCTTAAAGAGAATAATAGTTTTAAAAATTCCATAAAAGATTATTTGGACAAATGGTATAACCACTCTTGAATGTTTAGGTATGCCAATCTCTTTTTTAGTTTTACATATTGATAATAAAATATATTATTGTCAAAAAAATTTTAACTATTGATTGATGTCCATCATTTTGATCACTATAATTGTTCATATCCATTCACAATAAAACCATACTCGTTGAAATCTATTAAAAGGTTTTTTTACTAAGGTCACCTAATTTTCACAAATCATATTTTCACAACAATTGTTATAGATCCAATTTGAAAAAACAAAAACCTGTTTCAAATGCAAACTAATCATTTCTACATATTTTTAAGTTCACAAAGTAAAACAAAAGTATTCATATTCAAATTCCCAAGTTTTGAACAATTTTTAATTTTTTGAACTAAATTGGTATTTATTATAGATAGTTCACGTAAATAACATTTGCTTAGAGCATCTATTTTGATTTTTAAAATAGTCTATTTATTTTTTTGCTGTATTTCAGTAGCAGCAATATATCTACAACTATGACCATCAATGCTTACATTCATTATCGACTTAGCGATATAGAGATTGAGATGTTTACATTGCAAAGTTTGATTATTATTTGCATCACATCAACATACGCCCTAGACTAAAACAAATTTATCTAAAAAAAAAACTGCCCTTTTTACTAGCTACTAAAAATTATTTTTAAAAAATATATAATTTGTAGGTTAAGCAAAATTATTTTAAATGCCAAATGATAGAAACAAAATAATTTACATATTTCTTTTTGGGTGAAAAATCAAAATATGGAATGACATTTTATCAATTTGGCTTTGTTTTTATGTGATCTTTTGATCTTTGAAAAGCTTTGCAAATTTGTTCTCTCTTTGGTTTGTAAATGGCAGAATATAATAGTGGGCTTATTATTCTCCTATAATTTTATTTCATAAACTATCCAAAAATAAAGTAACAAAATCATTATGTAAAGCTGTATTTATCGAGATATTTGTGATTTTTTCAAATGCTAGATCATTTATATGACAAAATTTGTTTTTCTTTTAAAATATTTAAACTGAAACTTGAGGTTTTATTAAGACAATGACAAAGATACATATAAATATATACATACCATAATGCAGATTATATTCATGCTTTTTTTAAATTGGTGCAGAAATCTTAGCTCATTGATTGAAACTGAGCTCTCTAGTTCAGTCAAGCAAAGTAACTGAAATTTTGTCTTGTCTTGGTCATGAACACTCTTGTAACCAGCCACAATACATCAAGTGTGAAAACACTTAAGTTTTTCATTGCCAATTAAATCGCAAAATCTTACTAGGATTTGGATTTGAAATTCATGTTTGACAATTCAGATTTGTTAAATTCAACCCCCCCCCCCCCTTTTTTTTTAAAAATTTGAATTACTGCTTATTGGTGGTATAGCCTACATAATTATGTGATAAACTTAAAACCAGAGCTCAGATCACTAATTTACCATATAACTTAATAAATGAATGAGGGCATTATATAAAGAAATTAACTTTTATCTACAATTTTTATTTTATCTAGCAAATAAATAATAAAAAGTAAACCCTTATGTTTACCATGTTTTATAAGATTTGTATTAAAGATTCACATTCATAGGTATAGCGAAAATTTTGATTTGTAAAATAAGGAATTCAACCCATCTCTGGTAAGTTTTATTGGAACAGAGTGTACAAGCCCCTCTCCCAATCTCAAGTTGTTGAGTGTGTTATATTGCAGGATGTCCAGGACCTGAACCAGGTAATGTTGAGTGCGGACAAGTCCACTGAAATGAAAGAGTCCAAGGCCGCTCGACGGCTTTTTAAGAAGGTGAGCGGCATGATTCACAAAATGGATGCTGTGCTGTCAGAGCTGGAACAGGAGGAGCAGCAGCTCAAGAGGGATTTGAAGGAGGAGATTGGAACCAAGGAACAGGACGTTGAGAAGAAGAGGTGCGTACTGGGACAATACCAAGCCTATCTAATACAGTGCATGTCTTGAGCTAAATTAGGAAGATGAATAAATTACTAATTAATGACTCAAACCTGTCTCTTTTACCCCAAATTTTGAATCTGTTTTATTTGTTTTAAAGCTGTGATAATTACTTGTGGGTTTATATCTACAACATTGTTAGACAACCAGATCCTGGACCATAATTTACAACTTAATGGGAACAAAATAAAATTATAGAAAAAAAAAATCATGTAAGTGTGGGAAAATTGACCTTTTAAATTTATGTTTTCTAAGATTCAGATTCAAAATCGATAAATATGATTTGTAGGTAAAATAAAGATCTCAATTCAAGAAGAAGTGGATTTGAATAGCCAAGAAAATATGGGTTTACCCTTTTACATTGATAAATTAACGGCTGAGGAATGAATGGATGTTGTGCCTGTCCTAGTCTTAAGATAGATTATTAGACATATGAAGCTACGACAGGCCTATCAAACCGGTAGTGGAAAATGTATGGCTTGAATAGAAAACTTACCCAGACCATAGGCTGGAAACAGTAATGGATTTAAATAATTTGAAAAGTTAATAACTAAAGTTTATATTTTTGCTGGATTGAAAGAGTTGCCCAACAGTGTTTTGTTTTGTGTTTCAGTGAGGAACTGGTCACTATCGAGGAGTTGATTGCTTCCATCAAGCAAATTCAAAAGATTCCAGATGAATCTTTGGTCAACAGGATATCTGAGGTGCTGGAACAAATGGACGTGGATAAGGATGGTGCCATCAGAGTAGACCATGTGCTCAAGGTCAGTCACATCAGTGCTGGAAAGAGCATATTCTAAATACTGCCTATAGTCATCCTGTTTTCTATAAGGTTGTGCAAAGTCCACCTCTTCAATTGAAAGCAAAATCAAATTACAGTTGATTTTAATTTTTGGGATGAGACCCTTGAATTCTCAAATCCTTAGGAATATTCAAAATTCAAAAAAATGTCAATTCAAGACTCAAATGATATCATCATCATCAAATGTTTCCAGCCTGTTGCCGGGTCAGTTTAGTAAAATGCTTCCTCCCTCTCTTTTTCCACCATTCTTCTCCTCTCACTTGCACACTTTATATTATCTGCTCCTCCCATCTCTTTCTTGGTTTCCTTTGCGGTCTTTTTTACTACATACTATATCTCCAGCTCTTCATCATTGAGGATAAAGGTGGAAGTAGAGAGTATTTAACTAGAAGAGGACAGCAGGGAGAGTTGTTCTATAGGTGTGTAAGAGACCCGCTTTGGAGAAGAGAAGTGCCCTTTAAGTGTAAGGAAGTCTTGTACAGGCGTACTTTGTACTTATTGTCACATTTGCAGCAGAAACATTTTAATTTGTTTTATAGCTTTCAAACACCTAATTGATAGTTCACTCATAATAATAGGATAAACGAAACCAGACCCTTAATTTAATACTTACTTTACATCCATTACCATTTCAGCCAGTGGTCTTGGTCAGTTTTATATTCAAGCCATATATTTTCCACTACCTGCTTGCTAGAATTGTCATAGCTTCATGTGCCTTATAATCTAACTTCAGACTGAAGCGGCACAACATCCAGTCCCCGACCATTAATTCATCACTGTGAAAGGGTAAACCCACATTTCACTAATGATAAATTTTTCGGCCATGCTGAGAATATAACCCGGGAACCTTGACTCAGTAGACAGACACGCTACCAACTAAGCTAAGGTGTCAGATACTTAACCGAATGTATGAACATCATAATTAATGGATTATAGTAAAAAATATTCACATTTAGCTACTATATCTCTATTTTCTGTTATTCCATTATATTTTCCCATTTTTTGTTCATCACTTTTCCTAAGATTTCAATTTGAATTCGAGATTAGAAATTCGGAGATAAAATAAAGACTCAGATTTGTAAAATAGTAGATTCGACTGAACTATATTACAATATATTTATTGAACTGATGTTCAACTTGACAAGTTCGGTACTCAGGAGCTTACTAAGAAGCTCGCTTGACTTGAGTGAAAAAACTTGACTCCTATTAAAAATACATTTCAAAAGTTGCAAAATAGTTAAACATTACAACACCAGTCCACTATGGTTTTTTTCTTTCTAACTAATGTGTAAATTGTCCTTTATTTAGGTATGTGCATGATCCCGAAATTCGAGGAAAAAATTCAGAAAATTATATGTTCCCGAAACTCTAGTGGTAAAAAACTAGTTGCCAAATTTTTTTGGGGAAAGATTACTATTAAAGAACATATATCCATGTCACGTTTGTATTTAATTTTCATTAATAATATCATTCATTTACTAAAGTTAAATTAACCCTATCTTCCGTTAAATAGATGGTACTTCAAACTTCAATCGCTTTTATTTTACCTTGTCAAATCTCTGCAAGAATCTGTGATGGACATGCAGAAATCATCAACTACAGGTGTGTGATTGATTAAGATCATTAGCTATCAGATAACGCAGCCACCATCAACTTGGTAGTTGGATTTTTTGCTGCCAATAGTACATTTACATTCGTATAAATGTGCTTATCATGATGAATTAAATAGCTAGACTATTATATTTGTTGGTTACAATTATAGCCCCACAGAACTATTCTTTATCCAAGATAATACTGTTATAATAATATTGTCTAAGCTCATGCAGGAATGGATGCTTTGATAAATCTCCAGTAAGCTTAGAACTGTAATGTTTTAACTCATTGGACCTTGAATCTTTATTTGGACATAATTTTAAATAAATATAATTTGACCTTCATAAATGAATTAAAACTTTTTTTTTATTACAATAGGTTCTTGAAAAACATGGGGTAATGTTATATCTAGGGTCATCTTGTAACCAGGCAAATTCAATATGTATGGTGTTTGACACTGTCTTAGCTCAGTTATTAGTATGTCTGCCTTTTGTAGTTTATTGATGACTGTTTAAAACTGTTTCAAACTACAGTATGGAAAACTAATGGCAATTTTCATGGTCAGACTTAGTACACCTCAATTGCGGCGAAATACTATATACAGGACGACACCTACCTAGGCCAGAATAGAATGGGCCAGTTTCATGTGTGAAACTGTCCTATTCCATTCTGGTCTAGGTAGGTGTTGTCCTGTATATAGTATAGTGCCACACTTGAGGCATACTATCTGGCTATGGAACTGGCCCTATGTGAGATAGTATGTACAGTTGTGTTGTATCTTAAAAAAAAGTCAGAAAGCAAACACACAAGGGTTACTACT
Organism: Timema podura; assembly: GCA_033556935.1. Taxonomy (NCBI): domain Eukaryota; kingdom Metazoa; phylum Arthropoda; class Insecta; order Phasmatodea; family Timematidae; genus Timema; species Timema podura. The sequence continues at coordinate 19,359,806 of JAVRXN010000008.1, forward strand.
TTTCACTCATAGTGTGATCTGTACCTTAGAGCAGAGGTTCCCAATTTTTTTTTGCCACGGAACCCTAATTGATCATACTTTTTTTGGCGGAACCACATTTTGATAATAATAAAAGTGATTGTACCTTGTAGTGTAGTTTGAATATTTTCATGTTTGACATGAAAAGAAAGAATAATTATAAATAAAAAATTATTATAAGTATTATAAAACATTTATCGTACAAAAAAAAGTAACTATTTAATGTGAAGAATGAAATTTTTTCACATATTTACTTATAATAGCACTAAAATTAGGCTTAATGTCTGACAATTGAACGCGAAGATCTGAACTCGGAACCCCTTTGACCCTTCCACGGAACCCCAGGGTTTCCGCGGAACACCTTTTGGGAAACGCTGCCTTAGAGGTTATGCCTATGTGTCACATACAATCCATAGAACTATTCAAATGTGTATTTTACAGTGAGCTTCAAAATTGGTTAAATCAATGTTTGAGAAATATTTCCTTCAATTCTTGCTATAATAGGAATTTTTGAGATGATTGAGAAATGTGATATGTCCCTTAGGTCTTGGAGGTTGTTGGCAAAGAGAATGTGAACCTGAACAAGAAACAGATGGATGAACTCCTCGACCTACTCAAGAAAGAAGAAGTAATTGAGTTGGAAGACCAAATTGCAAAGGCTCTCGAGAAGGAGTCCATGGAGCATGACCTCCAGTCTTCCTTGAAAGAGATGAGTGCTGTTGATAATGAGAAGAAAGATTCGGTTGTCACCAAGACATCGACGAACTCCTCTGAGGCAATGAACGTCTCGCCCTTACCACCGCCAGCCCCCGCGTCCGCTGCCACCATGTCTGCGATTTCACCTGCAAACTCTAACAAGACTATTGACGAGCCTAAAGAAACAAAGGATAACTCTAAGACGCTTTGATAAGGAATCTTTATGTTTTAAAGTTAGCATTTGTGATTGTACACAGACACACACATTCATACACACACCCATATTATGTCCTGTTGTACAGGGATAAATTAAAGCGACAAAAACAGGTTGACATAGTAAAAATAAAATTAAAACACTTTCATTGAACATTTTTTTGACATTGGTCGCATAATCATTGTTTAAGCTTGAGATTTGATGGCTTTCTGCAAAAGTTTAAAATTACTTTTTTTTAATTTTTTTACAAGTTTATATGATGCTAGCTAATTTTTAATCAAATCCTATTTTCAAATCAAGCTCATCTACTGATTTATTAATTAATTAACTTATGACTAGCAAACCTTCACAAAAATAAACTGTGCTCCTATCCTTTTAATACTCAAATATTTGAGCTATTATTATATATGTTTCCTAGATGATTAATGTAAAATATAAATATTGGCCATTTTAAGAATTTAAAAAAAAATTGACAACCTATTTATCAATTTATTTTTCAATAGAAAGAAAAATATTTTCCCTATTTACAAACATTGATGTTTTAAAAAATATATGGTAAAATAATTAATTAAATTTTCTCATTTTTTTTATGCACACAAAAATTTAATTTTCTACTGAATATAAGGGGTGTGCAAAGATTCATCAAGTTATTACCAACTATGGCTTTGCCACCCACAGATTCCTTCACATCCTTGAAAACAATCTGAATCAAAATATTAGTTTCAATACTTGTGTATAGCAACACAAAAACCAGGGCTGTGCGAATATCTAACATTTTGAATAATTAACAGCCGAATATTAGATTTGAAACTACGAATAGCAAGATCCAAGATCCGATAGTTGTGTCATAAATCTCTTAAAAGTACCACCAGACCAGTATGTTTATGACGAGACAAGCAGGTAGTCAGATAATCTGGTGACTAGGAGATAAAAACTATCTTGTCCTTTGTTCAATATGAGGGGAGGGGGGAATACCATTGTTAGCAGAAAACAAGAGGTTGTGGCCTGCCTGAGGGTTGGAAGAAGGGGGAGGGTTTTTTTTATACCGGCTAGTGGAGAGACAAACAGTTGGGAGCCACCATCTGACTCAGTGGGGAAAGCAACATGAAACTACCACACTCGTATTTTCCCTAGTAAGCCTTTTCAATGCTGCCTAGACTGTCAGCTGACGGTGGTATTGTTTAGTATCCAACCAAACTTTGGGTTGAGTACTAATCATTACACAAACAAAAGTAGGTCTTGCATATCAGAAAATGCTACACTTTGAAATAATAGAACCGATGAAAGAATCAAAACACAACCCTGTTTATTGATCACCCCCATTATTTTACTCTTTCTAATAATAATAATAATGTTTTAATTTAAATAAATACAATCCCATACTGACCAGTTAAACATTCTCCATGCAATTTTTAAATTTAAATTTCTGTCAAAAGTTTATGACAAAATTTAAAAAAATTGATTTAGGTGAAACCTGTTGTCTTAAAAACTGGATCAAAAGTTCCTCTAAATTTCGTTTTAGATTTTTTTTTATTAATACCAGCTCAAATAACAATGTTTTGAAGTATTTTTTTTTTTTTTGTATTTTGCAAATGTAAATATAAAACCACATTTTAAATAGGAATTAACTAATTTAAATTATTTTATCAAAAATGTAAGAAAAATCTACTATTTGATTTGTACTATTCGAAATTCGTTCAAAACTTTGGTATTCATTTTGAAATAATTTGATTCGATAAATAATCCTATGCGCACACCCCTAACATAAATATAACTAAGTTTTGAAATATATTAAATATGATTGATTTTCAAAAGATTTCATGTTTTTTTTTAAATAACATTTCGAGCAATGATTAATTTTGGTCTATTTTGTCCATATTGTGAAATTTCACTCAGTAATATTAAACTTCCACCAAAAACGATTTATTATTTTGTTAAAGTTAATTTCCTATTTTCTTACATATCACATACAAAAGTCAAACAATAATTAGCTATGGGTTGTGGGTGGGAGGGATAATGAGAACTGCTAGCTCTTCACTGTTAATATCTTTTGTTGACAGTCTTCTTGGTTTTGTAAACAGCTTGGGGAAGGGGGATTTGAAGGCCTGTGTAGAGGGGAGGCCCCTTGACTAATTTTGCTCTATCAGTAATTATTTATTAGGTTCAACAAGTGATAGAACTTGAAATAGTTAGAGGACTGAAATATTCTACCCTTCCATTTTTTTGGGGTGTAGACATTAAGGGGGGGGGGGTGAGAAGTATCTTGCCAAGGTCAATCATTTTAGTTGTTAGTGAGCCATAAAGGGAGTAGAGATTAAGGGGGTGTGAATTTTAGAAAATATTTAAACCCTTTCAAACAGAGAGAAAGAATATTATTTAAGGGATAACAAAGCTAGAGAATATTTAAGAAGTTTCAAACCTAGAGAACATTAACTAAGGGGCTTCAGTCCTAGAGATCATTTATTGGTTTTATAACTTAGAGAACATTTATTAACGGGTATCATACTTAGATGACAAATTAAGGGTTTCAAACCTAAATAATATTTAAGGAGTTTTATATCTAAAGAACATTTAAGGGTTTCAAACCTAGATAACCAGGAGTTTTAGACCTAACGAACAGTTAAGTTGTTTCAAAACTAGAGAACCATTAATAGGTGCTAAAATTAGAGATGTAAAACTCGATTCTTACTTGTATCGAAAGAATACAGAATCTATCTATCTTAATATTACTATTCTCAATACTTCGATTCTTTTCTCTATGAAAGTACTGACAACTAGGCAAAACCATTAAATTCAGAATGAGTAGTAATAATCTATTATCGCTCACATTAGTTTATTTCCTGTTATTTGATATATATTTTGATTCAGTTGACAACTTGTGTTTTCAACAATTGTTTATTATACCTTTTTTTTTAATTATTTACAAATGTTTGACTCGGTAAAAACTTATTTGTAGGTAAAATTACATGTTTACTATTTTAATTCCTAGTTATTTGATTAATTATATATAATATGCTTTAATACTTGATAAAATTGATATTTTTCATTGTTAAAATTAAAAGTTTTTAATTTAGATTTAATTTATTTAGTTTTTTATATCCTATGAAATTGAATAAATATGTTTTATTTGGGGTTGAATTGTTGGAAAAATAATGAAAGAGGAAAGGTTCAAGAATCTAAATCGAGAAAAATAGGTATTGTGACATCTCTAGTTAGAACATTTAAGGGGCATCAAGCTTAAATAACATTTAACAGGTATCAAACAAAGATAACTTCTAAGAGGTGTAAATATATATATACTTTTTTTATCTTTTACTTTCTGCCAATACAAGTCTTACCATATTAGTTAAAAAATTAATATACATAAAGGGTCATTTTTATAATTTCCCGTCTCGGTCCTGATATCTTGACTTATTTCCCGTCCTGTCCATCTCTTAAAATTAATACTATTATAATATAATATCTGTAACAATACCAACATGCTAGCTTAATGTATACATCATCATGGCAACAGGGGGTTTGGAAATATACAAATCGTTTTTAAATCCCTGTGGCAATGGGGTTTTTTAAGTGCCATGCATCCATTTTATTCAAGGGGGTAGCCATTACCTCTTTTTCCAGTGGCAGCAAGCAATGTAAAGTGTGAACTGTTTGTCTTCTTATTGCAAAAGCCATAATGTGTTAAGGCCTCTAGACATGTACAGGTATACCTGCGAGGTTTGCCTGTAGAGGCGCGCCTGTCCGGTATAACTGAATGTGTGGATGACATAACTGTACAGTTATTTTGGCCTGCACAGGCGACCAGAGCAAATAGTTAATTTCATTTGATATACCTCTGTCGGAGTAAACTGAGCAGGCTAACTGGAGCGTGTGTACCGAAGTGCGCAGGCAGCCCAGTTCAGTTGTTGCTGTTGCTGTTGCTGTTGCCATCGCCACATTGTTCACTAAATAGATAAGTTTCATTCTTTCTTTATAAACTTATTTTTGTACACAATGATGGCAGAGTGTTACGGTAGCCATCAGGAATGCATAGAAGAGTTTATAGAAGTTTACAAAGGTGAACAATATCTGTAGAGAATTAAATCAAGAGACTACCATTACCGACCCAAAAAAGAAGCTGCATATTGGTGTAAAAACTAAAAGAGATCGATCCCACTGCTAAGAGAACGCTGTAAAGAAAATCAACAACAAACTGTGACTTGAAGAAGAAAAACTGTGTTGTGTGGATGAACTAGCACATCCGGTATACCTGTACGTGTGTAATGGCCTTTAGTTCTCTTTTATGTGTTTATATCCATATTTACTCTACCTTCTCCCAAATTTAATTATTATATGAATGTTTAGTTTCCTCCATTCTCCTGATTTATAAGTTGAGGTGCAATAAAATACTCAAATTTAACTGCACAAACCCTGTGCCACTAACAAATCTGACAATGTTGTCAAAACTAAAATATTGGCTATCAAACCATAACTTTAAATGTTTGTCAACTAATGTATTAAAGTCCAAATTTGTTGTACAAAAGTTGGCTTAGGGAGTCAATTTATAATATATAAAGTTTGAGCTAAATGAAAAACTAGTGTCAAGAAACGCCTGTTCTTTCTTGTTTGTTTCCAAGTTCAAACAAGTATAATGCAATGTCATGACAAAATTAGTTCATATTATTTTGGTTATTTATGGAAGATCATACAGGAAAGAGGGATAAGAAAAAATAAACGGTAAACCCCCTTTCCCTATCAGCCCCAAATGAATAAAATAGGCAGAGAGATAAATTGAACATGTTTATTGAGAAAACAAAAGGCAAGGCAAAAATTTAACATATCAATTAGACATACAAACAAAAAGACTTATGATAAGGTCTAGCCTTACATAATACTCAAATTAAAAATGGTAGACATGCTCAGAAGGAGCCTCAAGTAACAAAAAGATACCAATATAAAAATATAGAATGGGGACAATCAACACCAAATTAATAAGTGCATGTATTCTCATACCAATATGGCGACAATAGGTACAAGAATTCCTATAACAATGGCAGCAATAAATATCAGTATAGTTCCTAACAAGTCCAATATGGAGGATACAGATTTAAGAAAATGAAGATAAACACATGTTCCCCATGACAACTATTCTACAGTAATATTTACATTTACATTAGTCGCCATACACTATTCTGAGACTCTGTATACAACATGTATGATCTCCAAAAATGGAGGATTCAAAACAAAAGCAACGTTTAGAGATTAAAAAAGGTGATCCCAGAGGAATTAAATACACAATGTCAAAAAAGCAATATTGAAATATATACTAAGATTAGGCAGAAAGAGATTTTAAAACAAGCAAATAAGACTTTAGTATGCCTTCTGGCAGCACCTAGCCTACCATTGTATCTAGACCGTTAAACCAAGAGAAGGCTACATGTGACTTCAGTGAGGGTCTGGCAATGAAACTAAGACTACAAAGGTAGAAAAAAAGAAACACTAGAAGGACATGGGTCAGTGTATTTAACTTTTCAAACAAGCTGGATAAACGTACACATTTCTAGGCACGGAAAATTCCAAAGCCGGTTTCGAGAGGAGTGTGTGTCCAAACACTAGCTCGAGATTCAGTCTGTTAGAAGATTCACAGTGAATAGGATTGGCCACAACTCGGAATAAATACAATATAGCTTTAACATTGAAAATACAGTTCACACTTTACACTGCTGTCACTTGAAGAAAACTGATTGTTACCAATTAATCCCTTGACCTAGGTTTTATTCCATTGAAACACTACTAGGAGGGAGTCAATAAAATGAAGTGCAGCTTCTTAAAAGAGAGGAGAAAAAAAATCCCATGTAAAGGAAGAGTTGGGAAATAAATGACTATAGGGCTTGTAACTTTTATTTTGCAAACTCATAATTATTGTTCTTTATATTTGTCTGCACTTATAATTTGAAGGAAAACATTTGTAAAAATAAAGGGAAAATGGCACTAAATAGCTGTATTAAATTAAACATTGAAACGAGGATAGAAGGGCCAGACTTACACACTTCTCAGAAAACCTTAGGCCTCATAAAGTTCACAATTAAAACACAACAAAACAAATAATTATGAAATTTTTGGGGTACATCAGTCCCTTTCTTCAATAGAAGAGAATAAAACACATGCTTGACTATGGCAGCATGGCTAGAGGTTGATCAAGGTTGTATCAAGAAATAGGCAACAACAGAATCTAGGAGACCATGATCAACCTCTAGCTATGCTGCCATGATTGAGTCTGTGTTATACACTCTTATGCTCAAGAAGAGGACTGATCTAACCTGAAAATTACATAATTATGTGCTCTGTTTTGTTTTAATTGTGACCTTTGAGCTGAAAGTTTTCTGGTAAGTGTCTAGTCCTTGCCCTTTATCCTCCTTTCAATATTTAAGTTTGAACACAGTTAATCTTAGAATTTTCTTTTATTATGGTTTTTCAAGTTTAACCTTGAACTCACAAATAACTTTGTGCACCCCTATTTGTTATAGAGATAGAGTAAAATGACTGGAACATGGGGAACATGTGTTTATCTTCATTTTCCGCGCGTCCATCATAGACTCTGCCTTAAAATATGAGTGAAGAATGACCCTGGGCACGGGACGATTCCTGGATAGCTCAGTGGTCAGGGAATTGGCGTACTAAGCCAAAGGTCCCGGGTTCGATTCCCGTGTACAGGTGTCATTTTTCAATTTTCAAAACAAGATAGGTCAATATTATGTTATCCTTTTGTATAAAGTTTTATTGCCAAATGAATGTTTTGAAAAGAGAGGGCAAAAAGAAACACTTGTAAGTATATTTTAAAATTTTTACTTCTGTTGCTTATATTAGAAATTTAGGGTCATATTTATAGTGAGTGAGCCTCCCAAATTATTATTCACTTGGGCTCTCTCTAATATACAGTTCTTCTTTCTAATCCTTGGTAAAACTAATAAAAAGCTAGAGGAAATCTTGCAAATAAGTAGGAAATCACTGGAGTTTGATTATGTTTTTTAAGTGTTTTAAGTTAGCTTAATTTTAAAAATATTTCACAAGAAGATGCTCATTTTGATTTTCAGAAGTATTCATTTACTTTTATGTACTCTAAAGGTCACACACAGCCCTTATCAGAATGTTAATAGTTGTAGTAAGAAAATTGCCAGAAATAAATTAAAAATATATTTCACACAACGTAAGTGGTTCATTGGCTTACTGAAATGATGGGTTGGAAGTCTCAATTTCCATCATCATGGTTAATGTTTTATCATTTATATTTTAACCGGCTTCGGTGGCCGCGTGGTCTAACTCTTGTGTGAGACTAGACTGCCAAAGACGGGGAGATCGTGGTTCGATCCCGGTCGGGTGCACTGAGGGTGGTTTTTTCCTAAATAGTTTTCCATTCTCCTTCCACATAAATGCGGGTGCACTTAATATCAAACCCTTCTAATCCCTAAACAATTAGTGTAATTAGTACATAGGCGTATGAACCAAATGGGTAGTAAGATGCGGTGCTATAAAATATATATATATATATTAGTTTAAAAGGAAACTGTTTATTATATGTCGAAAGGAGGATTAAATGGCAAGGCTACGCCTATCATAAATATGTACTTCCCAAAGTCAATTTTTAAAATTATCACAGTCATTTGGTGGCTTTTTGGACCCTAAATATAGTAAAACACTGGCTAGACTATTGCCAGAGATTAATCATTACCAGTGGAGGATGGTGTGCTTGGAAGCTGGGCAAGCAGCCTTGAATATATATATAATTTTTTTTTTGCAATAAATTCTTTGGAGCATAATTTAAGTCAAAAAAAACTATAAATCATGAACTAATTTCAAGATGAACATTTTGGGAGTAAAGAAAAAAAAATCATAAAAATAAACTAACTTAAATCCATGGATTAAGACTTACTATAAAATTACTGAAAGTAAGATGCGGAAGATCATCTGTTGGTCTACCAGTTTTAACAATCTCACTTTTAAAAGCAAAGTCTTGAAAAGTTAAAAAAGATTTCACTAATAATATATTAACTACACATTCCTTGTTAACCACACACATATTGAAAATATAAATCTATATTAAATTTAAATAAATAATATAATAAATAAAATATAAAGACTAACACCTTAATAAAACAAATTATGACCTGTACAAGACCCGCAAGTAAACACAACTAAAGTATAATTGACACTGCGCATGCTCCAACATTGACAATGGGCACTAGGTGGGTATGTACAGTTATTCTTTCATTCTACGACAGCAAGAGGCAGTTTAAACTTTGCTTATATCCTACCTCTACTGATTGTATAGGAGACATATAGGACACGCATGTGCCTCAGCCTCTTTCCCTCCCTTTCAACCCACATGCCATTGGAAGGCCATAGAGGCACTGTTGAGATTGCTTTTAATATTAGTAAGCTATCCCGCTATCGTTGGTTTCGTGGAGAGGATAACCCTACAGACACACTTAAACAATAAAAAAGCTTAAAGATGCTGCCAAAATATACTATGTTTTTAGGATTTAAAAAATATTTAAGTTATTTTAATTTATTTAATAGAATAATAATCATCATGCTGAAAGTAGGTAAGCAGTGCTTTCAATGCTTACATGGACTGACCACCACTGGTCATTATCATTTGGATCTTCTAGTTGTATTTTCAAATTTGTATCTGGATTCTTGAGGATAGATATATTCTGGAACTGCCTGTTATAAAAAAAAGTTGACCCCTTTCTTTTCCATTTATTTTGATTAAAACCTTTTGAACGAAAGCTTGATTCCTTTGAAATGTGTTACATTCAGTTTTTCAATTTCATATATATATATTAAAAATAAAATCCAATTTGGCATATTAATATCACTACTTTTAGAGCGTGTTTTTTTAAATTAATTTGCCAGTTTGCCATCATTCTGGTTTATTTTGAGCACTAATATTTTTTTTTAAATTAGTTTCTAACAGCTAAAGGCAAAAAGTTAGAATCTGTTTTCTCTTTAAAAAATTAGTTTCATCTGAACATTCAGTAAAGGATTGTCTGTCTTCTTCTCTTATTAATTAACTAAAACTCAGGTTATGTTAATGTGTACTGTATATAAAGCGTTAGAATAAGTTTATAATTTATTATTTAGCTGTAAGATTTAGTGTTTTGTGTTTTTCTTTAATTTACAGAGATTTGAAGTGAAACTCACAAGAAAATAAAGTTTTCCCAGGTTACATGGACATTTCCTGTATATGTTTCATTTTTCATTAGTGAATTATTTTCTTATTTAATCATTATTTGTTAGATAAATAAGCAAAGTTTTATTAGATTAGAAAATAAATGTATACATTCAGGGATTTTGACTGTATATTGTGTGATATGTAGTTAAGTATATTATGTTTAATTGCTTTTGCAGGCTAGCATTTTATTTCCATTAACTCTAGTTACTAATAAAGGATGTGGCATAAAGTATTAACACATTTAATAATCCTATATCGTTACTATTTTAACCACTAAATGCTTCAATTTAAACTTAAATTTGACATTGTTTTCAAACAATGAATATTTTAAGGTTATGTAGAAAATTGTCAATCTTTTGTTATTTAAGTTTAATTTGAAACATTGGTTAAAATAGTAAATATATAGTGTTGTTAAATGTGCCGACACTTTATGCCCCGCCCTCTTTATATGGTTATAGCCTCAATGGTTAGTAACTGACTAAAGTCCAGTATTCTAATTTTAATCACAAAGAAATGATAGCAGGCACTATATTAAAAAGAATTTGGTAAGTTTTATTTCATTTACAACATATATTATGATAAAATTAGGTATGTAAAAAAAACTCGCTCAAACACCCATAATTTCCATTGCATTTTTTAAAACATTCTGAAACAAAATAAATACATTGACATATTTTTAACTTGACTTAATTTGTAATAGTTTAAATTCTGTACGGCTTGAAACTGTTTCTTGTATTTCTTTATAACATTTCCAACATTGGAGTTGCCGCATTTTGTCCTGGACGCAGTGTATAATTTGACATAAATCCTCACAGGATGTAAATTGTTGGTTACTTTGTCCAGATAGTTTAAAAGTTGTAAAATATTTTCATCTTTCATTTTCACAGATAATTTATAAAGTCAAATACTTTGTTAAGACTAATTAATTCAATATGTTATGTACACAGATAGGACTTTAGAAGCCTCTTGTATTTAAGATTCATAAAAATCTCAAAAAAATAGCTTTAATACAATTATAAAGACCTTGACTTCAAATAACAATTTTAAGCAATCAATAAAAGGAATTATATAGACTTATGTAGATGGAAGAGTAGAAAAATCACAAAACAGGACAAAATTGTGTTAATTCAGTTAATTTTTTAAAAAAAAGTTGAATATGTGGTTTATGACATAATAGACATGACAAACAAAATATCATTTGTCAGCGGCTTCAAATCTCGGCCTGGTGCTCTAGGAGTGGTGGTTTTCCACATAGGATTTATTATTGGGTTTTCGTTCCCTCTTCACGCTAACGCAGGTGAATTTCTTTAAAATCACACTCTCAATACCAATACCTTGGAATAAACCTTTGAACATTCTAATTAAAAAATAATCGGCAATATGCAAGAGATTAATGGATTTACAGAACTTTGATCCAATGGGTGTACAATACTTGGAATAATTTTCATATGACTACCGCCCATAGGCACCGAAACTTCGGTGGGGGGCACAGGTGGGACATGTGTACAGTCCCCCCCCCTCCTTCCCAGCTACCTTACAGAAGGGGGGAAGGGAATATAGGTCTAGAAAAAATTGTTTACAGTTTAGGTATGATTCTCACAACGAGTAGCATCGAACAAGATTGATAAGACTCATCCTTTATTCAAAATTTGCATTTCTGATTTTTGTATGAAACATATCACAATATCAAAATATGTTAAAAGTCTTGTTGAGGTTAAAGTTCAGGTAAAGCAATGAAAAAGCAAAATGAAAAAAAAAATCTTGGTCTCGGTCTTAAGTTTCGCGAACAAATTATTTTGTGAGCTATTTACACCAATAAGCTTAAACCTTACTATAGTTTTGAAATTCCAGTATATTTCCAATCTATTTTTTAAAGAAATCCAGTATATATGAAAGGTACTCAGAGACAAACAATCCCTATTTCAAAATCGTAAAGTGATAGAAAATTAGGGTAGACCTAGGTCTGTCATATCTAAACATATTTACATCAATCATCAAGTGTGTTGACACATATATTCTAGTATATACTAAGGATGGGACTCTAGAACCTACAAGGAATATTCATGGATTCAAGACTCAAATCATAATTTTTTTAAATAGGTACTAAGTTTGGGTTATTTTTTAAAGGTATTAAAATAGTTAAATGGTTTCTTGTGGTTAAAACCAAAATAATGATAGGAAAAACCTTACAACCAAACCCCAGATCATTAATTTATCATTTAATGTAAACAAAATCGGAAGTGAAGGAAAAAATCCTAGTTATTGGGAGCTTACAATATTTTCTAAAATTCAAATTTTAATTAGGGATTTGATGGAAGTTTCAGATTTGAAAAAAAGGTGGATCCGACCTATCTTTAATACACACACAAACACACTACATTTTTTGAATGACCTATACCACCATCGACTTCGGTGGTCTTGGGGTAAAGGGCTCGCCTCATTACCTGATGTTTGTGGGTTCAAACCCAAGAGAGGTCAAAGGCTTTTTCTTGAGTGAGGAAAAATTCATAGCTTGGAAGGTATGTAAAAATACCTCTCCTAGCAAAATTGGTACGTCATTTCACCTCACTCGTAGAACTTTAGAGCTACAAGTAATCAGCCTTGGTGGCGCAACTTCAAAGAATGATCACAGCCAGGAAGTTTACTCTACCACAAAAACTAACTATTATCCCCACCACCCCTTGACAGTCGATACGTTCCACAAGTTATATTTTTGATGGTAAATTTGTTTAATAAATATATAGTAATAAAGATACAGAATCTTCAATGAAAAATAACCAACAAATATTAAGTTGATAAAAATTACTTGTAAATAAAGATAATTACAGTTATCTAACATTATTAAATAATTAAGACTATAAAAACAAAAAATAAAATATATTTTAGAATGTAGACAAAAGTTAAAATTCATTCAACCACAAAACTTTTTCAATTTTTGCATTTCATGTTTTAACACTTCTGCCTCTTCCTTTGCTTTCTGCAAAACTGTTCTTTTCATTTCTAATTTTCTTATTTCTTCAAATGGTGTTTTTCTTTTTGACTTTAGTCTTCTTTGATTTTTTTTCTTCTTTTCAAGCGCTTTATTCCTTATTCCTGATGCATTCCTCACAGCATGAATCATCTTTTTTGAAATTGTCATATTTAGAAGTCCCCCGGCTGCAGTGACTGCATCATAAGTTACACGTTGAACAATAAGGCTGTCCTCATGTAGGTTTTCAACCAGACATTCTTTATTCACATAAAAACTTCGCTCAATAGCTGCATTGCTATGGAAGAGAACAATAACTTTTTTAGTGAAATATTGTAGTTCCTGGGATATATTTACCCTAGAAAAAATATTCATGAACTTATCAAGCTCGTCATCATCACTTGAAGTGAATTGTTTAAGGTAGTCAATAACTTCTTGCTTTGTTACAAAGTCCAAGTAGTCTCTTTTTACATCAGCTTGCACGCTAGATAGTTGTTTCTTATCTAGTAGGACTTCTAATGCAGAAGTTATCCTAAAGGTCCTAACAGATGGATTGAGCATGACTGCGGGAGAGAGACAACTAGCACCCTTGACAATTTTGTAGGAGAGAGGACACTTATGTAAAAATTTGTTGCAGAGATCAACTAGGAATTTTTGACAATCTCCTCTGAACTGAAGTATTTTGATGTCTTTAATTCCTTTCAAAGCTGCTGATGCTGTGAACCCAATATCTACATTGGGGAGTGATTTCATGTTGAATTGTTTCTTTAAATCAAAGTCTAACAATTTTTTGGAAGTATTTGCTGAATTCATTACATCACATTTTACAATTCTGTTCATCAAGTGTTCAAGAAGTTTATTTAGATCTGCAAACATAAATGGCAATAGAGGTTGATTGCTATGATATTCGGTGAGAAATTGCTCCAACTCAAGTGACACTGACAACATGAATCCCAACTTTGCTGTCAGAAGTTCATCCTTCACAAAATTGCTTAATGTTCTAAAACTATCAGATTTTGGAGGATGCTTGTTAGAAAAAAATACTGTTTTAAATACGGCAACATTGACATTGCTCTCTATAACACCCTTGAATTTTCTACTCATCTAATAGAACAAAACTTCACCAGGAAAAGAGATGATCCTGTTATTCTTTGATAGTCTGCACGTCTAGTTGGAAAATCTTTAAATAAATAATATAGTGAGCACAAAAACTGGTTAGTAGTTCAACTAGAGTTAGCATGTGCTGTTTTGTAAACACCATGGACAATCTGTAAATAACAAGTTCCAAATTCCAGTAACTTAGGATCTTGTGCAGAATCTTCCTTCAACTAATGTTTGAGATCACTTAAAAATTTGAAGTTTACATTTGGTCCGTCAATAGAAACTTGAAGCATTTTTTTTTTTAAAGATCCAAGCCCTTGTCTTTAGTGCAGGTATAAGCAAGATGTTAAATATCTTGTATGAATTTCCTTTTCACTCCAGAAGCGAACAACATCCATATGGGTCTTCTGAGCCACAGTATTTATGCTCTCATCAAATAAAATACAATAAAATAAGGATTGCTTAACCATATTCGCAAGTTCGCTTTTGAAAAAAAGAACCTAGTTCATACACGATGACATATCCAAGTTTATCTTTATGCATTTAAAATTTCTGGGCAAGATCACTATTGGAAAACATTACTTGAAAAAGATCACTACAAGCAGAAAAATGTGTCATTACGTGACTAATAGCCCACAATATTTCAGCACGAGAAACTTCATCTTTGACAAGGAAGCTACAAATAGAACAACTAGGTCTAGTTTCAGGTTTCAAAACTACTTCATGGTAGCACTAAAATTCACATCTTCATGTAGGCCTACAGATGACACTTCATTTTTGGCCGTAGGGACCAAGTCCAATATTTTTTTGCTCCCACTAGCAGCTTTCACTCTGTCAACATGCTTCTTTCCCTTGGCATGAGATCGGACTGAAGATATTCCCATATTACTGATATTAAAGTTAGTTTTACACAAAGAACAATGGCCTTTACTTTTATCACAGTACACTTTTTGTAACCACAGCCAATCTTTAAACACTGTACTGTCCAACCAATCATCTTTAATAGAGGATTTTCCTCTGAGTTTACTCATTTCTTCTTAAACACAAATGTCACAAGATAAGTGCGATCTGCAGAATACGCACACCAGGCCAAGCTTAGGAATGGTAGTTTTTCTTTTGGGCGGATAAGGGGGAGGGAGGAGGAGTGAGAGAGGGGGGATGAAGTGAAGAACACAACAAATACTGTAGAAGTCCAAATAATATCAGGGGTCTTAAAATGCTTAATCCAACATTTCACTCAATGTAAAAAGGCTGAAATTTTTCCAGTATCCGATTAAAAATTCCAGTATTTTCAGTATCAAAAATAAAATCAAGTATATATTTCCAGTAACACACTGTGTTGGTGCATAATTTAAAATTTAGAGCTTGTGAAATGGTTCCTGAAGATGCTTTTGTTGTTTGATGGCAAAACAATATATGCATGTGCGGGGATGTTAATGATGTAGTGATGATGGTTGCATGCCTCTCCAGTTTTAAGTCACTGTATACACAAAAAAAAAGCCTTTTTATTACTAAGCAACTTTTACTATTTTGGTGACATTGGAACATTCAAATATTAAACTAACTTTAAGTGTTAAGAAAGAAAAAAAGTAATAGTTGTAAAAACATTGGTGCTATAATTAGTATGCGCTGTACTTTGTAAATAAATTGATGGAAAAAAAAAATTGTATTTATTTAAACCTGTGATAGGAGAGGTTATGAAGTCAGTAACATATCATAACATATATCATCGTTAGAGATGCAGAAACACTAAAGCTGATATTAGTATAGTAAGCACAAATAAAAGATTAAGGGAGCTGCCTACCAAAGCACTGAGACACGTTGCAGACATCCAGAAATTCTGTATTATTTAAGAAGTGGAGTTTATTTCAAAATATAGTCCGCACCAAAATGAAGATTACTTTAGAGTATGAAAAACAAATAAATTTTTTTAAATGCAAGTAGAAGTTGGGTAATTTTCAACAATGTTTCACACATTGTGTCTCAGTTTTGAGATCAAAGTAAATTGTTAGAAACAGTCCGTTTTTAACAGGATCATAACAGAGCATTAAGTTAATTGAGCATTATTTTAGTGGGTCTAGAGCTTCGGCGTTATCATTCTCATAAAAAATATGACAGTGTAGGTTATTTCCCTTAAAGTAGGTGATGGCCTTAAAAGTGAATTAAAGAAGAAAAATAAAATAGGCAATATTCGGTATGGTAGTGTGAAGGTGAAGGAGAAACTATGGAATGAGGAACTAAGCCAGCAAAGATTAAGTGGGAGAGGAACACAGCATATAAGCTCCAAACCTCTCCCATTCAACATCATTCATTCCCGTCACACAAATCCATTTGCACTTCCCTTAAATATAACCTTCCTAACCCCAAAAACCATCAGAGTAATTAGTACACAAGCGTATAACCTGAACGGGTAGTAAGATGTGGTGCTAAAAAAAAGAACAAAAAACCATCACTCATAAATTTCTTGGAAGAGAAGCTAAACTATAATGGTCTAACAACACCTCTTAGCTAAGTTAAAGGCACATCTGACCAATGAGATCAGATTCAAGGGTTTGATTCCCAGCGTGGCTAAATAATAATAATAATATTTAGCACCGCGTCTTACTACCCGTTCGGGTTATACGCTTAAGTACTAATTACTCTAATGGATTAGGAATTGGGAGGGATGAATTTAGAGGAAGTGAACCCGCATTTGCGTGGAGGGAGAGTGGAAAACCATTTAGGAAAAACCACCCCCAGTTCACCCGACCGAGATTCGAACCTCGATCTACCCGTCCTCGGCGGTCGAGCTCAACACGACTAGCGCGTTAGTCAACTACGCCACCGAGGCGGGTAGCGTGGCTAAAATAACATACAATTTATATAAATGGTGCCTTCTCTTTTAGTGATTAATAATTAATGCCAGGGACTGGGTGTTATGTCTGTCCCAGAATTAAGTTGTTTTGCAAGTCATCTGCTGAATTAATCATATGGTTTAGAGCAGAGGTTCCCAATTTTTTTTGGCCACGGAACCCTAATTGATCATACTTTTTTTGGCGGAACCCCATTTTGATAATAACAAAAGTGATTGTACCTTGTAGTGTAGTTTGAATATTTTCATGTTTGACATGAAAAGAAAGAATAATTATAAATAAAAAATGATTATTATAAGTATTATAAAACATTTATCGTACAAAAAAAAAGTAACTATTTAATGTGAAGAATGAAATTTTTTCACATATTTACATATAATAGAACTAAAATTAGGCTTAATGTCTGACAATTGAACGCGAAGATCTGAACTCGGAACCCCTTTGACCCTTCCACGGAACCCCAGGGTTCCGCGGAACACCTTTTGGGAAACGCTGGTTTAGAGGATGCATGTTAAATAGGCATACCTACCTACCCTTTATAAGTATATCCTATTTATATCGTATGATAATATATAATAGTAAGAATATAGATAAGTGGTATGACCCAGGATTTTATCCACCAATTTGTGTTGAAGAGGGACCAAACTAAGGAAAAACTGCCAACGCATAAGGAATCATCAAGGGTAATGGACATGTGTACACCTACAGGCTGAGCTCCTTAAAATGTTTGTTTGTAATTTCCTGTATAAAACTAAACTACATGTTTGGAATGAAGTAAAAAAAAAAATTCAAATTAAATTTGTTGGGGTTTTTAACTCTAGCATAGCCTATATAATAAAAACTTATACATTTTGTTTACAATATGAGCGCAGTTTTTTTTATCTGACTTTGAGTACTTGGCATGATCTCATTGATTTAAAGCTATGTAATGTATCAAGTTCATTCATGGATCAAAGGGGCTCAGTGTTATATTTGGCCCCCTTATAAACATATATGCGCACACCTATTGTAATGGGTATGGGTGCTGTTAGAAACTGAGTTGAGGGCAAGGCCGTAGCCAGCCAATAATTTCAGGGGGGTTTGGTGGGCAAATCCCCCAATTACTGGAAGTTAGAAACAAATTCCAAATGATAAACAATTCTAGAAGCTCTCTGAAGTGGTTTTTTTCATGGTAACATAACTCACTAACTGCCAAAGGCTTGGAAAATTTCTAAATATTAAACACTCTTTGAAGCTCTGTGAAGTTTTTTTTATGGTAAAATAACCCCCAAAATGCCGAGGGCTAGGAAAATTTCAAAATATTTAACACCTCTCAAAGCTCTCTGAAGTGCTTTTCATGGTAACACAGCCCCCTAATTGAACCATAAATAAAGCCATATACATTCTGTTCATAAAATTTCGCAGGGGGTTTGAACCCCCAAAACCCCCCCCTGGCTACGGCCTTGGTTGAGGGGGTCTTTTTTGATTAATTTTACTCAAGTTATTTTTAGCAGCAGTCCCACATTGACTTCGAGGGGGGGGAGGGTTGTCCCAGGTAGAATAACCCTCTATTTTAAATGTGAGATATTTAAACATAGAAGTGTAAAACATCACAGAACACATTGTTGCCACATACCCATTTAATAGTTTGAGGTGAAGTAGAACATTGTGCTATGTAAAGGACAAGTCATCAATTAATGATATAAGTCACTCTTAACACAAGTAGGTTCCCTCTTAGGTGCTGGCATGTGCCCCACACTACCACACTAGACTTTACAATAATGGGGTTTTTTACTACAAGGATATTATAGCCCATAGAGTAATAAAAAAAAGAATTCTACAAGAAACATAAACATAGAGTAGATCTCAACTAATTAGGAGTTAGGCTAGTCCATATAGTCCAAAATCTGAATAATTGTTGATCTTATAGAGAGAAAAAAAAAAAGATTTCACACTAAAAGACTATTTAAAATATAGTACAATACTAAAATTTAAAAGTATAAGACAAATGTACCATTAAGTACTCACATAATTCATGGTATGACCTTATACCATATAAAACAAATTATATGTTTTTATTATGCAACATAAAATAAAATCTTCAAACTTCTTAAAAGCAATTACATACCATAGATAAAACACTGAAAAGTTAGGAAAAAGTGATTAAAAATTACTTTGTCTGAATTTAACGAAAACCACTGCTTTGATACAAATCCGGATCCAGATCTGGATAATCAAGGTACTACTGTAGGCCTATAATATAAAAAGTACAGTAGTCAACGAAACATGGCCATCTTTTACAGCTAGTTAGTAGGTGTTAGATGTTTTAGTTAGGTACTTTTTTCTAAAATGATAATGTTTTGAGATTTTTTATGCACCGCATCTTACTAGCTATCTGAACTATTCATACTTGATTACATTAATAGGGTAGTGATTGATAAGAAAGTTAAAATTTAGAGAAATAATTGTACTCATATGCGTGTTGAAGACTAGTGGGAAACCATTTAAGAAAAAAAACTAATCAGTACACCCGGTAGGATTCAAACCCCTAGACATCGGCAATTCAGACAAGATAAGGTTGACGCCTTATCCCACGTTCCCTCTGGTGCAAGTCATGTCAGTCATTTACGGTCCATCATTATATCAAACCCATTGTTTGATATCTGAGTGATAACATTTTAATTTAACCGTGTAGTCAAATTACAACATAATGTGCAAAAGATAACCCTCCCCCTCCTCTTAACCACCTTCCTCTACACGAAGAGCTTGGTTGCACAATGTGCTCTATTAGCAAAAGAGTTAACATTGGGAAATAATTTTCTTTCCCTATTTCTAATAGGGTATCACTAATAATGATAGTATTTATACTATAATGCTTTAATTTATTTAAAGTTTATTTATCTAGCTCAGCAATATTATTAGTAAGAATATTACAAGTATCTATTCCACAGAATTATTTATAATGATAGATCACAGTATCTCGTAACCAAAACCAACTATATACTATGATTTTTAAATTTATTTATTTATTTATTCCGTCTGCACAAAAGCCCTGGATAGCAACACAAATGCTTCAGAAAATGGAAGAAAGTAGGAAACGAAGAAGAAGAAGAATATATTAGGCTAAACAACGAGCTAAGGAGAGAAACAGATTAAGTAAAAAAATTAATTCTGGGAGCTGAAGGAGGAGGACAATTGGTGGTCTAAGTTTAATGACAAAAGGAATGGACCTGTCGTAGGACAGAACACATAATAATAATAATTATAATGATGATAGTAATAATAACAATAATAATACCATAATTAATCCCAAGAGCCTTGGCTCGATTTGGTATGGCACAAAGTACTTGGTTGTGGAGGTAATTTGGATTTTACTAGAATATTACAATACATATTAAAATTTTGACTTAATAGCTTGTCAATTCAATTGGTTAAAGATTAGGCCTATATAAAATATATATATTAACAATTGGTTATTAAATGTAACTGCAGTTGGCACATAATACAAAGATTGAAGGTAATATATTTACATAAGTAAGAAATTTGATTAAATAAATAAATGATTAGTTTACTCTTATTAGGGTTATGAATTATTACAATATAACAGCTCCACAAGCATTGAGTTAATGTTTTCTAAATTATGCATATTTAAGAAGTTTTATTTTCCTAGGTATATTATTGTATTGCTTAGGGCTTGTTTGATGAAGAGGAGGATTTTTTAATGCCTACACTACGAATTACATACCATAAAATAATATAAATAGATAAAACAGTTTTTTTATTCTTCACAAAATTGATCAAAATCCATTACTTTTTACAACAATCGAAACTAGTTGGGGCCTACATCACACCTTTACTAGGTTTCAAAACTTACCAGCAGCAACTTTTACACTCCAAATGTACCAAATCAAAAAAATAACAAAATAAATTACTAAAGTAACACTTTCAACTTAGGTAAAAAGGTCCAGGTGGTAAACATATGCCAAAAGGTGGCCTTACAACATATCAGGTACATTACTTATTAGCTATAAGTTAATCTTTTCATACATTAATAATGATTTTATTTCACGTGTTATAATTTAAAAGTATTTCATTTATGGGTACAGTCCAAACAGATACTAAGGTGTACTGCTAGAAAAAAAAAACACAATTGGGTGAAAAATACCCAATTATTGACAAACTTTGGGACCATAAGCACTGATGCTGCTTGTTTCACTCTTTTATGTGTTGTACTAACTGTCCAAGCTACCCCCAACTTTAATGATAAAATTATACAGAATGGGGAGGGTGTATTTTAAGGAAATTCACCAGAATTTGAGAGGTTATAAAGGATAAGGAACCATATAAAGAAAACAAATATTGATTTTAACATTATTTTCGTTCATCATAATTGTTATTCATGGCAGTAATGGATGTAATGATGTGAGAGGTGTTAGGAAGAGTAGGGGAAGAAAACATGAAAGCAATGGTATTTGCAGACGACCTAATGGTTTGGGGATACTAGGAGCTAGGAGTGCAGGAACAGTGGGATGTATGGAATGACGTGGTAGCATAATATGGAATGAAGTTTAATGTAAAGAAGCGCGAATTGGTGATTACAACATGGAAGGAAAATAGGCACAAAGGGGGAGTAATATTAGTGGGAAAGAAACTTAAGAAAGTGGAAAGCTTCAAGTACTTGGAAAGTGTGGTGGAGGAAATGAAAGAGTAATTGGAGGGAGAGGGAGTCAAGCTGAGGCCTTTTACAAAAGCATTAGAAGTCTGGTCTGAACTATGTCTATGAAGATGTGCCGCAGAAGTGCAAAGGAGTGATTCACACGGCATCATGTCGGGCAGTATTGCAGTATGCGTCAGAATCCTGGGTGATGAAGGAAAGGGATATGAGCAGGATACAGGTATGGGAGATCAAATTTCTGAGTAGGCTGGGAGTGATAAGCATTGACAGGGTGAAGAATTAAAGGGTGAGACATGTGATTAAGGTTGTGTGGACATGTGAAAAGAGAGGAAGATTCCAAGGAGGATGCTCGAAATTGAGGTGGAGGGTATGAGGCCATATAAAAAAAGATCCAGGGACAGGTGAATAAAGGGAGTGTTGAGGAGTGTGGAGAGGAGCGTAATGGGCCGGCGTGGAGGAAGAAAGGTGGTGGGAGGACAAGTAAATGGAGAGGCTTATGTTACAGACAAAACTCTGCCAGTGTCGGGAAAATATTGATGATGATGAATAAGGTATAGGCCTATTTTAAATAGGCCTATAGCTTGATTGTATTAAGGATTATGTATTTAATCAAAAAACAAATTGAATAAATGCTTGAGTTCTGATGAATATTTAAATTCTGAAGTTTTGCAGATTCTAAAGTTGAATCTTTCACATGTTTTTTGAGTAATGACACATACTCTCATTGGACAGAAGGTTTATAACAAAACAATTCAAAATTGCATTTTAAATTACAATAAACATTCATTGGCAATTGACAGGTCAATTATGTGATTATTGGTTTCTTGGATCAGACAATATTTAACTTACTAATAAGACCAATAAAATACCTCATTCACATTCTAACATATTGGTTAACACTTCCTTCTGTATTATACATCTGTGACAATGTTGCAGAAAAACAATTGAAGCTCTATAGCCTATAAATGTCCAACTCAAATTGATTTAACCTTAATTGCTTTAAAAATGGAAAATATTGTAGTTTTGTTAGCTAGGGCTTATTAATAATAAATAAAAATATACATATAATATTATTTAAATATATAAAAACTAATTATAATTTTAAAACATGGGTCTTTAGTGAATTACATGTTGTGGTTTTTAAATTACCCCTAAAGTAACCTAACTTTAAGCTTTAGTTTGTTATGTGCGACATTATTTTTGTCTAAAGGGCCCTACAGACGATCCGATCTGGTTGACTCGAAAGTCGGCCTGACCAAATCAGGTGCTACCTACAGATCATCAGTGTTTTTTTATCTCTCTAAAAGACACACGCATCATGCCTCCTATATTATCCAAACAACAAAAAGTTGGGATCATACTAATAGCATTGTTGGAAATTAATTCCAGAAAAAGAAAAAGGTGGGCCAAAAAATGGCTAATTGAATGGAAAAAATTCAGTCAAATGATGTTACTACATACACAATACTACTCATGTTCGTATTTGTAGTAGGCCTACAACTGACACGCTGAATTACCCGACAACGCTACATATGATACGATTTGGTCAGACGGTCGTGCGATTGGACGTACTAGCCACCCGACATCACCCCGACATGAAATAGGAAAATTTTTGTCGGGCGACACACCTACACACAACCAGCTATCGCACCTGATCTGACCAAATCAGCCCGACCACCTGAGAAAATCGTGTCGTATGTAGGGCCCTTTTTACAGTAACCCAATAAGCACAACTTTTAAATATATAGTGTTTATAATGTGTTCATTTTGTTTAATATTTTTAATATTTTGTATTTACATAGTAATAAACTTTTTTTATATTAACTTGGGTAAAAGTGTTCTAAGCCCCAAGGCCCCAAGGCTTAGTTTTTTATTAGTATCCATTGCAGATGTTAGGTCTACTAAAAACGTATAACCAGGCCTCAGATAATTAGTTTACCATTTGACTGAATACTACATATATACATATAATATACATTATTTGATTAGATTTTTGTTTATAAGAATATTTTCAGGAATTATGAGTTTAAAAAGTGTAAATACTTAATACTATACTAATAGTCTCAACAGCCATACATTTGTCTATAGTTCTTATTTTCACATATAATTAACATTAAAAGACGTAATTATTATAAATCATTGAATCAACGAAAAAAAAACCTTCCATCAGTTATAGTCATAAATATTTCCTTTAACCAACTTGATGCAGGCCGCAGATCCTGATACGTTTTTTTATATTGATTTTTTCGATGTGGTCAAGGTCATATTCAAACATTGCGGGTATACCTTTTAAACGATCATTCTGATTGGTGGATTTGGAGAGCTCAGAATGGTATTGTACGCAGGTTTCGCGCGCAAACATCTTCGCGCTCGCTAGAGGCGCCACTTTGCCAGCAGCCATTAAAGAAAAATAACCAATCAGCCATGTTTAATTTCTAGTGGGGTGTGTTGGGTCTTGAATGGGGTGGTGCAACATCCCTTCAAAACATGCTTAAAGGTAAATATATCACTTGTATTTTTCGATTGTATTACGACTTATTTTATTTACTAGGCTATTGTGGTTAAATTTTTATACCCGCGACTTGTTCTCGAAGTTGAGATCTAATTTTACGCTTTGAAAACGATTTCGTAACCATTTGTGCGTGTGACTCAGTGCAAAGAATAGTTGAGCTTACACGCCTCGCTAAGATCCTGATGTGACTGATACTTTGACGGCACGGAGATCATGATTTTTAGGTTTTTGTGACCCTGTAATTGGTTTTAAATGTTTTTCTTGACTTTTAGGGCATAGCTTCCAGACATGCATGGCTATTGACCTTTCCGTGAGCATAGCCTTTTCTGCTTAAATACTAAAATCAAAGTAATTTTTTTATGAAATTAGTTAAGCCTCTTGTGTGTTTAAACTTTTTACCTTTCCGATATCTGTTTGAAAAGCTGTCAACTTGCATAGTGTTTAATCCCTTATACTAGTAAAAATTAATTACGTTTTTCACGCGTCCTTGGACTTAAACATGACATAGTTAAGTGGTTAAACTTATTTTTACAATTCATGTAAGCAATATTATCCTGATTTGCAATACCATATTTTAAGAAACTAAAATTTTAAGACTTATCCGGCTGGAGGCTTATTCTAATAAACATAAGCTTTAAATTTTTTTAGTAATGTTACATAAGCTTTCCAAGGTAATCTCATATTTGAGTCTAGTGGAAAGGCGACCATTTCCTGTCATGTGCCAAAGTTAAAGCATATTTATCACATGTGTACTAATTACAACTTGTTTACTTAACCAAATTCATGACAAGCATCAAATTAAAAGTGATAACTAAGAACATTTTGATCTAGATATACAATTTTGAATATTGGAAATATCCTATTTTTATCATTTATTAATATTTTTAAGGCAACTTCTACATAATAGGCTATGCTACATAGAGTAGGCTATATAAAGTATATTTTCTTTGTTTTATTACAAAACTAGCTGATATGCTACTTGCAACTTTGTTTTTTTAAGAAAATAAAATAACCCAAGTAAAAAGTAACCTAATCTCAAATTAATTTAAATAATAATGGTTTATTGAGTTTACATTTTGCGACTAAATGTGAAAAATAGGCAGACTAACTAAAATATAATGTTAAAATAGGAATATTATCAAAATCTTTGCTTAAAAGTGATCATTAGAGAAGTAAAATGATATAGCCTAATATACCTACCTACATCATTAATTAAAAAAAAGTATCAAAATTCAACAAAATGCATTTAAATAAAATTACCGTATGGACTATTATAGATACATATTGGTTCTTGTAATTACCTGCCATATTTCAATTTTCCACTGTACTAAGCAACAAATTTTTTCTAATTGATAATGAAATTTTGAATGCTTATTTTTTTTGTAAACAATTTTCAATATATTAAACCACACCAAAAAGAATTTTCCTCTAAATTTTGAACTTGAAGTGCCCATTTTCTCCCCAATTCACTGACCCTTAATTTAAAACTAATGAATATCAGCTGGTTATTTTGGGTTGTCCCTCTACATATACAATGCCTTAAGTTTTAGGGACACAGAGGAAATACGTTAAAAAATAAATTTTCCTTTACTAATCTTAACCTATATTTAGCCCTATTATAAAACTTTAAAACAAATAAAAAATATATATTTAGTACATATTTATTTAGGCTAGTAGGAAGTTGGGCCAATTTTGTCCTTCCAGTATTCATTCACTCTCTTCAGCAGTGAGTCTATCATATTATTAATGCACCTTTTCTTAGTAACCTGCTTCCACAGCACCGCAAGATGAAGTTTGAGTTCTGGCTTGCTCCTTGGTTTATTCTTGGCAAGTTCGACTGCCATCCAGACCCCCCCACCCCTTTTAAAAATTCTCTATAGTTTTTCTCATTTTCACAAATTGAGATAAAGAAAATCTTTACTTCTAAAAACAATGCACTTTTAAAGCAGCTGATATCCAAAGAATGGAAACAGCTGATTCTAGGAGTGGCAGCACACTTTTTGAAATAGCTGTTGGTATGACTGACAATCAGATAAGGTATGGCACAGTTTTCCATTTAAAAACAATTATTAGATCTAGTTCCTTTTTTAGGCTTAATTTGGCAGAAAATAGTGAATTTCTCATTTATTCCTAGCTAACCTCTCATAATGCTCACAGGCGGGGCTGTTAATATCTCTTTGTCAAATTCAAAGTAGGTTTGGAGAAAAATACATTTTTCCTTAAAATAATAGGCTATTTTTACACGTTTCCAAAAACTGAAAACTTCCTATTTCCAGAACCAAAAAAAGATAGCTATCTGCAGCTATTTCTTAGGGACTCCATTTTCAAAGCTCTATCACTTAGGTGGTGAAACATTTTAAATGTTTGAAGAAGTTTAAGGACAGGACAAGCAAATATGGCTTTTAGTGCGGTCTTTAAACTTATGAAAGGTGCTGTAAGTAAAATTTCAATTTTCTAACATACGAGAAGTGTTTAATACATGTTTTGGAAATAGAGAGAGAGAAAAACCCACCCATTTTAGTCCCAATAAAAATGTGAAATTATCATACTTGTTGATTATTTGGAGTGGTCCCTTTACCTTCTGGTCGAAATTAAGTTTAAGAAGTGGTTGGTTTTAGTTTCGAACCTACCCTCCCCCAGTTTTCCAACTCTGACTTTGAAGTTTTTACATTTTGTTACTATAATAGATTATCTGAAGTAGTAGCTATGCGTGCATGCCACATTTAAATTTCCTACCTCATCAACAAAGATTTGTTTATTTATCGTCCACAATATTTCACAAGAGGCCTAACTATTTTGAATTTTCCATTTATTAAACTTTTGTGGTTGTATGGAGTGGGGTGTATCTGCTTGTCCCTATGTGTATGTAAATATTTCTATTCTCTACCCTGTGGAAAGTGTCCTATTCTATTAGTGTCTTCGCTATGAAATAAAATAAATAAAAATGTGTTTGGAGTAGCTCTAATACCTGCCTGACAAATTTCAATTTCCCGGAGACCTATTTTGAAATTTCCCATTTATAGACCATTCTAGTGGTATGGTTTGATCCCTTTATCTGCTGGCCCCCTACATACATCTAAATAAATATTCACATGTTCTACTAATGCTAGATGGGAAGTGTTGTAATTTCATCCATTATTTTGGTAGGGACTTTACCTCTTCTCGTTTTCAGATACTTAATTTTGAAGAAAAAAAAAATTTTTAGGTTGTTTGGGGTGACTCTTAATAAACCTTCCTGACAAATTTAAAGCCTCTAATCCATTAAGTACCTACGGAAGTCTTTTTATGAGAGTTTTAGAAATATTGAAAACCTCACATACACACTCAACCCACCCCTATTTCACCAACCCCCAATTTAATATATTTAGATATTTGGAGTACTCCTAATACATTCCTGGCAAATTTTAATTTTCAATCTCACCTAAAAGTATGGTTTTGTGTTAATACACCCCCCAACCCCAACCCCCACTTGTACCCAGAGTCTCAAATTAAAATTTTCATTTATCTGACTTTTGATTATTTGGAGTAGTGGTCCCTTAAACTTCCTGCCAAGTTTAAGTTTTATACCACCCTTGTAAGTAGGCCAGTTGGTTTCGAAAGTTTTGGACCTCCTCTTCCACATTTCACCAACTCCAACTTGGAAAGGTTAAATTTTAACTAAGACTTGTTTGATTATTTGGAGTGTTACTTCTACCTGCCTGCCAAGTTTTATTGATCTACGTTCTATAATTATTTTTTTAATAGACCCCCAAATTCCCGATGCTCCATTTTAGATTTTTCTGGTTATTTGCTTGCCAAATTCAGATTTCTAGAATATTTAGAATTGCAATTCACATGGAAGGAAGGACAACACCTTTTCCTTCATACCGGGTTTTCATTTGAAAACTTTCCACCAATATATCTCGAAACAACACATTGCAGGAAACAAAAGTTTAATCAAAAATTGTTTGGTTTTGAGGGGAAGTAAGGTGATAAGGCTGGTATGAACTTGGGTAGTGTTGTTAAGGTGACGTTAAGGTCGCTTTGATTTTTTTAAACGAGAGACCCTATTTATAATACATATTCTTGTAGTTCTCTTTGTGACATTTTCCAAATGGTGTTTTTAAGCTTTTCAAAGTAAAAGATACCACTAGAAATGAGCCTCACAAGTTTCTCATTCGCCGGCACCGGTCGCGGCATTAAAATTAGGCCTATTCAAACATAACTCGGGAAGGTACAAGTATTTGTGTGTCTCAAACAAAACATTGATTTCGCTATCAATACCAGTTACAAATCCACTAGGCTATTTGTCTCGTTTGCTTTCTACTTTTAACATCTACAGTGGCGGCGCATGATAGTTATTTTTGGTGGGGCTAGGTCAAAACTTACTGGTAATGATTTTTACTATCTCTTGACATCTTGGTGACCTGGTGGTCTAGGGGTAAGGTGTCAGACTTCTGTACTGAGGGTCCGGGGTTCAATCCTCGGTCCCGGCACAGATTTATCTGATTGCCAAACCCTTCCTTCACCTCTGACAAGATGTGTATTAATCACAACTTGTGAATGTGAGGAATGCCAGGCCTCTACCGTGGTTCGGATTCCACGTTAAACTGTAGGTCCTCCATTTCATCTCACAATCACCCTACCATTGCACATTAGCGTAAGTGCGTATAACCCGAACGGGTAGTAAGACGCGGTGCTAATAATAATAATAATCTTGACATCTTGGAGAGAAAGTATTGTGATCATCAAAAAAATCGAACTTGAGATTTTGATAAATGTTGATGTTTCATGACCCCCCTGAAACAATATAAGTTGGGTTTCACAATGCCATCTGTTTGTAGGCCAACCTTGGGCTAGAACCCAAACTATTCTACCAATTTGGCTGAAACTTATCTTCAGGTCTTTGGCTCGTATGCAAGACCGATGCTAAGCATGGCCAAAGTACAAGCAAAGTATAAGATGTGTGCTAAAACTATCGATGATGCAATATCCTAGTCTCGCCAAAGTCTGGTCCTGCGCTTGCTTTGGCTGTACTTTGCCTGTTTTTTCACGATATTGCCACAATATGGCGCTGCACACATATATAATCGAGACTGCTGTTTTCACGACAATAGTAGCGGGTCTAGATCGTCTAGATGTTCCCTTTTTTGACATTCTCGACAAGTTTGTGGAGGAAGAAGATCATGAAGTGGTGAGAATTCCTCGGAGGCATGTAAGGGATTTAAAGAATCCTTTTCATGCTTAATCTGACGATGAATTTAGTCAATTATTGTTGCTTTTTTTTTAAAACTTTCTTCGTGATATACAAGCTTCTAATTCACCACAGTGAATTAAGACTAAGCAAAATTAGTATCAAAAGTTTAAATTTTAAATATTACAAAGATTTCAAAGAGCTTAAAGAGCCTCTTTGAAATGATTTACACCGCGTCAAATTCACACCTGTGAATACAGACAAAACAGTTTTAAATTCAGAGTTTAAATTTAAATATCGCACCAGATATTTTCTTAAAGTTTAAACTCCTAAATATATTACAAGATCATATGAACCTCTTTTAAATGGTTTACAACGCGTCCGATTCACACCTGTGAATACAGACAGAATAGTTTTAAATTTAAAGTAAATATTCCACCAGACATTTACGTAAAGCACAAAGGTTTGACTTCCCGACTAAACTCAAACCTTCGTGGGACCATTTAACCTTGTCACTTTTAAAGAATTAACTAAGATTCCCACATAAATTTCTAAATAGACAAACAAAGTTATGTTATAAAACTTATAATTTTGCCTAAATGAATCTGTGAATATTAAAGTCAAACTATGTAATCAAAAATAAGCTAATTTAATATTAACATCCAAGAAAAGAAGTCTAACTAAATACCTAATAAAAGAAACAGCCAATTTAGAGAATTTAAATTATTACTGATAACCACAAAAGCAAAAAAATTAGTATTTTACCTAAATATTGCAAACATAAAAAGAATCAAGAAATGTGGTTACCTATTTAAAACCAAGAGAATAAAAAGATTCTAGCGCCCATGTGGTGACAGGAAACATTAAGCGCTCCATAACAAAAATTATGTTTTTAAATTTGAAGTTTTAACAAAACATTACCTATGCCTACACTGACAGATTTCCATTACAAACTAAATCAAAGTATTTAAGAAAATCAAAACCCATCGCAGCAATATGACATTTAATAAGATACAAAGGTATTATTATCAGACATCCTGGCTAGATACAATCCTAGTCCTAAGAGGACTTCTCGTGGAAGTGGTTGTTGGATAGTGGTCGTTGATTTCTTCTTTGTTCCCTCGTTATATAGGTCCAGTTGCAAGGAAGGAAGGTGGGAGTTGTCCTTTGTTATTACGTCATTTTCTAACATCAGGTTAGAAGGATGCTTGTTGTTATCACGTACACCAGGTTCTTGTTTGTCTTGAATTCAACCGTCGCATTAGATTCATTTTCATAACATCAACTCCAAGACGCCGGCGCGCAGAGATAGAACTATATTTGTTAGGTCACGTAGGCCAGCCAGGTGTCCAACAACATGAGTAGTCTTGTCTAGTACAGCACTGGCCAATCAGCCTCACTTCATTGTAACATCAGGAAGCGTGTTTTGGACTTCTCTCCATTCTAGCATTCGTGTGAACAGGATGAACTTGCAAGTTGCTCTACTCCTGT
This sequence comes from Timema podura, assembly GCA_033556935.1. Lineage (NCBI taxonomy): Eukaryota > Metazoa > Arthropoda > Insecta > Phasmatodea > Timematidae > Timema > Timema podura. The sequence goes on from JAVRXN010000008.1 coordinate 19,390,699, forward strand.
CGACATTAGCGTGAGTAGAACGCCTATATTTGACCTAGTAAGATCGTGATGTTTAATAATGCTGGATGTCTATGAGTACAGGATTACTTTGGGTAGTATTTCTATTGCTGGATGTCTATGAATATTAGCTTCTTTAGGGGTGTATAGTATTTCTATTGCAGAATGTCTATGAATATTAGCTTCTTTAGGGGTGGGTAGTAACATTGTCATATTAGCAGTATACGCTAATGTTACACATAGGGTGAATCAGTTCAGAGCCATAAGGTACTTGATTTTTGCCTCTACGAGGAAAGTTTTTTTAATACAAGACTTTGTTTACTTTCTTCTTCCTCCCTCTGCCCCGTTTTTGCCAGAATACTCGAAATTTTCATTCTCTCAACAATCCCTTCTCCTTACTGAGGCTTACTCACCCAAAAGTAGCAACAAAGCAACAAAATTAATAATCTCTCTGTCGATCTGTCCACTGATAGCTTGGAATACAGAATGGGATAAAGGAGGGCATGTCATTAGTATTATTATTAGCACCGCGTCTTACTACCTGTTTTGGTTATACGCACTTATGCTAATGTGCAATAGTAGGTTGATTGTGAGATGAAATGAGGAACTACAGTTTAACTGGAATCCGAACCACGGTGGAGGCCTGGCATTCCTCACATTCACAAGTTGTGATTAATACACGTCTTGTCAGAGATGAAGGTTCATTAGTCAACAAAGAGGAGAGTCATTGATATGCATCACCCTGGGCACCCGGTTTTTGAAAGCGCCCATAGTTTGTGCTAAGTTAGTACTATTAGTGTTCACTTTTCATCGTTAGTGCTGTAAATTTAAGGCACTAATTCACTATTCCTTATGGGTGGCTAGGAAGATATCTCCTTGGCCACCTGGTACATAATATAATAGAGAAATCCATATTTCTTTTTAAATGCCCATCTTAATATTGTAAGCATAAGTGTTTTAATTTCTCAATAACTAGAAGTTTGCCTTGTCTTATTTTGTTCACATTAAATGGTAAATTAATGATCTGGGGTTTGGGTGTTAGGTTTTTCCTATTATTATTTTGGTTTTAACCACAAGAAACTATTTAACTATTTTAATAACTTTAAAAAATAACTCAAACTTAGTACCTATTTAAAAAAACCACCACACTTTCACGACTTACCTAGTACATGAGCTTTCTCCCAAATGGTATGGTCGGGTGATACCAACCAGCCTAATAGCTGGGTGTGAATGAGTGCTCTCCAGGTGGATGGAAAACACATCAGGACCAACCTTTGAGTTGTAGATTCACACTATGAAGAAATTTAACTTGGAATTCTATTCAATCTAAAGAGTCCCAGGTTCAATTCCCAGCAGGCCAGAAAAATTTACCATTGGTGAAATGTGTGTTTCTCCTTTCACAATGATTAATTAACGCCCAAGTGGCTGTGTGCTATTAGACACACTCTAGACACATTAACATCTATTTAGATACACATCTAGACACATAGACATCTATTAGATATTAGTTAATTAAAGCTGTGTGCTTAAATAATAATTTAGTTCAGAAAGTGCACATTAAATGTCAAACAAAAAAGTCATTTACTTACTGGTATTTTAATTTGTTTAAGTCCCTAATTTATATTTGTGTGGTTTTATAAAGTTATAAAAATATGTGCATAAAATTTATTTAAAAAAATACCATAACTAAATACATATTCAACATTTTACTTAAATCTGACTATAGGAAAATTAACATTTTTTAAAAAATAATTTTATTAATTTTGATATTTTAAAGGCTTGGTACACTTCATGAGGGTGTATCCACAAATATGTCGGAGGGAAAAGGGAGGCAACTAATCATTACTAAACCGATCACTCTGAGAGGGATGGATCCCTACTCTCTCAGATTTTTCATAGTGTGTACGAAAATATTGTCATTCCTACATTTACAATTTCATGTACTCTTTGATTAGTGTATAATTTTTTTGCATAATAGCCTTGTCAATATATAAACTTAAAAGTTATAATTGTAGTCGAGGCACTCCATACAATATAAGGTATGTACATTAATAATAGGCCTCCCCAGAAAGAGAGGCGACATGTCCCCCTTACCTACCATTTCATTTGGTAGCTACACCTCAAATCTTCCACTAATTTAAGTAAATTTTTCTTTTCAGTTTCAGAATGGGATGGTGTCCAAACCTCCTAATGCTGTATCAGCAATAACTGAAGAATGGAGCTTTTAATTTTTCTTATAATCCTATAACAACATTTTTAAGTGTATCTTATAGATAATATAAGGACAAGGGAGGAGTTCTCAACAATAAACATTAATACGTTTCAAAATTCAATACATGCTATATAATATATATTTTTAAAAATTAGCTACAAAATAAAGAACTCTGAAATAATTTAATTCCCACAACTCTACCCCTTACCCGCTCGTGACTTTAATTGACCCTTGGCTTGTAAACTAGATGGCACTAGTTGAGGCCTGTGTAGCTTTTAGTTGCCACAACATAAAAGCCAACAAAGACACTTGTGGACATGAAGAGTAAACATAAGGCTCAGAAGACGACCAGGCAGCTTGACATCGTTACCTCCCGTGAACTCGGCTCGCCCTTCGCTTCCTAGAATAATGAGGTTAGTCAAAATGTATTTTGTTTGGGCCCATTTTAGTCTTGTTGAATTCCTAGTAATATTGAGATATAAATAAACATTGAAAATTTGGGGGGAAATGGAACTATCAGAAATATTTTATTTCTTCCAAATTTACTGTAACGGCAAGTCTTAGGAAAAATTGTACAATGATTTAATCATGATTGTTGTGATCAATAACTTAATAGGACTTTCCTAAGGCTGGGTCTGAGAAATTTTTCTTTACTTATCTTCAACCTTTATTTTTTTAACTTTCTTATTTACATAAGTACAGCAGAACCCTGATTTTTCAGACTCCTATAACAGCAGTGGTTTTCATTAAATTCGGACAAAATAATTTTTTAACCTGTTAAATTTTTCAACCTGTTAAATTTTTCAACCTGTTAAATTTTTCTAATTTCAAAGGTTTGTGTATGGTGTAACTGTTTTTAAGACGTTCGAAGATTAATGATTATGTTGTGTTGTAGGCCAATGATAAATACATATGTAATTTGTTTTATATGTGTTGTAAGTACATACGTTATGTTTTTTAGTATACTAGGTTTTCAATACAGTTTTTAACTGTGAAATCCTTTGTTTTTTACTTTCTCTCTGCACCTTGGAGAGAAAGTATTGTGATAGTAAAAAAAATCTAACTTAAGATTTTGATAAATGTTGACGTTTCATGACCCCCTGAAAAAAAAAAGTTGTTTTTGCAATGCCATCTGTCTGTTCGTCTATCTCTCTATACCTCTGGCTAGAGCCAAAACTATTTTATCTATTGGGCTGAAACTTGGTATATGGGGTTTTCATAAGGTCCCCCCCGAGGGGTTTTTGGAATTAGATTTCCAGCCCTAAATTTAAGGCTAGTTAACTGAAAGGCAAAAAAGAGAAAAAAGATTATTTTCTCGAAATTTGCATTAACGATTTTGATTGAATTTTATATCTAAACACTATTCTTCATTATAAACAAGATGGCAATTCTCATTTTCTCATAAAATGAATTTAAGGGTACTTAACATAGGATTTTTGTTTTATAAATTCATCATTTCTCCGCAGTTCTTAGAAATATTAAATAACTTATTGATGAAATTTTGAAATATCTTTTTATAAATAGGTGTCCAGCAACCTGAAAAACTTGGAAGACAGAGAATTTGCTTGGTCAGGGAAAAATCGTGGAATAGTAATGGAATTTGATCAAATTTCTGGAATTTTTTCATAGTCACTAAAATAATATGAAACTTTAATTCATAAAAGTCAAAAAAATAATTTCTCTTCCAGTTAAAACTCATCACAAATGTCTTTAAGCACGGTTTACCATTCGTCTTTATAACAAAAATTGAGTCATGGTTATATAGTCATAGAGTAATACAACTTCAGAATGTGTGTGCGTTTAAAATATTAATACATTAAATTGGATACTAAGAAAATAATGTTTGAATACACAGTGACTGGAGAATTTGGACATTGGCTCTGGAAAACCTGGAAAAGGTGAGGAAATTTAAAATATAATTTTGCTGGACACTCTGGAAAACCAATAATTTCTGAGCCATAAGCAAATATATATACTTATTAATTCAGGTCTTTGAAAATGAATTTGATTCTTTTGCTCTTTGGTGGACAAAGATATTAATCTTTTCTCAATTTTTCTGGAACATTCTTCCTATTCCCTTATGCCATGGAATAACAGTGTATATTATTTCATTTATGATCATTGGTGTAGTGTTTCTACAACAATGTATAGCCCTATTTCGTTACACAAATCTTAAAAGAGTTTTTAATAAATGTCTATATTAGAAATTGAGAGAGTCTGTGCGGTGCGCTGTACCATTTATTTTTCGATAAGCTAAATTATCTGGATTTTAGGTTACAAGAACTAACCTACGTCCTAGTTAGTCCGGATGATCGGGGTTCTCCTGCATATTATTTTTATATACAAACCAAGCCTATCAAATAGTGGTTAATTGGCAGGGGTGCTAAGTTATGCTCGCATACTTGTTTTACTCACACCAACTTAGTATGGACATACCATTTTACTACCCCATATAAGAAAACGTTCTACGGCGATATTTAGCACAAGATTATTAACTTAATTTAAAGGGTAAGTATTGAGGTTGGCTCTTAGGGATAGTGCACCCACATTTGTGTGGAGAGTAAAGTATAAAACCACAACAAATCAAATATAAAAAACAACCAACAGTTTTCCTGGCTGAGACTTTAACCTTTACCTTCATGTTGCCGCTGATGTTCCAGTCTATTGCGCGGCCAGTGCATAGCCATAATTGTGGTACTTCTATATAAGTATGCAATAATATGCAAACAAAATAAGTTTCCCAAAATGTTAAAATAAATAAATTTAATAAAAATTTAAAAAAGAAAACATTCTGATTGTTGATGCTATGCTGCTTTATTTGCATCTGAGATCATAGCTGGGGCATCTGGGCTGCAACACATGCATTCAGATATTGTGGCAGACTCTCACAGGTAACATAAATGTTGTCTGAAATGTGATATGATCAGCAAACACTATCCATGAAGAACCAGAATTGACATACTTAAGTAACCTGTAAAACCCACCAAAGGTTGAAGGCCAGAAAAGGGCTTGGCCGCATGCAGTTACTATATTTGTAAGATTTCCCAGAAACATTGTAATCTCCAATTTCTACTACCACCCCCTCAGCCATGCCATGACTTTTTTGTTTCGGTTTTATGTTTTGTCAAATGCTTGGTCTTAAACATCAGATGGCAGTTTGAGATTAACAGTAGTGGTCTATAGGAAAATTGTACACTTTTTTGTGTTTTTAAATGTCGGTTCAGGGATAAAAGAGTGTTTAGAGAGTGTAAGGAGGGGGATAGCCATTTAACATTTGGACAGTGTGGCAAAACCTGTATCACTTAACCCTATCTGAATTTAACCTTCCCAGCAAAGAACCCTATTCATCGCATGAAAAACTTCCAGGTATGTCTGCTGTCTATGTAAATCTCACTTAAGAGTAGTTTTCTATTTCGATGTAAAACCTGAACAGGTAGTAAGACATGGTGCTAAAAAAAGTTCCTCTATCAGTTATTGTGAGATTTCCTTTCCAACGGTTTTTCCCAGAGACTTCTTTGTAGATCTTGATAAAGCCTGGTTCCCATTACTGTATATTAATTTAGTTTAATGTCCAGTGCATTGGAAAATAGTCTGCACTAATATGTTAATTAATTACTTACAACTTACTACACGATTCGGCTATACACATATTTACTAATTACACAAAGGTGTCAAGGCTGAGGAAGTTTGAATAAAGAGGAAATTTATCCCCATTTGCATGACACTTTTGACCATTATTCTTTTATTTTATGTATTTGAGGTATTAAACCATTATACTGTATAATGTGAGTGTAAATGAGTGGAGAGGTTATTGATTGCAGTGTTGGGAGAATGGGTAGGTCATTAACAGTATTCTATGTTGTTTGGAGAGTGGGGAGGAGAGTTATTGAGAGTATTACTTGAGGGAAAGGGGATCAGACATTTCCTATACCAAAGGATGGACACGCTTGGAGGAAAGGTGCAGGATCTAAATATGTTTATTGTTTTATGTAATAAATAAACCTGTTCTATTTGAAAACCATTGCAAAATTTAATACATTCTAATTTACTGAAATTCTTTGACGTTGGCATTTTATAATATGTCACTAAATACGTTATGAATAAACACATTAATCCCTTGAACTTTTATATTAGTATATTCTTTCAGTTTAGAATATTCAGTATATTTTACAAAAAAACAAACAAAAAAAATCTTAAAAATCACTGGGGTTGAATTAAATGCCTGGTTTGTCAATATTAATATTGGAAACAATTATTCAAATATAAATAATTTTTGCAAACCAAAACTCTTAACTTTGCGCAAAAGCTTTTGTTTTTACCATTGTGTATTTAAAATATTAATAAGTGCGAGTAAGTGAGAAATATAGACGACTCATGGCTGTTGCTTGTACCAACTTGGTGTTCTTATGAAACAACATCGCATGGCACTCTAGTGCGGCTACGCAGCTGAACACCTCATTCGCTGCTGTGTTAGACTTTTTGCAGAACACTGCCCAAGCTAACTATTTTAATGACACATGATGTAAGCACTTATTAACAAAAACTAGATTATTTGAATATGTTTGGCTATAGATAAAACATAGACCTTTCTAGAACATACAGAGGTTTAATTTGATATCAACCCGCTTTGGTGGCCGCATGGTCTTAGGCACTACTTTTGCAGTAGACTAGACTTCTGATGACTGGGAGATCGGGGTTCTATTTTTGGTTGGGTCTACTGAGAGTTATTTTTCCAACATTATTTTCCACTCTCCCTCCACACAAATGTGGGTTCACTTTCTATATAACATTCTTAATCCCTAAAACCATTAGTGTAAATTAGTCAATAGGTACCTAGATGAACTTATGTCTAGCACTGGTCGTTTATACAGGTTATACGCTTTATCCAATAATTACTCATTGCAATATACATTTTTGCATTTTAAATTTTTGTGTATTCTCTATTGCAAATGTTGGTAACTTTTTGTATCCCAACAATGTATTTAATAATTGAGGAAAAGGTAAAAAGTCACGCATTGGTTATAAAACATATTTTACCAGGAATTTGCTTAAAACTTTCCATCAAATGCTCAAATGGAAAACAATATTATATCTATTTATGTATGTTGGAATAAAATATAATTCAATATTGGACAAAACAAAAGTGTTAAAAATTTTTGAGATTTAAACTGTAAGTTAAGTAGAAAAACCCAATGGTCCGGTAATAAATTTAGGGTCTAGCTAGAAATTGTTTGATACTATATCAGAAATTATTTTAACGGTTTTTATTGAGTTTAAGCTATTTTTTATTAGAAGCTTACAAGATACATAAATCCAAACACAAAATATCTTTAATTTTGTTTTAAAAAATACAAAACTTATTACCTTTATTATTATTAAAATTTAGTTTAAAAATTCAGGGACCTCTGGTTAAGGTTATCAGAATTTGTTTGAAATACAGATTTTTGGAAATTATAAAACTATGTTAATGTTAAAAAAAATGTAAACTGGCAGATTTGATGTATTGGCAAATATCCAGGATTAGCAGATCATAAAGCACCAGAAGCTGGTATCCATATTTAGAAACTGTTCTCGACCATATTAATATCAATATGTTGGCATCTGTCACAGGATCAGCAGAGCATGAAGTACCCACAATTGGTACCCATGCCCTCAGCTGTTCAGGACTGGTTGGACGAACAACTGGAAGCTCGAGGGATTGATGCCGTGGTCTACACTAGGTACATCCTCAGCCTATTGCAGCGTGACTCGGTCGACCTACCTGACGACACCCTCTCTCTCTCTCCTGGCAAGGGCAAGGTAAATATTGTTTAGATCTTTAAATCAATACCCACAATGCAGTAGGAACTAACCTTTTACTATTAGCTAGATTTCCTAGTAATTGGTCCACTTACTAGTTGTTTAATGTGGCCAATTTGTATTGATTTATATATTTTTAAAGTTTGTCTACAGAAAATGTCATGAAAGCATTCATTTTTGTGAAAATCGTTTGTTAGAGCATTAAAGAAAATGTCATCACACCTGCTAATTCTTCCACACTTCCTGTAAAATGTATGAACATATCACACTAACAATTTTACATTATTCTTGATTAGCAAGCGAGGCATTTTCTCACCCCCAAATCTCCTCGCCAACGCTAACAAATATTATTTATAAAATGTTAACATTCAAATTGAAAGCATAGATATTTTAAGACCAGACTCTTGACTTGATATTCAAAAGATCTACCTTTTTACAATTTAAAAGTGCCCTTAAAATTTTCAATCAGAAAAATTTACATAACTATATATATTTTTTAGCTCTACATGCTACCACCTGTTCAGGTTATACACCTTACAGAAATACTTTGATAAGGTTAATGTTCTGACCCCAGCTCTCCCCCACCCTGCCACCCCCTAAATAAATTTTTGGATCGCCACTGTCCTGGACAGCTCACTTCTTTTTTTAAAAATAAAGGTGTATTATCCCTAATTTCTGCAGTTAAATGCTTGGTCCAATGAAATTTTTTAAATACAATTGTAATTTTCTGTTATAGGCTTGTTTTTGGAACTGTACAATTATTTGGTTTGGAGGAATTATAAATTACACCTATATTAGGTTTTCAAGATGAAACTGCAATGTTTTTTGTTGCGCCAAGACAATTCAGCAGCATTATTTGTTTTTTACATTATATTATCTTGGTTTGAAAAATTTCATTTGTCTTTTTTTTTTTTTTTTTTCCAACTTCAAGGTGATCAAGGCAGTAATGACAAGTTAAAAATGGGTTGACCTTAAAAATTAGATTTTTATGAAACAAACATGACATTAAATTCTTAATAGACAAAGTCTTCCCTATAGGAAAAATTTTTAAACTCAACAAATAAAATGGTAATGTTCAGAAAATTATGAAAGCCCATATTAACCCATTAAATCTATTTCCAAGTTCTGATTGTTTTTTTATTTCAAACCTGTTTTGTAATAAAAAATTTATATCGGAGAGAAGTGTTTTGACACTAACACAAGAGTATTCCTACTGTATTTCTTCGGTTCTAAGACACCATCGATTGTAAGGTGAACCTTAATTTTTCAGTACCACCAACAGAAAAATTTAATGATTCTAAGAAAATAAATAAAAAGCTAAAATACCCTATGTATCAGAAATATTTTTATTACAGAATTCAATTTACCATCAACATTAGTAACTTATTTATCAGTAGGTATGTTCATCACTCCCTTCTGAATCAATAGAAGAGAAGTTCAGATGGGGAAAAATTGTGCATCTTAAAATCGAAGAAAAACGACACTTCTGAACAAGTATATAAAATCCATTGACTGTTTAAGGCAGGGGTCAGTAACCTTTTTGATAATGTGGGCCATTTGGGTTTATTGGTTGTTATTTGTATAGCAGTTATACAAAAAGCAAACAAACAATTGTGTTCATAAACATATTTCTTTATTTTTATATGTATTTGGAAGAATGTACAGGAAAGGAGGATAGAAAACATACTTTATGGCTTTTTACAATGAAACAAACACATTTAACACTTCATTACTGTCACTGGAAAAAGAAGTAATGGCTGCCTCTTTAAGAAAACTGATCGTTACCGCCCAAATCCCCTGACCTAGGTTTAATTTTATCAGAAATCATCTTGAAGTGTGAAATGCACACTAAGTATCCTATCGTTCTTTAATAATTTCCTTTTTCTACCTTTTGTGTTTTTTGGTTTCCTCTTATACTCATATGTACTAGTTACGCTAGTGAGTTTGGGATAAGGAAGGTTGAATTTAGAGAAAGTATACCTGCATTTGCTTACAGGGAGAGTGGAAAACCATTTTGTAAAATCGTCCATAAATACACTCGACCAGAATTCAAAATTTGATTTTTATCATCAGCAGTAAACAAGCTCTAAATAAAATATATATTTAAAATTTAGTACAAAAATAAATAATTTAAATTTAAGAATAAATAGTCGAAGCTCTTATTTCTGCTTTTAGAGAGGAATTCTCCATCTAGATATCATATTCTGAAAATTGAAAAATGACACCTGGACACTGGAATCGAACTTGGGACCTTTGGCTTAGTACGCCAATGCTCTACCACTGAGCTATCCAGGAGTCGTCCCATGCCCAGTGTCATTCTTCACTCATATTTTAAGGCAGAGTCTATGATGAACGTGCAGAAATTGCCAGCTTTATTCAAGAGCTATCACATAACGCAGCCATCTTCGACTCTTGTAGTTGGCTTATTACTGCCACTTGTACAATTATTATTATTTTGATGTTTGCATCTACATGCTATTTGTATGAAAGTATTTCTCAACAAGTATGATCATTTTAGTTACAGAAATCGACTAGAAGTTGAAAAAGGCCTTTATGTGTTATAAAAACAGAAGCCAACATGAACCATCTGTGATAGGAAAAAAACTTATTCTTCCAAATGACAAGTACATATTTTTCATAAATAGTATTTTCGTCATAAAATGTTAAAATAAACTTGATATTTCATGGATATTTTCCAAAACTTTACTATTCTTAATATTTCACAACTTATACAATGTTCTTATCAGAAATTATATAAATCAATGAAATAAGTGCCTCATTTTTGTATTTTCAATTTAAAAAAGTTATTTTTACTCTTACTATTAAAGTAAGGCTCAAGTGCATAAAGTTTGAGAAAACCTGGTTTAAATGATTCAACAGAAAAAAGTTAATCTACCCAACTTAAATGAAGAGCGAAGCCGTGGGCAAACTCTAGTAAGTTAATATAATAATAGAAAACCTGAATGGTTGATTAATTCATTTAATAAAATTAATAAACATGTACACGAAGAAAAACGGATAAAAAACACTTTGGCACTGAAAAAAGTTAAAAATTCAAAATAATACAAAAATTATCAACAAGGAGCCACATTTATATGCTAATTACTCAAAACATGTAGGGGGGATACAACTTTTTATTCATGCTAACAACCATTACAAAAACTAATTTGAAGCTTTGGCATTCATAAATTGCCAAAATTCAAAATAATACAAAATTATATAAATAGAGTGGCCACGTTTATATACCAATCACTCAAAAAGCATACTGGTACAACATTATTAAAACGGAGTGGCCACATTTATATGCCAATCACTCAAAAAGGGTACGGGTACAAAACTTTTTATTTACGGTACAAAAACTATTACAAAACTTTGTCATACAAAAGTGGTACTACGAGTTAGTGGGCGTTCTGTTATACCTTGGACAGTAGTAAATTGAGAGAAGACAAATGTATTTTGAAACTGAAGTATATTCTATTTAGCTAAACATTACACACCTCGCCATCTAGTAACAACACTACAAATCATAACGAATGTTTCTGGACGCAACATAAACACACTTAAAAAAAATGGCCTAAAAATTAATTTTACAAAAAGTCATTTGGCCTGAAAATTTACTTCACAAAAGTCATTTGGCCTACACTTTAGGCCAAATGACGGGTACCCTATTAAACTTTTCTATCTACATCTATTTAAGTTAGAGCTTTGACAGATGAGTTTATTTTAACATTTAATTTGCTTGAAACTTATTTTTGGGTGCATTTTAAAATCTAACAACACAAACATTTTATTGAACTTTTTTTATTTGGTTTATATCCTCTTTTACAGTGGTACACTCAGAACGGGACAAGTGAGGTTATTCCTCCTATTCTCCAAGATCAAAAATAATTTTAATAAAAGAGTTAAACATAATAAGTAAAAAATAAATAAAAATAGAGCACAAATGTGTCAAATGCATAGTCTAAATTTTAAGACTAAGACTACCTTATTCAGTAGGGTCCCACTCATACAGCAAGCTAGGTTCCAAAGCCTAGCTTTAAAGCGCAATAAATCCTTTTTTAACTTTCAAATGCATATAAAATCCTAATAACAGCACCTATAAAATGCTTAGATGAAAACAATCGAGTGAAAACTATCAAATGATAATAAATTATAGTTTACATCATTTGATAATTATAGTTCAAATCATTTGTTAGTGCTCATCACTACTGTAAACAGACTGAATTTCTGACAAAAGAGCAGCCAAAGCCATTCACTCTGTGTGTCATGCTGAAAAAACGCCGGGAAAGTGAGACACGTGCTGAACGTAGGGAATATGTATATAATGGATAACTGTTGTATTAGCAGGATGCCGTAAAGCAAGGCTCTACTGTATTGAAAAAAGATACTGTTATGCACATCAAAAGTACTTGTAAAATTTCCACTTAAAAAGAGGTACAAGCATAATAGCTTCAATACATTGTATGCCCCCCCCAAAGAAAATATCTGGGATCAGTGCAAATTCTAGGTGTTAGGTTCCAAGCTCCTCCAAAAATGTTTTCAGCTATGCTAATATATTTTCTGCTTTTCATTGCAATTGGAATTGAAGGTGAATTAAATGGAGTCGTAGACACATTTTGAACATATATAACTACTATAATGAAACTGGAAATGTATAAAATATAAACATGAAACTTGCGCCTGCCTGAACTTAACAGATGTTTGAATCAATTTAACATGAAAGACATGTTCACTCTTTGCAAAAATGGTGGTAAAGTATTTTACTTCCGCATAGGTGCTGCTGCCTTTATTATACCAGTATTTAAAAGTAGTGGTCTTGATTTGATGACCTAGTAGGTATTTTTATGTTTACAACTTCTCACTCAAAAATTGTGGGGCTGACCTCGATAGTTTAGGGGTAAATTGTTCTCCTCAGATTCTGATGTTTGTGGATTCAAACCCATCCAAGGTCGATAAATTTGTCTTGAGCAGTAAAAATCCCTAGGACAACATCCTTTGGAAGGGAAGTAAAGCCATCGGTTCTGTGTCAATTGTGCCATGTACGAGGCATATTCGGAAAGTACTATTTGGCTATTAAAAAATAGGAACAATTTTGTTGTTACAATAAAGGCTACACCTTAAACTACTTTTCTTATAGTTTGTACCAAAATTGAGTAATTGGTTTAGGGTGTCTACCATCAGGGAAAATCAGGGAAAACTGGAATTAGCCGGGAATTTTAAGTGATAGGGAAAAAACGGGAATAAGTAGGGAATTTGGTAGATTACAATAAAAATCCGGGAAAATGTGGTTTTACTCAAAATATGAAATATAATAGTAATCACTAAATTAGTTAATTATAATGGGATTCAAACTGTCATTTTTTGTTTGTATTTGTGTAATATATTTTAGAATTCCTAGTAAACAATGTTAATACAAATTAAAAATAACATGTTTATTTAGATTTTGAAAACTTTTTATATTATTCAGAAAAAACGGTGAAGGGGGGAGGGGTCAGACATACTTTTTATTCGGGAGTTTTAGGAAATGATCAGGGGAAATCAGGGGAAAAGTCGGGAATTTCATTGGTCAAGTTGAGTAGACACCATGTTGGTTGGAATGCGGCACTAATTTCTGATTACCCTCGTCATAAAGTGAAGATGGACAATGTTGCACAGCTCTTTTTACGTTGTCATAGCGCTTACAAGCAGGAAACCGCTTCAAATGCAGGAATAGGTGAAAGTCACTTGGCACTAAGTCTAGGCTAAAGGACAGGGGGGATGAGTCTTTTGTTCTAAGGCAAATGACGTGATGAGCTCTTGGGTTCGACCAGCAGCGTGTGACTGAGCATTATTGTGAGGCAACACAACAACATGACTGAGCATGTCTTGCCTTTTGTTTTGGATCGTGAGACACAATTTCTTTAAAGTCTGAAAAGATGACATAATTTATTGTGCCCCATGGTATAAAATCAACAAGCAAAACTCTCTCTTAACCTAAAAAATGTGCACATAATCTTCTGGGTTGAAATTGTTTGCTTAATTTCTGCTTTTTCAGAGATGTAGTGTGTCTTCACTCAGGGTGTCCAGCAACTTGGAAAACAGGGAAAAGTCAGGGAATTTGCTCAAAATTTTTGAATTTTCACATATTCACAAAATTGCTAAATTTTCATTTACAATAGTCAAAATATCGTTTTTCTTCCAGTTCCACAAATCTCTTTTAGCACAGTTGTACTAGTTGAGCATACAAATATAAGCTCTGTCAATATGTAATTTTCATGTCCTCTCCTCCCCTCTATCGTGTACCTTTAGCCAAAATTGAATCATGGTGATGTGTATGTATGCGAATCAGATTACACTATAGAAAGAATAAACTAAAAAAAGAATGTGTCTCGCAATTATTTTAAACCATACCAGTGAAGGCAATCTTTTAAATACTCAACATGATCTCACTGAAATCTAACATAGATATTACTACCCATTAGCTCATTGCTTTAGGCAGGAATCCTTTAACCCCTTCACAGAGTGACACAACTTCAGAATGTGTGTGTGTCTAAAATATTATTGCATTAAATTGTATCTTAATAAAATAATGTTTGTAATATATATATATATAGTGACTAGAAAGGTTAGGGAATTTTAAAATGTAGTTTTGCTGGACACCCTGCCACTCCATGGACTGCTGTATTGATTCCCGCGTAATGTGAGATGCCCATGTCTCATCACAAAAGTGGCTTCGAAAATTATCACCTTCATCACTTTTTAACAGGAGAAAAATCAAAACACTACCAGTGAGCATTACTTGCGATTTTTTAAACGATCTGTCACATTTTATACAGAAGTACAAAACAGTTCTTGAAACTTGTAGAAATTCACAAGAAAGTGACAAAATCGTAAACCACCTCTTCTCATGCATTTTTTTTCTGCCCCAAATCATCATTAATGACAGATGGTTGCCCACTCCATGACTCATCATGCACATTTTCATGTCCTTCGTTAAATTATCCAACTCATTTCCTCACCTTTCTATCACTCATTTCATATTCACCTTAAACTACACTAACTTGCTGATGAATTTCTGCTGGTTTCACATTTCTTGCATTCAAAAAACGGATAAGGTCCATATTTCAATCATCAGGTCCTTCGACTCTATTAAACATTTTAAATGTTCAAAACAAAATGTAAACAAACACTACTTCATCTTAAATTATGTCTGGGGTACAAGGGAGCTTTGTGTGAAGCGACGACCGAAGCGCTTTCGCGGCCATATTTGAAAATGGGACTTAATTTCTGAACATACCTCAAATGGTATGCACCGCCAGTGATTGAACACTTGTTAACAAGTGATAACACGTCAGATCTGGAGGTGCTGTACAGAGCATATACCATGTGCAACATTGATTAAGTAAACTGGTTAACTGTTCCATGTTTGACTGATTCAGCATTTAGTTGTTACTGAATCAGTCAATATGTGCGCAAATGTCTGACAGTTAAATACACTATGCAGAACGAACAACCATTTAACATTGATTTTGTATGGAGTGTTGAAATATATTTTGAAATGTGTGATACATTTGGATGGATTATTCCAAGACGCATATGATGGAGAAGATGTGGGAGGAAATAGCAAGACTCTTATCAGGATGGAATCCAAAGGGGCCATTCTGTTAACTTATTTATAATGAATGGATTTTATTATGGCACAAATATATTTATAAGTTCTTAAAATGATAATGGGGTGTTTGTTTTTTTGCCTCACTTAGCAACCCCTAGGGGGAAAGTTTTGTACTGCCTTTAGGTGTGTGTTTCCTTCATTCACACCCAGATGAGTGTTTTGGTCTTTAAAATTTACTTCTATGGAGGTCACTCAGAGCACTGCACTAATCTTCACATGACAAAAGAAGAGAGATCTTATTGCATCATATTCAAACACAGGTTTAAATTAATTCCTTGTTCATTTATTTTTCATTCTATTCCCTATATAGTTCATACAAATAGTTTTTTAAAATACTTTATCAACTCCAAAATTGGTTAAGGAAATTAACATTTGTGAATTAGGAAAAGTTATTTTCTGTCAGCCATACGAGTCTCCTTGAGATTTAATTAAAATTGTAATTGAGCATATTGGCTTAAAGCGTTTGCGTGCAGGATACGAGGGAAGTCCACCACAGTGAGACATGCTTAGGCAAGCTTTACTTCTGTGTTTTAATATATGACAGACATGTCCATGTTAATGACTTTGCACACTAAGAATGCAGCTACTCATGAATTCGATAAGCTTAATAACAAAGAATACAAGATGTGCTAGTTTGAGAATTTGTGCGACAGGCATGTTTTGTGGCTCTCAGGAGATCGGTCGTCGGGGCCGCAAGCGCGCCCGCAGGGAGGATGTGTGGGATTGTGAGCGTCTCAAGCGCTCAGCCGCTGTGGAGTGCCTCATGTCTGCCTCTGATCAGGTACACCTCTAGTCCCTGCCTCACTTGATCGAGTTGTGTGATAAACTGGCTGGCATGCAGTGCTTGCCAAGCTCTCCTTGTCTATGTACACTAGAGTAATACACAAATATAGTTATGCTTAAAACTCCAAAGTTCAAATTAATTTGAGGAACACACATCCAAAGTTTAAATATAAAAAAATAATTTCCATGCTTAAAATTGCTTTATTTTAAATGAAGTAAATATGTTGCTATTAAATGCTTAGCAAATAAGGGATACATATTTAGTTTTTACTATATCAAACATTCTTATTTCAAGGTGGCTATAGTCATACAAAGCCAGGTAATGACAACATATTTATCAAAATAAATAAATTAATTGAAGCTGTGAATTTTGTTATGCCTAATTACTCGTCTTAAAAAAACCAGCCAGCATACCTAAATATTTCTTAATTGGATATCAAGATTAAACTATATACAAATGAATCTTTGCCAGTATCAACCAGATTCTGATTCTGATTCTAAGACTAATTGAATAAACTAATTCGATTTGATTTGTAAAATATTGACTTGATCCAGCTTATTTATGATTATCAATAAAAAGTTTTATCAAATGCTTCTAATAATACTTTCAGCCAATGTTTGCAATAAAAAATATTCTCAGGGTGTCCAGTGACCCAGAAAACCTTGAAAACTGAGAAAAGTTGGAGAATTTGATCAAATTTATGGAATTTTCGCGAAACAAATACTTAACTTTTATTTACAATATTAAAAATAACATATATTTTTCCAATTAATACAAACTAGGAATTTATTTTAGGTCATTTATCCCTGTTGAGTGTGTTAATCTCAATTCTCAAAGTCAACGAGGGATTTTCAAGTGTTCTGTTACCACTCTTTGGCACATCTTTAACTAAAGTTGAGCTTAAGTCATTGTTATGCACATGTGTGAGAATTGATTATGTTATAGCAAGAAGAAACTAAAAAAGAATGTGTATCACAACAATTTTAAGCTGTATTTATGTAAGACAATCTTTTAATGTCTCAAAATGATCTGACCGAAATCTAATTTAGATTGCATTACCCAGTAGCCCATCTTTTTAGGTTGATACCTTTTAACACCTGCATAAAGTGACATAATTTTAGTGTGTTTATGTCTAAACTATTATTGCATTAAATTGTGATCCTAAAAAAATAATGCTTGATTATATATAGTGACTGAAGAAGTTGGAAATTGGCTCTGGAAAAGTCAGGGAATTTTAAAACATAGTTTGGCAGGAATTCTGCTAGTCTTCATTAACCACATATATGCCTTAACATTTTATTTTAAATCAAGGCAGGTTGAAACATTTTTACAACCTGTTCATCATTTAAATTAAGTTTTGAATAAAAATATGACATGTCATTAACATCCTAGACAAAGGGCTGAGGCATATGTAGGCTTTAAACACATAACAAAGAGTAATAATAACATTTTTTGACTTTCAGGTAGGTTTTTATTGTGATAACTCTCCAAGAATGTGGTTTACATGTAAATAACTTTAAACTTTATATTCGGATCCATACAAAGAGTCTCAAGGCTGATACACATCTGTAAAATTTGATAAACTTAAAGGATTTTTGTGTGGCAGGCTGAGTTTTTCTGGTATTTTAAACATTTTTTTTAAACATGAAGTAGGAGAGCCTACTCACCCCAGTATAAACCCAGTTTTTTTCCACAATTCCTTTGATTTTGTAAGGAGTACTAGTGTATTTTTTAACGATTCCTGTCAAATTTAGTTTAAAAAAAACTCTGTGACAATGATATTTTGTACTAATAGCATTACATATGAAAAAACTTGAAAATCTAGGTGATTAATAACGCTAAATAAATATCAACTTTGAATCTAAATTTTAAATTTAATGAATCTTGTTTTTGAATAGGTACCCAGTTATTTTTGACATCACTACAAGTATTTGCCTGGCATACAATGAATGGTTTTAGTTTAATAATGCATCAACTTTTTCATCTTTGCTAAAAGTACAAAAATGTTAGCAACTATAACCACACATTAATGGAAACTAAAAAAATCTGAACTAAACACATTTAAATAATATATATTTCTTAGAAAGAAATTAAGATAAATATTCGGTTTAGAACATGGAAAAAAAGTTTGAATAACTTGGTGGAAAAAATAAAAACTGAGGGAAAATTATATAACTACAGAAAGCTAAGAAAATCTTTAAATCTCAAATGTATAAATGCTATGCATCATAACAAGAGTTTGAAATGTACTTGCAAATGCACATTGCATTAGGCAATTCATCTTTTTGTATGACCTGATGTACAAAGCTGGATTGTCAAGGACTTGCTTTTCACTTTGATATCCGCAACCAATGGATTAATAAGAGCATTTTTTTTAAAAGAAATATTTAGGGTCCTTACAGTCAAATTATGAAAAACCTGTCGAGGAATTTTATTGTTGACCAGGAAAACTGATAAACAATCAAACTTGTCCTAAGCAAGAGTAGTCTGACAATTTACTTGTTATAACCATTACTTAAAGGGATCTATTATTTTGAATTCTAAATAGTTTGATAAAAAGATATATTCAAAAAACAAAAGAAATATTAGGTAAGAATAATATAAACTACATACCTAAATATCATTTAAATTAATATGCTTATATAAACTACAATACACTTAATATTAAACACAATTTACCTTTTTATAATTTTAAAATATTCCAATTCTTTGTGTAGCAAACCATTGAAACGATGCTTCATTAACATTTGTAAGCTCGTATTTAATAAAAAAAAGTTATGTTGTTTTCCATTGCCAATATGTAAATATCTTTATTCTTCCACAATTTTAATACTTTTGAAGGGGACAAAGAATACTTTTTATATATTTAAACATTTTTTCATAACATTCTAACTCACAAATAATTTTTACTTTTTCACTAATTGAGACACTTTCTTTTGTTAGTAGACATAAGGGCTCATATCTAATTTTTTATTTTATTTAGCACCACGTCTTACTACCCGTTCGGGTTATACGCTTAAGTACTAATTACGCTAATGGATTAGGAATTGGGAAGGTTGAATAAAGGAAGTGAACCCACATTTGCGTGGAGGGAGAGTGGAAAACCATTTAGGAAAAACCACACCCAGTTCACCCGACCGAGATTCGAACCTTGATCTCCCTGTCTTCAGCAGTCGGGCTCAACATGACTAGCGCGTTAGCCAACTACACCACCGAGGCGGGTCATATCTAATTGTTTAGTAATGTTTAGGTAAAGTGGGAGGGGACCGACCAGAAGCTAAACACTGAAAAGACAGTTAGAGGCATGGTCCCCAAGGCAAGGTCATAATATGATAATAGTCCTTAGATGTGGGTGGTCATAAAAGCTAAGTCACCCTCTACAGATTTTTTTTTTCTGAAAATTGGGTATTTCTGACTACGTGAGCGATTAAGAATGTTGGCATAGTTAACCCAAATTTGAACAATATACCCATAAAAGTGATCAATTGTATGGGGATAGATTAAATTCTCTCTGACTTTTTGCTCATTACAGATGTGATCTCGGTATTGCTCGTTACAGCCAAGCTAGACTATTTCGTTGCTCTGAGCAGATAAATGTCAATTAAATTATATTCTAATACTATTTTTAGTAAATTCTATGTTCGTTTATTTTTAAAATTAATTTCACAAATAATTCCTTATAACGAATAAAGTATTTTGACCTTTTTTTTTTTTTCAATCGCTTGATCAATTATGAAATGGGTTTTCCACAGAGACGCTTGGAAAAGTCAAGGAAATTTTATAAAGTGTCTGTAACTATAAAATATTTTTTCACTTAGGCCTATTGAAATAGCAAAATAGCATAAGTCTGTGCACACCTAGTGATTTATCTCAAATTCATGTCACTTTGCAGATATCACAAACATTTATCTAATAAGTCTTGTCAAGAATTTAATAGATAAAAAGGGGAAGTAAGTTTTTTAATCCATAGTCTTGCATAAAAAATACTGGAAAAATGCAAAAAAAAATTTGTTCTGGTAAACTCAGAAAAGTGTGAGAATTTCAAAACTTATAAAATGTGTCAAACCTTGTTTTAGTAATAAAAAGATAGAATATTTGCATCTGGCATAAGCTATGAATTTTTTTCTGCCCACCTTGTTACTATACAAGGATGGATCAACACTTTATATTAGTTTAGGGCTTCCCAAACTTTTTAGACCGAAGGAGCCCTTGCACCAGAAAAAATACATGCTGGAGCCCTAAAATATTTTTCACGCTAATAATGAACATTTAATAACTTCAGTTAGGTTTTTACAACTATAAAACAAACAGAAAACATCACTTGTTCTGGCTGCGCCTTTGGTAAGTTACCTTTATTCGAATTTGAAAAAATTGGCAATACCAATTTACTGATGTAATTTTATAGTGTGAAAAACAAATGATTATTATAAAATTTCCTCACAGAGCCCGAGATAGCTATGGCCCGAATCACAGTTTAAAGGTCGTATTAGAGCATTTGATTAAGTTTCTCGTGTTTTCTAAAGGCTTATTGCTTGTTAGACCTGGAATGTGTTTTGTATTTTGTGTGTATGATAGTTTAGTGCTAGGGTTCTTAAATTCGCCTTAAATGCTTTCTAGTAGATGTGTGGCAAAATAATGGCCATATACCGAAATCTTACCCTAGCTATATGGTGGTTAGCAGGGGAACTGTTTCAACCCCTAACAAAGACATTAAATTAAAATTGTATAATCAAATTTTCAGTCGCATTTTTTGCCACCAGAGCACATCACTCACTCTCCATAAATGTAAAAATAATCTTGTTAGATAGAATATTGGTCTCTAGTTTTCAAAAGACAAACCTTTCTCACATAAATAGCACAGATATCTTACTCAGAATAGCTTACTTTGCTCAAGGTATGACAAAGTATATTCCCATTTTCTCTTTGACATTTTAAAAATGAGTCCTATATGTGCACTAATACCACATTTTACTAAGATGAAATAAAATCTAGTATATGCTATATTTTAGTAGGAAGAATCTGCTCTAGAACATTTTTTATATGTTTTTTCATCATGTCATGTTATTTGCAGCCGTCACTTTTGATAGATATTATCAATACATATAAAATAACAAATTTAGTAAATTATCAATGTTGAAAGCAAATAAGATAGAATTTCCTTGACTGTTCTACCGACCAAAATCAGGGTATACCAACCATTGTGGTTTGAAGCAATTCTTCTACTTGAATATATTTTGTTATTTACAATATCCATTTAATGTTTATTTTTTTACATTAAAAATTATGGTATATGACAAAAACTTGCCAAATTTAGTTTACTCAAGCCAACATCATCATAATAGTTTATCAAATTAAATATTTTGAATAATGGTCATTATAAAAGTTTTATTTGTGTTTTACTTATTTGTGACAAGCTGCTTGTCTTAACCCTACTTTTTGGTCTTTTATCAATACATTTTTTCCTTTTAACATTAATTTAGCTTGCATGAATAAAAACTTGCTACTGTCAGATCTCCACAGATTTTTGTTGTACAGAATTGGCTTCAATATAGGACTTTGCATTGCTTACACATATTAGGCCATGTCTTTCAAGCTTTGTGTGTGCTTAAAGGATTTAAAATGTCATAACTTATATATGTTTGTTTATTTTTGAGTTGTGTGGCCATATTTTATTTTGAGTGTAAAACCGGAGTGTCAAAAAGGTTAACTTGTTTCTATTTTAGAGGAAACTGACCCTATAGTTGCTATAGGCCATGCACAATTAGTTGATTATACAGTCTTTATTTCAGGGCAACTTCAACCCTTTGAAAATTACTAAAATTACACTTTAGTTTTTTACCTGGCAAAAAAGTGTTATTGCTACTTGGCAAGTGAAATTATTATTAATAATAATAATAATAATAATATTTGCACCGCGTCTTACTACCGTTCGGGTTATAGCTTAAGTACTAATTACGCTAATGGATTAGGAATTGGGAAGGTTGAATTTAGGGAAGTGAACCGCATTTGCGTGGAGGAGAGTGGAAAACCATTTAGGAACCACCCCCCCCCCCCCCCCCCCCCAGTTCACCCGACCGAGATTTCGAACCTCGATCTCCCCGTCCTCGGCGGTCGAGCTCAGTACGACTAGCGCGTTAGCCAACTACGCCACCGAGGCGGGTGGCAAGTGAAATTAAATGCATCTAGAAATTTTTTGAATGAATTCTTGACTTGTAGAAAAAGTTACTTTTAGTGAACTCTAGCCTTGGTTTTATAATTGTCATAATCCAATCAGTGCCATGCTCTCATCTGTTGAAAAAGGGGCATGCTATACCTAAAGAAATTACTGTGATGAGTTGTATTTTAAATGTGAATTTTTCGACATATAACTTTCAAGTAAATGAGTAGTCCTCATTTTTATATGTTTATTGAATACCTAAAGCCATTTTTCACTTTATTTAGTTATTTCATTTTAAACTTAACCTCCAGATTACATTACTTTGTCTAGCACTTTCAAAATTAAGTATTTTCAATCTCGAAAAGTGATAGGAGAAATGTAATGAAATGTTATTGAATTTCACAACATTAATTGAAAATACTGGTTTGTGGCACCGGGGTGATTTCCCATCCTCTCTCCAAATTGAAGGTGATACACTTCCTTTCAAATTATGCTCTTTAACACATTACATTAAACCTTGTGATCACTGAAAAATCTTTATAAAACCAACACATAAATTTAAATAAAATTGTTGTAATGATTTAAAAGGTTGCATTGTTGAATTTAAAATATATCCAAAACACAATTGATTGCTGATTTTTCTTGCTCAACTTGATATTCAACCTAGAAAATACATGTTTTCAAACTCACTATGAACTGAGCATTCTTAGATGTTAGGAGGATTAATCGGTATAGTAGTGTGAATTATACGAGTGGTTTAATTCTCTTGTTTTATAATTTCAGAAGTTTGGTATCGAAAAATTGGTGGACGAGCTGTGCGACAAACTGAAAGAAATTCAAAGTGAAGGTAATAAAAATACAATTACGACTTTAAAGACTGCCATTGGTATTTTTCAAGGCGCCTTTCAAGTAGTTGTGCATTTTAGGGTTATTACCCATCAATTTTTTTTATCCAAAAAAAGAGGCTAAGAATTTGTGGACTAGGAAAAAAAAGAAAGTTTTTTGAATTTGATTCCTGGAACACTATTTGAAGAAAATAAGCATGAAACCAAATCTGTGTAGTTCCTTAATAAATTTATTTTAAAAGGGGAAACCCAGTTTTAAAGTGGGATATATATATATATATGTATACAAATAGAAATATGAGTTTCAAGGGAAGAACAAGTGCCTATTGATAACCAGAAACCGCTGGTTGTATGAAATTAAGAACGAGGAAACAAATTTCCTTCATTTTGCTGTTTCAATATAGACTTATTTTCTTGGTGAGATCCAGCCAAATCTTCATCTATAATACACTATATATATATGTGTGTTGTGTGTGTGTGTGTGTGTGTGTGTGTGTGTGTGTGTGTATGTGTGTATGTACATATATGCATATGTATTTATATCAATTTTTTTACAATATTAAATTTTCTTTTTGTTTGTTTTACTCAAAACTTGTCATTATAACACACACACACACACACACACACACACACTCTCTCTCTCTCTCTCTGGTATTATATTCATTCCCAAATTCATTTGTTACGAGATTTTATCCTATTGTGTAAGGTCACTTCTTTGGGTGCCCGGTAGCCTACCCTAACTACAGCACTACTGCGGCACCGTAGGGACTTACATGGTTTGGGATGGACCCCGTGCTATAAGGGGCTGGAATGGGTGGTTTGTGGGGAGTGAGACTCGAGTGTTAGTCCAATAATATATATTTATTAATCTATTCAGGTGACTAAACTACTAGATAAGTAGCCGGGTAGATCTCCCGTGACGAGGGAGCAGGCGCAATAGTGGGACTCGCAAACCTTCCTCTAGACCCGCGATCGACCCTCCGGCGGGTGTGAACCATCAGATCACATTTTATTCTGTCATTAGTCAGTCGTTGCTAGATACTGACCCACATGCACACAGCATGGCTCCAAACACTCAACAACAGTCTTAGTATATCACCTAAACTTGCTGATCGCGATATTCCATCAGCCAGGAAGGTCCATCGGTTGCACCATGCTCGCTCGTCAACAGGATGCAAGCTATATGAGATATGCTATTCTCAGCAGGATGGTAACCCAACATTCTTGACTTCCAAGGAAATGTACAAGCATGGGTTAACCTCTTGCCAGAATAAACCTTAAAATAATTATGCTATTACAATTGATTATTTATGATAGTGAAATATATTTTATGTTAGCTTGTAAGATTAGGAAAGGACATCCATAGGTAGGATTGGGATTTGGATACAATAAAATAATAATCTTAATCCAAAAAAGTTTCAATAATTTTTTTTATTATAATCTTAGTTTAAACATATACAATTCATTCTGTGACCCATTTTATTTAAATTGTTTATGCTATCTTCTATGTAGTTTCCTTCAACTCTTGTAGAGATTTTAAGCACACTTTTGTTGTAATTAGGGTAGCGTCACTATTATTAACATTGCATTGTATAGAAAGCATTCTAGAACACACCCAGTGGTTCAGAGTGTTAAAAGCATCATCGCGCCACTGTCAGAGTTAGTCGAGCTAAAGGTTTTTTATATATATACACCAGGAAAATTCCAGGAGGCATATCATTTTGCAAAAATACTTTGTTGAGGACCACTTTAAATAGCTTATTGGAGTATTCAATTTTCACAAAATTTTTCGGGGTCCTTTTACTTAAAGATAAACTTAAAAAAACACTTTTTTCTAATTAGTTCTGTAATAAAATAAATTTCCATTGCCGCTTGGCATAGCACATTGATGTACACACTACTGTTTAACTTGCCTACTACTCCCTACTCGTGGCTGAACAACATCACAAGTGAAATAATGATTTTCTAATCCATACCTTAAAATAAAGTGTGATATGGGTGTAGAGGGAAGTCCATGGCTAGCGTATGTACCCCAAACTAGTAAGACGTGGTGCTAAAATAATGTAATCTGAATACTTTTTTTATGAATGAGAGAACAGTCATTCATACCTATGTTGCTTGTAGAAAAGTCTCCCACCTGAAGATGATCAAGAATTATTTTCAACAAAGACCTATATTGAAGTAATTTAACATATTAAGAATATAGTTATTGAGTACATGGGGTGATGAATTGTGAAAGGGTGTAATAATATACTAACCTAGACATTGGGTAGAAATACTTGTTAATAATCCTTGTTCAAGAAAAATTTTCATTTGGAATCATTTGTTCATATTTTCACAACTGCAGGGAAAGCTATAATTTTTCCCAGTAAAGATGGCAATCATGCCGGAATTTTATTTTAGAGTTTGAGTGGCCACCCTGCAATATTAAAAATACTTTCTATACTTTGCTCAGACCTACACCATGCACCTGGCAGAAATGTTGATACCACCCTTCTTGTCACTTACAAACCAGACTAGATGAACTTGACATCTAGGATGCATGCCCACCAGTATGGGTAATGAGCAATCTTAAGTACTTAATATATTGTACTGAATTAGTTCAGTTTTCTTTCCCAAGGTTCCTTAAGTTGTTCAATGTACTAGGAAACTTTTACTATTGTTAAGATGTTGGTTGATTTTAATATATTTGGTTGAAACTAATCTTATTTGTATCTCCCTTTTGCTTCCCAAACTTCTATGCCTTTTTTGGTCTGTTTCAGTCTACTTTATCTTTGCTCTTCTGTTCCCTAGTATTCTTTGTTCCTCTACTTCTGTTTCCCACTCTTGTTTTTTCTCTTCCTCTTCCTCAATTTTTTAAAAATTATTTAATGTAACTATAATTCTCTTATCCCATTTGCCTCTTTTTATTTTTTTACATTTCTACAACTAATAAACTCAGCCTTATACTTTTTGTTTGTGTGTGTGTTACAGACAAAAGTAGTATCCATTTAGAATTGTCCTGTACTTCCCAAATTGATGATAGAACTGATGACACACATTCACCTCAAGACCAAGTTAAAAAGTGAGTTTACAAAAATATTTTATATATATTAGCACTTTATCATATTTGTCTACTTTTCCAATTAATTGTATAGTAAAACTATAGTTCACAATATCTTGTTTTTTTTTTTTTTCCTTCAGGTACTACGAAGCCTTCCCACCATTAAACAGTAAGGTGTCATCCAACAACGACATAACACTCTTTCGCGAGCCAAGTGCTGCTTGGAACAGAAATAAAAACTTGGCCACTTCTTTTGGAAGGAACCAGACGACTACCGGCTGTGGCTGTGTGGGAACTTTGTTGGATCCAAGCAAGGAGAATTTGAGGGAGGGGTCAGGAAAGATGAGACTGCGGGGCCTCGGGGCGAAGGAGGACAGCTACGGGTTTGCGTGGAACATGGCCGGGGAGCGGGAGGTGAGCTACACCGACCTCAGCTCAGGCGAGGAGAGTGGAGGTGAACTACTGCGCGTCTTCAAGTACAATAAGCAGAATGCAGAGGAGAGTCGTGGCTGGGATGCAGCAACGGCTGCCTGCAGGCGTTTGTATGAGCGCCAGGCTGATGATGAGGATTCTCTCACATCTGGTTTCTGCGATGACAGCAGCAAAGATTGCCTAGGCCAGGACATGGATGAATCCACCACCTTTGAACAGGGCGTGGAGGACAGCAACCTTGCCCAACTTATAGCCAAGTTTGACCACAGCATCGAAGCACTCTGGAGCCCCGAGGACACCCCAGCTTCACTTACAGAAGAACACACCGAGATGACCGTCGAGTCTGAGCCTGATGTGCCGGTTGATTTCAATAGCCTTTTGTCTTCACCGAGTGAGGAAAACTATAGTGTGGAGCTCTACAATCTGAATAACAATAAACAAAATTTGTCATTTTCAGGCAACAACTCTTTCATCCAATGTGGAACTAACCTCATCAATTCTATCTGGTCTGATAAGCCGTCTCTGGACAACTCCATAGAACATGATGACTTTGACCAGGACAAATCTCTGGGGGGATTCAGTGCAGACTCGACACAAGCAGTTAGCAAAAGCAAGGTTGTTGGGAGCAAGCTTCATCCAGAGTTTAAACCTGGCCACTGCACTAAGAGGAAAGATGGCCCGGCTATATTTCAGAATTTGGATGGTGTGGATGTAGGAAAGTTCTTCAATTCTGCGTTTGCTGAGGAAACCTCCAAGACCACATGGAACAAATTTGAGAACTTCCCATTCTTCAGTCTGCCCTGGGGCGTGAACTACACTCTCACAGAACTGGCCCTTCAAAAGTGGTCAGATGTTGGGAACGACACCTCTTTTGGGAACATCTTGATTAGTGGTTATGGCCACATCAGCAAACCAGTTCATCAAGCTGCCATTGGCATGATTGGTAGTTACAGCGCCCTGAATCACAACAAAGAAGACAGTAGCTTCACCGAGGTTATACCGAAACAAGGGGCTCAGCAAGTTTCTGAAAGTTTTCCCTCTGAGGAAGATCAACACGTGCCCTCACTTGAGGATGATATTGTCAAGAGTGAGGGGGAGAAAGATGAAGAGGACTTGCTCACCTCGAGCCGCACGCACTTCCGGCCCATCCGACAGGAAAGCCAGGATTCTCAGGTTGGCAACGGGGGACACTATGCCGATGGCACAACCTTTGCTATCCCCAACAACCTGGATGTGGTAGCATTCAAACGAAGTGAAAGTGGGGCCCTTTATATTCAGACCGAGATGGCTGATGACTTACCTAACAAGTACATGGAGTACAAAGAAAAGGAGCCTTACTTTGTGATTCGGCACAAGTCTATTGAATGCGCTGGAGAGCCCAAAAATGCCTTGGAGTTCATCCCCAAGTTCCAGGTGTGCCAGAACGAGAAGTACTGCCAGACTGAGGAGACCGAGGCCACCTTGCCGGACGAGGTGTTCATGAGTGATGATGAGGTGGACACCAAGAGGAGCCGGCAGGACGACCCTGAGGAATTCTTCTTTCCTGGGGACGAGCACTTTGCGGCAAAGAGCATCGGTGAGCAGCAGTCTGAATGCTGTGAGGAGTCGCTGCCGCCAACATTGTCATGCTGTGCACTCTGCAGCCTGCAGTGTAGCAACCTGGGTAAGGTGGAAGGGGCAGGTCCAGCCTGGAAAGTTTGCTGCAGGTGTGGCAACAACAATAACCTGCTAGCCTGGAGAAATGGCTGGCTGCAGACTGTCAAGAACCTTGATGTTGCAGGCGTGTGGAGCCCTGGGATTGAAAAGAGCGCTGGGGTGCCCATGCAATCATGGTGAGCTAATAACACTCAAAACTGGGAACTCTACATTTATTTTATGCATTATATCCTACAACCTGTTTGGGGTATCCACATTTAAACATACTAAAGAGGTAGGAATGAGTAAGGTACAATTTAGAGAAACTGTACTAGCATTTTAATGTCAGAGGATTGGGAAATTACTTAGTAAAAACCACCACCTTCATTGCACTTATCCAGGATTCCAATCCTAATGTCACTGGTAAACCAGACTAGACTAGCTTGACATTTATTATGCATATTCATCATTGTGGTTGGTTATAAATTATTTGGTGGCTTTGTTTTTCCTAGAATTAAGTAGACGGAAACCAAATATCCTTTACAAGTATTAAATGTGGAGAATTTTTTTGTGTATCCCAACATGGCATTGCATTTTTAATTTAAATTTTGACAGATCAAGTTGATTTCATCTTTCGTGGTTATTTTATTTTGTTGCATTTTGTTAGACTTTCTAAGGTATAAATAGATAGGACACATTGCTAGAGATAGGGTAAAATAGCATTAATTATTGGAAATTTAGCGTTTTGTGGCATAATTTAGCATTTTGTAGCAAAATAGGTAAAAATGTTTTTGTCAATGTTTTTAGGGCCTATACAAAGGATTTATGATAAAGCAACGACTAACGGAATGTGGCGATTAGCTGGATGAGCTGTGGAAGGCACAGGATGCAAGTAAAACCCGAGCTGAAGCACACAGACGAGTGAAACTCAATGATTTTTTAATCACTTATTTCCACTGAAAAACATCGTTTTATAGAAATTCTCAGCATTTTATTTAAATGCACAACATTTTCAGGGAATTCGCGTCTATTTCGCTTAATAGAAATATTTAGCTAAAATACTCTCAAAATAACGTTTTTCGCGTTAATTCGTGAAATAAAAATCGCTTTAAACACTTTCAAATGCCATGAAACGCAAAGAAAACTTATAAATACCCTATTTTCGACCCTTTTTTTCCTTTTCGCGTTTTTCGCAAAAGCGAATTTACCCTATCTCTACACATTGCTTATACTGTAAATCCTTAAACTTCATGATATTACGCCGACTCAAACATAATCTTTATAAAACCTTGGTGTTTCTCCTAACCATGCCCTCAGATAATAGATAACCTGTAGATATGTCAATACATTTATCACTGTCAAACCAGGTGGTGCTAATTTATTTCGCCTATAATTAAGATATACCCTTATTTTGTTTGGAAGACGGTTTAGAAAGTTCAAACACGTTTCTTTGCAGTCAATATTGATAACTTTTTACTATATTATATGTAAACAAAGGTAAAATGGCTGTATTGGATTGAACATTGAAAGCAGGCTATAAGAGTGAGGCCTACAAACTTATTAGAAAACTGTGGGCCTCAAAGTTCACAACAAAACACATAATTATGTAATTTTCGGCATACTTCAGTCTCCTTTTTCAGCAGAAGAGAGTAAAACACAGACTGGATTTTGGCAGCATGTCTAGAGGTTTATCATGGTCACTTAAATTCTGTTGTTGCCTGTTTCTTGATTTTAAAAAAGTTTAAGCTTTGATTCTGCAGTTGCTTATTCATACTTGTCTTTTTCCTTAGTAGATGAATATAATGTTATATTTAATAATTTTTAAATATGATTATATAATATTATAATTATAATAATTAAATATAACATTCTATCTATCCACCAAGAGTAAAGAGACAAGTTTGAACAGGCAACTGCAGAATCTAAGCCTACACACTTTTTTGACTCCAGAAACAAGTAACAACATAATCTAAGTGAACATGATCAACCTCTAGCCATGTCTGCGTTTTCTCTCTTCTGCTGAAGGAAGTGACTGATGTACCCCAAAAATAATCGCATAATTAAGGGCCAGTCTTATGGCTACCGTCTGAATATTGCAATCAGGAGGTTAAAGTTAGGAACCAGTTAAAGGTTATCAGCCACTTTAATATTGTATGTTTTATGAACTGAATTTATCTACTGGATAGCTATCTTAGGATAAATATATTTTTATGTAGAAAAAGCAATGTTGGTACTGTTTTTAATAGTACTCGCATGCGTATAAGCCCAGACGCTACCACCACAACCTAGCGAGTGGCAAGAACGTTCAACATTGTTAAATAATGGCGGCTAAAGAAGTGCAAAGAACCAGTTGGCGTGACGTGGGCGCAGAATCTAAGTTATCTTGCAAGTACTAATTTCGGTGTCTGCCAAAATGTGGGCAATAATTTGGTACAACATTTACAAAACTTCATTTAATGTACTCACATTTAAATAATTTGTTCTTATACAACTATAACTCTACAAATAGCTTGTCATTTTTTGTAAAAGTATGACTTAAATGTACTAAATTTATGTATAGCTAGAAACGGGGCCTGTGCTTACTAAACACGTAAACCAAGATTTTAATCTAAAAACAGATTTTGATAGGCGAAACCTCATTAAAAACTGCACGTCACTATGGCAACAATCATTTTAACTTTCAGATAAAAGTTATCAGGTACTTAAACTTCCTTATAAAAATCTGATGAATAAATACATTTTATCTGGCAGATAAATGCTATATTGCAGTCACAAGATGCACTTTTAACATATCCACCAGATAGAAATATTTATCTAGGAGTCATAAGACCGGCCCTCAGTGTTTTACTGTGTTTTAATTGTGAACTTTAGGACTACAGTTTTCTGGTAAGTGTAAAGGGCTTGCCTTTCTATTCTCCTTTCAATATTCAATTTACTAATATTTATGTTAATATGTAGGTATTGATAATATCTTATCAAAAGTGGGAGCTGCAGATAATATGACTTGATGTATGAACATATTAAAATAGTTTAATTAACATTAGTAACAACCAGATGCTATTCTTCCTACCAAAACCAGGGTATAGCCAATTATGTCAATTATAGCATCTCTGTTATAAAATGTTAAAAAGCAACAGGCAAGCGAAAAGAAAATATTGTTTATTCGCTTCTTACAAAAGTTATTTTATTTTTAAATGGGTAATACACATTTGAGTCAACATAACAGACCGTGAAATCACTCATCCAGCTCTGACACTCTTTTCTTGTGTGCTTAGGTACGACATATGGAGAGCCCGGCCAGAGTCTGTGGGGAAACTCTGTGACAGCTGTGCATACTCGCACTGTGTTGATCCTATTGGTAAGAGCCTTCAGCACTGCCAACTCCGTGAGGAGCTAAGCCAGGATGGGGAGCAGCTGTTGTCGGACTTGAGCTACCTCCAGCATCTGTACCTTGGTGCGGATGAGGGGACTTTTCCTGTGGGCACCACTCAGGTACATCCATCTTTTGGGTTGACTTAAGGCTTGGTTTGATTTCATGCAATTGTAATCTTATCTTCTTCTTTTTTTTTTTTTTTTTTTTTACTAAAATGTCTTGAAAAGGACACTGGCACCACATGGCACTCTACGGGTGGGCACTACATCGCATGTACATTACATCGCATGACCATTACATTACGTTTTGGGAACAAATACATTGCAGGTCCATCACGTCGCATTTCCCCCACCTCTCTACACACAGATAACCCTACTCTGACGTACAACTAGAGATGACTTGTTGCAAAGATAGTGTGCCTGACTCTCAACTCTCAATTTGTAGATAAGGCTAGTTACAAGGATAGGGTGCCTGACTTTCCCCCCTAAAGCCTAGTTTATATTGTAACACAACATGTTGGCCAACACGATTCCTACAAGTCGTGTTACAATATAAACGTACTCCCAACTTGTTGGTGTTGGGAGAGCCGGTCAGAGAAAAAAGTTGTTTTGGATTATTTGTTGGCGATAATAAACGACCAACCCAACATGTTGGCCGAGTTGGGAGGTTCTGCGCATGCACTATCGAGTTGAATGAGTGTCTAACCTTGGTGAGGCACGTGTTTTATTTTCAGATTAGTTTAACTTTTAAAATCGGGGTTTGCATAATTTTGTGATCATTGAATGGAACAAGGCTAATACAGTTAAGAATTAAATAGCCAAAGCTATTATTTATGCTTTTAGTGAGGATTACTCCATCTAGATTATCATATTCTGAAAATTGAAAAATTACACCTGTACACGGGACTCAATTCCAGGACCTTTGGCTTAGTTCGCCAATGCTCTAACCACTGAGCTATCCAGGATTCGTCCCGTGCCCAGGGTCATTCTTCACTCATATTTTAAGGCAGAGTCTTGTAAATATTTTAATGAACACGTTAAAACTCTTCAAAAACTGAAAATCAAAACTAGAATTACAAATAAACTCGAAATAAATAACAGAAATAAGAACACATTACTCATGATACAAAGTCGGCCGCCATGACGTATATTATGTTTACGCACCCAAGTGATGATTAAAATAAAGGTACTGTTAATTTTTACTACCCAACTGGTTTTAATTATCTACAACTATGCAAAGAACCCCAATTTATTGCATACGATCCTTAAGTTGGACATTTTGTTGGGTTTCATGAAAAATAAATTCTGTCAACAGACCGACACCGATAAAACTGTTTATTTACGCCTACCGGCCTACGTATTGTATATCGATTGTTTGTTTAGAATCGATTCAGGTAATCTGATCACTTGGTAAGCGCTCTCGAGTTTTAAGAATCAAATAACGACTTGCTAATTCATTATTTGTTTTTAAATTGATTTTAACTTAGTTTATTATTATTTTTAATATCTGATTTAAGTAATTGTAAAAATATTCAAACAAAGTCCTGCCTTATAAAATGAGAATGAACATATTGTAGTCGAAAATAGGTTTGTATTTTAAATAGAATGTATTCTCAGAAATCGATATATCGCAAGAATCGAATATATTTCTTGTTTTCTACGCAAACACGAAGATAGATAATCGATATATAAGAAAATGATAATAAAACATACTAGGCATTATTGAGCTCACTCTTTCCAATGTATGTTTAAAAATAACTAAAAGACACTCATATTTTGATTGATTTGATTTTTAAACAGAAATATGAGTCTAGATTTGTTTAATTTGGCTGGATTTTAACCTGTATTTGTCGAGGGGTTGTTGGGGTTGATTAAAATTTAAAGCATGATTGAAATAAATCTTAATTTACAGTTCCTATATTGTGTAATGTATGTATATTTGTATATCATTAAAATTTCTAACAATTTGCTAGGATTCGGATTCGAGATTGGAAAATAAAATGTAGATTCGGATTCGAGAAATAGTGGATTCGACCCATCTCTACTTTATATCATTGTGAAAGTGTCACGTTTTAGAAGCTAGTGTGTTAATAGTTCAATGTTCATATTTAGGGGGAGTAAGGTATGTATGAGACTCGTATTTTCACTAAAGATTATCATTTGTCATGGTAAAAATTAACTTCTCATTTTTTTTATGAAAATTTTTCAAAGTTAACCTTCTTATGCAAAAGCAATATTTGTGACAAAAAATAAATTCCTTAGCAATTTTGCAACGCTAATTAGATTTTAAGTTAACCTAGGTGTATTGTTTTGTAAATAAAAAACCATTTGTTAACATTACAAAATAAGTATGCCATAATAATTAACTTTTTTTTCTTATAGAAAATTTCCCTTTTTTTTACTTTTTTTTTATTTAAGAAAATGCTGTACCACAAGCTAGTATAAGTTGTGCATTGTTCGCTATTGAAATTAATAGTATTGTGGACAATGTACACTTGCCTGTCTTTTGGTTCATGCCTTTTTGTGGATGACTATGCAATTTATTGCAGTTCATAGAGTATCCACAGGGTTGGACAACAGATTCAAATCGCTGTCAACAATCTATCGACGTGGGATTGCATAGTGATTTTCACTTCTCTGCGGCCAAGAAGGTCGTTCACTTCCATAGATTATGTAGAATACATCCAACCCCCAATATTTTAATGAATCAGATTGGTTTATATATTTCAGAAAACCATAAGATTCCTGGGACTTTTATTTGATTTTAAATTAACGTGGATCCCACATATTAAAGGAATGAAAGTGAGGTGTGTAAAAGCCCTCAATATACTTAAAGTAGTTAGCGGTTGCTCTCAGGGTGCTGATAGGGAAACCTTGATGCGCCTCTATATTTTATTTACTTAGCACTGCGTCTTACAACCCGTTCGGGTTATACGCTATGAGACTCTATAGCAGCTTGGTAAGATCAAAGCTAGACTATGGCAGCTTTGTTTACGGTTCCGCTAGACCTTTGATGTATACTAGACAATGTCTGCCATGCAGGCATCGGACTGGCTACTGGTGCTTTTCCTACCAGTCCAGCCGTCAGCATCCGTGCCGATGCTGGTGAGTCCCATCTTTCTTACCATTGGTCCTCTCTTCTAGCATCTTATGTGTGAGTGTCAAAGCTCCATTGCGTGTCAAGACATGTTTCTTATCATCCAGAATTCAATCGCTCTAACAGTGTTTAGTGTTAAACCAAATGGCTTAGTGTGAGGCCATTTGGGATTTGGATGTTATTGGTCTTGGGACACGTGTGAGACAGTCCTTCCATAGGCTATACCCACTTCTCCAGGTCGAGTTCCTTCCAGGAAGATGGCTGCCTCAATGACATCTTGATCTTTCCAAGCTCCCTAAAGAGAGAACAATTTATTATTAGAGGGCCTTTAATGAACTCCTCTCCACTCGCTTTCAAGGATTTCAGCGCATTTATGTGAATGGTTCGAAGTCTTTGTTATCCTGGTATGTGTTTTTGTTGTGGAAGGGTTTAGTTTTAAATTTGGATTACCTGGTGAATCCAGTGTATTTATGGTGGAATTATACGCCATTTTTAAATCATTGTGTTTCATGTACTGGTACCCTAATTGTCATCGTTCTGTTCTCATCTGCACGAATTCTATGAGTGCTTTGTTGGCACTGTTTACACTTTACTTATGGAATCCTATCGTGCAAATGATACACAAGCCAATATTAATTTGCTAAACAACCTGGCTCACCTTCTGCTGGATTCCTTGTCACACAGCCAAGGAGGCAGTTCATCTTCCTCCTGATGCAAGTTTGGGTGTGATGTTTTTAGCTTTAAAGGCTATGTTTGGCGTGGGGTCTTAGGCACCTAGCACAATCAGCCCATCAGGGCCGGTTTGTCCTGTTGGCCCTCTTCCATACAGAACTCTAGAAGAAAGGCGGTCATCGTGACAAGACTCTGCATCGGGCATACTTCACTCATCAATGGATTTTTATTGAGAGGGGATCCACCTCCATTGTGTGGGAGCCACATAGAGTCCTATGTTTGCTCAATTTTACATGTCAGGCAAAGCTTTTAAATTCTTATAGAGTGACTCACTTGGTAATTACCTAATATAATACAATTACCTCATAAAACGAAAAGAGCTCTTCCTTATAGAGATATACTATTTCTTATAAGAATTTCTTGAACCAGTTTATTTAATTTTTAATATGTGTTTGTTTTGTCTATTTAATGTAGCTTATACTGTATACACATTCGGTCGGAGGGGGCATTAGCAGGTTGTATACGCTCCCTTATTTTACCTACAAGGATTTTACTAGGTTTTAAATTTTTGTAAATGGCGCCAGTATCCTTATTGTGTCTACACGCCGTTAAACCTCAATAATATTTTATAAAGACTGTTTTTGGATAAAAAAAAGTATGGCCTATTTTTAGGTCTTTAGGTATTTACAAATATTATTAAAAATAAATAAAAAGATTTGTTTGATTTGTAAATTTCTCAAGTAAGTAATTTGCTTTCTCATATATTTTTTTTTTTTTATAAAATTTCTCTAATTTTTGAGAATAATTTTAAGCTTTCAAGATTCAATCAAGAAATTATTTTCTCGTCTCTAGCTCTAATTTTTGAGTCTCACACATCCTTACTAAATAGCTTATAGGTCCATTCAATTTTCAAATATTTCTGGTGTTTAGTCCCTGGACTTTTTATTTAGAATACAATTATTTTTCAAAACTTTTTCTAACCTTCCCCTTAAACAAATAAGGTACCACCACCACCGTTTGTAGCAGAGTTGTATACATACTACTGTTTAACTTTTCTATACATAACTCATGGCTGAGCACACATCACAAGAGAAATAATGACGTTTTGATTCAGACCTTCAAAATAGTGTGATGAGGTTGTAGAATAATTCCATGTTTGTGGCCTAAAATATTTTTTCCATGGGTAAGGGCAAAGATACTATCTGTGGTAGCTTGTAGCAAAGTCTCCCAACAGGAGATTTATTATCTTGAAGTAATTTAAAATGTTTTAAGATATAATTGAGGTTGTGGGTGGTATGAACTGTGTAGTACTCCAATAGCCTACTAACCTAGGCATTGAGTATTATATAGTAATGGAAATGGATAAAACTAAAAAAAAAAAAAAAGGAAAAATAAACTACTAAGAGTAAATTTGATGAAGAAAGCATATTTCTGCATAGTTGCCATTGGGTGTTTTACTGAACATAGTATATATTAAAAAAATCTGATTCAAGATTTCTATAAGAATAATTATTTATCCAAATTTTTTTAAATATCAAATCTTGTTTATTCTAAAGGATTTTAAAATTCGTGTAAATATTTGTAAAGTACTGATAATCTTTTCTAATTACACCTAGAATCAAATGGCCAAAGCTGTTATTAATTTTAGAGAGGAATTCACCATCTAGATATGACCCTGGGCATGGGACGACTCCTGGATAGCTCAGCGGTAGAGCATTGGCGTACTAAGCAAAGGTCCTGGGTTTGATTCTCGTGTCCAGGTGTCATTTTTCAATTTTCAGAATATGATATCTGATAGTGAATTCCTCTCTAAAATTAATAACAGCTTCGGCTATTTGATTCTTAATATTATCCGTACAATTATAATAATAATTGTACGAGTGGCACTAACAAGCCAACTACCAAGTCGAAGATGGCTGCGTTATTTGATGGCTCGTGAATAAAGCGGACGATTTCCTCACGTTCATTATAGACTCTGCCTTAAAATATGAGAGAAGAATGACCCTGGTCACAGGAATACTCCTGGATAGCTCTGTGGTTAGAGCATTGGCGTACTAAGCCAAAGGTCTCGGGTTCGATTCCTGTGTCCAGGTGTCATTTTAAAAAATTTCAGAATACACCTAGAATGATTAAAATTGTTATTTACAAATTACAAGCATCAAATTTTATGTTTTGAATGTGTCAGTTGGCAGAAATATCTTCTCCCGGGCAGTCCCAGTCACCCCACGACTTGTTGCTGTATGCCGAGGACTCTTCCAGGTGTTGTCAAGGTGCTCTCTCTGCCAGGGGAAGAGAGGTGAGGGAAAATAAAAGAGTCCAGTCAAAGGTATCTTAGATAGAAATCGCGCCAACTCCCTATTTGACTCAGTTAATCCTATGGTGTTGCCAGAGCAATTGGTACTTACCCAATACTACTCAATATCAGGGAATTGGTAAACACTAGAAGTTAAGGTTTAAATAGCAAACAAAATAAGCTTAAATCCTGAAAACGTGGTCACAAGTAGAAAATCGGCTGTCAAACTAGATTTACATTTGGTTGAAAAGTATTAAAAGAGGCAAGGACCAAAAGATGATAATGGATGTTTAATGTTTAAGCATTTAGTAATCCGGGAAAACAGGAATTAGCCGGGAATTTGAAGGCCCATAGTTATTTTCTTTCCTCCTCCCTACCTGCCAAAAAATCATTTAAAAACTCATCTTTTGTTTAATGTTATTACTGCAGTTTGCACATTTGGTATATACCAATTTTTAGTCGTATTAGGTATCAGGAAATGCACAAAAAAAGGTAAATATATGTAATCATTAATGCCAGAAGTCGTGTTTTTATACAAATAAGGGTTGATTTCTCCCCAACCCTTTGTTATATTTTCTTCCTCAACAAACTTGATCTGTATAAAGGTACAAAATAATTATGCCAAGTTTAAATTAGATGGGTTAGTGCATTCAAAAGTTATCCAGACACATATTCACCACACACAGAATGACAAATGCAAATAGGTAAGAGTTAAAATGAAGAACTCATACACTCATACAATAAATCAAACCACATGATTATGCTTTTATTTGATAATATTTTGCTAGGTCGCCTATACAGGGACGGCCCTCTGAGGCTGCACAGTTTACACACCTCTAGGGCGACCCTATATGATAAATAAAGAACAGAAATTAAAGTTTTCTATTAAACTAATAAATTATTTAAAAAATAACCAAAATAAGAAATATTATCTAGCTTTGTAGGGTCGTCTCTTTTAAATATTAATTATTTGCAAATATGTGCAGCCATTCCTGTCATTTTAAGTCATAAGATATGTCAAAATGGTAAGCCATGATTGTGTTGTGTTATGTTTCAGTTTGCCGCCGACACATCACCTAGCACTGTGCAGTTATCTGTCACTGTGGCTGGGAAGTGGAAAACAAACGAACGACCCTTTATTGGCAAAGCAACTCTAAAAGATCGAAAGAGGTATGTAAACTATTTTTTTGGCACATGGGCTGTTAATGGAGTCATCTAAAAAGATACCCACATTGGTGGACACACTGACTAAATAACAAGCTCATTTAGTCTGATTTCCTGGTGTTTCAAATCCCGGTCAGACAAACTGAGGGTGCATTATTATTATTATTGTTGTTGTTGTTGTTGTTGTTGTTGTTGTTGTTGTTGTTGTTGTTATGATGTGGTTTCCCACTCTTCCTCCACATAAAAGCAGATAAATTTCCTCCAGAATTCTACTCTCCTCATTCCAAGGTCTTCAGAATAGTTCATATAGATATGAATAAACCAGCCTCTTGGTTTAGTGGTCACAGTATATTCCTGGTGTTACTATAGGTAATTTCCCAAAGGGGAATTTTTCCTTATGGTTACTATGGTCTGTTTAACTCGTCTTAAGCTAGGTTTA
The DNA here is from genome assembly GCA_033556935.1 of Timema podura. Classification (NCBI taxonomy): domain Eukaryota; kingdom Metazoa; phylum Arthropoda; class Insecta; order Phasmatodea; family Timematidae; genus Timema; species Timema podura. The sequence goes on from JAVRXN010000008.1 coordinate 19,430,291, forward strand.
AGGCTTCTTCTTGCACCACAGATCATCTCCTCAGAGAAATGTGACGATACCTTAGAAGTCGAATACATATCTGCCATTGTAAATAGAAGGCCAGTAATATCTCGCTGACAAACCCTGATAGCATCAGGAGGGGAGGGGATATTGATTCAAAATTAAAATTTGATAGTATTCAATTGGATAACGCGAATTAAATCATCTTAGAAAAAATCAAGGTTTTAGGCCATTACAAATCCCACAATGTGCTTAAAATATATAAATATATTTTTAATAACAATTCTTGTGAGGTGATATATATATATATATATATATATATGACATCTTGACAGCAAAGTTGGGACTCATGTTGTCAATTTCACTTGAGTTGGAGAAATTTCTCGCTGAACATCAATTATTCTCTCTCTATAGCCATTCATGTTTGTAGATCTAAGAGCACTTGACGGACAGAACCATAAAATGAAGTGTCCCCTCCTGCATTCATGATCAGCCAGTCTCTAAAGACCTGTAGGATAACTTCTGCATTAGAAGTCCTACTAGACAAGAAACAATTATATCTAGCATGCAAGCCGTTGCTATAAAATGATACTACTTGATTTTGTATCAAAGCAAAGAAGCTATTGACTAATGCAATCACTGCAGCTGGAGAACTTCTAAATATGATAATTTTTAAAGATATTTAATGCTGCGAGAAATGCATCATGAATAAGAAAATAGCCTTTTGAAAAGAAAAGAAAAAAGATTGAAGTAGACTTAAAATCAAAAAAGAAAAAAAATCATTAGATGAAATACGGAAATTGAATGTAAAAAGAACAGTAGCAATGCAGAAAACGAAGGAAAAGGCAGAAATGTTCTAACGTGAAATGGAAAAAGTGATTTCTAAGTAATTTGTTGTTTATTTTTCATTGCTTACTCTATCTTTATTACTATGTATTTATCAAACGAATTCATTATTTAAAAACATTACTATGTGGAAAGGCCCAGGGGGCGGTGGAAGCCTTTCAATCAAATATAATGTGTGTGTACTCGCATGCATGTGAGTTTTTTTTATCACATTTTCTTAAATCTGAAACTTAATTTAACTTTGGATTTGAATCTTAGAAAATATGATTAGCATAAGTGTGTAACTTTCTCACATGGGTAGGATTTTTTCCTTAATTTCTGATTTTGTTCACATTAAGTGAAGTGGTAAATTAATGGATTGGGGTAGGTTTTCCTATCATTATAATGGTCTTAACCACTAACAACCGTTTTGATAGCTCTAAAAAAATATTTAGAGCTCAAATCCATGAATATCCTTAATAATGCAAGAGTCCCATACTTAGTGTGTATATTTGTGTGTTTTGTGTGTGTGTGTGTGTGTGTGTGTGTGTGCATGCACATACACTTATTTCTAAGATATTCTTTGTTGTGAACATGTTGTGAACATGTTGTGAACATGTTGTGAACACCTTTATAAAGTTAACTCCTGATTATCTGTGGTAGTGGTGGGGAGGAGTGACGCGGATAATCCGCATATTTATTAAAACAAGAGATTGTAGCACATTCAATTCAAACTTGTACTCACCTAGTTTGCATTTGTGAACACATCATTATATTTCATGCACTAAGATAATAAAACTTTATATCAATGTACAGTAGACTCAAAATGAGACACATCACTTAAGGGTGTTCCGATGGTTGAAAAAATGGACTTAATAAAAATTCCATTTTAAGTGATCAATTATGATAGAGTGGGGTGAACGAACCTCCCCTCCAAGACCAAATGTCACCGATGAAAGGTAATTTTGTTGCCATTAGGAGTTAGTAGGTGACATTTGTAGCAATGACTCATTCATAGCTATTACTACTGTTACAGATTTGTGCATAACATTAGATTCAGATCCTTGAAATTATCCAAAATTAATATTCGATATAATATACTTACATAAATTACACTACATATATCAGCTCCATCTTTATATTTAGCCAAATGTAGTAATGTCATGGAACATAATAAACAGCACTGGGGAACATTATTGGAAGAAGCCAAATATGCAGAATTGACACCAAACAGATTTAAATCAAGAAGCACTGGGCTTAGAATTCATTCCTGCAATATTGCTTCCTAAACTCCGACATTATCAATATTTGTTTTTAAGATAAAACTCTTAAACAAACTAATGAGTAATAAACATTAAGTACCACAGTAGCAATGCTTGTCATTTTTTTAGTAAGTTACATAAACGATATTTGTGTCATGGTTTTACCATATGATAAATACATAATAAAAGTAATAAATTCAAAAAAGGTATCGTGAATTAGTGCCTTACATTTACAGCACTAACGATGAAAATCAAGCATTAGTCAGCACTAACGTAGAACAAACGATGGGCACTTTCAAAAACTGGGAGGCTAAAAGTCGGGTGACCAGGGTGATACATATCAATGACTCTCCTCTTACTAATGACATGCCCTCCACTCCCCGTTCCCTATTCCAAGCTGTCACAGGACAGACTGGTAGAGATATTATTTGTTGCTGCTGTTGGAGTATTCCGGTGGAAGGGGGTGGAGGTGTGGAAGAAGACAGTACACTAAAGTCCTGTAAGAGTTCGCTAAAGGATAGTCAAGATAACAGCTATTTCCCGCAAAAATGTGTTAAGCTAGGTCAGTGGTCGGCAAACTTATTTGCCAAAGAGCCAAATATGAACATTACAACAATTTTAAAAAAAATTGGGAGCCAAATCTGCTTGTTAAGTAAACTCTCTAAATTTGACTTCTTGCTATGCGCGAATTTCTCCTTACAAATAAGACATGTCGGAAGTCCATCCAAGTTTTGAATAAACGCAAAATTCTCGGTCCACTCAACTTTAAATTCGCGGTTTTCATCTTCCGTTTTTCTTTGCTTTTTTTTTTTTTTTTGGTAGCCATCTTAATTGGGGTACCTATAAAAATATTTAAAATATATTTTTTTTCTAAGGCCATCAGTACAAAATTATAATCAAAATTTAAAAAAAAATCTTTTTAAAAAATACAATTTTATTAATATATGTCACTGCACTAAAAAGAAAAAAATAATATTTTCAATCATAAAAATAACAAAACTTTTAGAATGACCAAAAAATGGAAGAAAACTTCCAACATTTGGACAAATAGAAGTTATCGAAAAATCGATTACAAATTTTGAACCGGAACCACAAACATACATAGCAGGTGTAATAAAATCGTATAAAAATACCTGTAAGATGTGCAGCTAGATTGAAAAATACAACAACTTTTAAATAAGACGTCTGACAACGGCAGACAAAGTAGAAAAGACAAAACTGTTCACACTGCAACTGCTGATCTGTGATGCCAATTTGTACCCCCACTACTTTAGAAAAAGTATGCGCGCGCATGATTGTGGTACCTTTGTATCACACCGGAGTACGCCGAAAACATACGAACAATTTCAGCCGGTAGTTTGTACATGGTTTGTGTTTACGTTTACGAAAACTAATAAAATTAAACTCGATGTTCGTTACATATTTTTACAACAATATAAAATTTTAATTACCTATCTATCTCTTAGCTTAAAGAAAGAATTATACATGTTCTCGATTTATAGAAGAATTTTAATTTATCAAAATAAGATGTAATTTTTCTTTTACCTAGTTTTTTTAAATTAAAATATTACTGCGCCTTCCGTGGATATTTGTGTCAGAGCCGCACTTAAGGTGTCAAAGAGCCACATGCGGCTCTGGAGCCGCACTTTGCCGACCACTGAGCTAGGTAATGATTCAAAGCTGTGGACAGCATGAGTTTGAAAAGTAGGTATTAAAAAAACCTTTCTCGTAGAGGGAAAAATCAAGTACCTAACGGCTCTGAACTGATTCACCATATGTTTGAAATACATTTAAAAAGATTAAATATTATGATCAAAAGAAAATAAATCATTATAAAGGGCTATATAAAAATGTGATTTTTTTTATGTAATAATAAATATTAAATATTTCATAAAGTAATAAAGCAATCATATTGTAATATTTACAAGATATTTTATAGCAAGTCATAATGACAACTACAAAATATTCCCTACTTAAAATTAATAATTTTTGAGATACCTACTAATCTAATTCCTTTAATTAAAATGTCAATTTGATCAAATTTAAAAAATAAATAAAAGTTAAAAAATAATAATGAAATTATAACACAGGCCAGAATCTGTTATTCTGTAAAGTGGTCAGGGCTCGAGACCATTTCTTTTACATAATTAAATTAGTTTGCCATTGTCTACATGTTAATATGATCATACTTAAGTACTAAATTTATAATACATTATTGTTTTCCATTCGTCTAGGCCTAATTTAATCTCTATGCTAGAATCAAATGTTTAATTATAAGAAAGTGTGGGGTTTAATATTAATTATAAGTTGTCTAAATCTTAACCAAAGTTGTAAGCAATATATGTTTTAAATTTCAATTCATTTACTTCATTTTTTGGCCTTTAACTTTTAAATCTAGTATTTTTCATTTTTGTAAAGTTTGTGGAAATCTTAGCTTCATCTAAATTTATTACTTTTACTTTTCACTTTCTTTTTAATCTTATCTCTACCCGGAAGCTGTGAGGTGCACCTGTGTCTTGCACGTGTGGCCTCACAGTGGAAAGGGGAGGTTTGGCGCGAACTGCTAGCCAATCAGCACCCTCGATTAAGCGTCTGTGTTTGACCCTATGTTGAAGGGAAGCGTCAGACGCAAGGCACTTCCCGGTCAGCACGCGAGTTGAGAGGACGTGTATTGTAAAGTTCTTTACATGTGGATAAAAGCGTGCATAGAGATGGGTTGGAGGAAAACTAGACCATGTGGCTAAATGCCCACTTCATTAACTATTTAATCATCTTCATGTACAGTTTATCTTGGTTCTTCTTTACTTTAAGTAATCCGGTGAAAAATGTCTAAAATGTTTATATACAATAAAACTTAAACTTCTACTCTATCAATTTCCACTTATTTGATCGGCGATGTCCTCTACCCCCACCATTAAGTTATTAACCCCGAGATGCTCTACCAAACACACTGACTGCCGTGGACCTGTACATATAAACAAGCTGAGAAGGTGATGAAGGGAGGCGACTAGGTACAATTCAGAGCCAAGAGTTCAATTTCTCTAAAAAGTTCTGAGACTTTAACACCCTTAAAAAGTTGTATTAATTTTCTGCTTCATTGCTGTTGCTATATTTCCCGCTGTTCCTAACATCAATTTGTCAGATAGAAGCGTGTCATATTTCTCTTTCAGATAATTAAGCAGGTTATGAGTCTATTCCAGTGCATTCCCCATTTCATAAATTTTTTCTCTCTTTTGCCATTATCTCTTGCCTAGAGGTTTGCTGAGTACAACAATCGGAAGCTCTGTATTTTCCATAAATGCAGCGTTTTTCAAAATTGTATCTCCTGCTGTTGGCAATGCCGTGGTTAAGCCGCAGATAAGATAATTGGGAGTTTACTGTATTTTCATTGCAAGAATATTTTTCAGTGTCACTGCAGTTGAATACTCTAAATAAAAATGTGTCACTGCAGTTGAATACTCTAAATAAAAATGTTTAATTTTGACAGACAACCCTAACTTCCTATCATTTGATACATTTGAAATAGGGACTATTTGTTTCTGAGGCCCTTTCATTTAAACTGAACTATATATAAGCTTGAACGAACGTTTATCCAAACTGTATGTACAAGTATTGTTAACTTGTTGGGTTTTTTCCCTCCAGGAGACACTCGGCCAGTACACGGGCAGGAGGGCCTCCCTCATCCCACGCAATTCCGTGCCGGGTGTGGGCCCCTGGAGGTGCTTGCCTGAAGGGAATCACCTGCTGTCAGCATCATGGGGGTGGGCCTTTCACCCTACGCCCAGTCACATTGTAAATTTGACGCCCCCTTAGGAACAATTATAATGCTATTAGTTTGTCAAATTGCCGACCCTCTGGTTGCAGGTGTCAGTCCAATGGCCGAGAGACTCCTCTGATGCTTGTGGCTCTAAAACACCTTTTTTTTCCCTTATTTCTTCTGTCTTGTTTTCAGAGCCAGACATTCGTTGGTGGTTAGTAAACAAGTTACACTGTATAGTGTGTTCATCTAAACAAATTATCCTGTCAAATCTAATCTTGTCCGCTTTTATGGCATGGCAATCGGACATATTTTTTTTATTTTGTAAATAATGGTCACATATAAATAATCAAAAGTTTTTCTTTTTATTTCATATTAATAAATCGTGACAAATGTTTCAGATCGCTTCTCTGAACAGTTTTGTTTATGTTGTAGGATGTCAAATGTTGGAAATGGATTAGATCCCCCCCCCATATAAAGCAAACACTTAAAGGTGTTCATCTTATATTTTTGTTCACCACGATGTTTCTAACGCCAGGAGTCTCTTGTCCCATTGTTGCACTGACGCCGCACAGAGCGTTGATCTATAATCTTAAGCTTGTACATTTTTTGTTTTTTAGTTAACTTTTTTGGAGAGCCATGTATGGCGTTCTGCTACAAGTATTAAAAAGGTAGCTAGTTCGCAACTTGGTTCAAGCTTATAAATGACTCTAGGTCCTCTACTTTTGTGTTTTGTCCCTGATGCTGTGCAAGTTAGTAAGGGATGAGAAGAAAGTCTTAACAAATTTTTTAGTGGGATTGTCAGTTGTAAATGAATGGTGTGTTTGTACACACACAAAAAAAAGGTTAAAATCATTTTGACACACAAACTAAAAAATAAATGTATACTTGTAAACCCCTTATGTGTCATTGGATAAACTGTGTGTTTTAAAAACTTCTTTTTGGTGCATTGCTCATTTAAAATTTAAAATGACACCAACAGGTAAATATTCCACAAATACTTGAATCACCTACTTTTTCTCAAATTTTTTTTTTGTATGAAACAAGGTTTATTTTTATTGACTTTGAGTATTAATTGAATTTTGAAACCACTATTGAAGATTAATACCAGTTTAAGTGTGATCCACATGTTACATTGAGTTGATTTCTAATTTGATGATTCATAATTGAAAATAATACATTACATGACACGTTATAGTCATAAGTGTCAGTATTAGAGATATCCAGCAGAGAACACTTAAAAATGATAAAAGTGTAAATATTAAAATATAATAAAAATTAATTAAATGTATAGCTGCCAACCAAAGTAAATGACAATTTCAGAAAGACGTCAGTTCAAAGACTAAATAAACTAACAAAATGCATTTTGATGAAAATACTTTCTGATTCCGATTTGTGTGCTTAACTTAAGATAATATTCTTACATAACTGCTCACTTCACACAACCATAAACAAACTCAAACCAATAAGATAGTGTTGATTTGATTTTATAATTACTCATATACACATTAATTATTGATTTAGTTCCAATTACTGTTTGATAATGAACGCAACCCACTATGATGATTACTCTTTTGGTTTTATCTGTGGATATTACAATGAAATGTATATGCATTTGTGTGAAGGGGGAGTATGAAACCATTTGGGGTTAACTGTTATCTTTTTATCCCACCAAGATTCACTTTTTTCCCCCTCCATCCTGTCAATTTAGAACACACATCTTGTAAAAAGAAACTCGTGTATATATATATTTTACAATCTGGAAAGTAATTATTAGATAAGTTTACATTTATAAACCAATGACCATTTTATCTCACAAAAGTAGTAGAATGTGATCTGTATGTTTTGTATAATATTTTGAAATTTTGTTGGTATGTTGAATGCTAGGCGAGTTATCACAATTGAATTTGTATTGAATGTTTATGACAGAAGGAGAGTAACAGTCGGGGTCTTGCAGTAGGGTAAAACTGTTTATAACAAGATATATATATATATATATTATTAAAACTTAATTTCTATTGTTTTTAGAGAGTTTAGACCCTTTGCTGTAAGAATTTGCTCCAATTTCTAACAGGTAGACCCAAGAAAGTAAAAAGATTTATAACATCAGATTTAATAAATGTGAATAGAAAAATAATTAAGATATGATGAAAGAAAATGGTTGTTTTAATAAGTTATTTAATTCATACAAAACTAGAAAATAATCATCCTATGAACTTGATTCATGCTGCCTCTGTCATGGAACATAATTTTTATTGAATGAAATAAAAAAAAAGTATGTTAAATTTACTCATATAATTAGTAAGCTCAAAAGCAATCAACCAATGTTGGACCAAATCTCTGTGGATTGCAATTATTTATTTTTTATTTTCTTTTAAGTACAACTTAAAAAAATTCATTTTTGTTTTTCGGCCTGATTGATAATATTCGCTACCAACACACAATCAGTTTGCTCATGAAAACTCGCCTAGATTTAAATGTCAAGTGAATGAATGTTTATAGAGTTTAGTTTAATCCTTTCACACCTCTCCATTGTTATAAAATATAGAGGACCTATTGCCATTGAGCTTTGTTGATTCAGCGTGCCTTGACATTTTCATTTTATGGGCCCTGAATCAAAGAGCACATGCTATGTTGATATAATGATGAAATTATTTTGAATGTTGGTAAATAGTTTTTGTTTGTTTCTTTTATAAATGGATTTCGATGTACCTTTTCTAAGTTTTGTTATTTTGAGGATATATATATATATGCCATAATTTTGTAGCATCTTAAACAAACTTTATATTGATTACCTCTTTATTTCAGTACAGAGATATTGTCAGTTACCACTTATCGGCTAAATATCAAAGCCCGTTAAAGTATTTTTGCTATGTCAAACAAATATGTTGTGTATTTAGGCACTTGTTTTAAAAGTATTTTAGAGCTGAGCTTAGCCATAATGAACACTAATTTTATCCAAACCATTGTATACATATACTTTTTACATTTCCCCCCCCCCCCCCCCCCCCCCCCCAATCTCTTGGTATAGCTGTCAAATCTGCAAACATTTTTACAGTCCTCTTTGGAAATTTATTCTTTGTCTGGTTGGGCTGCTTTTTTGAAATTAATTAAATCATCTGGAAGTTGGCAAAATTTCATTCCAAAAAGTATAAATCTTAATAAACCAATTTTTATAAAAAATACTTTACAAAATTGTATAAATGATTAAAGAGTTGACCTTAGTTATTCAATTTTCTTTAAATCTGCAGGCTTGTCATTGCATACAAAAGGTAATAGTTAAGTAATATAACTTTTTGTTGTTGAATATAAACTTGAAAAACCAGGAGTTGGGTGATTTTTAAATCAATTTTGCCAGAACATCTTTAATATAGACTATTTTATCTATGTTATTTTGCTAGTGATGGAATCATAAGTTTCATGGTGTAATCCCAAACATCCTTTACATTAACAGGACAAACTTTAAATAATGACTTTTACAGCAACTACCGGGTAACCAAGCCTGTTGTGACTCTTACCTCTTTGATAAAAAAGACAGGAATGGTACAAAAATTACCAAATTATGTACCTTCCTTTCTATCAATCAAATTACATTACTATATATTGTTTCCACACTGTTTTCTTAGATACCTTCAGGCAGATACTCTATTTTGTTGGTTAGTTAAGCTTTAGGATAATAACTGAAATCTCATTCCATCAAACCCTTATCTTTACTAAGTTGTATGCTATACCTGGAGGTTTGTGTATACATGTTTGGTTTTCTGTTACCCAATATAGCATATTTAGGAGCCATTATATAATTGAGAGTTAATCAACCTCACTTATTGTTCACTCTTGCTGTGAATTTGTATTTATCGCAACATTTTTAGGGTTGTTTTGACTTAGATTGCATTTTATTATTACTATAACCCTTCACTATAATATTTAGATAGATTTGTTTTGAGTAAATGTTTAGTTTGTAGCTACAATAACGTTTATAACTTGTTTTACTAGTTTCCCTGAAATTAAAAGGTTAGTAACTAATAATTAAAAAATAATCAAAATAGTATTTTTAAAAACTTAAAATTCAGAGAAAATTCTATCAGCCTGTTGCAGGTTGTTGCAGGTTAATAGTTGAATCTTAAAACAAGTCTATTTGAATTTTGAATGGTTAATTTTCTTATTACTACTGTCATATAACATTTGGTCAGTAGTCTCCACACATTTCCCCTCTTATCTGATAATAAAAGACATGTGAGAATTTATTTTAAAAATCAAATATATGTTAGTTTTGAAGTTCCACCCTCCTTTTAATGGTATGTGGAATTGGTTAAGGTTAAGTAAGGATGGATTTAATTCATGATAGGGTTGTTTTTAAAAACAACCTATTTTTAACTGTGAGAAATTCATTTGAAACAAATAAATTATATGCAATGTTGGTGGTCTTTTAATTGGAATTTAAAAAACATAATTAAAATTATGCATATCTTGGAAAAAGATTAATTTTATCATAATATTCTTGTACATGATATTCCATATGTCTCTTTATATACTAAGCATGTAAGTGGAACTTTATTTAGTTTTGGTGTGTTTTAAAGGAGAGAGTAAATATATATTGTTGTAGTGGCTCTTTTTTTCTGTGTGAAAGTCGACCAAAGCAATATAGCAATTGCAGTGGACATAAAATACTGGAAGAAATTTAAAAAAAGAAATTGTAGGCTTGTGAATTTAGTCATCCAGTTTATGGAGGCTTATAACATCTCAATTGTTTAACAACCCTTGTGTCATCACTCTCTTCCTTTTTGTAACTACCCTTTTGTCCAATACTTATTTTTTTGCTTGGCCTAGCCAGCATTTGTCTGGAAATTATTTTTAAATACTAATCATTTTATTGTTAATGTTTAAGCTGTAAAATTGTCGCTTTTAATCGTTTATACGGTGATCTCCTGTTTTCATTATGACTACATTGAGTGTTTTTGCTGTTAAATGTTTAACATCTACAGGGGCCTGTGCCCCTGTCAGGATATGTGAAATATGAACTTCACATTCCTTGATAGCACAGGTAGCAGGCACGTATTAAATATACATGCAAGACCTTTGCTGCAGTCGCTGAAAATACAACCTGCTCCTGTTCTATGTAAAAATCACACAATACTTTGCCTGGCACTTGCTGGGAGAAGTTTCAAGCCATAAATATTTGGCTTGCTATCGGAAGCTAATTGTTTGGTGGTCAACTCTCATCATATTAGTTTTAACACCTCACATATGTCACGATTAACCTATTTTACCTGTATCAACTTTTTATGTTAAAGGGGCTGTAGTTTTTTTATCAACTAATAAGGTGTCTGTGTGGCATGCTGCTAGCTCTATTATATTCTCTGTTTGTGTTATTGAATATATTTATACTGTATTGCTTTTAATAGCAGCATCACCAATCACTACTTGCATTGCCCATATAAGCCCATGAGAATTAATCAATAAGCTCCCACACTGTACATTAATGCAAAGTAAGGGATAGTGACGGGAGCCAACCTGTAAGGTTGGTTGGGTTAGGCCTATATAGAGACAAACACACTTTAGATGAAAAAGGAATAGTTGTGAAAATGTGAAAGTGTGAAAATGTAATGAGTTATGAAGAGAGAAGTGTGTTTTTTCCCTTTCTAGGCCTTGCCTAACTATCCTTTTAGGTTGGCTTCATTCTCCATCACTTACTTTACATTATTGTACAGTGTATCTGCTTACACTGTCTTATTATACATTTCCAAGCCATTAAGAAATAACTCAATAAGTTACAATACATTTTAAATAAGTTATAATTTATTGATTGATTCTTAAATATATTAGTCTCTCCTTTCTAAACTTTTAACAAATGTGTTTTATTAGTGGGGTGTTGGAACTTTATTGTGTGACCACATATGTGTATTGACAACACTGACTACAGTGTGGTGTAGGAAACTTGTCTGTTTCTGCTACTTGTATGAAGGATAGTATTTAGGTTAGAGTTCCCTGTTTATCTTTTAACATGGGTTTAGAATTCACTTTACTTATCCATCTCTTGATTTCTGGTGCTTATAACTTTTCTCTATAGAAAGCACATATCGAAAAAATGTTTGTTTTTTTTCCCTCTGACTCTTCAAATTGTTTATTTGTTTAGATTAAATTTGAATAGTCCTTGATTATTTTGAAAACGTTTCCATTAAAAGTAATGCTCGGAAAACCCATTGTAAAGAGAATAGAAGGTAGCGCCAGTTGGAGAAAGACATCTGATTGGCTTGGCGTGTGACGTCACTCAGTAAACTAGCCGGTGATTAAAGCCCTGTTCTCACGTGTCATTTATCATAATGATCATGTTGAGAATTATCAACTACTGTTTAATTCATTAAAATGGTGCCACATGTTTTATTTTATATAAATCACTACTTATATTCCACAGACATTCAAATTGTTTGTAACAGTCCAAAAATGGATCAGTTTGTTCGTCTCATCACTTAAATACCATTTTTGAGAAATCTTATAGCAACACAATGTCTTTAAATATCTAAATAAATCTTTACATTTAAATAAAAATGAATTCATTAATTCTTGTATATTTTCACTAATGATGATCAACAATGAAGAAACATATACCTCCTTTTCACTTTTAATGAAAGCATGAATAATAATTCATTCTAATAAATTAGTGTTCTGATGTTTATTTTGTATTCATTTTCATTGAACCACTGAAAATGACATGTTAGAATACGGCCTAACATTCACAAAGCTTTATGGAAGACAAATTAAGTCCTTTCTAATAATTTATTGTTAGAAATCATATCAAGTTTGGGAACATTAAACATATTAATACATATTTAAAATCCACACCAATAAATGAAAAAACAACCTATTAATATTATATTTGGAAGAAGTTATAGGAAAGGTGGATAGAAACATATAAAAGGGACAAACACAATATGGCTTTACCTTCTTAATGTGTCCCTTTTATATAATTCTATCCACCTTTCCTATACCTTCTTCCAAATATAATACAATTACCTCATAAATAGTTAGGAGGTTTTCCTTATACTTAACCTATTAAAATATGTTTCAGAATTACTTACATGTTGGAACTATTGTATTAACACTGGCAACATTTGATGTGTTTTGAATTTCTTGACATTTTTAGTTAATTTTCCATTTATCACGACAAATATCAAAGTCACTATTGGCAAAATGAATGGAACATATTTGAGCAAAATTTATATTAATTGAGTCTATCCTTATACATTTGAGCTCTCAAGGACGGCAAATTTCTGGATCCTTAGAAAAGGAGTAAAAAGATAAATTATTACCCTTGCAGTTTCGTTGAGTATTTACACAGAGTACAAAAGCACAGATTGGCATTTTTTTATGTCTGTTTAAAAACATGTAATTAAAATTGAACGTATGCAAATAAATTAGCCAAAAGCCTAAAAGTCTGATTGTTCAAGAATGACTAGTAACAAGGGAGAAATGACCTCTAGTCCTATATCCTAAATATTATGTTATATAAAAGAAAAACTATTCTAAAATAATAAAATAGCTTAATAAGAACAATACATTACATATATTTAGCATACATATTTAAGAATCAAATAGCCAAAGCTATTATATTTGTTTTAGTGAAGATTTACTCGCATCTATATATCATATTTAGTATTTTATAGTATATTAAAACATTCGAGTTGAGTGGTAAACATAATAAAGAAACTAACTATATGTGAAAAAATCACTACCAGGCAAACACACATAAATAAATAGTTATAAAGATAAATGAAAGGACCTTCTTAAACACATGTACCGCACAACACACTAATATTATAATTAGCACCGCGTCTTACTACCTGTTCGGGTTATACGCAACACTACTAACTACTGTGTACTGGGTGACGTTAGTTTCATGGCTGGTGTAAGCAATGACATCCAATTCTTCCAAATGGCGCTACCTATCTATCCTCTTTACATTGAGAAAACTTATACATTAAAACAAATGAAACCATAGATTAGAATTGGTTTGAGGCTGGTATCATATATATGTAGGCTAAATTATATGTCAGTCTATTATTAATGTCTTATCATTATACATTTTAAGAATATTGTATATTGGGAAATGTTGATGGTTCATATTTTTTTTATGAACCCTTCTTTAATTAATAAAGGAGCCCTCGCCCACATTGGAAAATAAGTAGAACATTCAAAGTATTTTAATATTAGTCACACCTAATAACTTTATTCTTTATTTGTTGTATTACTTTTATTGGGAAGAAAATAAGGCTTAACCATGAATATCATTAAATAAGAAAAATCAGTGTATGAAAGGTTTGATACCTGATTCATTTAATTGTATTGTAAACTAAACTCATTTTAATAATACATATTTTGTTTCATCATGATAGATAAACCTTTAAAAGGATCGTTGTTCGCTTGAAATATCATCCAACAGTTTTAATTGGACTGAATTAATTTACCAATTTTGTTTTTTAACTCACAAATTGGTAAATTATTAAAGCCTCGAACACCCATCCTTTACCAAATATCAATATATATTTCATATGTTGTCATTGTTTACATTTTAAATTAGCCTGTCATATTTTCCTTGCATTTCAGATCAGGCCTTAAGCAATAATGTTTTGTAAAATGTAGTTATGTATTTGAAATTTGATAGCTTTCTCCATAAAGTAATGGATAGCATAAAATTGTCTGTTTATACTTTTTTATTTTAACGCTATTTTCCATAACCATATGTAATTAGCCTTATTTATCTTTGATCTTTTTGGAGAAAACTATTGGGTTACTTTGGTGTTTTGATTTGCACTAAGAACTGGTTTGAAGTGCATTATTTTGTAAACTAAATAATATATCATAAAAAAAATTAATTGAAGGAAGTAGGGGCGAAGAAAATATCAATTTTTAGTGGCATGTCTGTAAAAAAAAAAGTGGAACATGGATAAGGTTTCATTTTGACTCATTTTCTCTTACATGGTGAAATGAAATCTCAAATTTTGCGGTAGAATTTTCTAATCTTGCACAGTCTTAAATGATAATAAATTGTCCAACACACTTTAGTTTATAGTTATCTAAGTATAAAAAGCTATGGACATGTCACTAATCATTAAAAATAATATTTAAAAAAAAATGTATAAAAGTTTTGTTATTGTCACGTTGCACATTTAACCGTTTTTGTTCTTCTGTTCTGTCTTGTGCCTGTAGTTGTTGTGATTGTCTATATGCTTCCTGCATGAAAAATGTTTTTTGGCGGTAAGGACAGCACACATGTTAACTTTGGCTATTTTTAAACCAGATAAACTAAACATTATAGTCGATGGAAACATTTGCATTCCCCACGCTCCAGTGCAACTCTGGATACCATCAACCCATCAACTTGATTATCAAATCTGAGGGTATGAGGAAAATTCATATTATGTAATAACCATATCAAGATTCATACATTCAGCAAGCTTAGCGTTAAAATATTAGGGAGTTTTTGGTTTTTTCAAAAATTAAAAAGTTTATCAATTCTGATGTTGGAAGTAACCATCTACTTTTCAAAATTGCTTAACCACCGCATCCAATTCCATTTGTATTGAACTACAATATATTTTCTTTTTTTTTTCAATTGCAGGAAGTGTTGTGTATGAAAGTTGTACTTGTTTTGATTTCTATGTCAAATAATGAACCCATGTTTACCGACTTTAAAAGTGTGCTTCGTGACAACCTCCATTGAGTAAATATAACAAAAATAGCTCATAACATAAATTTTGTCTTGAAGCCTTTTCCCCTGAGAGATAGCTTTGTTCTTCCCACTTAACTGTATTGGCCTTGATACTCTTGAGGCGCTAAGGGTTTGTGGGAGGGCAACTGTCCAATGAGGTTGAGAGCTTGGTATTTGTGGCTTGAGCTTTTATGTGCATAAAAGGAAATGATAATGGAATATTTAATGACTAAAGAGGTTGGGTTTTTTTCTGA
This sequence comes from Timema podura, assembly GCA_033556935.1. NCBI lineage: Eukaryota > Metazoa > Arthropoda > Insecta > Phasmatodea > Timematidae > Timema > Timema podura. Next base: position 19,446,086 of record JAVRXN010000008.1, read on the forward strand.
TTGGATTTATGAGGAACTTTATTTGATATTGCATATAAGGGCTGTCAGTGATGTTTTGGAGATTTAATGGTAAGAAATTTAACCATTTTGAAGAAATTAAGTTCAAGTTGTGTTACCGAATGATTGATAGTTTATAATTATGTGTTAAATACTTCAAACTCCTCTGTAGACAAAAAGATTCCTTTAAAAACTTTTTTTGTTTCTTCCTTGAAAAACATAAACAAAAGCTGAGCTATTTTTCTTGTGTGGACGTTTATTTTTTAAAGTCGGTAAACATAAATTTCTTAAAACATTTTCTCTCTTGAATATGTTTGAATAAAGTTGGCGATCTTTTAATTGTACCAACTCCAACTTCAGCACTGCGAAAACATAAATTAACCAGTGTCATTTTCATAGTAACATTTAATCAAATAAACTTTTTAACAACTAAGGTGCTGTGTTCTATGGTTCATGAATTAATTATACATTTTGAAATGTTTAATCGAAGAATTAGATACCTAATCTATTTTTAATTACAAAATTCAAATTAGTGTTGGCATCTTAGTTGTCTATTACATAGTTTAAGTGGAATTTAACTAGAAATAGCTGTATTTAATATTCAAAATTTAATAATTTCCAGCTTTTTATTAATTTGAATAAAAAAATACATTTGCTTTAATTTTGTTTAAATTTATATAATTATGTTACATGACCATTTGACATACTAGGAATATTGCACTAAAATTATGAATATGTCTCAATTTTTGAATTCAAAGAGAGTCCACATTTTGTTTTAAACAAATCAAAATTTAAATTAAAACTTATATGTAATGTATCTTGTTTATTGTCACGCAGTGTTGATATCTTAAATTATGATTTTAGAACTTAAAGTTACTATTGTGGACATCTCTCTATTATACAAAATTTATATATTGGTTGTAAAATGTAAGTGAATTAAGAAATAAATTTGAGGCAATTTACTATCTATGTTTTTATTTTTTTGAAGCTTTATTCATTACCTCTTTCTTTGTTAGTCAGCAATAATGTAAAGTGTGAACCTGGCTCCTCTTTTCATTGTAAAAGTAATAAGATTTTTATTTTAATTAATTCATATAATTTTTTACTGTAGAGTAAGTTTTCCTATATTTGGTCGTTTTAACGTACTACTATTAGGAGAGGCATATCATCATCTATTTCCAGCCTGTGGCCTGGGTCAGTTTAGTAAAATGTCTCGCATCTTACTCTATCCTCCCACAACTCTTCCTCTTAAGTTCTTCCATTCTTCTCTCACTTAAACACTTTCTGTTATCTGCTCCCATCTTTTTCTTGGCGTCCTTTTTTTTCCATCCTCATTACATGCCCATACCATCTCAGTCTTGCTTCCTCTACTATCTCATATACTCCCTGTACCCCTACTCTTTCCCTTATATCTTCATTCCTAATCTTGTTTCTCCTCGCGACGGCTAACATGCTCCTCATAAACCTCATTCCCATGGCCTCCTGTTTCCTAGTCCCTCTAAATTCAATGTCCATCTTACTGCTGCATAATGTGACAATGTGTACACAATATATACAGGGTGTCTCAAATGTACTCGCATTGGAATGACAATAAATGCAGAGTTTATTAATATAATAGATACAAGTTTTTATGGTTAAGGCCTTTGGCCCTGTTGAGTGCAAGTCTAAAAACTATTTTCTGGGATGGTGGACAGAGAGGGTGAAAGGCGTGGCTTCACAACCGACTAAAGTATCCTTCCGCACCAACAAGAACAGATGTATCACGGAAACTGTAGATGGTGCTAGCTACCGACAGGTCTTGCGGGGAAATCATACATTTGGAAATATCATTTTTCTCGAGAACGAGCGAAATTTTTATGTTAATATTTTAAACACAGCTTTTAAGATAATTTATCGATGTTTATTAATTGTTACATTTTCTTATTTTTTGCTATGAAGCAGGCAGTTTTCTATTGAAAAATGTCAATTTTATCGATATTTGATCAATGTTAAAATTATAGAGTGGTGTGTATATAAACGGTATAACTTAATCAACATGCTTCTATTCTTGAAGATAACCGTTTGTTCCCATGGCTCTGCATTTCCACGCCAAATGAAAAGGGCCAATCGCCTTAAATTAAATTAAGGAAATTAAAGTAAACTAGTCCAGAAAAGAAAATCATTCCAGTCCCCCTTGCATGTTCACTTTATGTTCAAATTGACCACCATTTTCCAGATACGGCTGATATCGCTGAACAGTAGATTGAATAATGTTATGAACCATTTCATTTAGAATTGCAAGACCTTGTCTTTCAATTTCCTCTTTCAACACATTAACTTGTTGGTTTTGCGCTGTAAACCTTATCTTTGAGGTATGCCCAGATAAAAAAAAAGTTTGTTGATGTGAGGTCGAGGGAACGCGCAGGGAATTCAACGCCAGCTCTTCACCCACCCAATCCATCTATTCTGAAAATTTGCATTGAGATAGGCCCTTGCATCACGATGGTAGTGGCAGGTGCTCCATCTTGATGTAAGTAAAAATCTTCATTGCCTGTGACAGTATGGTCAAAAAGAATGATCCTAGGATGCCCGGTGCTGATACCCCACACCACACTGTAAACCCTGGTAAGTTCACTTGGTGTTCCATAGTAAAATGCTGATTTTGATCAGACCAGTAGGTGCAATTATGTCTTTTGATTGAGCCATTTAACTTAAAGAAGGACTCGTCACTCCAGACAATTTTGTTTAGAAACTGCATCTCCTACACACTGTCCAGGCACCATTCACAAAATTAAACTCTCCCGTCAGGATCATCTTTATTGAGACCGTGGGTTAGTGTTGGGATCGCTTCAAAATGCGATGGACGCTCAATTTTGGAATTCCTGTCTTATGAGCCGCTTGTCACACAGATTTATTTGGGAACCGGAAGAAGGTTTCTAGCAGTTGTTCTCTTACCAATATTTCAGGCTAATGAAAAAGGTAATCCCAAAGTCCAACACAATTGTTTGAAAAGTTTTGGTCAATTAAAGGAGGGTGAGGCGGGGTAAGGGATTACCGCTCGCTTACCCGAGCTATTATACTCGGACAGCAGCTCTTAGCATGTCTTTCTCATGAGGAACATTTTGAAAGGGAGTTGTTTTAAAAAGAATTCTCACTCGGAGGCGCTGTTATCACTGGATATTTTAAGTTCTACCTGACTCGAGGGGCGCAGCAAATTTCCCCTTAAGGTTGTTTATCTGGTATTTCCTTGTCTGTGGCCCAGCCCTAATAATACTACTTCCAACAAGTATATAGCCTAAATGATAGTTTAGAGTTATATTTAAAATATTTGTAAAAATTAATTGGGTTTAATATTATTTCTTTGAATTAAAGAATTTCTAGGTCTGTTTTACAAAACTCAGTTAATTAGTTTCGTATGTGAATTATTTATTAGTTTAGTGGAGTGCAAGATGGCATGAGGCAGGCTTGGTGCGAAAAGCAAACAGCAGCCAGAGAGTGGATGACGCGCCCCCTCCCCCATCATCAGCTGACCTCCGCCAATACTTCTGCGTTGTAACCTATATATTTCCTGTCATATTTCAGTTTAAAGCATTGTTTACTTATAGAAGTGATGTTAAGCGAATTCAAGTAAATTGTTCTTAATAGTAGTGTATAGTAAGTATTGGCTAGTGATTGATTTCTCATGTTTCTGGTCTAATTATGATTTATGGGTTAGTTTAAAAAATTAATAATTAACCTAGTAGTGCATAATTTGAAAGCGGGTCGCAAAAAAAAAAAGTTGAAGAAAATGTACTAAATAATAATAATAATATTTAGCACCGCGTCTTACTACCCGTTCGGGTTATACGTTTAAGTACTAATTACGCTAATGGATTAGGAATTGGGAGGGTTGAATTTAGAGGAAGTGAACCCGCATTTGCGTGGAGGGAGAGTGGAAAACCATATAGGGAACCCCCCCCCCCCAGTTCACCCGACCGAGATTCGAACCTCGATCTCCCCGTCCTCGGCGGTCGGGCTCAACACTACAAGCGCGTTAGCTAACTACGCCACCGAGGCGGGTAAAATGTACTAAAGAAAAGCCCAAAGCTACAGAATGGTTTTTAGTGCTAGTGCTGTTTCTAACTATTGAATTCCCGAACTGAACATTGTATTGAGTCCAATCTTCATTCCAAACTGAATACACCTTCCACATGTCAGCTGTGCTGGCTGTGATCCCGACATTGTTTTAACAACTACAGAACCAAATTATATAAAGGGTAATAAAAAATCGCCAATCCCTTCCTTCACCTCTGACAAAGAGTGTATTAATCACAACTTGTGAATGTGAGGAATGCCAGGCCTCCACCGTGGTTCGGATTCCACGTTAAACTGTAGGTCCTCCATTTCATCTCACAATCACCCTACCATTACACATTAGCGTAAGTGCGTATAACCCGAACGGGTAGTAAGACGCGGTGCTAATAATAATAATAATAATAAATCCTTACACATTTTATCAGAAAATATAATCACTAACACTTTTGATGTAGAAACTCTTAACTACAGATTTGAGTGAAAATGCTCCATAATTTTAATTTATCTCTTTAGATCCGACTCCTCCCGATTCTACTAATGAGAGCTTATGTTTCACAATGACAGGTTTTGTATTAGTATATCCTGCTACCTGGAACACGAAAGAAGAAGATATGATACAAAATTAATAGGATTTGATATAAAAACAAATTTAAATGCAGATTTCTCAAATTCTGAGCGCCAATTCAGTGATAAAAAAAAACGCACCTTGTCCGTAAATTTGTTTTCATCTAAGCTTCCTAATGAAGAAACATTTGTTAGGTTTTGGCTGTTATACTCAAGCACAAAAGGGCGTGTACCTACCTCTTTTGTATTCCTTGCCTTTTGTTTCAACCAGAGGAAAAGAAGACGGCTTTTTCAAAAGGTTTTAATGATTGGAAACATGCTTCTGAGATAGCTCAACATCACGAACAATCAAGTGATCATTGTTAAAATGTGTTCACATTTTTTTCTCAAAAGAAAAATACCTACTAATGTGTTGTCCCGATATGAACATGAAGTAAAATATTGGAGAGATGTTTTGGCCAGAGTAGTTAGTGTAGTAAGATTTTTGGCAGTCAGGGGCCTCCCATTTCGTGGCGCTAGTAAAAGATTTGTCTCTTTATTGAATGGTTTATGTTTGAGTCATCTTGAACTATTGAACGAGTTTGATCCATTTCTTTGCCAACATATAAAAAAATATGGACGTAAGGGAAATGGCAGTGTCATATATCTATTCATAAACGTGTGAAGAATTCATGTCAATAATGAGCACAAAAGATTTCCAGCAAATATTGAAAGAAATCAATTGTGCTCGCTACTTTTCCATCAACATCGATTCAACTCCTGGTGTATCAATTACAAACCAACTAGCAATAATTGTTTTGCGAAACGCGAAACGTTTCTTTCACTGATACATGCGCTAAAGAACGTATTTTGAAACTTACCTGGAATTTGTCATAAAGCTTAGAAAAGGCTGCTTTGACTTTACTTGAAGACCTCAAACTCGATATCAAACAATGTCGTGGGCAAAGATACGACAACGCATCGAACATGTCGGATATATATATATATATTATATATATATATATATATATATATATATATATATATATATATATATATATATATCGGACTTCGGTCAAGAATATAAAGCAAAAATGAATTTGCTGACTATGTTCCTTGTGCAGCCCACTCATTGAACTTGTTAGGTTGTTACGCAGCAGAGAATTCTTGCCCTGAACTACAAATCTTTTTTTCCAAGGCTTGTGCAATGTATTTCCATGTAGGTTGGCTATTGTGTGTGGTGACGTAATAAATTGTCTGCTTCCCATCATGCCCCATCCTAAATGACTATCGAGAATCTTATCGATAGCCGGTTTTTCCGACAAAACCATTCTCACTCAAGCAGTAACATTAAACAAAGTAAGTGTTCTTAATCCAGCCGTCCTTACCATGTTACGGACATAACAGCTTGTACAATTTCTTTTCATCATCTACATACCGCTGGGGGTTGTTAAAAAGATTGCATCAAAGAAAAAAAAAAGAGCGGGAAGAGAACAAGACAAAGTTGATAAAATCATCGAATGCCACGAGACATTGTTGAAGCTTTGGCTAAAGAGTATCAGGAAATAAAACATACTCTAGAAAACCTAATAAAAGATTCTCAGGCGCCTGGCACTTGTCTGTCTGCCCAGAGATCTCACAAAAAAATTACCTAATTTGAGACAGCTTTTCTTACCTTGATGTAGAGTGACATTTCACAAAGGATTGAAAAAAACCAACGGAACTTTGCAAAAGGAAGAACTTGATTTACTCATTTATATGCATATTTTACCCTAAGCTCTTGTACATCAATATTATCACTTCTCTATCTTGTAAATCTTAATTTTATTTTGTCAGATTGACTTTAACACGAAATATTGTCCTCAAATCCACAATCCACATCCAAAATTGTTTATTTCGCTATAAATTTAGAAATAATTGTCTCCAACCTAAATTTAATTTCTCTTTTACACACAGCTGAAATCACTAAACAAGAGGCAAGGGGGCCTACCGCAGGGATAGTTGCTTAGTCCTATGTTATATCCAATTTATTCAAACGATAATGATAGCTCTTTCCAGGTTGGAGTAATGACTTTACTGTATGCGATTGACGTGGTAATAAACGTTCGGTCTTGTAACGTGATAAAGGGGTGGGTATGCTACAATCAATATTTCATTTGCTTTCAAATTGGTTGGCAGCCCTCTCTGTAACTCTAAATGTTTCTAAATGTGGTGCGGTCATCTTCACCCGTCATTGAGTGCGAGATAACTTAGTTAAATTAGAGTATGAAGGACGTCGAATTTAGGTACACCCGATGGTGTGATTTTTAGGAATGACACTAGACATGAAGGGTTCTTGGCTGCATCGTTTTTTAGAACTATCCAGAATTTGTGACAGGTTTATAATTGATATGCTATCAGTGGTGGATGCTTCTTGGGGCTCCCACCCATATACAATGTTAGTAATGTAACATGGGCTTATACGTTCTCTATTAGAGTATGTGTGTTTTATTATATCACACTGCATCATGGTCTATACTAGCAAAGCTTGACAAGAGCTAATATGCGGCGGTAAGACTGTCTGGGTGCTTGTCGTACAACACCGACCCATGCATTCCTCACTGAAGAGGAGCTTCCTTTATTTCTTAGGCGCCGGCTTTTGGAGGACAATTTTTTTTATTAAAGATTGTTCAACTTGGAGTTCTTTGAGGCGCACACTGCGTATCTTACATATTAAGTCCAGTCTAAACAACATTGGTTAAACAAAACATGCCCAGATATGGTGATTGTTAGATTTTGCTTATAAGAATAACCGTTTGGCGGTTTTTTAATTTTGAAAGTAGCGTTTGCTGTTTAATAAAAATTAATTATCAAAAGCAATAGCTCGTTAAAAGTGTCCTTACTTACAAAAACAAATATCGCGCACTGAAATGAAACGATACTGACGGCTTATGACGTAGCCGACCCTGTTGGGGACTGGTATTAATAATCGTGTTTACAAAATTTAAACTTTATATTAATACACATACATTTTGTATATCTTTTTCTTTTCTTTTTTATTGAAGTTTGAAGTTTATTACAATTTAAGTTTACAATGCAATATTCTACCATTTTAATATCAATGTTACAAATTAACTATTTATAAGTTAACAATCAAAATATTTTATCTCCTTGATTGGAGCTTTAATTTAACAATTTTATTTAATGGCGGACGGTGATAGCACATTGAAATAGATACAATACAAGCCTGTTGGGTATTTTAGGAGATTTTATTGTAATAGGAGCTAATAAGTTAAAAGTAAATGTGCATTTATTATATTTACAGACAGTAATATATTAAATAATTCAATAATGTTGTAGTGATCAATTTTATAGGAATTATTGGTTTATTTGTAGCATATTGCTGGGTTTTTTAAAAATTAAGTTGTATATACATATCAATTTAGAAAACAAAGGGGATTTTGATATTTATTGAATCAATTAATTTATGTTGATATTTTGTTATTGAAAGATATTATTGATAATCTGATATTGATGTTATTTATAGTAAGCATAGAAAATATTAATTGGAGACAAAGAGAGTCCCATCCAGATATTGATTTAATTAAAAAAAGATTTAAGTTTCTTTTTATAAACATGTGGATTTTTGAGGTTTAAGAGTGGTTTTGGGAGGTGATGGTACATTTGATAGCCATGAAATGAAAACGTGTTTTTTCCGTGCTCTGTTTTAATTGAATTTATGTATAGATCACAAACCATTTATTTATGTTAAAAATATGCGGGGCCAGTTATAAAAATATAAATAACTTAATATAATACCATTAAATGTATAATTTCACTCACTAATTAACCTGTAGTTGCCAGAGCAGTTAAAACAAAAAACAGAATGGATTTATTGAACTATTTTTTCTTTAATTTAATTATGGAAAATACACTTCTACAGTAATCCTTTGGGAAGTATTGTTAAAAATGTGTTTGATACCGTAATATTTTTTAGTGATAATTAAAGTAATACTTAGCAAATAATAATTATTTCCAAGTATGTTGGCAATACAGTTTGCTGTCAGGCACCACCAAAGAACTGCTGGATCAACTATATCTCAACGCGCTAGTCGTGTTGAGCTCGACCGCCGAGGACGGGGAGATCGAGGTTCGAATCTCGGTCGGGTGAACTAGGGGTGGTTTTTCCTAAATGGTTTTCCACTCTACCTCCACGCAAACGCGGGTTCACTTCCTCTAAATTCAACCCTCCCAATTCCTAATCCATTAGAGTAATTAGTACTTAAGCGTATAACCCGAACGGGTAGTAAGACGCGGTGCTAAATATTATAACTATATCTCAAATATCTTGCTTTATAATTGCTATATACTTAGCATTTTCCATCACGTTTTACTATTCATCCAGACTATCTACATTTAATTACATTAATGTGTAAGGATGAAGAAGGTAGAACTTACAGGAAATGTACCAGCATTTAAGTGGGGAAAGAATGGGAAGCCGTTTAGCGAAAAGTCCCCTTAGTGGGTATTTATATATATGTATGTAATAATCCTTTCCGACACTCCAAGTCTAATTAGATATATAATATTGTTTAATATTAAAATAATCAAATTAATTTACTCGCATTTTGGGTTACGTGGACTAAACGTCCGGTTTGTCTAGTATGTTTTGCTGGTGACGGGGAAGTCTGAGTTCGAATCCTGATCTGTTATACTGAGGACGGTTTTCACTAAATGGCTTCCCACTCTACATCAAGTTCTATCTTACTAATCGATATCCATTATTGTAATTTAATGCGGATAGTCCAGGCGGGACGTAAAACGCAGAGTAAAAAATCAAATTTGTTCCTATACATATAGTCTCTTATAAATAATAATAATAATAATAATAATAATAATAATAATAATAATAATAATAATAATAATAATAATAATAATAATAATAATAATAATAATAATAATAATAATAATAATAATATAATAATAATAATAATAATAATAATAATAATAATAATAATAATGAAATGTAGCTATACACAAAAAGAATCCCGATTCTCTGTCCAGAGTTGACCGCCATCTCTAATCTTCCGACGCCCATAGCCTCACAAACTCTAAATGACCCAGCTCAGTGGCGTAGTTAGCCAACGCGCTAGCTTCGTGTTGAGCTATACTGCCGAGTACGGGGAGATCGAGGTTCGAATCTCGCTCGGGTGAACTGGGGTGGTTTTCCCCTAAATGGTTTTCCACTCTTCCTCCACGCAAATGTGGGCTCACTTGCCCTATATACAACCTTTCCAATTCATAATCCATTAGTGTAATTAGTACTTAAGCGTCTAAACCGAACGGGTAGTAAGACGCGGTGTTAAGTATTATTATTATTATTATTCTAACAATGTATGTGACTTACACATCGTGATTCTCGCCTAAACAACGGGAAATCGTGTCCTTCTGTCAGAAGGATATCTCGGAACTCACGGAGCACACAAATAAGTCATTTATTTTAATGGCTTGTTGGAATGCGCATCGGGCTTAAGTCTTTTTTCGAGGAAATTGTGTTTTGTTGTGCTTTTACTAGACGCATATCATTCGTTGTTGGTACGCATGGTATGCCGCGGCTTTGCGTTTACACCCACATCTTGAAACGGTTTGTAAATTAAAATACTAGTCTTGAACTACTACTAATAATATTTTTATTTATCGCCTCTTACTAACCATTTGGATTATTCGCTTATGTGCTAATTATGCTAATGGGTTAAGGATGAGGAAGGTTAAATTTAAAGAAAATTTACCCACATTTACGTGGATAGAGAAAGTGGGAAACCATTTAGGTTAAACCACCCTTAGTACACACGATCGAGATCGAACTACGATCTCCTCGTCATCATTGGTCTAGTCTATTACGAGAGTGACGCCTTAGAACATGCGGCTACCGAAGTGGGCTACTACTACTTCTACTACCTATAGTAATACAATAATATTAATAATACAGTAGTAGTATTAGTTATAATGTCTTCCTCCGTTTTAATTATCTTACACGAATAAACTTCAACCAAGCTTTTTTTTTTGTTCTAAAAATTGAAAAATGACACCTGGACACGGGAATCGAACCCAGGATCTTTGGTTTAGTACTCTAATGCTCTATCGACTGATATCCAGGAATCGTCCCGTGCCCAGGGTCATTCTTCACTCATATTTTTAAGGCAGAGTCTATGATAGACGTGCGAAATAGTCGGCTACAGTTTTGTGATTTTTATTAAGATCACGAGCTATCAGATAATGCAGCCATCTTCGACTCGGTGGTTGGCTTATTGCTGCCACTTGTACAATTATTATAATTGTAAGGGATTGCATATTTAAGAATCAAATAGCCAAAGCTATTATTTATGCTTTTAGTGATGATTTACTCCATCTAGATGTCATATTCTGAAAATTGAACTGAATTCCTGGATAGCTCAGTGGTTAGAGCATTGACATACTAAGTTGAAAGTCTAGGGTTCGATTCCCGTGTCCAGGTGTTCATTTTTCAAGTTTTCATAATATGATATTTAAATGGACTAAATCCTCACTAAAAGCATAAATAATAGCTTCGGCTATTTGATTCTTTTTTTGGTGTCAATTTCATAGTCAAACTTGGCACATTGACTATGATATAGTATTCAAGTTGTTCGGAAACTCACAGCCAAACTGCATATATAACTTGTTTTAACCAACCGTATTACAAAATCCCTATACACTTACATCCGGAAAAACTATGTGAGTACCATTAAATTGTGTTCAAAGCTTCGGCGTACAGCGCTGGGAGAGCACAGCTATTCAAGCATGCGTTACAACAGGTTGCAAGGAGTTAGGCGCACGGCACTACATACCTCGACATCTTGGAGCACGGCAGCAGAACATACCACAGTTAATAGTAAAAACACACCAGTCCATCTAGAAATGCGAATACGTTCTGAGGGTCATCATTTAACGGTCCTACATCACCGAAAGTGCTTGCCATTATTACATGTGCCGTGCTGTGCACCCAGCTCCTATGCAACTTGTTGTACACGTATGCTTGAACAGTTTTGCTCTCCCGGCGCTGTACGCCGAAATTTTGAACATGATTTAATGGTACTCACATAGTTTTTCCGTATGTAAGTGTACAGGGATTTTGTATTACTTTTGATTCAAACAAGCTATATGTGCAGTTTGGTCTAAGAATTTCCGAAAAACGTGTATATTTATCAAAGTCAATGATTATCACGCCTCAAGTGCGGCGCTGTACACCTACTTAGACCAGAATGGAATGGGTAAGTTTCAAATGCGAAACTGGCCCATTTAAATCGAGTTTAGGTAGGTGTCGTTTTGTATTTAGTATAGCACCACACTTTAGGCGTACTAAATCTGACCATGAAACTGGCCCATTCCATTTTGGTCTAAGTAGGTGTCGTCTTGTATCAAGTTTAGCACCGCACTTGAGGCGTACTAAGGCTGACTATGAAACTGGCCCTTACACACTACCTTCCGATTATTTTAAATACTAATTAAATATCATGTAGCCAACAATGGCCGCCAAAAAAAAATAGGTTAGATTTTCCTCAAAGGCCCTTGGTATGAAAATCTGATTGTAACTATACAGCCAACTCAGCATTAATCTCAAATTATCTGAAGGGAAGTTGGGGTTTGAATTTCGGCTTGATGTTCTTACAAATTTATCACAATCCCTACACGCAAATGTGGACACATTTTCTCTAAAATTAACTTTTATTTTAGTGAAACATGCGAATAACCCGGTTGGGTAGTAAGACTCAGAGCATGCAATACTGTCTACGAATCTACTACTTAATTACTTGTGAATTAGTTCACGGAGGATTTTGTTACGAACATGTAAGCTGGTTTGAAAACGAAATCCTTTCAACCCAGCTCAGTACACGCCGAGTGTGTGTGATATGTGTTGGCCACAGGGTTTAAAGTCACCCATGTAAGAGCCTGTTCGTAGCCGTCTAACACGATAAAACATGCGAGCATTGTTTTGTCACCTTTTGCCCCGCACCCCAATCTTCTTTATTCTGTCCATCCGTATTCTCATTCTCCGAAGTTCATCACGACTGGCCTTTGCTTCGTCAATTCTCGTTCAAATAAGTTGATAAATGTTAGCAATGACTCAGCGGTTATTTTGTATCAAATAATACCCTCTCCCATTCTCTTCGCCACATCTTCGGAAGGTTTTCGTGTCACGCGGACTTTAAAAACGAGTGGTAGATATGGATTTCTTAGAAGTAGAAGACTCAAAAACGATTTGAAGATTCGTAAAATGATTTGGTTGAAACCGTTTTAGACATATTTGAAAATAAGCATTTTAATCTTTCCAATAACGTTACATGTTTTAACAAACGGGTTAGTTAGCGACTTTTTTTGTGTTTTTATTCATAGAGTATTCTACCCATCCGGGCTATCTATATTAATTACACTGTCGGGTAGTGAATGGGGAAGGTATAATTAAGAGTAAATGTACCCACATTTGCGTGTAGTGAGAGTGGGGGGATTCATTTAGAAGAAAACCTTTCTCAGTACACTCGGCTGAGATTCGAACCTTGGTTTCCCGTCAACGGCAACCAAACCCTCCTTAAATCTAGGGCTCACCGAGTCTATCTGGAAAGAAGATGGAAAACTACATTGATAATCACATGTGTAACAGCCTCCCCTAACCGCTTCGGTGGTTGAATAGTCTAATGCGTCACTCTCGCAATAGACTGGACTGCCGATGATGGGAATACCAGGGTTCTAATTCCGGTTGGATGTACAAAGGGTTATTTTCCCTAAAAATTTTTTTATTCTCCCCCACATAGATGCAGCTACACTTCCTCTAAATGCAACCTTCCTCAACTTGAACTCATTAGTGCAATCATACATATGCATCCAGCCCGAACGTAGTTAGACTTAAAAAAAAAGTGTCCCACCATTTACCCCTACTCACTAATCATCCTTTTATAAAATAGGACCCGCCTCAGTGGTGTAATTGGCTAACGCGCTAGTCGTGTAGAGCTCGACCGCTGAGGACGGGGAGATCGAGGTTCGAATCTCGGTCGGGTGAACTGGGGTTGGTTTTTCCTAAATGGTTTTCCGCTCTCCCTCCACGCAAATGCGGGTTCACTTCCTTTAAATCCAACCCTACCAATTCCTAATCCATTAGCGTAATTAGTACTTAAGCGTATAACCCGAACGGGTAGTAAGACGCGGTGCTAAATATATTATTATTATATAAAATAGGGATGTTTGATGTCTTGTTCACCGTTTAGGGAAAAGAAAAGAAAAAAGAATCACGGGTATGATAAGTGATTTTTCTCACATAGAGAAAGTATTGTAACCGTGAAAATGTTCTACTTCAAATATATTTGTTGCGTTTCGTCTGGTCTTTAAGATTGGCTTCTGCCTTGTGTGGCGATGTTGAAATAAATGTCACTCACTGACTATACATTGTGCTACTGAACAGTTTCCTGTTTCTTATTGGGGTACAAACTTTCCCCTTATATCCCAGTATAGCGATACGGGGTTTAATTGCTCGCGATTGGGAGCCAATTATATCGTTACGAGATTTTATTGTGTGATATTGCCCTGTGATTGAGCACCAATTATTACGCTATCGGATTTTATTGATGATTACGGCGCGTACATACCTTACTGCGCACTTGTACACTGTTATGTGATCTGATTATATGTGATACTTATTCTTATGAAATGAGTAAGACTTTTACTTTTGCACACGATTTATTTAAATGATTACACCTTCGGTACGAAGATATGATATTAAATGATAGAGTTTTTGTTAATTTACGGACTGTTTTTTGGTGATATTACAATGTTTTATGTATATTTATGTTATTGGCACTGTGTACTGTGTGGAGTTATATTACTCTCTAATATATTGTTGTGGCATTCTTATATTACTCGTGGATTCAAGGACTGATGGATTCATACGCACAAGCTGCTTATATAGACCTACCCCTTGCCTCTAGAACCCATTGTCATCATTGTTAAAACTAACTAATGGAAAAACTCCTGGCAGCCTGATGTGAAGGCTGGCTTCCTATTGGATAGAGGGAGCCAGCATTTCACGTGATCCTTCTAATACAACGGAGTTGATCATTTAAAGAAAGTTTTTGAAACGTAGTGTATTGAAATTACTTCTTAAAAGCGCGTGATTCTCCATGGATGAATTATTAAAAGGAAACTTCACATACAGCTCTATAAGGAAAAATACACTTGATCCATGACTTTTTGAATATATGAGAGGGGTCCAAAACAGTATCATTGCACCAGGCTCTCATTTCAAACTTTAACACTCTTTTGGTTATTTTAAATGGTCCCTTTACCTTCCTTTTAAATTTGAGTTTTCCTACCACACTAAAAATAAATTGTTTCTATTAATTTTGGAAATTTTTAAGTCCCTTCTCCCTCTCCCCCAATTTGTCCAGCAACCACTTAGAAACATAAAATTTTAAGACTTATTTGGTTATCTGGGGTTGTACCTGCCTGCTAAATTGAAATTTTCTACCACATTTATTTTTTTTATAAAACATACTTTTTTAACCCCCACCACCCTGGACCCTTTTTCAAAATCACTTTGAGAAATCTGAAATTATAAGCTTCGTTTGGCTATAGGGAGTTTTTCTCTATCTGTCTGCCAAATTTTAATTTTCTACCACATCTCAAAAGTATTTTATAACTATAGCCTATCTCCCTCCGTTTCCTGGAATTCAATTAAAAATTTTGAAATTTTCAGAATTTTATGTTTTTAGTTGTCTATACCTGCTTAGATAATTTCAGTTATCTACCACAGAAAGAAGTAGTTTAGTTTTTGGAAATGCTGTTGAGTACCCCCTCAACCCCCCCTCCCCCACAACCATTTCTTCAACTCCTACTTAAACATTTCAAATTTTAAGATTTAATTGAATATCTTGAGGGATGGCAGCTTGCCAAATTTAAATTTTCAATTACACCTTAAAGTCGTTTTTCTTTTTTACTCTCTTTTCTTTATTTTCCGGGGTCCCATTTAAAATTTTAAGTGCTAGATCTTGTGGTTATTTAGCTTGGTCCCTTTATTTTCTTTACAAAGTTCAGTTTTCTAACACACTGGGAAGTATTTTATTTTATTAGTTTTGTAAATTTTAAACCCCTAGCCCCCATCCTCGTTTTTATTACTACCATTAAGTAATTTCAATTTTTAAGACTTGTTAAGTCTCTGAACTGTATATATTTAATATTTTAACATAGCTTTTGTGTAATAATTTGTTTAACATAGTCTCTTTTGATATAGTTTATTATTTTTATTGGTTTTGTATTGGTTATTTATTCTTCGGACGTTTCCCCGCCGTTGTGGGAAGATTCCAGCCGTTTTTGAGGGTTTCCCTCCGTTTTTGAGAGTTGAAGAGGAGAGGGAAGGAAGGTCGGTCGCTTTTGGAGAGTGTAGAGCAGTTGAGCGCGGTAGTCAGTACACATAGGCTGTCTATCAGAATGGGTGCTCTAATTGATGCGTGTGAGTCGGGTGTTACAGGCCCTAAAGTGACCTTCTTAATCAAGAAACAACAAGAGTTTGAGAAACGCCGCTGAGTTAGCCCCTTGTTTCCCCATTCCTTCCTACTATAACCCAGCAACACACAAGGTAGGCCTCCATTGTCGGCGAGCCTTATTTGGACGAGGTCTACTCCTATCGCAAATTTACTTTTGAGTACAGTCCTCTTTCCTTGTTTTCACTTGTTCCCTGGTTATGTTTATCGTTTGTTGACTGGAACGAACAAGACTTGTTTGACTATCTTGAGTTGTCTTTATACCTGACTTCAAAAGTTAAGTTTTATAAGTTTTATATCCCCCCAAGTTTTGTTTCTGTTTATTTCCTGGGTGACCTGGTGGTCTAGGGGTAAGGTGTCAGACTTATGTGCTGGGGTCCGGGGTTCAATCCTCGGTTCCAGCACAGATTTATCTGATTGCCAAACCCTTCCTTCACCTCTGACAAGACGTGTATTAATCACAACTTGTGAATGTGAGGAATGCCAGGCCTCCACCGTGGTTCGGATTCCACGTTGAACTGTAGGTCCTCCATTTCATCCCATAATCACCCTACCATTACACATTAGTGTAAGTGCGTGTAACCCGAACGGGTAGTAAGACGTAGTGCTAATAATAATAATAATAATAATAATAATAATAATAATAATAATAATAATAATAATGTTTATTTCCTCCTTCCCCTATTTCTTGTGGTAACACATTTTTTAAAGTTTTCAGACTTTTATAACTATTTGGAGTTGTCCCTTCAGCTGCCCACTAAATTTAATTTTTTTTTTTACCAAACTGACAAATAGTTATTTCTACTAGTTTTGGTAGTTTTGAACCCTCTATCACACTTTTATCCAACTCACTCTTATAAATTAAAGATTTTAAGATTCATTTGATTATCTGGCATTGTCTCTCTCTCCCTGTCTGTTTATTTTTTATAAAAATAATTAAATCTTGGCTGAATATTTGATATTGCAGGACATAGAGCAGCTTCAACGTTTTTCAGAGTTTATCGATATTTTGATTTTATAATCGTTAATGCTGAGAATGTCGCCTCGCATAAATACGTAGAGCAAAATGGCAGAAGTATGTTTAGGGACATTTCGGAAATGGTTTGAAATTCTGTCCTCATCACAAGACAAATTTCATTTAACGATTTTTTTTTAAAGGAAACTCAAGTTTTAAGCCCGTGTCGCTTGATAACTCGGCAAATTATTCTTCTTGAACTTTTAATGGCAGATGACTGACGTTTTTGATTTCAATTGAGTATGGCTTATGAACCCAACTTAGTTTTTAAAATCAAAATTTGAAGGGAAGCATCTGTAGCTGTAAACATGTCTAAAGAACCGTTTTCCACCATATTCTTCCCTATGTTAACTTTTTTAGTCAAACTTTCAATTTCATCTTTTAACATAAATAAGTATGTTACAAATTACAATTTGCTATGAGTTCAAAACCAAGGCTGCAGTGAAGTTGTACGCTGCAATATGGGCGAGTGCTGCCAGAAACATTTCGGATTCATTACGTGTTTGATTTTGAAATAATGTTTCAAATAATGTTTGCGTTCAAAAACCTTTTATGGTTACCAATTATTTTGTGACCCCCACATTCAGCCACGCGACCCCAAATGGGGTCGCTACTCATGGTTTAATAAGGCCTGCTCTAGCAGACGCATAATGAAGGGGAGTTGACATTTTGCGCATCTTCTGTACTTTATAGCATACAAATTAATAATTGATATACCCAATTTTTAACATAATGCAGAATTTTCATTAGTGTTGTTCGTTTGAGAAATTTTGGAATTGAGACCATTCCAAGTGGATATAAGGTAGGATTTTGTGGTTAGAATGCCAGTGGATACAATTAATGATTTTTATTAGGGCTGTTTATTTGAAAAATGTTGGAATGTAAGTAATTAGATGTTGACTAATTCTCTGGTTTTGGATTGAATGATGATCTATCTGCAAGAAAACTGAAGATATGATGATATGTGCTGTATTCCTTTTGGTCATTTATATAACTAGTACGTCTGAATTTGAAATACATCCTTCACATTTAATTCTGATATCAAATCCTCTGGGCGTTTCATAAAAAACTCTCTTAAAACTTGAAACTTTTTATCAATTTTTTCGAAATCTTCATATTTGTCCTAGTCTCGAATATCAATCAAAATCCAGAAGGGCATATTATAATTTCACAATAACGCTCATCTTAATCTCCGACTTTTGGAGTGTTTTACTTAATCCATCAATATTTTTCAGAAGATGTTTTCAAATGACACTCCTTAATCGAATTTATAAACTATTCATCTTTTATTGTTACAAAAGATTTTGATACGTGAACCGATGTTAGTTCATCAAATTCTGATACATTATTCGAAACAGCAAGTACCCCCTTATGCATAGGTTGGGGATTGCTTTCCAAGGAAGGGCCCACCCATAATATGTTAGCCCAGACACGATTTATCCTTTAAATATAATTATGACAAGGTCCCACTTTCACTTAAAAAAAACCCAGCTCAACCCGGTGGGTGGAGTGAAACTTGTTGAAAGTAATTTATTTCATAATTTATAAAATTCTAATTTGAGGGGAGAGAAGAGGGGGGTTAATGATTATGCTTACGTGCTACCGCGTTAGGCGACTCACGTTCACATTCGAAGATGTTGATGATTATGTGATCGTGCTATTACTTTGGACAGTGTAGGTGAATTAAAGGTTTAATAATATTTAATTATTTTGCATACTCGTTATTTGAGATGTGTGTTAGCTGATATCACACTCATTTCACGGTACATATTATTGGATTATAACAAAATAAGCAACAAATAAGCTGACGCGTCTCAACCGTATGGAATTTGTGAGACGAATTTATACTTTAAATGAGATTAAAAATACATCACTGATATAACTACTCGTCTTTCTCTGTGGAATTTGTGAGACGAGTGAGACGAGATTAAAATACATCACTGATATAACTACTCGTCTTTCTCTGTGGAATTTGTGAGACGAGTTCTACTTTAATAAGATTAAAATACATCACTGCTATAACTCTACTAGTCTTTTTCTATGGAATTTGTGAGACGAGTTTTGGTAATATTATATTGGGGGAAAAAAAGTCACTAACATAGAGACACGTCTTGCCTGTATGAAGTTTGAGAGATGAATATCGTAGGTAAGGTTGTTCGCAATGCACTCTAAATAATAATAGTGATAATAATCCTTTTAGAAGTTTTTTTGTTCAATACTGTGCCATCCCTTTCTTTTAACGTACAGTACCTGTCTGTCTGTAGTAAGAGAGATACAATGCATTGTTGCAATAACTTGAAATTATACCATCAATTTGTAAAGGTAGCTAACACTTGATAATTTAACATATTATATATTAAAAGTATTAAATTATAAAATAATTCCAAGGGGTGATAACATGATAAAATTGTAAGCTTTTTTTTTTTTTTTTGCTAGGGCAATAAACCACCAACTTACAAACATATTGTTACCTTGTCGAGATATATTGTTAGTAGAACGAGAGAAAATGAGCCCGAAATGACTTATTCAGGGGAGGAGAGTTCTATAACATTTAAAGAGGTTACTAATCAAGATGTTACGTTTCAACTGTTCAAAAAGAAATAAAAAAATGACACGTATATGATACGATACGGACCCTGATGAAAACATTATAATGCATTATTAGTATTCGTTTTAAATGATATTGATAATATATCAAAACTGACAACCGCAGATCACACGACTTGACGATAATGTGTGAAAGTAGATCCAGTTATCAGATACTTCCATTCGTAAGAAAAATGGGTTATAGTAAGTCTTGTGTTCATAAAATCAGTTGGTTTTAAAAAGTGTGAGTTAAATTAAATAATAAAAAAAAATAGACTTGTAGTATATTTTATTAATATAAAATGGATAATTTCCCCAAAGTACAAAAAAAAAAAGTTGTTCTAAAACAAGGAGAAGCCTAGTAAGAAAATAAAAGGATCTCCAGCAATTCAGTAATGATAATCAACTTTGTTTCTTTTCTTTCTCTCCTATATCTGTCTCATTCTTCCCGTTCATTGAATGGAAAGTCTAGAGGTGTTGTTAGTTATGGCACCTGCCGCTTGGCAGCTCTGAATGACTGGGAGCAGGTTTTTTCATATAGACAAGGAGGGAGTTGGTTTACTTTTGAGGGGAGGAAGTAGAGGTAGCGATGTTTGGTAAAATGTTTAAACGCGAGTTTGAACCCGACCGGTATGTTTGGAAGTAACGTCCGTTCAATTTCCGTGTCCTTACGTGGTATTGTTTGTATAATATGTGTGTTTGTGCTACTGTGCGCGATTTGAAGAGTTTCGACGTTGTATTAACTCCGATTGGCGGGAACAGAATTTGAAATATTTCCCCTCCCCGTGTGTCGATAATTACTGCCTACAACAATGCCTGAACATGCATATGCGGCTTCTTATTTAGAACGATCATTGATCTGTTTATCAACATAATTTCGGGGTTATTATAATACTATCTCACATTAATAAATAACCTCTGGATCTTAAACCATTCTGTGGAAGGATTATCTTTCAGGTGAGTTCGGGACTAGTTTCCTTTCTCAAAACTTTTGAATTGCTTAAATATTAATCCCACTACTCGTTTGGTAGATCGTATCTCGGACAGTCTTTAGATATATTATTTGTTTTTGATGTGATAACTGTTCAATCATTTGTTTAACTTGAAAAATATTTAAAAAAAAAGCTTTATTCTAAATTTTACGCGTAAAGATGCTTTCGTTTTATTAATATTTATTTTGCCCTAATTTTCAGAACAGGTTATAATAATTGAACGTTCTTACAAGTGGGATTTTTATTTTCGAACAATACAAGTTGGCCTAACAACTTTGGTAATAACACAGAAGAAAGATTGGTTTAGAAAATTATAATATTTTTGTGGTCAACATTGATCAAATTTTAATATATGATTATTTGTCGATATTGAAATAAACACTTAAGTGTCAACTATAGATCACATGACTTAACGTATGACTAATTTCAATCATTTTTGAAACTGTCATAATTAAATTGCTTCCTACCGTGTTCTTAAGTTACTTTGGCTTTACTGTTTTCAAAACTTTGTTGGTCCTAATTGTTGTCAAATGTAAATCTGATCTTTCTCTTCAATCTACAAATTTCAAAAATTTTCCAACCCGGTTTAGCATATTATATAAGATTTAAATGTAATTTAATTTACTTTTACCACAGTATTCCGACATGGTTTGTATTATATTACACTCCAAATTATTAATTTAAAATGCCCTCTCCTCTTCCTACTATCATCGAATTTTCAACTTTATACTACATTTAATTAAAACTAGTTTAGTGACCATTCTTTCTAGACATTAGGGGCCTAATTGAAAAATATAAATATTCTATAACTGAGTTTCATATAACCGCCTCAGCTGTAGTCTAGAGTTTCTGGCTACAGATCCAGACGTCCTGGGTTCGATACCCGGAGTTTTCACAATTTATCTGTGAAGCAATGCCGGCCTCTCGGTCGATATAGCTCGCTTGCGGGATCACACAATGGAGTTTTTTTTTGGTATATATAATTATAATCTATTAATCATTGTAAGCTATGCTCCATAAAACGTAAGCTGTTATATTTGAGTAATACAATCGTCTGAAGAATAATGTGTTGGCCGTATCCAGCTATTTTTGTACCCTGTGACGTCACGAATCATAAGGCATCTATTTGCTCACTTAAAAACCACAACACGTTTTCATATGACATTAGTTATTTTTTTGCTTTGCGTCTTTTTCCCCCATTCGGATTATACGTGCTGTATTCACTACACTCATGGGGGTTAGAGAAAAAACAGGAGGGGGGGGGGTTAGGGAGGATAAGAAAAGAAGGACAGAATTTAGTGGGAACGTACCCACACTTGCGTGGAGAGAGAGTGGGTAACAATTTAGGAAAGATCGCCCTCAGTACACCCGTGCAGTATTTGAACCACAGCCTCTCCATTACCAGCAAATTAGATTAGATGAACTTGACGTTTAGTCCGCTTGCCTACAGGTGCGAGTTACGACATTGTTAAAGGTATGATAGATTAGTTAGGCCTATATGACACTCTCAAATTGAATTCTAGTAATGTGCTTGTTAGCTACCTAAACTATCTAGACTTTGGAGATTGAATGAGAAGGGTGAATTGTTCAGGAAGTGGTTCATCTATTCAACTTGGGAAGCGAGATTCGAGATTAGGAGGAATTATTTGTAAAGAACCACAGCAGTATTCATCTAGAGAGGGGATGGTTAGTCGCAAGTTACAATATCAATCTCACTGTACCCTTACCCTATAATCAAGATCACAAAGTCGGCCAGGGACCATTGACTATCTTAGTCAATGCAGGCACAATATGTCTTGCCTCCAACCCTTTACCCGACCCGCCAATAAATCCACGTTTTGCCGGGTTTGTAACAATGAGAAGAGAGAGGAGAGAGAATGTTAAACCTAGTCACGTCCGCGCATGCGCAGGGTCTTAGAATGCGACTGTTTCCCACGTTACTCCTCTCGTAGCCTTGAAGTCGTGTGTGTGTGTGTGTGTGGTGTGTGTGTGTGTGTGTGTGTGCGCGCGCGCGCTTCTTCCTGGACCAAAAGAGGCTCAACTCCAATAGGATCTGAGTTCGACGATCGACGTCGGCATTCTTAAAGTTCCCATAGATTTCTCAGCACTTCTCTGGAGGGTTTGAATCAAATATTAGCATGTAAATGGTCAGATTTTATGACAAGTATTAGCAAAAAAATTAGCATATAGTGCCAATCAGGGGTGGGGGGACGGCATATTCCAAGCGGCCCGGGACTAATAAATATGATGACCCTTAGCATATATTAATATCTACCACTGAAGCTATGTATCAGTCTAAGCTGAAGCGGCGAGGTGAATTATTTATCTCTTTATTATTAGTTATTCTATTCCGAGGCCATTTCAGCTACATTAACGATGATCAGTCTCTACTTTCTACTGATACTAGCAAAAATGTTTAGACAATGGTGGGTGTCTTTATTGATATATTTAAGTTTGTAAACTGATCCTCCACTCGCAATTTGTGTAAATCACTAAACAGATGACTACACGTTTGTTTATAAACAACACCAAGAAACAAAAAACTGGATAGTTTTAAATTTAATGCATTAAAATTTATATGTTCACAAATGATGTGTTCTGGGCACCTCTGACTAACTCACTGTAAATATTGATTAAAATTTAATAAAACATAATTCAGAATTGAAATATATATTTATTTTAGTTTAATGTAGTTGCGGCAGTACAAATCAAACAAGTCCACCGAGATATATCTCAGTGTTCTGGCGGCCAAGTCCGCCATTGATCATAAGTTTCAGACATGTTTAATTTCAAAAATTACGCGCGATTTTTTTATTTTTTATTTTAGGCATTTAACATGCACCGTTCGAACCTACTGATTATATCAGCACACGAGAATTTCTTTTCTAGGGATATTTTACATGCCACAATCTACATGGAACTGATGGCTTTACTTACCCTCCGAAGTAAGTTGTGTTACGGATTTTTACCGCTTAAGAAATATCCGTCTACCCCGGCTGAGTTTGAAATCACAAACGTTGGGTCCTGAAGTGAACACTCTACCCCAAGACCAGCGAGGTATACTCTCGCTCGCAGAAGAGCTAAACGAGTTGTTCTACATTATCGAATTGAACAGTGGTTTAATTTTATTTCTAACAAAACTAAAACAAAATAGGTATCTTTGGTTTGAAAAAAAAAGTGTAGTTGAGTTGGATTTAATTAAATGTATTCTATAGCTCTATTAACATTTGTAAAATATACCGGTTTGTTTCAAAATACGCATCAAGCTTTTAATTTTTTCATATAAAATCTATTTTCTAAAAATAATTATACATTTGTTGGTAACATTAACTATTTACAAACCAAGGTTTAACACAATAACTGTTTGGATGCACGTCAATTATTTTGTTGTTAATACATCGTTGATTAATTCGTGATATTTGCCATTGTTGTTTTGTTAAAAATGTATTTAATGAATTAATTACGAATAATCTTAGCTAATGAGGTCTAAACATCTAGCTCATCGGGACTGGTTTTTTTTGGTGGTGGAAAGATTGGGTTCAAATCCCGGTCAGGTGTGCCTACTAAAGGTGGTTTTATCTAAATGGTTTCCCACTGTCCCTTCATGAAAATGTTGGTATAGTTCATTTAAATTATATAGTTCTCATCCCTACTTCACTTTGCTTAATTAAAATGCGTATAACCCGGACAGATAGTGAACGCCGAGAGAAAAAAAAACCTTGTGTAAAACGCATTAGCTAAAAAATACACAGTACACCCAGCAGGGATTCGAAGCCCGAATTTCCTCCGAAAAAGGTGATCAAGTGCAATGAAAGTCTGACGTCCTAGCAGCTTGTCCAAATGAAACAAATAAAATTAAAAGGGGCTAGCTAGATGATGACTCCGATCTCAACTAGAACTAAGTCTAGAAGAACGAACATTTTTGTCGTGTGACACAACGCTAAATAAGGCTGTGGCCCAACAATGTATTTCAAAACAAGTCGCAATGCACACTGCAGTATTTCTTATGGTAACGGCAGTTCTTAACCTTCAAAACCACTAAAACAATCCTCAATAATCTTAGAACGCTCTGAGTAGGTCAGATCTCAAAACTGCGACATTCTCATGAAATATTGTTGAAAATAAGCTGATTTCCTGTTTTATTTACTTTTTTGAATATTAGAAAATTTAAAATATATGTATTTTTTTTAATACTTTGGGGAAGTGTTTGTAATGAAATGGATTTTCATTTAATAATAATTTTAATTAAAGTTCCCACCCTTAATATATTTCAAATTAATGAATAGTTTTAGAACATAAAAACTAAATATATCCAGATGTGTTTGGAAATCTCCTCGCACACTTGGATGATCAATCATTTATTTTGTTGTTGTTTACAATGACTCTGTGTCGTCAGCTTATATTTTCTTTTGTTTAATATCCCCACACCCCTATTGCATATACTTGTGAAATATAACCACTTCGAAAACACTCTCTTTCTCTCTCCCCATCACACCCCCCTTTTCTAGAACATGGTGCAACCTACAGAAAGATAGAAGCTACTAAAACAATTTCTTTCAAAATATATTATACTTGAAAAGAAGGCTCCTTTATTCTTTCTGTTCATAACCTTACAGAGGAACGGTCCACGAAAGTTTAATCTCTAATTTTAATTCTGTGCACAACCTTACCGCAGAACGGTTCACGAAAGTTTAATCTCTGATCTTTTTTCCCCGTCTACATCCTTACTGAGAAGCGGTCCTCGCTAGATCAATTCAGATTTTCAAATTCAGTCCGTGACGCGTTAAGCAGCCCTAATCTAATGTATGTGTAAATAAAATTATTCAGGATAAATTAATAAAAAGTTTCTACAAAATAACACATTTTTCACATATAAGTAGCATTAAAACCGGACTCCAACCCAAGACTCCACAACAAGAAAGTATCCTTACAACTTGGTTTTGACAACGAGGGGCTTTCAACAAAACACTCCTCAGTATTAAACATAACTATACAATTTGGCTCGACGAGGGACTTCCAAAGAAGGACTCCCCAAAGAGCACGAAACGTAACTCTACATGTTTCTCAAAGTTTCGTAAGACGCGTACCCCTTTCGGGGCCATGGTCTAATCAATGTATCTCTTAAGAAAGGCTTATAAAAGTCTATTACCAATCAAAATCCACGCTAATTTGTTTATATATATTTAATATGGGTCTTATATATTATACATATATAATATGGATCTTATATACATATATATAATGAATCTGATAAATTAAATATATCCATATTCAATATAAATAGGCAAGGCTATATATTTAATATAGACCTGATGGACAGATATTTAATGTGGATCTGATAAACAAATTAGCGTAGATTTTGACGTGATGTAATGGACTTTTATAAGCCTTTCTTTCCTTCTGATACGGCTTTCCTTAGCTAACCACTCAGTCTTTATTAAAATTTGGAACAACCGTTTATATATATATATATATATATATATATATATATATATATATATAAATAAACTCAGTGGTACGTCGTATACTCCATGAAATCCTTCGAGGAGTAACCCTGGGGGTATGCAAAGGCCTTACCACAATTAGGAAAACACTGCTTTAAGGATGTGTCGATACCTTTCACCTCTGTTTTGGCGTGAACAATATTTTGAAGTAACCCTTTTCTTAAATAACGCGAAGTTACTGAAAGTTTGCAACGTGTCTCAACGTTTCGGTAGGCGGCCCTAGGACATACACAATATACACCTAACACTAGAACCTTGAATTGTAATATCTGATCAAAAGAATGGACACATACACAAATATAGTATTATATGCCTTGGCTGGTATTGAACCAATAACCTATATACTCATTACGCATGCCTCTCAAACCAATTAGCTATTTGGCCATAAGTCGCAGAATGAAACATTGAGTACAATATGGGCTGCCTGCTCTCAGATTAAAATCTTATCCAGTAATAACTCGCCGTATGTTGGCTGATGTCTCTTATCGCTACGGATACAAACGAGATAAGCCATATTGATTACGACACTTGGTAAATAAAGTAATGAACGTGTTTCGCTAAAGTGCAAGGTACTTTGTTCAAACTGGCTACATCCAACCAATAGTCTAATTTTTTTTTTTACATATCAGTGGGTTAAATACAAACCTCATAATGCAGCTGTACTTGTCTCTCTTTAGTCAATTGCAATGGCCAAGAAACGGCCATATTGGTTGGTCTAAATGCTGTTTGGAGCTTTCGAGTAAAGGCAGGCAAGAGTTGATAGTTCAGAATGTAGCGTAACTAGGAAGTGCCTGGTTTTATTACTTATTTTGTTCGTTAGTAGCCTTCATTTTAGTGCCGGTGTGATCATATACTATTTTCAGTGCATTGTCTTATTTCTTTGAAAAATACCACTTAAATTACTTTGTGTGTGTGTGTGTGTGTGTGTGTGTGCACCGCGTCTTACTACCCGTTCAGGCTATCAGCAGATTCATACTACACTGTATATTCTCTCTGGGATAACTGCATGCTATTATTGGGAAATAGCGTTGTCATGCTATTGTTTTCGTAGATTTGGCAACAATTAACCGAGAAAAAGCGAAGATAAAACTTTTATTCATAAGACCTGTAGTTTCCTCAGCGGTGATATTGGGGATGAGGAATTGATAGAGGAAATTTACCCTAATTTATTTGGAGAGAGAATGGAAAACCATTTAAGAAAAAACACGATCATTAAGGGAGCGAGAAGGAATAACAGTCTGTGGGGAGTGACGGTCAGATCTATTACATGTCACCATTGATTATTTGAAATTTTCTATCGCATATTGTGATCTAATCCATCCTCTACCGAGCCACTGTGACAAATACAGATATTATGGACCAACGTTTAGCGATGAGAAATTTATGTTTTTGGTATACCACATTTTTCGTTCAAATACTTTTGGAAAATAATTTCTTGTTCGTACTAGAAAACTTCGTGTTATTATTTTTCTTTAATACATTTGCATGTTTGTGTATTTGAGAATACACTCCAATGTACTTTCTTTTAATATTTTCTCGTTTTCATGTAACAAACTTTATTTTTCATAAGATGCGTTCGGGGCGGTGACAGTCATCTTGATCGCCATTGCCTCTTGACCACGAACTGTGCCCTTGGCTGACTTTTATTTTCCCCCATTTAAATACCGGTAAAGCAGAATTGAATACCGAGATAAAATTGTCTACAAATCCATTTATTAAAAGCGAAATAGTGAGGATATTTCTATTATTTACAATATAGGGAGACTCTGCTCCCACGATTATTCCATATTTCCAAAAATCCTTTGGGTTGCTCTTGTGGCTAGTTTCTCTTAGGTTCATCTAGATGGTTCTATCAACAGGTAAAGTTTCTTTAGCCAATTTACGATCCTTTGAAAAAAGTTAATAAAACATTATACAATTTTTTATATTTCTTGGAAAATTTACTTTTGTTTTTTATATATTTCTCGCTCTGGATAGAATCATCAGTGACTATGCTTATAAGGAAATTTAAAAACTACATATTAGTAGGTTCGTGGACAGCAGAAGCCTTAAATGTTTAATCAAATCTCTCTTTTTCATGAATAGGCTTATCAGGAATAGATGGTAAAGAAGTAGATTTATTGAAGGTATGATCTCCACGCTCAAACTTCGCCCTTTTAGTACAAGAGTCACAATTAAAAGTAGAACCCCCACCCCACACACACACACACACACTTTGCAAGACGAAGAAAAATTCCTATTTTGCCTCCTTGGTACCAAGATAGTCCGAAGGAAACTTTGATTTGCAAGGCCCCTCAATACCATATACTTTTTTGACCCCTAAAACATACTCTAGTGCACTTTGGCAAGATTCCTCGCTGCCTACCATAGTGAAAAAATCAACTTAGCGGACCCAATGGCAGACCAACTTAGAATGAACACCAACCACAAGGAAAGGAGGTCGCTTAAATAATAGTAATAATAATAATGTATTTGTACTTCAAAACATTTTTTATTACTAATGGTTTTTCTCTCGGGATGCCTCTCAAATAATTAGTATGAATCTTAAAAACTCACATGCTGAAAACAATATATTTTCCCTTATCTCATTCAGTTGGGATACTTTTGTCTGTTTCAAGACGAGGGAATGCTTTTGTTTCTCATAAATGTTTTAGTCTCAAGTCAATCGAAAGTCGGATAAAGGGAGGAGAGGGAGGAAGCCATGGATGGTTGATAAAAGGAAAAACAGAACCGTTGAGCACACGGATTAGGACGTCAGTCCGTCTAGTCTGGTTTGTCGGGTGACAGTGAGTTCGGGATTGGAATCTCAACCTTGTGTACTCCGAGGGTTCTCATTAAATGGTTTCTCATTCTCCTTACACGTAGCTTCGGGTACATTTCTGTAAATTGTATCATCTCTACCACATTAGTGTAAATGTGTGAAAAGCCCGGAAAATACATTAATTTTTTTAAAAAGATTTTTACTTTAAATAATACTTATTACCGCGTCTTACTAACCGTTCGGGTTGTTTGATTTTTACTTTAAAATTTCACCTGTTCCACCTATTACTTCTTGCCCGGGCTACCCTAATAATTACACTAGTGGTTCAAGGAGGAGGAAGGTAAGATTTATAAGAAATGTACCCGCAATAACGTAAATTTTGAGAAAGCGGGAAACTATTTAGTAATTGAAACCCCAACCTTTTTCTATAATTAGCAAATCCAGAAAAAAAACCCGCGACTTAAATTCTTTTTCCGCGTGTCCGCGTCCTGAGTAGATTTTCGAATTTTTACCGCCTAGGTTTACTGCGACCTCAAAAGAGGGGAAGTTAGCTAAAGGGACACAAGCTGTCTTGTGGATATGTGTGATAGATAGTCAGTAAAATGGTCATCTATTTAAATGGAACGAATGCAGTAGACACTTCTCCAAGTTTTAAAGTTTTTAGTTCAGTTTAATTCCTCCTAAGGACGTTAACACTATAAACCTTATCAACTAAGTCACAAACCAACAATAAACCATTATTAGCGATTCCACTTCTCCTCTTACAATCACATATCGAGTACATCACTTGGTGAATATATCGCTAATGTCCCCGAATGTTGGCGATAGTCCCCGAAATCAAACTTATATCCTGAAATGAGTTTTCCCTAGATTTTTTTTAGCACCGCATCTTGGTACCGTTCTGGCTAGACGCCCCGATTTGTTAAATAAATTATTGAAATTTGAAATGTATATTGATTATATAAAAATGCCACGTCAGATGATAAAAGACTTTAATGTAAAACCAGGCAATAATTTACATCATAGCCAGCCACGAGTATTTCTCAATCATTCTGACTTTTTACTTTCTCATATAGATAAAGTATTGCAATCAAAAACTTTTTTGCCTCTAGTTTATGACGAATATTGATTTTTATGTACCCACGAAAAAAAATTCTGAAATTTATGTTTGTCCCTGGGGCTAGAGTCTAAAGAAATAGGTGGATTTTGTTCAAACTTTACTTTTAGATGTAATATGGTCATAACATATCTCAGGATTTTATAAAAAAAATAACTAAAGTTAATTTACTAATTAATAATTTTTGAAAATTTGTTATCTTTTGGAAATCGCTTTAACGATTTTGTCTGAAATGGTTATCTGAGAGTGTTTGACAGGCCAAATAACATTTTATTCTTGTTTTACGGGTAAAAATTGGTTTAAGGTTAGTTACCTGATGATTGATATTTGAAAATTCAATTTTTTTTTTTGAAAATGGCTTTAGCGATTTTGTTTAAAATGTATAGACCTATCTGGTGAATGTTTCAAATAATACATAAGAATGAATGTTCGTTTTTACCAAAACAAAATATCCTTTTAGGATAGTTTATTGATGATTGATTTTTGAATATTTGCTCACAAATATAACCTAAAATATTATTTATGAGTAAGTGTACACGAATGTACCAGAGAACATACCCCTATTTCCCTAGCTTTTTGCAATAATTGTGGGCTAGTTTCCTATTTTTATGGGTTATGAGGCACATAAAAACGTCTAGATTCATCATCATTTCTAAGGAGAAAATGTTCACTAAATTCCAATACTTAATTTATACGAGGAAGTAAAAAATAAAACTAACATACCCTTTAAAACCACAAAACGTGTAAATGTTATTTTAATTATTGAAATCTAAAAAATAAAATCAGAAAGTTTCCCAAATAAAACTGTTAGAATGTATAGACTAATTGAAACATTATTAAAGCTCATTTTAAGTACACATCGACGATACTCCTTAGAAAATCATTGCTCATTCACTAGCAATAGTAATAATATCACTACGATAGTGGACTTTTGGTTATTACCGGGTCTTACTACCTGTTCAGATTATACGCATATGATAATTACTGTAGTGGGGTAGGAATGAGGAAGGAAGCATTTTAGAGATAATCTATCCTCATTTGTGTGTAAGAAGAGTGGGAAAGCATTTAGGAAAAAAATACCCTTGGTAGAACCGACCGGGATTAGAACCCCGATATCCCCGTCAACAGCAGGTCAATCTAACACGAGACGGGTGGGTAATAAATCGATATACGTTTAATTTTAACCCTGCATATCATCTATTATTATTGATGTATTATTTAATTTTTGGTGGAGGAATTGGAGAGTGATTTGGGGGGGGGGGGGGGGCGTGAATTCCCTAATAATCCCTCCCCTTTGAATACGGCTATGGCATTAAAGCTTTTACGAATAGGCTACTTCTCCTTTCTATGTGATTCAATTATCAAATTTTAACTGTAAAATGTTCGTATTTAAAATGTACCGGAAAGCGTTCATCCCATCTCTTGGTGGACCCGACTTCAACCTAGGCTCCTCTTTGCCGCCGAAGGTGGAAGAGAGGGAAAGGGGGCAAGAAACGATATCTTTCACGGTGTGTTTTTTTCCCCCGGAAGGTCGTTGGAAGTTTAATGGGTGTTTGCTTGCTCTTTGTTGACATTGAACCCAAGTACTGTTAGATAGGTACGATTTAGGTACCACTCAAGAGACTTTCAGTGTTTTCAAAAAAAAACATTTTAGACATTTCGTCACGGCCTAGATAAGGTAAAGCCAAAGTGTTAGAGAATATTAGGGTCACCCTAGAACAACGTTAGCGGGATGCTTACACTGCGATGATTCTTAACCTGGGGGGTGGGGGGCCACGATGTTTCCTAATGCCACGACATTCCGCAGTAGTGGGCAGGGCCTTACCCAGAAACTTATTTGGAGAGAGAGTGTTTCCTACCTGCTGTTGCGTATGAGGAAGTTCCTCAAGAGAAGAGGCCAAATAATAAAATGTTTACATTAAATTCTTCTTGAAACACTCTATAGAGTGTTTTTTAAACAGAAATGTTGTGTCTGTAGGTGTTATGAATTTTATAAGAGGCCTAGTTCAAATTAATTCTTGCCTAGGTTTTGAGGATGGATACAAAACACCTCACTGACAATACTTTGGCGAATAGTTTGAACACCTCTCGTGCTGCCCTTTCGGTGTACACGCGGACTAAATGTCATGCTCGTCAAGTTTGATTTCCCATGGATGGAAAGGTCGGGGTTTCCAATCCCGGGTGGATGTACTAAAGGTAATTTTTAATCAATGGTTTCCCACTCTCTGACCACACAAATGCAGGGACAGTTTCTCTTAATTATAAATTTCACATCTTTACCCCCTTATTTCAAATATTTGGACGGCTCGGAAGGGCTCTAAAACGCAAAGCACGAAAATGTTTTCCCCCACCGCGTCTTATTACCCGTCCGGGCTCTCCTCATTTGAACAAGGTTAATTATGTAGGGATTAGATAGGTATAATCGAGAGGAAATGTACCCCCCATTTTATTGGAGTGAGTTAGGAATCCATTTAGGCCTTAGGGCCAGTTTCATAGTCAGATTTAGTACGCCTCAAGTGCAGCGCTATACTAAATACAAGACGTCACCTACCTGAAATGAAATGGAATGGGCCAGTTTCATATGCGAAACTGGCCCATTCCATTTTGGTCTAGGTAGGTGTCGTCCTGTATTTAGTATCGACTCGCACTTTAGGCGTACTAAATCTGACTATGAAACTGGCCCTAAGTGTAAAAACACCCTCAGTAGGCCTACACCGAGCCGGAATTGTACCCCCGACCTCTCCGTCACCGACAAACCATACTGACAACTCGCATGCTTACACACGGATCAGTCACTAATAACCCTGGTGTCGAACGTGCAAACTAATGTCCCTTACACGGGTGATGTTTTCGTACTTGATTCAATAGAAAATCTTATATTCAAATCATGATGGCAGCTACCATTAAATATCCAGCTAAGTATCTACTAGGAAAATTACGATGTGCATTCACAGTAATTGTGTTCATCTTCGTTTGGTGATTAAGTAAAGTTAATAGCAAAAATATAATTATTTTAAGAGAATGATTTGTCTATGTGTAGGCTACCTAAGTTAAAAGTTTAATGCAAATTTCTAAACAAACAGGTATTTATTTGAATTGTAGATCCATCCATATAATACTATTAATTAAAACCACTTTCTTAAATTTATTTCCTAAAAATGATGATATTTTGTGTTTCTTTTGATTAAAAAATCAAGGAAATCACTGTTTAGTTTGCTAATGTAATACATCTCTTCTACGCATGTGACTGGAATGAAATATCGTTGAAAGCTATGACCTACGATATTATAAATTAGGCACAATTTTACAAGATAGTTACGTGATACCCGCATCTTGTATGACTTAGGACGTCTTTCTCGCAATAGACTCGACTGATAGTGGTGGTAAAAATTGTGGTTTAAATTCCATTCTGATATTCTGAGGGGTGTTTATCCTAAATAGTTACCTACTCTAACTCCATACAAATGTGGGTACATTTTCTCAAACTTCTCTCTCCCTCGTCCCAACACTGAAAGAGTATTTCGAAAGAGAAGTCAGACGCAGTCCACACACACACACACACAAAAGTGGATTGTTTTGTCAATAATTGCCATGATAGTTGGTCGATCACACGGTAATAGTTGAATTGTACTTAATTAAATACGGAAACATCGCCTGTGTTTTAAGGCTCATTGTAATTTAAAATGTTGTCAATGCTTGCTCGACCTTGACAGTGACCGGCTCCCTGCGGCCAACTATTGTGCCGCTGTAATTATGATTAAATAATCGTCAGTCATATCTACTCTACGTCCAATTTCGTAAGTTAATTTACTGACGCTAATTACGACACCAGCTGGTTTTAAGGTCTCGTACACATGAGTACAACTCGACTAACTATAATGGTGACTGTTGGCAAAACAAGTAGCTATCATTGAAACTTGTGTGTGCGAATTTGGTAGAAGCACAAGTCAAAGTTTTCAACGTTTCTTTTTAAACTTCAAACTCAC
Source organism: Timema podura (assembly GCA_033556935.1). Classification (NCBI taxonomy): domain Eukaryota; kingdom Metazoa; phylum Arthropoda; class Insecta; order Phasmatodea; family Timematidae; genus Timema; species Timema podura. The sequence continues at coordinate 19,480,165 of JAVRXN010000008.1, forward strand.
GCGCAGAAGAGATAAAAGTTTTATTACATTATCAAATTGAATAGTGATTTCCTTGTATCTAAAACAAAAGTAAAACCAAACATTTGTTTTGAGAAAAAAGTTTGTGGGAAGTGGTTTCATTAAATGTGTTTAGTATATATTAAACACATTTAATGAAATATATATGTGTGAATATATATATGTGTATTTATATATAATGAATATATATATATTCATATTAAAATCAAATAAATAACAACGTTTCGCTGGCCGCGTGGTCTAACGCGCTACTCTTGTGATAGGCTTGACCGCCTATTACGTGAAGATAAATGTTCGAATCTCGGTCGGGTGTACTGAGAGAAGTTTTCCCAAGATGGTTTTCCACTCCCCCTCTACCCAAATGGGAATACGCTTCCTTTAATATAACCTTCCTTATCCCTAAAAAGTATTAGCTTAATTAGTACAGTACACAAGCGTATAACACGAACGGGTAGTAAGACGCGGTGCTAAAAAAAATGTGTGTTTCAAAATATGCATCAAATCTTTAATGTATGCATACACTAACTATTTTCTGAAAATAATTCTATATTTGTTGGTAGTGATAAAACAAGGACGAACACAAAGGACCGCTTGGATGCGCTTCATATTCTTCTTCATGTTAGTTAAATAGCTGGTAATTGCGTAACAGCTCTCAACATTATTTGAATATAGGTTTCTCTACCGAACTAACAATTAAAACATCGCCCATGAGTAGTGGTTAAAATGACAGTTCTGGCTCACTTTCTCCCATAAGGTTAACATTGATCCTCCTCATAGAATGAGGAGGATCACATTCTCCCATAAGAATAGCATTGATCCTCCTCACTGAGGAGTTTTGTCACTTTCTATCCCATTGTTCGTCTTCACAGGGAAGGTGGGTCACTTTCTCCCATTAGAATAGCATTGATCAGTGGCGGATCAGGAAATATTATTTTAGGTGGTTGAACAAGACTGAAATAGCAGAGCTCGATATAATTTCAGTTGCTGATGATAGCCCTGTGGGCTATATATTAGAAGTAGATCTAGAGTACCCGGAAGAAATTCATGACGAGCACAGTGACTATCCACTTGCTCCTGAAAAAGTCATAGTTACTCCTGAGATGTTATCACAATTCTCTAAGTATATACAATCCAAGGTGAACTCTCCAGCCGGCGGGAAGACAGAAAAGCTAGTGCCCAACCTAAATAATAAACAAAACTATGTGGTACACTACCGTAATTTAAAACTGTATATTTCTTTGGGTATGAAGCTTCAAAAGATACACAGAGTCCTCACTTTCAATCAGAGTGCTTGGTTGAAGCCATATATTGATTTTAATACTTCCCAACGAAAAAAAGCAGTGAATGGATTTGAAAAGGACTTTTTCAAACTCATGAACAATGCAGTATTCGGGAAGTCTATGGAGAATCAAAGACATCGTGTAAATGTCCAATTACTAAATAATGAAAAGAGCCTGAAGAAGCGTATTGCTTCACCAGCATTTATTGCATATACGATCTTCACGGAAGAGTTAGTTGGGGTTCACATGAGAAAAATAAGCCTACTTTTGAATAAGCCTATCTATGCAGGCTTTGCTATCTTAGATATAAGCAAGGTTATCATGTATAACTTTCATTATAATTATGTTAAAAGGATATATGGACAAAATGCAAAGCTATTATTCACAGACACAGATTCCCTCTGCTACGAACTGAAAACAGAAAATGTGTATGTAGATATGTTTGATAATATAGACCGATTCGACACTTCAGACTATCCAGAAACACATTTTTTACATAGCGTGTGCAATAAAAAGGCTCTGGGAAAAATGAAGGATGAGATGAATGGAGAGTGTATTCGAGAGTTTGTGGGAACTTCGACCGAAGCTTTACTCCATTCAAAAGGAGAGTCTTGAGGAGAAAAAAGTAGGTAAAGGTGTGTCAAAAACAACTCTCAAAAATAAAATTAAACATGCCCATTATCTAAAATATAAAGTTTGTCATCTCCGGGGGAAAGTGCAAGTTTATTCAAGGAGATACTGTACAATTGATGTTTCTCACTTCTTATCATAGACATATTGGCATAGTGTAAGATCCCCTGCTTTAAACATTTTTTATAATGGGCATGTTTAATTTTATTTTTGAGAGTTGTTTTTGACACACCTTTACCTACTTTTTTCTCCTCAAGACTCTCCTTTTGAATGGAGTAAAGCTTCGGTCGAAGTTCCCACAAACTCTCGAATACACTCTCCATTCATCTCATCCTTCATTTTTCCCAGAGCCTTTTTATTGCACACGCTATGTAAAAAATGTGTTTCTGGATAGTCTGAAGTGTCGAATCGGTCTATATTATCAAACATATCTACATACACATTTTCTGTTTTCAGTTCGTAGCAGAGGGAATCTGTGTCTGTGAATAATAGCTTTGCATTTTGTCCATATATCCTTTTAACATAATTATAATGAAAGTTATACATGATAACCTTGCTTATATCTAAGATAGCAAAGCCTGCATAGATAGGCTTATTCAAAAGTAGGCTTATTTTTCTCATGTGAACCCCAACTAACTCTTCCGTGAAGATCGTATATGCAATAAATGCTGGTGAAGCAATACGCTTCTTCAGGCTCTTTTCATTATTTAGTAATTGGACATTTACACGATGTCTTTGATTCTCCATAGACTTCCCGAATACTGCATTGTTCATGAGTTTGAAAAAGTCCTTTTCAAATCCATTCACTGCTTTTTTTCGTTGGGAAGTATTAAAATCAATATATGGCTTCAACCAAGCACTCTGATTGAAAGTGAGGACTCTGTGTATCTTTTGAAGCTTCATACCCAAAGAAATATACAGTTTTAAATTACGGTAGTGTACCACATAGTTTTGTTTATTATTTAGGTTGGGCACTAGCTTTTCTGTCTTCCCGCCGGCTGGAGAGTTCACCTTGGATTGTATATACTTAGAGAATTGTGATAACATCTCAGGAGTAACTATGACTTTTTCAGGAGCAAGTGGATAGTCACTGTGCTCGTCATGAATTTCTTCCGGATACTCTAGATCTACTTCTAATATATAGCCCACAGGGCTATCATCAGCAACTGAAATTATATCGAGCTCTGCTATTTCAGTCTTGTTCAACCACCTAAAATTACTCTGAGGAAGGCAATCAGACATAACAGTCCCGTATAAATTATTACAATCCCAGTATGTGATGTATTTCACCTCCTTTTCAGGGTTAAAATCCATCATATCAGGGTTGTTTGCTTCAGAATGTCTATTAGAAATCATAGACACCCCACCACGTATCCCTTTTTCAATGAATAAATGCATTTCAATGTCAGTTAGTAGCTCCAACTCAACCTTGGTCATCTTTAAAAATGCTGCCCATGCTAGGCCGGGGCTTGTGCAAAAATGTAGGCAGTCTAATTTATAGTACTCAAAACATAAAGAGCGAAAGTATTCGAAGACATCTGCTAAAAGTAGAACATCACTTAAAACGTATAAATTTTGATAATCTTCCATAGTATTCATTTCAAAGTTTTCCCACACAGTTTTAGCATGAGCGTAGTCACTTTCTGAAATATTTTCTTGGCGCATCTGATTATAGAATGTGGATTTTGGTGGTAATTGACTATCTTTCAGTTTACTGCTGCAATCCATATAGTCGTAAGGGAACACACCTTTTCTTAGTAGAAGATCTACTTTATCAAATGGGATATTTTCATGGAGTATTTTGAATTGAGTTTTCCCAACATGCAACAAATTTTCAACCAATGTTTCAAGAGATGTGCTTAAAAACTGGAACGAGTCAATAAATTGTAAATAACCAAGACTGAATGAGATATACTTCTCCATATTGTTTGGAATACACGATATTCTTCTGTCTGTAAACTTCCCAATTTTCTGCATGATAATATGGGCGTCATAATTTTTTAAATTGTGTAATATGACGGGTATTCTCTTGGTATATTGAAACTGAATATTGCACTTACTATGAGCTGCACCCCGATAAGCCCCACTGAGATGACAATGATCACGAACGCGGTCTTGACCCAACTCCTTCTCGCAGATACTACATAGGCTAGCCGAAATAAATTCATTTTCTTGTTCAGGGGTTATGTGCATAGGGACAACATTTTTCTTCATCTCAATGATCATAGTTTCTTCTTCGACAAGTTTGTGAAGAAAGGTATCCACAACATTTTCACCACTGTAGACAACAGGGGGTTTCACACATTTACCTTCTGAATCGACTATTACATATGCAAATCCTGATGGCGTATGTTTCGTCATCTTTGTAGTTGATGAGTGATCGGGGTTAGGTGCACACCCTGATATTTTAATATTAAAACACTCAAAATCTGCATAGATCACATACGGTACTTTTAGCATATGTTTATATGTCGAAAATCTCAATATTTTATCCGCTTCCTCGGGCATCTGTATCTTCTGAGCATCGAAATCAGCACACCGCTCACTATGCTCATCCCTGAGATTTTCCTTAGAAAATCTATGCAAGCAATATTTGCAATAGTATGATTCACCATCGTGGCTAGTCAGTGAGCTTAGCAATCTGCTCAAGTTCTTAATAAGACAATAATGTCCTCCATCCACATTTGAAAGAAACAACAAATCCACGTGATTTTCACGACTAACCTTAGTTATCCTTAAAGGGAATATTTCTCCTTGGTATCCATATACATTAATAGATACGTTATTTTGTTTTTCAAACTTGGTTATTTGCGGTATTTGCACAGGATATTCAATACCATCCATATTTAGTTTACCTTCCAGTGATATATACTTATTCACTCGACCAGCGTTCTTGTCAGCTGGATATAGAAATGCTAGCACGGACCAAAGAAAACATTTACTGTCAGCATTTCTTATATTAATTAGGGCATGTTTATTTCTCAACTCTTCTGGTAATGGAATATAGCTAGAAGCAGATAAAGGAACATATTTAGCTAGTTTAAGCTCTAAGTATTTCACACGATCCTCAGACCAACCACTTCCCTTGTGGTGGAAAGAAGAAGCTGCTTCAATCATGTAAGTACATGCACCCTCAATCTGCGATTTTAATGCGTCAGGACTTAGAGTGACGATACACTTACTGCGAAAGAAAGGAGTGATTGTTTCCTCTCCCTCCCCTCCAACACGAGAGTACTCTACACAAGCAGATGTATACCATTTTAGATTACCCATCACACTAAGTTTTTGAGCAAGCGTTGCTTCCAACTTCCTTTTAATTTCGTTAATAAAGACTAAAAATAGCGAGTCTTTTGAGGGAGAGATCTTGATGATTTTGACTGTACCATTCAAAGCTTCTGAAAAATTACAGGGGTCGTAATCTTCATCGACATCGAGATTCTCAATATATTCCTGCTCTCTTGACTTTGAAACGTCGGCAACATTTCCCAGTGATGTTGCTCCTGTTGCAGTACAGTTTTTTAGCCTGTGTCGTAATAGATTATCCCGCCGTGAAAATATTTTTCTGCATTTATCACACTTGAATAACTTCACCTCCCGGCTATGTGCGGAAACATGTCGCTGTAAGTTGTCACTCCGACTAAAAACTAGTCCACACTCATCACACTTTTTAAGTCCACCACCGTGTTGTAAACGTATATGACGTGCCAGGTTAGTAAGCTTGGTTAAAATGGTTTTCATATGTAAGAACTGTTCAAAATCTTTTACCAAGCTTACTAACCTGGCACGTCATATACGTTTACAACACGGTGGTGGACTTAAAAAGTGTGATGAGTGTGGACTAGTTTTTAGTCGGAGTGACAACTTACAGCGACATGTTTCCGCACATAGCCGGGAGGTGAAGTTATTCAAGTGTGATAAATGCAGAAAAATATTTTCACGGCGGGATAATCTATTACGACACAGGCTAAAAAACTGTACTGCAACAGGAGCAACATCACTGGGAAATGTTGCCGACGTTTCAAAGTCAAGAGAGCAGGAATATATTGAGAATCTCGATGTCGATGAAGATTACGACCCCTGTAATTTTTCAGAAGCTTTGAATGGTACAGTCAAAATCATCAAGATCTCTCCCTCAAAAGACTCGCTATTTTTAGTCTTTATTAACGAAATTAAAAGGAAGTTGGAAGCAACGCTTGCTCAAAAACTTAGTGTGATGGGTAATCTAAAATGGTATACATCTGCTTGTGTAGAGTACTCTCGTGTTGGAGGGGAGGGAGAGGAAACAATCACTCCTTTCTTTCGCAGTAAGTGTATCGTCACTCTAAGTCCTGACGCATTAAAATCGCAGATTGAGGGTGCATGTACTTACATGATTGAAGCAGCTTCTTCTTTCCACCACAAGGGAAGTGGTTGGTCTGAGGATCGTGTGAAATACTTAGAGCTTAAACTAGCTAAATATGTTCCTTTATCTGCTTCTAGCTATATTCCATTACCAGAAGAGTTGAGAAATAAACATGCCCTAATTAATATAAGAAATGCTGACAGTAAATGTTTTCTTTGGTCCGTGCTAGCATTTCTATATCCAGCTGACAAGAACGCTGGTCGAGTGAATAAGTATATATCACTGGAAGGTAAACTAAATATGGATGGTATTGAATATCCTGTGCAAATACCGCAAATAACCAAGTTTGAAAAACAAAATAACGTATCTATTAATGTATATGGATACCAAGGAGAAATATTCCCTTTAAGGATAACTAAGGTTAGTCGTGAAAATCACGTGGATTTGTTGTTTCTTTCAAATGTGGATGGAGGACATTATTGTCTTATTAAGAACTTGAGCAGATTGCTAAGCTCACTGACTAGCCACGATGGTGAATCATACTATTGCAAATATTGCTTGCATAGATTTTCTAAGGAAAATCTCAGGGATGAGCATAGTGAGCGGTGTGCTGATTTCGATGCTCAGAAGATACAGATGCCCGAGGAAGCGGATAAAATATTGAGATTTTCGACATATAAACATATGCTAAAAGTACCGTATGTGATCTATGCAGATTTTGAGTGTTTTAATATTAAAATATCAGGGTGTGCACCTAACCCCGATCACTCATCAACTACAAAGATGACGAAACATACGCCATCAGGATTTGCATATGTAATAGTCGATTCAGAAGGTAAATGTGTGAAACCCCCTGTTGTCTACAGTGGTGAAAATGTTGTGGATACCTTTCTTCACAAACTTGTCGAAGAAGAAACTATGATCATTGAGATGAAGAAAAATGTTGTCCCTATGCACATAACCCCTGAACAAGAAAATGAATTTATTTCGGCTAGCCTATGTAGTATCTGCGAGAAGGAGTTGGGTCAAGACCGCGTTCGTGATCATTGTCATCTCAGTGGGGCTTATCGGGGTGCAGCTCATAGTAAGTGCAATATTCAGTTTCAATATACCAAGAGAATACCCGTCATATTACACAATTTAAAAAATTATGACGCCCATATTATCATGCAGAAAATTGGGAAGTTTACAGACAGAAGAATATCGTGTATTCCAAACAATATGGAGAAGTATATCTCATTCAGTCTTGGTTATTTACAATTTATTGACTCGTTCCAGTTTTTAAGCACATCTCTTGAAACATTGGTTGAAAATTTGTTGCATGTTGGGAAAACTCAATTCAAAATACTCCATGAAAATATCCCATTTGATAAAGTAGATCTTCTACTAAGAAAAGGTGTGTTCCCTTACGACTATATGGATTGCAGCAGTAAACTGAAAGATAGTCAATTACCACCAAAATCCACATTCTATAATCAGATGCGCCAAGAAAATATTTCAGAAAGTGACTACGCTCATGCTAAAACTGTGTGGGAAAACTTTGAAATGAATACTATGGAAGATTATCAAAATTTATACGTTTTAAGTGATGTTCTACTTTTAGCAGATGTCTTCGAATACTTTCGCTCTTTATGTTTTGAGTACTATAAATTAGACTGCCTACATTTTTGCACAAGCCCCGGCCTAGCATGGGCAGCATTTTTAAAGATGACCAAGGTTGAGTTGGAGCTACTAACTGACATTGAAATGCATTTATTCATTGAAAAAGGGATACGTGGTGGGGTGTCTATGATTTCTAATAGACATTCTGAAGCAAACAACCCTGATATGATGGATTTTAACCCTGAAAAGGAGGTGAAATACATCACATACTGGGATTGTAATAATTTATACGGGACTGTTATGTCTGATTGCCTTCCTCAGAGTAATTTTAGGTGGTTGAACAAGACTGAAATAGCAGAGCTCGATATAATTTCAGTTGCTGATGATAGCCCTGTGGGCTATATATTAGAAGTAGATCTAGAGTATCCGGAAGAAATTCATGACGAGCACAGTGACTATCCACTTGCTCCTGAAAAAGTCATAGTTACTCCTGAGATGTTATCACAATTCTCTAAGTATATACAATCCAAGGTGAACTCTCCAGCCGGCGGGAAGACAGAAAAGCTAGTGCCCAACCTAAATAATAAACAAAACTATGTGGTACACTACCGTAATTTAAAACTGTATATTTCTTTGGGTATGAAGCTTCAAAAGATACACAGAGTCCTCACTTTCAATCAGAGTGCTTGGTTGAAGCCATATATTGATTTTAATACTTCCCAACGAAAAAAAGCAGTGAATGGATTTGAAAAGGACTTTTTCAAACTCATGAACAATGCAGTATTCGGGAAGTCTATGGAGAATCAAAGACATCGTGTAAATGTCCAATTACTAAATAATGAAAAGAGCCTGAAGAAGCGTATTGCTTCACCAGCATTTATTGCATATACGATCTTCACGGAAGAGTTAGTTGGGGTTCACATGAGAAAAATAAGCCTACTTTTGAATAAGCCTATCTATGCAGGCTTTGCTATCTTAGATATAAGCAAGGTTATCATGTATAACTTTCATTATAATTATGTTAAAAGGATATATGGACAAAATGCAAAGCTATTATTCACAGACACAGATTCCCTCTGCTACGAACTGAAAACAGAAAATGTGTATGTAGATATGTTTGATAATATAGACCGATTCGACACTTCAGACTATCCAGAAACACATTTTTTACATAGCGTGTGCAATAAAAAGGCTCTGGGAAAAATGAAGGATGAGATGAATGGAGAGTGTATTCGAGAGTTTGTGGGAACTTCGACCGAAGCTTTACTCCATTCAAAAGGAGAGTCTTGAGGAGAAAAAAGTAGGTAAAGGTGTGTCAAAAACAACTCTCAAAAATAAAATTAAACATGCCCATTATAAAAAATGTTTAAAGCAGGGGATCTTACACTATGCCAATATGTCTATGATAAGAAGTGAGAAACATCAATTGTACAGTATCTCCTTGAATAAACTTGCACTTTCCCCCGGAGATGACAAACTTTATATTTTAGATAATGGGCATGTTTAATTTTATTTTTGAGAGTTGTTTTTGACACACCTTTACCTACTTTTTTCTCCTCAAGACTCTCCTTTTGAATGGAGTAAAGCTTCGGTCGAAGTTCCCACAAACTCTCGAATACACTCTCCATTCATCTCATCCTTCATTTTTCCCAGAGCCTTTTTATTGCACACGCTATGTAAAAAATGTGTTTCTGGATAGTCTGAAGTGTCGAATCGGTCTATATTATCAAACATATCTACATACACATTTTCTGTTTTCAGTTCGTAGCAGAGGGAATCTGTGTCTGTGAATAATAGCTTTGCATTTTGTCCATATATCCTTTTAACATAATTATAATGAAAGTTATACATGATAACCTTGCTTATATCTAAGATAGCAAAGCCTGCATAGATAGGCTTATTCAAAAGTAGGCTTATTTTTCTCATGTGAACCCCAACTAACTCTTCCGTGAAGATCGTATATGCAATAAATGCTGGTGAAGCAATACGCTTCTTCAGGCTCTTTTCATTATTTAGTAATTGGACATTTACACGATGTCTTTGATTCTCCATAGACTTCCCGAATACTGCATTGTTCATGAGTTTGAAAAAGTCCTTTTCAAATCCATTCACTGCTTTTTTTCGTTGGGAAGTATTAAAATCAATATATGGCTTCAACCAAGCACTCTGATTGAAAGTGAGGACTCTGTGTATCTTTTGAAGCTTCATACCCAAAGAAATATACAGTTTTAAATTACGGTAGTGTACCACATAGTTTTGTTTATTATTTAGGTTGGGCACTAGCTTTTCTGTCTTCCCGCCGGCTGGAGAGTTCACCTTGGATTGTATATACTTAGAGAATTGTGATAACATCTCAGGAGTAACTATGACTTTTTCAGGAGCAAGTGGATAGTCACTGTGCTCGTCATGAATTTCTTCCGGGTACTCTAGATCTACTTCTAATATATAGCCCACAGGGCTATCATCAGCAACTGAAATTATATCGAGCTCTGCTATTTCAGTCTTGTTCAACCACCTAAAATAATATTTCCTGATCCGCCACTGATCAATGCTATTCTAATGGGAGAAAGTGACCCACCTTCCCTGTGAAGACGAACAATGGGATAGAAAGTGACAAAACTCCTCAGTGAGGAGGATCAATGCTATTCTTATGGGAGAATGTGATCCTCCTCATTCTATGAGGAGGATCAATGTTAACCTTATGGGAGAAAGTGAGCCAGAACTGTCATTTTAACCACTACTCCCATGTATATGCGGTATTACAATGCATCATTTATGTTTTTCTTTTTGTGTTTCTGAGAAGAGGCCTAATCATGATTTTATACTATCACACCCACTTCGGTGGCCGCATGGTCAAAGGCGATACTCTCGTAATAGACTAAACTGTCGATGATGGTCGGGTGTACTCAGGGTAGCTTTTCCTAAAGGGTTTCCCTCCACTCTTTTCACGCAAATGCGGGTACACTCCCTCTAAACACAACCTTACTCAGCCCTAAACCTATAACCCGGATGAGTAGTAAGACGTGGTGCTAAAAAAATAATAGTAAAACTAGTAAAATTAGTTATTTCATGTGCCCCGCGCTTTACTACCCGTCCGGGCTATCCACATATTTACGTTATTGATGTAGGGACTTGGAAGGTAGAAGTTAGAAAAAATGTACACGCATTTGAGTGGAGGAGGCAGTGGATCACTATATAGTAAAAAAAAAAACCCGCAACACACCAGTTTGGGATTAGAATCACGACCTTCCTCGTCAGCGGCAATCCCAGTTTATCGCAAACTTGTGCTTACACATATTAAGATACATAATTTTAGCACCCTCCTTCCCCCAGCACAGGAGATTATCTTACAGTGAAACCTTATGTCTTGTAGTGTATGTTGCCGTGGGCCCACAGGTTGTTCTTCTCTTATTGTGTAATTGAGCTCTGAAACCGCCAATTTGACTCGCATGAGGAGAGGGGCCGGGGTAAGGGGTTAGCCCATCTAAATAGTTTCCAGGGGAATAACAAAACTTAAATGTTTATACATTCCAAACTTCCGTCAGTACACTAATAATATTTTTCAATTTAAGTTTTCTTTTTTTATTTATAACAGAAATTACAGTCTGACATTTTATCTCAGTCGGTATAGTGTCTGCCTACTGAGCTAGGGGGTCCCGGGTTCGATTCCCAGCATGGCTGAAAATTTATCAGTGATAAAAATAAAGGTTTACCCTTACACATTGATAAATTAACGGCCGATAACTGGATGCTGTGTCTGTTCTAGTCTTAAGTTAGACTATAAGGCATACGACATGCCTAACCAGCCGGTAATAGAAAAATACATAGCTTGAATAAAAAAACCGATCTAGATCACAGTTTGGAAACAGTAATGGATGTAAAATTAGAAATTACTCCTGGACATAGAAATTGAACTCAAGACTTTTGTCTTATTCGCAAAGATAAGAGGTTGTTCCTCACCGTTCTTGAAAATGTAATGGACCTGACACATAATATAACTAAAATCAAAATATACGTTTTCAATACATTTTATGAAAAGTAAAGTTTTGCTGTAATTGATTCGTAACTTGTCATAATATATTTGGTTGCTTATCTATGCTAAGAGATGTGGTATGGGAAATTTTCCTTAAGTTTTTTTCGAGAAAATTTTCCACCTATATAAATGGAATGATTTTAATTGAGCTATCCCAAGTTTTAAAATATGTACCTCAGTTTAGTTTATCCTACAGGATGTTAACAGCAGAAACATTCTCAAATGAATTACGATAAAGTAATAAAAGCCATTTCAATTCTCTTCTCCCACTCTTGGTGGTTGAATGTGTTCTAACATTGGATTTTCTGTACAACAGATAGGTTAATACTTCAATTTTTCTATCAAATACTTTATCAATACATCCCTTTTTCTCTGTGATTCGCTGGCACCGAGTAAATTTGGCCAGTACTAATATATATTTTTTAAAAAATTGACCATTGGCCTATTATTTTCTAAGCGCAACTCAAGAGCATCGGAACCTTTTAGACGTTAGCTAAACCCATTTTTCGACTCAAATAATGTATTTTAAGTGTGTTTTTATCATAAAAAACATTAAAAGACTTTGTAACTGACGGAATTACCTTCACATATGTCTCTAAAACTATTAACTATACGTGTTTTAAGGGACATAAAACTTGCTACCCACTTCTCTGGCCTTATGGCTAAAGGCGCTACTCTCAAACTAGACTAGACTGCCAAAGATGGTGAGATTGGGGTTCGATCCCGGTTGGGTGCACTGAGGGTGGGTTTTCCTAATCGGGTTTCCACTCTTACTCCACGCAAATGTGGGTGCACTTCCTCTAAATTAAACATTTTTAATCCCTAACACAGTACCAGTGTAATTAGTACGTAGGAATATAAGTATTTTATTTAAGTATTTTAGGAGGAAAATGGTTTCCTGAAGAAAAGCATTTTTATCATATTTAGGTACTTAGTTGAAAGTAAATTAAGCCTATGGAATTTTAACATGCACGATTTGCCTTAAGGCAAATGTGTGAACTTGTTGCTTGTTAGAACTCCAGTAATTTTTACGCTATCTGCAATCATTTTAGTTTCAGAAAAATACAGCTATATTTATTAATATTTTGCCCTGTGATAATCGTGTTCCTTTTTCTCTTTTAATATTTAACGTAAATCTTCTAAATATGCTGATTACATCAACACATGACTTACGAAATTAGCTTAAACTAGGTTAGTACTTTTAATACCACACACTCAAACCTAGCCTCTAAATATTTACTGATTAGACTTACAAACTAATTTAACATAGGCGAGAAAAGGGGGAGCCATAGCTCTTAACTACCAAAGTACTTGTTAATATTGTTACTATTTTAGTTATATTTTAACAATTATTACGTATAGCATCAAGGCTAAGGTGTAGGTTTGAGGTTAGTGTATGCATAAATTAAAAAAATAATGAATACTATGAAACAATCCAACATATTTTTTGAAATGTGGTAAAACTATAAAATACATTTAATTAAAAATACTTACATCAAACTTATTTTCAAAACAACGATATATAGTATAAGTTTTGTTTAAAAGAAAGGAAATCACTGTTCCTTCTGTACTTAAATAAACATCGCTGAAAACTAGGACCAGCGCAATTAACAAGTTTTACAGATAGTTTAGTGTTTTGGTAATAGTGACCATGACAGTTGATAGTTTGCAAGGAAATATTTTGTTGGATCATAATCGTTACTGAATGAGTACGGAAATATTGCTCGTGAGTAAGGTGTATAAGAGAAGAGTGTCCCAAAGAGTCAAGAAGCTGCAGAGGCACGATTTCGGACCAGCGACGCTGTCATTACGAATCCCTTAATCATCTCTATATCCCCGTCTCACAAATATTGGCACGGACTTGAATTATGTTACGACACCAATTATTTCAACCTTAATTTAGGGATCTCTCTTAGCTTCGTGGGAACACGAAACAAGGGGCCGCGGATTGCAAGGTACTGAGACTGTGCGAGGTTGATCGTGTCCTGGATGATTACATAAAAAAAGCCGTAGGAAGCAATATACTGAGACTATGAGGTTGACTCGTGCCATATTTTAAAACATAAGCGGCTGCGAGTATTAAAGTATTGAGATGGGATGGAAAATTAACACTCATTGTTTTAAGTTACTGAGACCGAGGGAGGTTGACTCGTATCCAGAATCGCAGATATTTGTCTTTTTCTAAAACAAAAAACCAGGTGATAATATATGTGACTTTTATAACCGTGTCTTCCAAAAATATGCAAAAATAAGTTTATTTTCCATTAGCACGGTAATGGGCAGTGTTATTCCCAGAATATAAACGGAGGAGTTATACGGATGACCCAATTTAGCAGTAAAAATTTAATCTCCCACTACATAAAAAACTAATACTTCCTCAATCAACCGGTTATATATAAACATAATTGGTGATGTTTTCCAGATTAGGTCAAAGCGACCCTTAGAAGCTCCGCAATTTGCTTGGAAGCTTAATTCACCCGTAACAGAGTAATTAAAATTTAAAAAAAAATCCTTGTAGACACACAGACAAGACGCAAACTGGAAAAACCGCTTATGGTAAAATAAGATAACATTAACATATTTATTGAGAGTTTACTAATTAATATCTAAAACGTTTTTAATATGGTCGTATTTTTTCATAAAGCATTTAAAATATTAGAGACGGTCCCCAAGAATATTTATCTTGATACAAAAGTTTGTGAATTGATTGAGTACAAATGGTTTCCCAACAAATAAATTAAATCTAAAAAAAATAATTCAAAATTTGCTTTTTATTGTGCCAATTTAATTTTCGGGTGGTGGGGAAGGGGGTGATAATTTTTTATAGTATTTGAATAAATATATGTCTTAAAAGTAATATTTCTAGCATATTAGAAGAAATAAAATATATTATCCGCTGAGCCATTGTAATTGAACATTATTTAGTCCACATAAAGTGCTACTGCTTTGTCAAATAACTTTGAATGTTGGGTAAATGGAGCGAGTAGGTGGGAGGAATAATGTATTTGCGTATATACCCTGATTTCCACTTTTGTGGTTTTACATGACAGCTAGCAGAAGCGAGCAGATGGTATCAGTAATGCCAACATTGTCTGAAAGTAACTTAAGTCAACATATTTGTAAATAATAATTATTTGGTAAGTGTCACTATTATTATCACTAAAAATATTATCAATCACTTTTAACAATGCTTCCCCAAGGATTAGAGTATAATTTTCTTGTAGATAATCTAATTTAAGAAAAAAAAGTCTAGTTAATTCTTTCTAGTTTTTCTTTTAATTCTTGTGGCCATTACAGTTTAAATAGAGCGTGAAATTTTACATTTAATAGTATTATATTCAGTTATTCATATTTTTATAACGGGCCTCGCATATCTTTAACATAAATAAATGGTTTGTGATAATAAAGAGTAAAAAGATACAAAATGTTTTTGAAATAATATTAAGTTTAAATTTTGTAAACACCGTGTATGGATACGATTCGCCGTTAAAACTGAAATAAGTTCCCTACGTCATCACCGGCAGGATAGCTTTTCTATCCAGAGGCCATATTTGTTTTCAGCATTTAAGGCCACTTTTAACGTTCTCTTGCTTTTAATAATTAATTTGAATTAAACAGCAAAAGAAAACTTCAAAACTTAACAACCAACCAAACGGTTATTTTCATAACCAAAATCTAACAATTTTAAATAGACATTATAACAGTGAATTCTCGTATAAAATACAGTTAATAAAACCACGTGCGCGAGTAAAAATTTTGAAGCGAAAAAAATATTTAATACTTGTAAAATTGTAGTTGAGTATTTACAGGCGTATCTTTGCTACCTTTAATAATTTTATTACAACTTTGAATAATACAGTGACTTTTTTGAATATTAATTCGGCTACTTAGTCTGTGTGTTCTTTTGAGAATATTATTTCGGTGTGAACATATTATCCTTGGAAAATAAACGTTTTTTTAGTGATCTTAGAATAATTATTTATTAAATATAAAATAAAAGCGTGTGATAAAAAGAAAAGCGAGTGTTTCTGAGTGATCGATATACATTATTCGAAAATTTAAGTGTATCAAGACTATTAAATAAATATGTTAACCCCAAGATTGTGTTGTGTTGCCTTCTAGGCTAAACCTCGAGTTTTATGATGTTTATATTATTCCAAATACATCTGTGAAGTGTAATAAAAAATACTTGCGAGTGTTTCTCCAGTGTTGATAAATAAAATACCAGGCTAAGATTTCAAGTTATAAGTTATTGTATTTTTATTAGAGACTTTGTTATAACTGTTTAAAAGTAGTGAATTTAAAATAGATTTTTGTTGGTTAGGATAGCTTTTGATTTGTCATTGTCATTTATTTTATAGGCCTAAACATATTTTCTTGGATATTGATGTTTGTTTGTTAAATTATTTAAAGTTATCATAAATAGGCCTACATATTAAAACAAAATAATATAACAGATTGTAAAGGCGAGCATAATGAATATGTTTTCTTCGAGAATTTCTCTAGAGGTAAGAATATTATTTTTCATTTTATAAACAAAAGTTTGAATTGTTATATAGTACTCATACAATAGCACAAAATGTTTAATTTTTAATTATTACACTACTAATCGCCGTTGACATTTAGTTGCAAGAAGGTCCTACATAGCCACAAAGGTTTTAGTTTTTAAACAGTAGGCTACCACTAGGTTAAGGGACTTAATACAAATATGCTTAGACCTTTATGAAGTGCTCAAAAAAGGAATTAAATCTGTGAGTAAAAGTTGTTTTTCCACATAACTATACAATATTTAAATAATTAAAGCATTGTAAAGGCCCACTTTTCAATTGATATGACTGGCTTCCAAAATATCGGTTAGGCCTACTTATAATTCTTCAGCCAAACTATTCAATCATCAAAGAATCTTGCATTAATATTTGGTTTAGTACTAACGATCACCATAAGTCTATATATTTTTCTATAGGAATACTAGTACATTTAGATTTTTCACATTTATAATGTTATTAATAATACTATCTGTAAAAAAACTATTAAAAATTATGTATTTATAATTATAAAAACTAATATGGGATTAAATGCAAAATTTAAATTTTTTTCAAATAAAATATAATATTTTAAAATTTTATAAACAGTAATATATTATCACATTTATAATGTTATTAATAAAACTATCAACAAATAATTATTAGTAAAATAAATAAAATTTTAAAAATTATTTATTTATAATAATAAAAACCAATATGGGATTAAATACTAAATTTAAAAAAAATAATATAATGGAAAAAATAAATAATTAATACTAGCCCTAACATCAACATATCAAGGTCAACAATAAATAAAAAATTAATATATATAAATACAAATTAAATAAAACAGTCAGATATGTTTCTTGTATAGACCTCAATTTTGGCTGTCAGAAGTGACAGCTGATAAACACATGTTTTTGCAGATCATATGGTTCGGCGGAAGGATACATAGTAACTTTTCAAAGCTATCAGAAGTCAGCTGTGAGCTGTCAGTCAGCACCACAAAAGATAAAATTGAGGTATAGATACCTTAGTTTCGTAAAAAGAGGAACGCCTTATGTGCTTTCGGGGTATCAGCCACCTCTCCCCCCATGAGCATAAGAATTATTGTCTTGTTCTTGTGGAGATTGTGTTTTGTTTCCGGCATGTCCATGTTATTTAATAACGCTATATTCTTGAGTGGGCTCCCTCGCTTCCAACATGTAAATTATCCGAATCTTCTCTCTAACCACACACAGGCCAGAACCCACGATTCACAGAGCCGGTTTATATATCAAACGTTTTCTATAGAGCGGTCATTTATGGGCCAATCAAAATTCAAGAATTTAATAAATCAGTGGCGTAGCGAGAAGAGGATAAGGGTTCAAACTGGTCTGGGGGAGGGGTGGTCATTGGTCATTACTTATTACCAATCGGGGAAGGAAGGCTCATTTGTTAATTTTGTTCCTTGAAGTGTATCAAGAATAAAAATGTGTGATATCAATGCATAGCTCTTGGCAATAGATGCCGACAATCTTTGTGTTCACTTGAAATCACTCGAAGACGTTAGCAATTAAAATACCGTGATTTTATTTTTAATTTGAAAGCTAATAACATCAGATACCAGAATGTATGAACAAAGTTTCACTAAATTTGATACATTGACACTATTAGGACCCGCTTCGGTGGCCGCATGTTCTAAGGCGTTACTCTCACAGTAGACAAGACTGCTGATGATGGGTAGATCGAGGCTCGAATCTTGGTCGAGTGTACTGAGGGTGGTTTTTTTTAAAAAAAAACAACAGTTTTGCACTCTTCCTCCACGCAAATGCGAATACAATTCCTCTAAAGATAACTTTCCGAATCCCTAAAACTATTAGCGTAACTAGAACATAAGCGTATAACTCGAACGGGTAGTAAGACGCGGTGCTAAAGAAAACAACTATATTGTTTATCGCCTTGTAGTATGTGTACGAGTGATATTTGCTTTAGTAAAATATGTATTCTAAAAATATAAATAGTATATATAATTTTATAATTTTTTTTGTTATAAATAACGTCATAAGAATGATAAAATGGGAGAGTCGCTAAGGCTCAAGCACAGCGCACAGACATGTAGGCCTGTTATTGTAACATTGAAGTGTAAGGAAGTGTTGTACAGGGTAGTATTTTGTACCCATTGTCACATTTGCAGCAGAAACACGGACATTGAATGTAAGAGAGACCAGGAAAGTGAAGGCCATGGGAATTAAGTTTGTGAGGAGCATGTTAGCTGTCATGAGGAGAAACAAGATTAGGAATTAAGTTATTCAAGAAAGAGTAGGAGTACAGGGTGTACATGAGATAGTAGAGGAAGCAAGGCTGAGATGGAATATGCATGTAATGAGGATGGAAAAAGAGAGGATTCTCCCTCCACGCAAATGCGGGTTCACTTCCTCTAAATTCAACTCTCTCAATTCCTAATCCATTAGCGTAATTAGTACTTAAGCATATAACCCGAACGGGTAGTAAGACGCGGTGCTAAATATAAATATAATACAAGGTGTTAAACATAAAAATTAAGAAGGGTATATTTTAACTTTTAATTTTGACTCTCGATATTTTTTTAAAAATATTTAATTTATTGAAATTCTATTAGCTTACAAATTAAAATAATCACTCTATCTAAATTATAAACGTCTACAAGAGCTTTCACCCGCTCCGGTGGCCGCGTGGTCTAACGCGCTACTCTCGTTAGAGATTAGACTGCTGAAGACTGAGAGATTGGTGTTTGATTCCGTTTGGGTGCGCTGAGGTTTTTTTTTCCTAAATGGTTTTCCACTTTTATCCCAAGTAAATGCCGGTGCACTCCCTCGATTAAACCTTCCTAATTCCTTAACCATTAGCGTAATTAGTATATAGGCGTAACAACCGAACGGGTAGTAAGACGTGGTGCTAATAAAAAAATACAAGAGCTTTCAAATGGAACACTAAGTTTGTCAGTCATCATTTTGAAAAAATGCGCCTATTGCCAAGATGAGGAGAGCGATGCAATGCCATTACACATGCTCCTTAATACACTTCAAGGAACACATAAAATCACTAGCCTTCCTTCCTAGACTAGTAATGAACACCCTAACTAACTAAACCACCCCATTCTCTTTGCTGAGATGTAAAAAAAAAAAAAAAAACCGCTGCATTTTTTCCCCGTCGTACTTGAGTTTATTGATGAATTTGTCGCAGCACACAATAAAAACATTAACACTTTCATAGTTGAAATTTATATCAGGTTTAACGACCTAATATTTCGCACCTTCGTACAAGGGTTCTAGATATGCAATAATTAGATGTACACAATACTCATTCTTTCATCCATTAATTTTTCTTAACTTTAAGCTTCGATTTAACAGGACAATTATTTAGAATGCATGTTCTATATTGGCATTTTTTTTAGCTAAGAAGTCAAATATAATTTGGAAAATAATATAATTACATTATCAAACGAAACTTTAACCTTTGCCGCAAAGCATTTATGTTGCAAGGGAAAATAAATATAACGAGTAGGTGCAGGGCTAGTTAAAGTTATCCTGCAGATCATTTACATCCATGTATTTACTAATTAATTAGCAGAATTTACAAACTAATTTAACCTACGACAGCACGTATAATATCAAACACTCAAGTGACTCAACCCCAGCACCTATATATATTTACTATTGGACAACATAACTTACAAACTAACTTAACGACGGATAGTATGTCTAAAACTACACACCCTACCTTAGCTTCTAAATGTTTACTAAATGGAGAAGGAAATAACAAAATGACTTAACCTAGGACAACACGTCTAATTGTACACATCAAACCATAGCACATGGATAGTTATTGATTGTAGCGCAGGGCGAGTTTATATAAATAGTATCTTAATTACCACCCGTAATAAATAAAACTAAGGACCCCTCCCTAAAGGTCAACAACTTAAGGTGGGGTGCTAGTGAGCACAAGTTTAGTGCATTAAGTTTGCAGTTTTTATAGCATAAACATTTTTGGCAAAAATAGATCAAATATTTCTTCTATAGAAACATAGAGTTTAGCTTTCTGCACATGCTAATCTCAAGAGTTCTTGAATATCTCTCATGAGCATAGCGGCATTTGGTGACAAACTTTTTAAATGCAGAGAAAAAGTTGTCACTAAATTCCAGGGCACCCTTGACAGATATTAAAAAACTGTTGAGATTAGCATGTGCGGAAAACTAAGCTCTATGTTTCTATAGAAGAAATATTTGATTTATTTTGGCCAAATAAATGTTTATGCTATGAAAACTTCGAAAATACTGCCCTAAACTCACGCTCACTAGCACCCCATCATAAAACATCCACGAGGAGCAAAAAAAAAAAAAAAGTCGAACTAGTGAATGTTGCGTGTATGTCAATAAAAACGTTCCGAGGAGGGTTTTAGTTGTATTTTTCGTTGATAAAGTGCACAGGTGGGCCACGGCCTTGAATGTCCTCAAAATTCATGCGCGCGCCAAGAAGGCGCTAATGGCTTGCATTTGTCCTCTCTTAACCAATAATCAACCCATCATACATTCACTCCTTCTGTTTTCCACCTACCCCTTTACCCCATCTCTTTCACCTCCCTTTATTCTGGGGTTGAAAGCTTATATTATTGGGTCTAGGATCTTCTCAGAGGTGGGCTCTGTCTAATCTGGGGTGATCTAGACAAGAGAGGAACTAGGAAAATAAAAATGATCCATGGAAGATCCAAGGAAGATATAGACTGGAGAAGAACTAAGGCAATAAATATGTAACGTGAAAGGTCATAGTAAGATAGAAATAGGAGAAGAACTAGGGCAATAAATATGCAGCATGAAAGGTCATAGTAAGATAGAGATAGTAGAAGAACTAGGGCAATAAATATGCAGCATGAAAGGTCATAGAAAGATATAGATTTGAGATAACTAGGGAAATAAATATTCAGTTTGTAAGGTAACAAGAAGATATATACTGGATAAGAATTAGAAAGATAAATATGATGCATGAAAACTCATAGAAAAATTTAGAATGTAGGAGAATTAGGTAAATAAATATAATAAATGAAGGTCCTAGGACGATCTAGAATGAATGCGAACTAGAGAAATAAATATGAAAGGTCTTAGGAAAATTTAGAATTGAGAAGTAGTGGGGAAATAAATTTAATATGAAGCATAAAGAGTCCAAGGAGGATCTAGAAAGAAGATACATCGGGAATACATTTTATGTAGTAGGATTGTAGGAAGGGTCCATGGAATATGTTGTATAAAAAGAAAATTAAAAGTTTACAACATAATGTATTCTAAAAAAAATTATTTTATTGTTGCCTTGTTGGTCACTGCTCCTAAACGTAATACAAAAATAAAATCTTATATATCATAACTTTCTGTACACCATATACGCTGTCCTTAGATTATAGTTGCCTTGCCGGTTGGTACAACATAATATACATAACTCCTAATCGTGATACTGATACATAATATGGCATGCTGGTCTGTGCACCATGTAGGTTAAACTGCTCCTAAATGTTTTTACAGATATCTAAGTGTCATTTTGGTCTGAACGCCCTATACACTGAACCTAAACGTGTTATAACACTGTATAGGTACCATACTGGCCTTTACGACTTACAATGGAATCAAACTTATTAGAATTATATAGGTACCAGGCAGGTCTTACAACTAATATAGGCTACTGTACCTAAACGTGCCACAGCTATAAAGATGCCATGCTGGTCTTAACGAATTATATACTAGACCTAAACGTGGGAAATCCCTGCCCTCATCCCGCCAACGGTCGCTCTGCAGCGGCAGCTAGATATGTCAAGGTCATCAACTGGTTTGTAACCGACTTATTCAAATCCACCACCGGGTGGGGTTCGTCACCCGTTTTTATTGTTCAGCTGTGCAATGCAATGTTTCTTTCGACGACTCAGATTCGCTGGAGCTTGCGTTGATCGGGCGGCCACAACAGGAATGGACCTTGAATGAAAAACTGCGATGTTCCTATCGATACTGTAACACCGATGAAGGTAATGAGGAAATAAACATAATTTATAAAACATCGATGTTATTGAACCAAAAAATCATTGCTTTATTTAAAAAACTCGATGATATTTTTAGATAAAATAAACAACTGTAACTGAAGGGCATTTGTAAAAGTGGCAGATGTAAAAAGTGCAAGACTGACGTATCAACACACATGCATACAAACGACACACACACGACACACACACGCACACACATGTATATATATTTCTATATATAATATGCGGGTGGGTGGGGCTAATACTCTAGATCTCGGTCAACCTTATCTTACCTCTGCTTTCCTGGCTTGCGGAGGAATTTATTTCTGAGGTGTGGACACCTTAAAGGCGATTTCCACTATCCCCAGATGATAGGATGATACGTGAGAATGATGATGGTGGAAAGCAAAGGGGACCTACAGTTTAACGTGGGTTCCGAACCACGGTGGGGGCCTTGTATTCCACACATTCACAAAACATGAAAGCACACACTTTGCCAGGGGTTAGGAAGGTTTTGTTAATCAGATAAATCTGTGCCGGGACCGGGATTTAAACCTAGGAAACCTAACACAGAAATCTGACACCTTACCCCTAGACCGTCAGGTCCTCATATACAATATGTATTGTATATGTATGTATTTGTTAGGAAAATAAAGTCCCGTAGATTACAGTGGGCAGGACATGCAGCGCGAATGAAAGAATCTAGAACAGTGTTCATGGTATTAACTGGCAAACCCAATGAGAAGAGACCATTGCGAAGACCCAGATGCAAATGGGAGGATGAAATTAGAATTGACCTGAAAGAGATAGGGTGTAATGAGGTGGACTGGATATAACTAGCTCAAGATAGAGATAGGTGGCGTACTGATGTAAGTGCGATAATGACCTTTCGAGTTCCAAATGTCTTAGAGTAAGTAAATAATTATATGTGAAAATATGTTATATATATAATATTTATTGGTACCTCGGAAATCTACCAATAAACATCAATGACTCAAACATCAAACATAGAAACTTTAACACAAATGTTCGATGTCCGTCCCTAGCCACAATACAGGTCTAAACCAGCACAAGATGGAGACCTACTGCCCTATGAACCTAAATGTCCCAAGTTTCAGTGACAATTTGAACACTTGGTAGCATAAAAAGCCGTTCTCGAGTAACCAACGGGGCTGAACTTATGATAGCTATTAAATAGCCATTGATCTCACACGTCCATCACATACCGGTACTCTGCCTTATAATAATAGCTTCAAACAATTTTTATATAAATAATGATAACATTGGGAAGATTCAAAATCAAATGCAGAACAAATAATAATCAAATTAACGAGACCCATCTTCTGATTAGTTGGAAATTAACGCTTTCCGTGTATATTTCGAAGTCAAGGTGAAATGGAAGGAGACGTGAAAAAATCCAGTGGTTTTGCAGTTTTTATGGCAAAACTTATTTTGGCCAAAATAAAAATAAAATATTTCTCCATTTCAAACATAGTTTAAAATTTTCTTCACTTGGTGATATCAACAGTTGTTGAATATATGTCATGAGCATGGTGGCATTATCTAACGAACTTTTTAAATGAAGATAAAAAGTTGTCATTAAATGCCAGAACACCCTTGATAGCTATACAAGAAATTTTGAGGCCATCATGTGAAGAAAATTAAATTCTATGTTTGTACTGAAGCAATGTTTAAATTATTTTTGGACAAAAAATGTTTTGCCATAAAATCTGCACAAACACTGTCCTTTTTTTGCGTCCCCTTCAATACCACCTTAATAAAACATGGTCATATCCATTATGGCTATAAGATAAAAAAAAACCACAAATTGAACTTCCAACATCGTAGATTAGTCAATAGCGTGTTTGGCTTTTGAGCTAAGGGTCCCGGATTCGATTATCTGAATAGCTGAAAAAGTTATCATTAGTAAAATCGGGCTACCCCTCCGACCCCTTTAACAATAATAAATTATGGTCTAGGGACTGTTTGCTCTAGAATTAAGTTAATTTGTAGGTCGTGTGCTGATAGAATTGGTCGATTCAGCAAGTGCAGAACTACCCTTAGCATATGTGGGGTCCTGGGAAAACTTCGTTTTTGGGATCCCCATCTATCTTCCTCGGTCCTTTCCCCCCACCCCAAATAGAACAAAACTTACTTTTGGTTTAATGTTATTAGTCAGTAGTTTGCACCTATATACAAATTTTCAAGGCATCATGGGGATACTCTAAAAGGTAATTACATGTAATAATTAATATTAAAAGCCGTGTTTTAATACATATAAAGGTTGATTTCTACCCATCCCTTTGTTCGATTCTTTTCTCAACGATCGACCGCCGAGGACGGGGAGATCGAGGTTCGAATCTCGGTCGGGTGAACTGGGGGTGGTTTTTCCTAAATGTTTTTCCACTCTCCCTCCACGCAAATGCGGGTTCAATTCCTCTAAATTCAACCCTCCCAATTCCTAATCTATTAGAGTAATTAGTACTTAAGCGTATAACCCGAACGGGTAGTAAGACGCTGTGCTAAATATTATTTTCTCAACAAACTTGATATGTATAAAGGTACAAAGAACAATTGTGCGATTTTGAATTAAACCCGTCGATGCGTTCAAAGGTTATCGCGAGAGATATCCACTCATTAAACAAAATCACATTATTATGTTTTTATTTGTTTTACGCTCTTAGAATATTTTATAGGTTGCCTACTTAATACGAGCGCGCAGTTAAAATATTTTCACCCAAACTTGTGTGTTCCCACTCTCGCCTAAAGCAAGCTCGGGCCCCCCATATCGCGGGCCCCTGGTAGGCCGCACCGTTCGTATAGCCCTAAGGGCGGCCCTGAGCAAGTGCACGGTAAATACCTGAAAATAATATTTGAACAAATGTATACATAATTGTACTAGATACAGTTCACGAATTATAAGGATAAACTGTTTTCTACTTTTTATTGGTTATTGTTAAGAAAAAATAATAAATTCAAATGATTGAAATTTAGTCCAGCAAGACATTCAAATGAGCCGCACACAGTGAAATCACTACAATGCGTAAAATACAATTTAAAACATTTTTTACAATCACTCAGTAGTGATCAAATTATGAACGACAATTTTAATCATACTGTTTATTTTATACCTGGATGTTTCTTTAAATTTTTTATTATTTGTATCTCAGTTTTTCACACTAATTCTATTAGTGATTGATCAGCCTTGTTACCTGTAAACCTTCTTCTAAGGAAGAAGGGTAGGCTTTCTTAAGAGATTATAATTTTCAATTACCTGAAGACCGTGCCTGCAATGGAGGAATATATGTTACTACTCCTTTCCTCCTTCGCCATCCCACGTTACTCTCACTGTCAGAAATTTATCGTCTCACATGTTCACAACGATGCTCCCCCTGAATTGTGGCCTTGTAACCGCTACACAGCAGTGACAGAACACGATCCATCACAATAAGTTTATGAAATGGTACTTAGTCATAGGCCGGTGTAATGTTATTTTAGTTTAGGCCTCTCAACTGTCTCGTCCCTCTCCAGATATTTTTGTGACTGTAGGTAGCTGCCATGTTCAAATATGTGTTCCAATTTGTTCTACGTATTTGGCTTCCTCCTAACCTAAGCTTTTAGTCGGTTTTACTTTGTTCCTCATTGAGGAGTACGGTATACCTGCCATTCCCTTTTTTCCTCGCGTATTCAAGCAATCATGAAGTCCATATCGGGGTGATCCAGTCTTAAGATTTAAGCTATGCTTCAATGGTATTTGCATTGAAGCGGTTTTTGTATTCCTCCCGAAGCGTTTGTTGAGAGCACTCGCATAGCCTTCATCGAAATTGTCTGATGTTTCATTTTCAAGATTGTCGTTTAGCGTGGTCTGAACGTTTTATCTTATAAATATTCCAATCACTCTGACGCGTTGTTTGTCGTGGTCCCCTGATTTCTAATTACGTGGTAAGGTTGAATCTCACGAAATGGGGGTTGTTATCCGAATCCATCTCGATCAGCACAGTTAAATTGTCTCCCGTTAATAGCAAGTTATTTAATACCACGTTCATAATGTCTGGTCTTTATATGGAACTTGAGAAGTATAAAATAGGTTTCTCATGTCGCAGAACCACATAGTGGTTTTCATTCGCATGTTGTAGAAGAACGCGTCCATTTCGGGTCGTCATTCTGCTATTCCATGCAGTATGTTTGCTATTTAGGTCACAAGTTTTCTCCTTCAGTGATTATTTTCAAGTCTCGTGAAAGAATGGGCTTAGTGGGAGTTTTATACACTGCCGCGAACAGAATATTTCCTTTATTGGTGTGTAAATATATGGATGTTGCTTATTTATCTACATATATAAAGTTTTTGTAATAGTTGGGAAGATAGCTCTTCACTAGAATTACTATCTCCCCCCATCCCTTTTATTTTTTCCTGTTTCTCTATAATTCCTATACATTTGATATCCGAAATGGCTTATCTTCTTGGTCGGTTTCAATTTCGTCTTGTAGATGAGGGTTACATCAACAGCGTATGTCTTTAACAGGTCTTTAAATTCCTTTGTCTGCTGTAGGAGGCCGTTTGCATCCCAAATGAGCACTCTTAATAGATCTTTATAAACTTTCCTGTTATTAAAAGTCATATTTACTGAAAAAGTATTCGCTCGCCCCCTCTAGAAGTATCATTAATTTCTCAGTCTTGCCTTGAGTTTGTTTACATTTCTTTAGATATGACCTGAAGTGTGTAAGGAGACCAAATATGTTGTTGATGTCCTTAAATATTTTCAGCAAATCCTTAATATCTGAAGTGGTAGAATTAGTTTCTTCTGTTGATTGTTTTATAGTTTGTGGCTGGTTTTGAATTACCGCACGATAAGGTCTATTTAGATTTGATGCTACAGGAAAAGATCTATTTAAATATGATGGTACAGTCTGATGGTAATCTTGGATATTCACTGTTCATAATGAGGAGTGGAGGCTTCGTGAGTCTTGGCAAATCTAAATTATATTCACATTTGATATCCGGGATGTTAGCCAATCAAAAAGAAGCAAATAAAAAACCCGCAGAGATTATATAAGTTTTACCTTTCGGCTGTTGCCTTATCTTTCGTATTGAGTAGCAGAATCGGTACTCAACATTGGTTGGCTGATTTGTTCTTAGAGTTACAGCTTGCAGTCGCGCACCCTTATCCTCTTTCTCTGAAACTAAATTAACATGAATGTAACCATTGCGTTATTACATTTAAGAAAAGTATAAAATTAGTTTTAAAATTTTAACATTTTGTGAGTGATGGAATTGATTCCTGAGTCTTTGAGATGAATATTTTTTTTTAGAGTATTGGTGACTTGTTCTGCAGAAGGATTTTGTTTCTAGTTGAAGTCTTAGAGCGCAGGTGGAATCCTCTTGGGGTCGCTCAATATATCATGATGTCTCGGGTGTCTGAGAGTCGTGTGAGGTTGGGTAGCCGCGGGCTGCGGGCTCTAACTGTACTCGAGACCCATGTGTTGAGAGCCCCCCTAACCCCCCCACTTCACCTTCTTTCTTTCTGCCAGTAAGTTTACAATCTTAGCACCATCATAGCGGACTTCCGGGTTCAATTTACCGAAACTATCTTTTAATCTTTGACAATATTAGTATTTTCATTACCGTTATCGGCACCACTGTGGATGCGTGGACAAAACGTCAAGCTATTCTAGTCTGGTTTGCAGGTTACGATAAGGTCAGGGTTGGAATCCCGGTCGGGCGTACTAAAGTCAAAGTTGCCACGCACCTGGAAAACTAGGAAAGCTGGGAAACCACAAGGATTATTTTTGTGTCTGAAAAAAACCCCAGAAAAACACTGAGGATTTTGGGAAAAACTAATAAAAGATTGAACATTTTTGAATTTTGGACATAATGACTGCAATTTTTTAAAGTTGTGTACTACTGTATTAATAATAAAAAAAAAAAGGTATTGCCCTTATTTCCTTTACAAGACCTTTATAATAATATTTTAGGAGACAGCCCCCGAAATAAATCTAATGTCCCGGGATAATTTTGTCCCCTATTTTGTATTTGATTGTTAAATAAATTAATAAAACTACAAATTTATTGTAATAAAAAACCCTTGAATTAAATCAGCTGCTAAGAAATAAAAATAAAATAATAATCGCCAGAACAAGTGGGCCTATTTCTAGATCATTATGACTTTTTTTTACTTTAATTGTACAGTAATCCCCGACATAATCCCCGACATACGTAAGGGCTACGTTTTTGGTCCGTTACGTAACTCGCATTTTGCTTATGTTGAATTAGTAGATTTATAACTTGTAGTACTGTACCTTAGTTGTAATTTCACACACAAAAAAAAGGGCAATATTTTGATGAGGAACGTTTATAAACAAAGAATGTATTTGTAAACGAAAACATGTAAGAACTAAATTTTTTTTTTTTAGCACCGCGTCTTACTACCCGTTCGGGTTATACGCTTAAGTACTAATTACGCTAATGGATTAGGAATTGGGAGGGTTGAAATTAGAGGAAGTGAACCCGCATTTGCGTGGGGGGAGAGTGGAAAACCATTTAGGAAAAACCACCCCCAGTTCACCCGACCGAGATTCGAACCTCGATCTCCCCGTCCTCGGCGGTCGAGCTCAACACGACTAGCGCGTTAGCCAACTACGCCACCGAGGCGGGTTGTAAGAACTAAAAAGTTCACAATATCCCGTATGCACTATGTAAATAATGTGTAACATTGTCGCCAACTTCAAATCAGAAAATCCACACAAGTACAGGAGTTATCATAATTTTCATTAATTTTCGTGACTTACGGCGTACGTTTGCGTAACTGCGAATATACCTAAGTCACAGGTTACGTAATTCAGGGGATTGCTATACTTGCAAATATTTTTTAGCAAACGTTTGTTTTCTACACTAGACCTAATTTACATTAACAGAAATTTGAAAGACATTATTATTGGGAGTATAAATATATGTACCATTTAAATGGCGCTATCTTCTCCACCTGTCCACCTGGCCGTCCCCGAAAAGGCCAAGGAAAAAATGCTCACCTTTCTTTATAAAACCACAGCGTGGCCTATATTCGCGCCCTTCAATAATAATACAAAATAACATTTATACCTTCGAAAATACCCCACTCTCAGAAATATAGAGCTACGTATACATGTTTACCAACGAAAACGAAATTTAATGTTTATATAGTCCTACTTAAATATAAAGTGTTTGTAATAATGGGGATTCTTTCTGGACAACCTGAAAAAATAGGGAATTTTATAATAATAAAATAATGCCAACCCTGTAAAGGTGTTTTTTTCCAAAACGGTTTTTTTCATTTTCTCTCCACGTAAATAAGGTTACATATCCCCTAAATTCTACCTTCCTCTGCCTACCCTAATATATTTCAGGTGGGTATTAAGATGTGGTGTACCTATACATACACACACACATCAATAATGTTCATTATTTAGTGTTGTCTTGCTGAATTTGACCTCTCTCTGGTCTAGTAGTCAGAGCTCCTCGCTACATATCCAAAGGTCCCGGGCTCGATCCCCGGCGCTTCCAGATATTTCTGTAAAGGCAGTGGGTCTGGAAGGGGATCACCTCAGCCTCGTGAGGCCAAATGAGGAGCTACTTGAATAAAAAAAGTAGCTGCTCTGATATAGAAAACTTAGATTAACGATCAAAGGACTAGTTGTGCTGACTATATGACACCTCCCTCTATCAGCAGACGGCGGCCGCTCGCTCGCTCGGTCGGTCGGTCGGTATAGCTCGATTGCGGGCTGACGCCATGGAGTTTTTTTTTTGCTGACCTTTATTTTGCAACTCCACCCGAAGTAAGCAGTTTGGCCCAAACTGCCACTCATTGTGCCTCGAGTCGTGCGTGACATATCTAAAACATCAGCACTCAGATGACACCGTAAATGTTCAAGAATGCTTCTTTCTCAGCAGATACAATCACCGGTATCATATTGTTTAAGAACCCGCCCATGACGACTTGTTTGGAATTACATTTCTCGGTAATGCTTCTTACGACTGAGACAAGGGTCCTGAGTTCAATTCTAGGCACGACTAGAAAATGTATCATGGGTAAAAATTGGGTCTCCCCATTATACATTGATGAATCGAAGGCCTGTGGGTTTGAGTGCTGTGTTTGTTCTAGAGTTAAATAGTTTGTAAGTCGTGTGCAAATGTAATTTGAAGATTAGGTCGCGGATACTGCCATCACCGACATATTTCCTTTGGTTGAAAAATTACACTTGGACGTGGGAATCGAACCAGGTACCCTTTAAACTATGGGTGGGTAGAGACCCTGGGTATGGGTCGAATCCTGGAAAGCACACTACTTGAAAATTAACTTAAAATAGGACAACACTAGATATTATTATTATAACTGAAGTCTTATTTGGTAGATTAACGCAAATGGAGCGATTTGTTCCCGCTCCCAGACCTTCTGTTTGCATCTAGCGAAAATATGACACAACCTGAGACATTTTCTATATTAATTTTTTTTCTGAAAATAATACCTGTACCCCCCACATTATTTTTCTTTGCATCCTGTCTTACCAGGCGTAGGGCTGTTCTCATTCAATTATTCTAATAGTATAGGGATCAGAAAGGTTGAATTTTACGGGTAACATATTCGCATTTTCGTGGAGGGAGAGTTGGAAATCATTTAGGAGAAACCACCCTTAGTCCGAGATTCGAACACCGACCTGACCTAGTCACTAGTAAGCCAGACTAAACGATGCTTTTAAGTTTAGTCTACGTGCAGGGTAGTAGTTAAAAATGTTCAACCAACTATCTTTGTGATATGAAATTAATAATGTTTCAAGAACATTTTCTAAGCTTGTTTAATATTTAATATAATTTTTCTGATTTTTTAAATGTTTAACATATTTTCACTACGCACTGATTGATTCACAAATAAAGTACTAATAGTTTTTTTCTAAATGGCTTTTTACTAGCTTTCTACGCAAAGGTGGGTATATTTATTCTAAAAGTATACCTTCTCCTTTCCTACCTATTTGATGTAAATATGTGAATAGCCTGGATGATTTGTGAGATGAAGTGCAAAAAACAACAACACAACATTTAGGGTTCAATGCCTTTACATGCGTAGATATATTCCGCCACGGACAACACATTACGATAAACTAACTCGGTTGCTATCACACCATTTCTGTGTGCTAATACTTATGTTTATTTATGAAAGAAAAAAATCTTTCTTATGAATCATCACAACGTATAATTCAGTACGAAAAATAAGATCAATACAGTATATAATTTGTTTCTGTCCGAAGGTTGCCGTCTGATTGCAGATAAATCAAAGGACGTGTGTGTGGAACTAGTAAGGTGGGGTTTTGGAACGAACGCCTTCAAGCTTAGTTTAAAATGGGAGGAGGAAACTTTCAATTGAGAAGCGGCAATAGACTTATTACTCCTAGACTGCACATAAAAATCTATATCCAATAGGACCAACATATAAAACATATCACAGCTGAAGATGAACATTTACCGGTATAAATTTCAGATAGTTGAATCCTAGGTGAAAGGGATCTATTCTTAAAGGTTTTTATTATAATATTGAAGTATTAACATAATATCTGGTCTACATCAGACCTGACATTAAAGACGCATTCAACCATCAAGTACTGTAGTCATGCAATTCTTAACCGGGAGGCCGCGAAAGGTTTTTTTGGGTGCCTTGAAAAAATAATTTTAAATATTATTTGCTTATTACTGAAGTCAATTATCTTAACTTTTACGTTTTGAAAGAAAGAATTTGATGATCGTAAGCCTGTAAGTATAGTAGATTCTCGATTTTCCGGAGTAATGGAGGGGAGGGCAAGCACGTATAATAGAATTCAGGGATAATACAAATAATCCCCATCTGTCTACCAACGCCATTCAAAATTTATTGCCCTTTGTTTCTACTTATTTATGTGAAAAGGGATTCTCCACAGTGATAAATATTAAAACGAAGTAGCGAAATAAACTCCGAATCGACTTTGCATGCGAATAGCATTAAGTAATACAATTGAAACAAGAACAAACAAATTAGTGGAAAGTGTTTACCAGTAGAGGTCCTGTTAAATACATTTAGGTAAGTTAATTTCTGTTTTTTTTATTTGTTTGTTATTGTAATCAGTAAATAAAGCCACTATTTTAAAATAAATCCTAATGATTAATATGCTAGTAAAAACAAGGGGGCTGCGAAAATATTTTACGATATTTAGGGGGCTGCGAGTGATAAAAGGTTGAGAACCACTGCTGTAGTCGATAAGTAAATATGAGAAGGGAAATAACTCACTTGATGTTTATGGTGTTGACGTTCTTTTAAGAAATTAAAACCCGCCTCGGTGGCGTAGTTGGCTAACGCGCCAGTCGTGTTGAGTCAGACCACTGAGGACGGGGAGATCGAGGTTCAAATCTCGGTCGGGTGAACTGGGGGTGGTTTTTCCTAAATGGTTTTCCACTCTCCCTCCACGCAAATGCGGGTTCACTTCCTCTAAATTCAACCTTCCCAGTTCCTAATCCATTAGTGTAATTAGTACTTAAGCGTATAACCCGAACGGGTAGTAAGACGCGGTGCTAAATAAATAAATAAATAAGAAATTAAAGTGAAGTGAAAGCTTTAAAATTTGAAATATTTCGATTGAGTTCGTCCCCTTTAAATGGTTGGAGAATTTTATGAGGAAAATCGAAGGAAATGTTTTTATAATTAAAAAAAAAAAAACTAAAACAGCTTACATCTCCACGGCCACAGCACACTATCCTCATATGACGTCACGGGTACTGAAAGCTATTGGTCGAGTCTGGCTCAAGGAGTGTGTCTAGGCACGCGCTGTTATGTAGTAAGGGTCTGGGTGTAGCCTGTGCCTTAAATTGCATCACATACAAAAAATAAATGCTGGGCGCGCTCAGTACAGAGGCAAATGGCTAAGTACAAGCTGTCAAACAGTAATAATTAAAGGCTACCCCATCTACGATAGTGGTGTAGATAAGTGGCAGATAGTAAAAGTAACCAAATCCACTCTCATGTATCCATTCGCCAAACCATATGATCTGCAATACCATGTGTTGAGCTACTGTCACTTTTTGGCAATCAAAAGTTTCACAACAAATCATTTGTTTTTATTTATGTTTTTCTTTGAACAGGTTTTTACATAATTATTATGCTAGCTGTCAGTTACCACCATTCCTAAGGTGAATGGACGTTTGTATCCAGATTGCTAACACACCCAAACTGTTATGGCCACCTAAATATGCAATGTATAGATTGCGAACAAGAGCAATTCGTGGTAATGCCTATGTGAGGGTGGTGACACGGGTGGAAGGGGTTGCGGGCAGCACCCGCCGGCCACCAGGGCTTTTCCCCTAACCAACACTAACCTAACCTAAAAAATACCCGTGTTTTTAATTCAGTTAAATTTATACCGACAAGAGTGAAAGACCGCAAGGCACCCGTGGGCCGCCCCTGCGGTCAAATTAGATCGGGATGGCATAGCAAACACGGCGTGTCCGCCATATGGAATTCTTAAGTCAAAAGCAGATAACCCTCGCCAGGTACCCACGTGTTCGCAATCAGGACGACACCGAATTGACTCTAGTAAGTATATTATAGAGTGTGTAATAGGATGCTAGTACTTACAAACCAATTTAACCTAGGACAGAACCTCTAACACTATACACCCGGCCTTTCCTCCTAGACATTTCATAGTTAATAGCAGGACTTACACTCTAACTTTACCCAGAACATTACGTCTAATACAGTACTATACACCCGGCCTTTCCTCCTAGATATTTCATAGTTAATAGCAGGACTTACACTCTAACTTTACCCAGAACATTACGTCTAATACAGTACTATACACCCGGCCTTTCCTCCTAGATATTTCATAGTTAATAGCAGGACTTACACACTAACTTTACCCAGAACATTACGTCTA
This sequence comes from Timema podura, assembly GCA_033556935.1. Classification (NCBI taxonomy): domain Eukaryota; kingdom Metazoa; phylum Arthropoda; class Insecta; order Phasmatodea; family Timematidae; genus Timema; species Timema podura. The sequence goes on from JAVRXN010000008.1 coordinate 19,514,537, forward strand.
ATACAGTACTATACACCCGGCCCTAGCCCATAGGTACTTACTAAGGGGATAGCATAGCTAAATAAATTAGCCTAATATAGAAGAGTACTTCTACTACTACACACCCAGCTATAGCTTGTAGATACTTACGGATGGGGTAGTACCATTTACAAACTAACTTAATCTAGAACAGTACGTCTAATAGGACACACTCAACCATGTCTTTGAGATATTCACTAAATGAATAGCAAGAGGAACCAGCATACAAATAGTAAATATCTAAGTAAATACAAGCTGAAACCCTCCTAAAGACTGTTTATCTACACGTTATACTAGCATTGAGATAACGTCATTACAGTGATTATGGAGGTGTAGATCTTGTGGAAATCTTATACCTAGCTTACGCCTAATTAATTCTATCATGATGATTATAGGTACAGTTACCCTTTCGGGAAAAATACATATGGTACCTCCGAGAATCGAACCTAGAACCTCTAGATCAGTATCCGGGGTGCTGACTGCTAGTCCACACCAAGGACTAATGCTTAACCACTCAGCCATGGAGTTGGGGGTGAGGGGGTTATCAGGAACTGAGGAACAAAAGTCTTCCTAACAATCAGTCCACTTTCATCCAAGGCCCACGCTATTATTTCATCTCCTCACGAGCAGAGCCGATATATCAGTAGGGGCCTACCTCCGACCGCACGAGTTGCTTTCTCTATGTTTGTATAACATGTTCTTTGAGTTTGTCAACAAATCGCTCAGACTGCACAATCACATTCACATACCGTACATACATCCTCACATACACACATCTTCATATACACACATCTTCACAAACACACATCCTCACATACACACATCCTCACATACGAACATTCACACACCCACACATACACACAATGGGATTCAGGGTTCATGTGATGTTTGTGTTTAGTGTATTTTAAGTATTAGATTGTGTGTATGTGTGATATTGTATACATTAATTTGGTGTGTGTATGTGGGATTGTGTGTTGTGGCTTATGTATGTTTATGTTTATGATTTGTATGGGATTGTATGTACAAATAAAGATAAAGTTTGGTTACTCGAGGGTGGGTTCACTAGAAAGTTGACGTAATAATATATCAATATAGTTTTTATTTAACTATATGTGTGGGTAAATGTGTGTATGTCTATGGAGGGGTTGGTGGGTTTGGAAATAAATATATCAAATGCATCAAATTAAACGTTCAGGTATCATTTTTCAAATTTTAAAATCAGTAATAAAGTCTCGGCATTATTGATAATAACACTCGTGGCATAGTTTTCAACCAAAGGTTTGATTGTTGAATAATATACTAAGAGCCATAACTGACTTAGAAGGTTTTATACGTAAATGTGAAACCCTCACCTTGAAAAGTCCAACAATTTCAAGGGAGGGAGGAGGGCGGGCAGAACCCTGACCCATAGCGTTCTACGCCCATGTGTAAGTTGGATTGAGTGTGCTTGTGTGTTTATATTTGTGTGATTACGTATGTGAGATGGATGTGATGTGTGTTTGTGTGTAAGGTCATGTGAACCATTCAATCGTTCATTAGCAAGAGTTGGCCCAGACAGGGGAACGAGGTTGGGAGGGGGGTGACCGACCACCCAACAGGAGACCGACTTTATTCAGCAAGTACTGTTAGTCCTGTACACCTTGTTCAAATACAATCCATAACCTCCGAAAACCAACAGGCGAGGTGGCCAAAAGTAGACTAGCTGTTAGCACGCTTGACTTTGCATGGTGCAAATCTTTTCCACAAATTAGCTTCCAATCCTCTCTCCATGCGAATATCGGTACATTTCCGTAAACACTTATTTCATTTGCTAGTTTCCCAGGCCTTAGCTCGCTGATAATAAGTACGGCACTAGCACTATAGTTCGTATGAATTACACACAAACAAATTGGAAGAAATGTTTTTAACGTCCTTAGAAGGTGCAAGGATGGTTTAAGATGTCCCACAGAGCATTAATGATGTATTATACTAACATAACTAGTAGGTGCAGAGGTATACTCCATTCACGGTAGGAATTACTCTCTGAAAGGTCTTTTTTCCTGCCAATATCCTTCGATATAATAGATTTTTGGTAGGGAAAAAGGCCTTTCAGAAAACAATTCCTACGCTAACAGACTTTAAGTTAAGACTGTCCGTAGAGCATTAGTTCTGTTTGGTACTATACCACAACTAGTAGGTGCAGAGGTAAGATAAGACTGCCCGTAGAGCATTAGTGTTGTTTGGTATTATACCACAACTAGTAGGTGCAGAGGTAAGTTAAGACTGCCCGTAGAGCATTAGTGTTGTTTGGTATTATACCACAACTAGTAGGTGCAGAGGTAAGTTAAGACTGTCCGTAGAGCATTAGTGCTGTTTGGTATTATACCACAACTAGTAGGTGCAGAGGTAAGTTAAGACTGTCCGTAGAGCATTAGTACTGTTTGGTATTACACCACAACTAGTAGGTGCAGAGGTAAGTTAAGACTGTCCGTAGAGCATTAGTGCTTTTTGGTATTATACCACAGCTAGTAGGTGCAGAGGTAAGTTAAGACTGTCCGTAGAGCATTAGTGTTGTTTGGTATTACACCACAACTAGTAGGTGCAGAGGTAAGTTAAGACTGTCCGTAGAGCATTAGTGTTGTTTGGTATTATACCACATCTAGTAGGTGCAGAGGTAAGTCAAGATGGTCCGTAGAGCATTAGTGCTGTTTGGTACTATACCACAGCTAGTAGGTGCAGAGGTAAGTTAAGACTGTCCGTAGAGCATTAGTGTTGTTTGGTACTATACCACAGCTAGTAGCTGCAGAGGTAAGTTAAGACTGTCCGTAGAGCATTAGTGCTGTTTGGTACTATACCACAACTAGTAGGTGCAGAGGTAAGTTAAGACTGTCCGTAGAGCATTAGTGTTGTTTGGTATTATACCACATCTAGTAGGTGCAGAGGTAAGTCAAGATGGTCCGTAGAGCATTAGTGCTGTTTGGTACTATACCACAGCTAGTAGGTGCAGAGGTAAGTTAAGACTGTCCGTAGAGCATTAGTGTTGTTTGGTACTATACCACAACTAGTAGCTGTAGAGGTAAGTTAAGACTGTCCGTAGAGCATTAGTGCTGTTTGGTACTATACCACAACTAGTAGCTGCAGAGGTAAGTTAAGACTGTCCGTAGAGCATTAGTGTTGTTTGGTATTATACCACATCAAGTAGGTGCAGAGGTAAGTCAAGATGGTCCGTAGAGCATTAGTGCTGTTTGGTACTATACCACAGCTAGTAGGTGCAGAGGTAAGTTAAGACTGTCCGTAGAACATTAGTGTTGTTTGGTATTATACCACATCTATTAGGTGCAGAGGTAAGTTAAGACTGTCCGTAGAGCATTAGTGCTGTTTGGTATTATACCACAGCTAGTAGCTGCAGAGGTAAGTTAAGACTGTCCGTAGAGCATTAGTGTTGTTTGGTATTATACCCCATCTAGTAGGTGCAGAGGTAAGTCAAGATGGTCCGTAGAGCATTAGTGCTGTTTGGTACTATACCACAGCTAGTAGGTGCAGAGGTAAGTTAAGACTGTCCGTAGAGCATTAGTGTTGTTTGGTACTATACCACAACTAGTAGCTGCAGAGGTAAGTTAAGATTGTCCGTAGAGCATTAGTGCTGTTTGGTATTATACCACAGCTAGTAGGTGCAGAGGTAAGTTAAGACTGTCCGTAGAGCATTAGTGTTGTTTGGTATTATACCACAACTAGTAGGTGCAGAGGTAAGCTAAGACGGTCCGTAGAGCATTAGTGCTGTTTGGTATTATACCACAACTAGTAGGTGCAGAGGTAAGTTAAGACTGTCCGTAGAGCATTAGTGCTGTTTGGTATTATACCACAGCTAGTAGGTGTAGAGGTAAGCTAAGACGGTCCGTAGAGCATTAGTGCTGTTTGGTATTATACCACAGCTAGTAGGTGCAGAGGTAAGTTAAGACTGTCCGTAGAGCATTATTGCTGTTTGGTATTATACCACAGCTAGTAGGTGCAGAGGTAAGTTAAGACTGTCCGTAGAGCATTAGTGCTGTTTGGTATTATACCACAACTAGTAGGTGCAGAGGTAAGTTAAGACTGTCCGTAGAGCATTAGTGCTGTTTGGTACTATACCACAACTAGTAGCTGCAGAGGTAAGTTAAGACTGTCCGTAGAGCATTAGTGTTGTTTGGTATTATACCACATCTAGTAGGTGCAGAGGTAAGTCAAGATGGTCCGTAGAGCATTAGTGCTGTTTGGTACTATACCACAACTAGTAGCTGCAGAGGTAAGTTAAGACTGTCCGTAGAGCATTAGTGTTGTTTGATATTATACCACATCTAGTAGGTGCAGAGGTAAGTCAAAATGGTCCGTAGAGCATTAGTGCTGTTTGGTACTATACCACAGCTAGTAGGTGCAGAGGTAAGTTAAGACTGTCCGTAGAACATTAGTGTTGTTTGGTATTATACCACATCTATTAGGTGCAGAGGTAAGTTAAGACTGTCCGTAGAGCATTAGTGTTGTTTGGTATTATACCACATCTAGTAGGTGCAGAGGTAAGTCAAGATGGTCCGTAGAGCATTAGTGCTGTTTGGTACTATACCACAACTAGTAGGTGCAGAGGTAAGTTAAGACTGTCCGTAGAACATTAGTGTTGTTTGGTATTATACCACATCTAGTAGGTGCAGAGGTAAGTCAAGATGGTCCGTAGAGCATTAGTGCTGTTTGGTACTATACCACAACTAGTAGGTGCAGAGGTAAGTTAAGACTGTCCGTAGAGCATTAGTGTTGTTTGGTATTATACCACATCTAGTAGGTGCAGAGGTAAGTCAAGATGGTCCGTAGAGCATTAGTGCTGTTTGGTACTATACCACAACTAGTAGGTGCAGAGGTAAGTTAAGACTGTCCGTAGAGCATTAGTGTTGTTTGGTACTATACCACATCTATTAGGTGCAGAGGTAAGTTAAGACTGTCCGTAGTGCATTAGTGCTGTTTGGTATTATACCACAGCTAGTAGCTGCAGAGGTAAGTTAAGACTGTCCGTAGAGCATTAGTGTTGTTTAGTATTATACCACATCTAGTAGGTGCAGAGGTAAGTCAAGATGGTCCGTAGAGCATTAGTGCTGTTTGGTACTATACCACAGCTAGTAGGTGCAGAGGTAAGTTAAGACTGTCCGTAGAGCATTAGTGTTGTTTGGTACTATACCACAACTAGTAGCTGCAGAGGTAAGTTAAGATTGTCCGTAGAGCATTAGTGCTGTTTGGTATTATACCACAGCTAGTAGGTGCAGAGGTAAGTTAAGACTGTCCGTAGAGCATTAGTGTTGTTTGGTATTATACCACAACTAGTAGGTGCAGAGGTAAGCTAAGACGGTCCGTAGAGCATTAGTGCTGTTTGGTATTATACCACAACTAGTAGGTGCAGAGGTAAGTTAAGACTGTCCGTAGAGCATTAGTGCCGTTTGGTATTATACCACAGCTAGTAGGTGTAGAGGTAAGCTAAGACGGTCCGTAGAGCATTAGTGTTGTTTGGTATTACACCACAACTAGTAGGTGCAGAGGTAAGTTAAGACTGTCCGTAGAGCATTAGTGTTGTTTGGTATTATACCACAACTAGTAGCTGCAGAGGTAAGTTAAGACTGTCCGTAGAGCATTAGTGTTGTTTGGTATTATACCACAGCTAGTAGGTGCAGAGGTAAGTTAAGACTGTCCGTAGAGCATTAGTGTTGTTTGGTATTACACCACAACTAGTAGGTGCAGAGGTAAGTTAAGACTGTCCGTAGAGCATTAGTGTTGTTTGGTATTATACCACAACTAGTAGGTGCAGAGGTAAGTTAAGACTGTCCGTAGAGCATTAGTGTTGTTTGGTATTAACATAAATAGTAGGGGCAAGGATAGGTTAAGATGTTCCACAGAGCATTCTTGTTGTATTGAATGACTAAAAATGATGGTGCATTTGCAAAGTATAAACTGATCTGTCTTGTATTGGACGATAGTATATCTACGTCATGCAAGTTTTATACATGTGAGCGAGAGAGGCAAAGAGAAGGGACCAACAAATTTGCAAGGGGGGATCAGATAAACAACGGTTAACAACCTCCCAGAGCGTGACCACCATTGAGTTATGCCCCGTGCACATGATTCCGTACTTATTTCGGTACTGAATTCAGTATAAATAAACTCCCGTCGTATACAGAACCATTCAGCTGGGCCAGTGGCGTACCCATGATGGGTTGAGGGGGAGCCAGGCATTCGCTCATCCCAAGACCCTAAATAATTTTAATAAAAACTTAGATCATAATATGAAGTAGAACTAAAATATAAGGCACATGAGATGTGTCGAATGTGTACGATTCATTTTTAAACCAGGACTACGAATTTGTATTATAAAGGTACACCACTATGCACATTAAAAAAGTGCCTCTATAATTCCTAGTTGAAAAAAAAACACAAAAATAATAACTTGAATAAGGTCGTAGTGGGCGTAGCCAGGCACGTTATTTAAACAGTAAATAAGGTGGTATTAACTAAAAATATCAAAATAACTAGTAAGTAACCTCCATTCTGATGTTTTAAGTGCATTATTGTTTTTAAGGCTCTCAACACAATATGCGATTATTTATGCTTCGGACTGAACATATAGCGACGTCAGAATCCCTCTTACAACACCTAATTTCGCATAATGTTAGACTAAATAACTTCAACCAGGCTGGCATTAGAACTGACAAAACTACCAGATTCTGAAAATTGAAAAATGACCTGGACACGGGAATCGAACCCGGGACCTGTCTCGTGTCCAGGTGTCATTTTTCAATTTTCAGAATATGATATCTAGATGGTGAATTCCTCTCTAAAATTAATAATAGCTTCGGCTATTTGATTCTTAAAACTACCAGATCTGGTTAGTCAACACACTGTGGTATAGTGCCTTAAGGCGGCCTTAGAGCTCGTTCACACGACGAGGTTTTCTACCTTAAGGTTTTTAACCAACTAGGTGGCAATTTAATGCAGTGTTCACACGATGCGGTTTTTTTTACCTTTAGGTTTTCTTTATCGAGTCACCGTACTCGTATACGTGTATGTATGTTAACAGATCGTTCACAACGATGAGGTTTACTGCCAATGACAGGGAGATCGGTGTTCGATATCGGTCGGGTGCTCTGAGGGTGTTTTCTCCTAAATAGTTTTCCACTCTCACGGGTGCAATTCCTCTAAATTCAACCTTTCTCATCTCTAACACATTAGCGTAATTAGTACATAGGCGTATAACCCGGATGGGTAGTAAGACGTGGTGCTAAATAAAATAATAAAAAAAATTAATGTGAGCCTTTGTAGACCCGTTATGTTCATAAATCATACTTCAATTTTTTGTCATCAATAAGTTAACTAAAATAATTTTAAGGTTGTCACGACATTTGTCTCCCCCCGCCTTTATCCTCCGTGCTTCCTATCTACCCCTCCCCCACTTGTGTTCCCCCTCTCCCCTTCTTATAGCTCACTCGTCTCTTAACACACTGTATTTTGAAATATAATAGGCTCTAGGTACCACCTCTACAATTTAACCGCAAGCCGCCACTGCAGAAAATTTTCATCTTTAGTCTTTTAATTTCATTTCTATCTTTGGAAAGAAAAACTATAAACAAATAAATAGTGACAAAGGGAGACTCTTTAATCCATCAGGTTTCTTTTTAAGAGCATACTAATATTAATTTGTAATACATTCGCTAACTAGAACATGTACATGTTTTTACATCAACTTTGGAGCTTACGGTAGTTTCTTAACTATAGGTTTAAGGAGTTAAAGAAGTACACCATCATTCGAAGGGATAGAGGAGGGAAAAAAAGACCAGATACTCGAGGCATAATCCGTCCATGCCATAACGAATCCTTGGAGACAAATGAGTTTCAAAAATGTTACTTCCGTGGTTATTGCATCAAGTCACACTACTTTACGACCTTTTAGCGCTCCTTCAAGAGCGAGTGTACACACACAACAGCGTCGACATAATCACAATAATATCTAACCCCCCCCCCCCCCCCCCCCCCCGCCCGCATGGTTTCGTTTATAACCGCGCGTTCCTTTTCCCACACTTTGCGGACCGCCGCTGTAATTTGTTGTTATGATTGTGCGCTCTCGCCATTACGCAAGAGAGGCTGAGCGGTGTAAGGAAGGGGAGAGGGGGGGTGACCTGACGTTACGACGGTTATTTCTAAACGTACGAGCTAAGTTGAGTGATGACTAATGGACCCAACATCATGGGAAGAGTAGAGATGTGAGATGGAAAAATCTTACTATACATTTTATCTGGAGATTTTTCCAAATACAGTAACACCCCGTTAGACCGAACCCCGATTGTCTGAATTTCCGTATAATACGAACATAATAAGGTAAGTGGAGTGAGGGGATCCATTCGGGCTGTACGCTTATGTACCGATTATTACGTTAATAGGCTAGGGTTAATTTTAGAAGGAGTTTACCCACATTTGCGTTGAGAGAGTGGGGAACCATTTAGAAAACAACACCCTCAGTACACCTGACAGGTGTCGATCCATGATTTCCTCGTCATCGGCAGACTAGTCTATGGTGAGAGTAGCTTCTTAGACCAAGCGACCACCGAAGTGGGTCTGAGTAATTGTTGACTGGCCACCCCTATCTTTCTACTCTATACTCTATAATCTCCCCTATCCCCCCTAAACTTACATAATAAATACAATTTTTTGTGTTGTAGTTTTGCTTGAAAACAACTTAAGAGAATACTTTGAGTGTGTGCATTGAGAGAGAGTAAAACCAAGTACAATAAATAGCATGAGAGGCATTACAGGTTGATTGGGAGTCATTTGGAATACGTAGTGGATTTTAATATTTTTTCTTGGCACTATCATAAAAATGAAAATATCTTTATTTTAAAGGTGTACAATTTTGGACTATATGGGCAGGGGTGACTCAACCTTTTCTCCAAGCACACATTTTTAAATCTCCAACTTTATTAGAGAAAGAAAAAATCATCTCCTGAGTTATTCATCTTGAGTTAAAGGCGGCGCAACCTTATTTTTTTAGTGGATGCTGGAGAGGGGGGAGGAGGGGAATGATTTACCACAAGGGACTTTGAGGACTTGTTCCCCTTACCCCACATCCGTCTCGTCTAGTCTATATTTATGCTGACATGGGAGGTCAGCGTTTGAATCTCGAACAGGTGTGCTGAGGCCTCATCGTCTCCCCATCAGTGTTGGCCTTGATGGAAAGTAAGTGCATATTAACGACTTAATTTAAGAAGTAGGGATTGTGATACTAGCTCAGAGGAAATGCACCCATATTAGTGTAGTGGGGTGATAGCAAAATGATAGTGTAAATTACCATTCCACAGTGCACCCGACTGAGATTCGAACCTTGACCTCCCCCATCACCAGCAATCCAGTCTTTTGCGAGCTTGATTCTCTATATTGTGTGTCCACCGCTGCTAGCAAGTTTTTTTTAAACACCTTGTCTTACTACCTGTTCAGGTTATACGCAGTTATTTTGTTAATCGTGTACACATAATATAATATATTTTTATAAAAAGTCCACGTGAAATAGCTTTGATAAATAAAACGACTCTCTACTTAATTGAAATGCGCTCTAAATGTAGGCTACAATGTCGCCGGTCGAATAATGCGCAAAAGTTTTACAACTCTATCATGAAATATATCACGATCGTTGGCTAATTTATCAAGGTGACTCCCTAGCCGCTTTCGAAAGAGTTTACTCAAATTTTGTAAGGCTAATTTTGATTACTAATCAAATTACAACATATTAGAGGAACTCCCTTGTTGCAACAATTTACAAGCAATTATTATTTTAATTTATTGCTTGTTTTGTAATTATTTTTGCCTTTGATTTGAGTGGGTGGAATGAAATGTACACTATAGAGATGTGTATGCAGCACCTAGTTTTTATTTTTAAAGACTTAACATGATAGATCGCCCATGTCTGGCCATTTCACCTTCAACGGACAGGAGAAAAACATATCTCTGACAGGGACTGAAATGACGTCGTGAAGGCCTCTAAATTTCTATATACTTGTGACATCACTAAAGGTAAAAGCTTTGTGGATTGTATAAAGCATCGTCTACGTACTTTGTAACTCCTTATAGTCCTAAACGGATTTAAAGTTAATACACACAATCTGTATCCTTATTCACGTGATTTTGTGTCAACTTATAGAAAAGTAGAAGGTCCAATTCAATTCGTTGAGATAAATAATTCCAGCAAATAATCAAACTGAATCTATAAAATAGCAAATATTGCATGTTAATGTGATCCGTGTCAAATTTAGTCTTTTTAATGGATCTGACATCAATGGAGAACCGAGTCATATCCTTCACGAACTCAGGATGACTGTCGCTCCAGGCTCTAAGATAGTGGAAGCTCCAAATAATATAATTTACCTGCCGGTAACGAAACGAATAATAAAGTCTATCTCGATACGACTTGTTCACGAAAGAGAAGATATAATCAACTTTAGAGTCGAAACTATATCGTTACTTTTGCACTTGAAACGAGTTGGAGATGGGTCTAGTACTAGATAAAACACGATTACATCCTTTACCTCAAAACATTGAGCGAAGATCAGTAAAAGCGTTACCACCTGCTAATAAACTCTAGTTACGACGCTTGAGCTACCCTCTACCAGAAGTGTGACAAAGCTTTTACGTTAAACGTTCCTTCTGTTAAACCTCAAGTCAGCCATTTGTGGATATGATTCAGGTTTTCTCTTAAAGATATATATTTCAAAACTGTCTGAATGGATACCATTCCGAGTGGATACAATTCCAGTTTTTGTGGATATAATTCAGGTGGATACAATTCCAGTTTTTCACAAAAGCAGTTTATTACAAAACTGTCGGAATGGATACCATTCCGAGTGGATACAATGCCAGTTTTTGTGGATATAATTCCAGTGGATACAATTCCAGTTTTTCACAAAAGCTGTTTATTACAAAACTGTCGGAATGGATATCATTCCGAGTGGATACAATTCCAGTTTTTGTGGTATAATTCAGGTGGATACAATTCCAGTTTTTCACAAAAGCTGTTTATTACAAAACTGTCGGAATGGATACCATTCCGAGTGGATACAATTCCAGTTTTTGTGGGTATAATTCAGGTAGATACGATTCCAGTTCTTCACAAAAGCAGTTTATTACAAAACTGTCGGAATGGATACCATTCCGAGTGGATACAATTCCAGTTTTTGTGGGTATAATTCAGGTGGATACAATTCCAGTTTTTCACAAAAGCAGTTTATTACAAAACTGTCGGAATGGATACCATTCCGAGTGGATACAATTCCAGTTTTTGTGGGTATAATTCAGGTAGATACGATTCCAGTTCTTCACAAAAGCAGTTTATTACAAAACTGTCGGAATGGATACCATTCCGAGTGGATACGATTCCAGTTTTTGTGGATATAATTCCAGTGGATACAATTCCAGTTTTTCTCAAAAGCAGTTTATTACAAAATTGTTGGAATGGATACCATTCCTAGTGGATACAATTCAGTCCCCTCTTAACAAAGGCGCAGCCAGAACATATAATGTAACCTGTTTGTTTTATACTCTTATACTTGTCAAAATTTAACTGTCTTAATTTTTATTTGAGATATTTAACGTGCACTTGCTAAACCGACTGATTAAATCAGCACGCGAAAATTTCTATGAGCCAGAACGAAAGGACCTAACAATTTTTGCCAGGAAAAGTATTTACACATGCCTTCCAGGATTATTTTACATGCCACAATTAAGATGAGACCGATGGTTTTAATTCTCCTACTAAGGAAGTTGTGTTACGGATTTTTATCGCTCAAGATGAATCCGTCGACTACGGCTGAGTTTAAACTCCCGAACATCGGGTCTTTACCACAAGACTACCTAGGTCGACAACTGTCTTATTTAAGGTTCATAGTATTAGTACGAAGAAATGTGTGAGTGCCCCAGCATGTATTTTTTTTCTTATGCCCCTTTCGTTTTAAAAGGTTTGAGAACCCCTGACCTATAAGACGGTGTTATAGTGACGCAACGAGGCATTGTATGGAGCGAGTGCGCCCCATGTTGTTTGCAAAGTAAACCAGGGTGCAGTAACGTCGCGGCGATCTGTGTGTAACTCGTGACTGTTGTACGCAACTTTCTTGACACAGTCGTGATACCCTCAACTCGCGTGGCACTGGGTCACCTGTGACAGGGGCGACTCGTGATTCCTGCAATCATATGTGTGTATGTATGTGTGTGTGTGTGTGTGTGGAGGGGTATGGTTGAGGGTCTTTGCATTTTTAATGGTTCATACACACGGGTGAAATGTTCGTACTTAATTCAGTAAATATAATTGCATTGAAATAATGAAGCCAATTATCACGAAATAACCAGTATTTTAGTCACTACCAAATATACTTTTGGGAATAATTAACGTTACCAGCAATATACGATTCTTTTCCACAAACCTAAAAGCTTGGGGGCATATTTTGAACCAATATATTTGTATAATAATGACTATTGTGTTTCTCATGATGATCCTACACATCTATCACAGACTCCTTCTAACTATACCCTTAAAATACATTTAGTTTAAACCACTTCTCAAACCCCCCTTTTTTTTCAGAACAAAGATGTTTAGTTTTACTTTTGTTTGAAAGATAGATACATCACTCACTATTCAATTATTAATGTGACAATTTATGGATATTCTGCTCATACGTCTGTACTTAAACATCGCTGAATACTTTATATTGTAATTTAATTTCAAGCTTTGGCCGTCTCCAAACAGCCAAACCTAGGATTGCGCAACTACTTAAAGACCAAAGTTGAAATTACAAACGTTAGGTTAGGTTAAGTTAGTCTTCAAAAAACAAATTTGGTTAGGTGGTCTTGATAGTTTAAAATGAATTTGTAATCTTTGTCCGGTTCTGTTTGCATATCATTGAGATTCACCTGACCTCTTGAATTCATGTGGTTGCTCAAAATTGGGCACGCGCCACCTATTAACTCTGGTCAAGAAACGAACTAGAATGTTATTTAAAGCTTTGGTCGTTTAGTAATTGCGCAATACTAGGTTTGGCTGTTTGGAGACAGCCAAAGCCAGAAATTGAATAGAACCTCGGGCTTTGATCATTTTAAAATGTCCAATCCTAAGATTGTGCAAAAAATCCGTCCATTGGCTGTTTTCGGGCTTTGCGTCCAACCTCTACACAAACTCTTCTTCTCGCGTTGCTATGATTTAGCAATTGGTTAATCTTTTATTTATATGTATTAACACTTTTTTACCTGTAAAACTTTTTACCCTTTATACCCTACACCCTTTATATCCATTTTACCCGTTTTACCCTAAAATATTTCTCTGGGGTTATGCCAGTTAATCAATGTAAAATGTGGTAAAAAGGGGGAAAAAAGCAAAAAAAAAGATAAAAAATTGGTAAAAATAAACCTAATAAAAAGGGAAATAAGTCTAAAACAACACAAATTCTAAAAATGTTCAAAACTGATCAAAATTTCATAAAGGCATGATTGATAAAATATGGTTTAAAGGTAAAAAAGTGTTAAAAATGGTAAAATGGGCAAGAAGTTAATCATAAAAAATAAAAAGGTATTAAGGTTAAAATAAATTGAAGAAATAGAAAAAGGTAAACAGATTTAAAAGCCGCAAAAGGGGCTAGAAGAGGTAATAAAGGTAAAAGGTTGACGTAGTAAAAAGCTTAAATGGTTAAAATGGTAAAAATGTGCTAAAAGTAAATCTAATCAAAAAGAGCTATAAGACCAAAAGGGAAAAATAAAAAGAGCAAAAAGTAAATCACAAAAAAAAAGTGTTTAAGGTTAATGGATTAAAAAGCCGAAAATGGGTATAACAGGGAAATATAGGGTAAGAAGTTTACAGGGTGAAAAGCGTTAATGGGGTGGAAAGGTTAGATATCGATATTAAACGAAATCGTTATGACCATTTTCGAAAAATTTGGAATTCAAAAAACCACTCATCAGTAAACTACCTTAAATTTGAGTACCGGGGTGAAAAAAAAATCTGGTGGTATAGCCCTATAAAATCTAAATGTCAAGTTTGAACAATATAGGCCTACATCAAGCTTTGTTGGATCCGTGGCTAGGGACAGACATAAAGAATTGAAAAATTAATTTTTTTTAGTTCGGACACACATTAAACGTAAAAATTCATTATACTCTCTACTTCGACAATTTGCATGATTACAATTTTTTCTCTTAAAATGAAAAGTAAAAATATTTTTTTTCAAAATCATCAGTAAACTACTATTAAATGAAGTTTTATATGAAACACAAATACGCCTAAATAGGCTACAACTATTTATATTCTAAGAAGCTTACCAGGTACCATTTTGTTCCAAATCATTGGAAACATTTTAAAAATAACTCAAATTTTTGAAAAATCAGTCATCACCAAACTAACTTTAAACGAATTTTTACTCCCAAAATAAGTAAGACTATGCGGTGTAATGTGTCATGTCAAACACTTCCAAGATACCCGTTTGAAACCAAATTGTTGGAGCCATATAAAAATTTTTCAAGATTTTGAAAGATCATTTGCCTGTAAACTATTCAAAAAGGAATTTTCATCCCTAAAACAAGTATACAGTGTTATTTATCTTGTCAAACCTTCTCAAGATACCTATTTGGAACCAAATCGTTAAAGCCATTTTAAAAATATTTCAACTTTTTGGAAAATCAATCATCTATAAACTACCCATGAACGAGTTTTCACCCCAAAAACACCTATAAAGTGTTATTTGGCATACCACCCAATACACAGATTTACATTTTAAACAAAATTGTTAAAACTATTTTCGAAATATTTCGAATTTTCAAAAATACAGAGCTTGTTTAAAAAAATTGGAATTAAAAAAATCACATTTCAGTAATTTCGCCTTATTTTGAGGGCTAGGATAAAACAAAATGTCTTGAGGTATAGACCTATAAAATCATAAGTTTGAACAAGATCCATTTAACTGTTTTGTATCCGTGGCCAAGGACAGACAGACAGCCAGACATGGGGACAGACAAGATTTTAAAAGCCACTTTTTGGGGTTGGGCTTACATATTTAGTAAAAAATCATCATAATCTTGAGATAGATTTTTTTCACGATTACAACACTTTCACTCTATATAAGAAAGAAATAAGTGAAAAATACTAAGTTGCTTGCTATGATGATGAACATTGTTGTCAGATTTTACATTAATTAAATGTTTTAACGCTTGTTCCAATCTTGATTTAATCTATATACATTTAAAATTGTGTTAATTTGTTAAAAAAAACAGGGGACAAAACCAAGAATGAAATTGGTTTGAAACAAAAAAATATTAATTTGGGAAGTCACCAAAAAACGGGGACGAATTCTCGTCTTACCTTAGATGGATCCAATATGTGCATACATAGTTAATGGGGGCTCTTTATTGTGTGTGATCGACCCTTAACAGAATGTTTGAAATTCATAACTTCATCTAGACATTCGCTTATGCAGCCTATCAATAACTGATAATGTGTTGGACCTTCCTACTTGATCGTCCATTTTAGTTAGAGAGGGAAACAAGTAAAAACTCTCACAGGTCACTTATTTCCATTTACACACTGACAAGTCTTTGTTTGACCCTAGAGCCTTGCAGGTTCCTTCATGAGACTGACAGCTGACTTTGTTGTGGTGTTGATGGAGCCGTGTAGACCCTGAACTCTAGAGGATGGTATAATTATGGGATGAGTAACATAACAGTCTTATTTCACTAAAAGGGGTGCACAGATTATATGCATATGCATTTCTTCTAGATCTCCCTTACTATTCCCTACCGAAGTTAGCGAGATTAATTACGGTAATAAGATGGGGTGGGGGGAGCTCTTTATTCTCCTGCGCTACTTAAGGCCGTCCTTTTTCAAATTGGTTGTTGATCACTTTCAATCGTTTCCCTCCGTCACCTTCGAGAAACTTATATATAAAAAAATATACAGAGACGAACTTAGCAAATATATCACTCCCCCTGAGTGCTCGTGACGACGGATCGCGGAACTAATTGCGCGCGTTCTCACGGTCAGACTCGGATGGACCGTGACGGTCTCGGTGGCTCAGTTAACATCCGCCGCGGAAAAACGATTCAGGTGTGTGCTGGGCAAGATCACCTGGCTCTGACCCAGAATATCGAGTTTTATTGCTAATAACGGGCGTTGAGGGGACTGATTAGGGAATATTTAGGCCCAAAGGTTTGTTTACTGTGCTAGTCGGTTTTGTAAGTCAAGCTATCCTATGCGTTCCTATTCAGGTCTGACGTGTAGTGTTAGGTTTATTGCGCTAGGTTAAATTAATTTGCAAGTCTAACTATCAAATTTGTAAATATTTAGGCTTCAAGGTTGGGTGTGTATTGCTATACTCCATTCACGGTAGGAATTACTCTCTGAAAGGTCTTTTTTCCTACCAAAATCCTCCTATATTATAGCTTTCTGGTAGGGAAAAAGGCCTTTCAGAAAACAATTCCTACGCTGAACAGACTTTAGTTTTTTTGTGCTACGTTAAGATAGTGTGTAATTTATGAAATCCACTTTCCATGCATTGGGTCTGGGTGTGTAATGTTAGGTTTTCTATGCTAGGTTAACTTGTTTTATAAGTTCTGCTATTAAATTAGTAAATATATAGGTTATGGGGCTGGTTATGTAATATTAGATGTGCTCGTTAAATATCCAACACACACATATATATGGTAGGCCTATACATATATTTAAATAACTCCTTGCGTGTAAAGTGAGAACTAAATTTTAACTTGCATGAGATATGAACCAAAAATTCCCCGAGAGCTTTGGAAACAAAAGAACACAAAACCATCTTAACCCATAACCAAATGATAATAATAATATAAAAATAATAACAACATAGTTTTCCCATACTTAGGTAACTCATTACAATGAATATTGGAAATGTGCACATATTTCCAGGGAGGACAGCATCCCGTGGAATTCCTCCGCATCCGCCAATGATACTATCTCCAGACTCATGCCTCCACTCTCTTCCACAGTATGCGGCCTTGTCATTAGTATTTTCGAATAAGTTGATTTTTTTTCCCCTTCCCTGTATTATAATTATCTTCTAATTATCTGTCGGGGGGAAATGACTTCACTAGATCGTGGCGGTCTTTGTTGTGTTTTTTTTTTTTATCAACGGGAAGGGCTTGTAATAACGGAAAGTTGCGAAAGAAGCGAGAGAGGCCGGCATGACCTTACAAGAAAATAACCTAAGGAGGGCTTTCCACTCACGATACCTCCCCCCTAACCCGTCTTATAGTCAGGACTATGGGCAAGAAGGGCCTGTGTACACTTGATAAGTTGAAGCCGTTTTATTTTCATATCTTGTTTATTTTAAATTTTGTGCCCCGTACATTTGGCACTATATAAATAAAACACAACTTTGGTTAGAACAACGCTTCCATAAACTTCCAACCCTAACATCAGAAATTGTAATATCTGGTTAACTGGTCGGACGCATAAACATAAAATTATAAATTAACTTAACATAGGACAAGAACACTTTTCAGTAACCTTAAGACTGCAAGTTATTTATTTGTGTTAAAACTTTATTGACCACTTTTTGTCGGCACCTTTTTATACATTAGACCTATTAATAATGTAATATTTAACTTTCCCCTTGCCCGCTTCGATGGCCGCGTGATCTAACGCGCTACTCTTACAGTATGAACTAGACTTCCGACGACGGGGGATTGAGGTTTGAATCTCAGTCGGGTGTACTGAGGATGGTTTTCCACAATGGGTTTTCCCTCTCCATACACGCAATTGTAGGTACACTTCCTCTAAATATAGCCTTTCTAATCCCTAAAATCATTGGCGTAAATACGTAAATAGTACATAAGCATGTAACCCGAACGGTTAGTAATAAACGGTGCTAAAAAAAACTTTTCTCTTTTTAGTTTTTACTCCCATTCATCAAAAAGCATCTTATTGCTTGTCTGGGTTAGCTGTATTTTGTACTAACTAGTCAAGTTAATTACTTTGTCTTAATAAAGGTACGCAAAAAGCATTAAAATAGCAAGTTTGACCCCTTATAACTCGTGAACTGTAATAGTTTGAAATCATTGAATAACTATTTATAGCTCATAATTATAGTTTACCCCTTTTAAAATTACCCGCTTCTGTAGCTGTATAGTCTAAGGCGCTACTCTCGCGATATACTAAGTCTGCCGAAAACGGGGAGCTCGTGGTTCGATCCCAGTCGTGTACTGAGGGTGATTTTTCCTAAGGGGTTTTCCGCTCTTCCTCCACACAAATTTGGGTACACTTCCTCTCAATTAAACTTTCCTAATCCCTGACATATTAGTGTAATTAGTACATAGGCGTATAGCCCGAACGGGTAGTAAGACGCTGTGCTTAGAAAAAACTAGTTAAAATAAAATTGTCCAATAAAATTATTAATGTTGAATGGCCTTGAAGGCTGTTTTTTTGCTTGAGGGACTTTGGACTCCAAAACTTCGGTACCACCTAAAAATTATAATACAAAATAAATAAATATCTAAAAAAATTAATACAATACACAATTACAAAAGTATTCTAAAAAAATGGTAGAAGAACGAAAGTCAGTATTAATGACTTTTTTTTATATATAATAATGCATATTAAAAACAATCTATCGTAATACAATTATTATTTTCAATAAAATCGGCATCTCGCGTATAAAAGTTTGCATCTTGTTGATCAAAGGCGGTATCTCGATGACCAAAAGCAACATTCCTTTATGTATTCATGTGCTGATCTCCTTAATACTTTAACGTTCAAACAAATGTTGTTTTATTTGACCGAAGATTTCGTTTTTTAATTAAATATTTGGTTATTATATCTTCTTACTTTAAAGAATTTTATAATTTATTTTACCGTCATTTTGCAATCAGTGTACTATTGTATTAATATGCGTTTTCTGTTCATAGAAATAGTTTAAATTTATATTTGAATTAAATTAAATGTAAAAATTTAGCTTTTTTGCTGATGCGTGCCTTTAACAAGGTCGTGACTGCTTTATTTTGTCAACATAGGAATATTGTTCTATGTATGTGGACGCGGAATTTTTTTTTAAATACTGTTATTATTTGTAAAATCCAGAAAACGAAATAAGGAAAATAATCTACCGGACTTTGTTGAGTAAATTATATCCAAGCTATGTTTATATCTGAGGCCACGACCGGTAAGACAGCACAATGAAAATTATTTACATAATATTATGTTATGTAGCACACCAACGTGTCATATTATTACGGTCTGTTGAAATAAAAACGAGACTTATCAGATTAATTACTATTCAAAATGACGTATTGAGTAGAGCAGTGGTTTCTAACCTTGTCCCCCCCCCCCCCACTCTACCCCCATGACCCTTGTCTTACCACCCGTCCGGCCCATCTGCATATTTACACTAGCAGGTGGAGGAGGAAGGTTGACTGTATCCGAACTTTGGGAGGGAGAGTGGGAGACCATTTGTGGGGGCTAGGAGTGGGGAGGAAACATGAACATTATTTGTTCAAAACAATTTATGATTAAACATGCCGTTTTCAAAATAACGTTTTCTTACTACTTTTGTCTCCTTTTCTCTTTGAGCCACCCCCACACCCCAACTCTCCAACCATCAGAAGGGGTATGATTTGTGTCTCAATGGTTTTTAAACACGCTATTGGTAGAGATAGTCAGTCCAAAATGTCATGCTAGCATCCAAATGTGAACTATCCTCGTTAAGTCTTACTAATATAGCGCACTGTATCGAGAACGATCAAGGCGTACATTTGAGCCGATCAGGATCCGAAACCGAGACTTCCGGTGAGATTACGCAACGTGTGTTTACACGCGTGTTTATTGGCATATGTTCCCAAACTAACATTTTGACGTATTAATGGATAGATCTTCGAAATATCTTAAATTAAGACGTTATGTTTCAAGTACGAAGCTATATTTACATATAGGCTAAATCTATACTTATTTTAAGAATTCTTTTAAATAAAAATAAAATAACATTCTATCATGAATATAAGTCTAAAAATAAACCATTTTTATGTTTTGATTTACCCACATTGGTTTTCACGAGGATTAAATATCAGGCTCATATAGTCTGATTCTCAGTGATGTGGTTGGGGTTCTAATCTCTGCCGGGTGTATTGAGGTTGGTTTCTCCTAAGTGGTTTGTTTGCCACTGTATCTTCACACGCAAATGCGGATAGTTTTACTCTGAACTCTATCTTACTTATCCCCTACCTCACCATCATAGTTTAATGTGGATAGCCCGGACGGGATGAAATGGGGAAAATCTAGCTTATATATAACTTATAAGCCATTGTTGTTCGAACCCCTTGTAAATGAAGGCCGAGATAAACTTCATAGTTCACGCACGCTTTGTTGTGAAGTCTATGGAAATACTTTGTGTCAGGTTTTGCAAGTTTTATCGAGATCCACGCACTTCCTTAATAATATTGCATCAGAACAATAATTAAAAAAGAATTGGCTAGTCAAGGACTCTAGGTTTCTTGGGCAATAAAGTAGGATTCTGGCGGGAAAATCATTATTTGACATTTACAAAAGTTACTAGAACTACTTTAATGTGATCTACAGAGATCACTTTTGATAGATATTATCAATATATATAAAACTATACAAATAATAAAGCAAAATAATAGCAATGTTCACAGCAAAAAATAAGTTTGTATTTTTTAAATTATTATACTAGAAATCTACTATATTGCACTTTGCATATTGCACGTGTAGGGGAGGCGAGAAAAGATTGTAGTTTTTAGTACCAAAACATGTTTTCGGACAAGATAAATCAAATATTGCTTCGGTACAAACACAGAATTTAATGTTCTTCACATGTTGACATTAACACTTCTTAAATATCTGTCAAGAGTGTCTTGAAATGTTATGACAATTTTTTTCTCTTAATTTAAAAAGTTGGTTATCTAATGCCGATGACAGATATTCAACAACTGTTGATGTTTCTATTTGAAGAAAATTAAACTCTTTGTTTGTCTTGAAGCTATATTTTATTTACTTTGGTCAAAATAATGTTTTTTTCTATTAACATTGCAAAAACGCTGTCCATTTCTCGCGTTTCATACATCCCCACCTTAACACTAAGCTGCAGCAAATTTATTATGGGAGTGCTCAAATTTCTCTTGCGACCCACATACAAAATTATATAAATTTTTACAGAATAGATTGTAATCAACATGTTTGAAAAATTTTGATTCATTTGATCACTATCTTTATGCCTAAAATTGTAAAAAAAAAGTTTTCCTGTGCAGTTGTCCGTTGGTCTGCATGTAAGTAGGCCTACGTAAATATTTACAGGTCGCAAATCGCAAGGAATTGACCCCAATCACAATGTAATGAACAGAACCTTATTGAAATTAATTACTGACAGCATAATGTTTTAATTCTTATATAAACTTTTTAAACATATTATTATTATTGTTTTATCATAATATTTTGGAGATTTTTGTTCAAACATAGACTTTATTTTTATGCAACCAATCATTTCAAAGAGATATTTTTTTTCGGTTGGTTCATTAAAAATGTAATTTCTTGTCTTATAAATTGGTTTCAATTCTTTGAAGTCGATTAAGCTATTTTTTAAAATAGTAAACATATTATTTCTCTTAAATTATTTTTCGCCTCAACTTAAAAAAAATTAATTTTTTGTCAATCGGATCTCCAAAAATTCCCTTTTCTCGTCAAGTTAGAAATTCTACATAAAAATTGCCGGGCAACAAAATATTGTTATGTACAAATATAAACCCTGATTTTTGTAGGAAACCCACTTTCGATTATCAACATTAAGCAAAAGTCACTAAATTTTGGAATTATAGAAATATGTCTTATTTGATGTAATAATAATTATAAAGTTTATCTAAAAAGTTATCAAAAGTTTCCAATATTACTACCTAATGGACCACTATATAATTTAGCTTTACATTTTTAATCAAACTGACAAAGAATATTAATATAATAATAATAATTTCCCCCCGCCAGTGCGGCAACATGAGTTTCCAATTTCCAAATAACGGGCTTCCTATGAAAATCAGATGATAGCTATTCTATAGAATACGTATTGAACGATAGGGAGCAGACTAAACTTCAAAAGTAGATTCAAAGTAATCAAAACTAGTTTTATTTAGAAGGAATAGACGAATAATTAAGTCGTTGGAAAATTATTCGCGTGGGTGGTGGAATAGAATCATCACTATCCAAATTCGGACTCAGAAGTGATAACCGTTCACCTAGCCCAGCTGGTGTTTGATCGTGTGAGTATGGAAGACATTGGTCTCCAACACAGAACTGTATAATATATGGTATTTATGGTATGCATATTATTTAAAACTATCCTTTTATGCTACAATGCCTACTTAAATTCTAATTTTAATTCGTAAAATAGTGTATTCGAAAACAGTAACTAAGTGTTAATTTTTTTTCCCGGCAGTCATATAACATTCATACATTTAGTTAAGTGATACATTTATGATCTGAAGTTTGGTTGCTAAGCATTTCCTAAAATTATTTTGAAATAAACCACCGAAAAGCAGACTAAAAGCTCACAAACTCCAGATTTGATCTTTTTAAAAATCTCAACTACGATATTTCCTAGAATACCAAAATATCGAAGATCTTATTTAAGTATTCGAAGATACATAGGTCCATCCTAAAATTGTATACGACTAATTAGCTACACGCTAAATGCAGTATTAATTGTTTAATTAATGGCATCCAAGAAGTTGATGATCGTGGTAGGAAGTGGGAGGGGGGAAGGAGAGTGAATGACCTGCCAACAGGTGGCAGCACCGGCGGTGTGGTGACGTCATGCGTCCAGCATGAATGGGGCGAAACCAGTCGGTAAGGTCACTCACTATCCACGTGTCTACTCGCATCAGCGAGGTTTAGAATTTAATGATCGTCCCCCGTGGCGATCTTAAGAAAGAAAGCTTTTCCTCTTTAACCGTATTCGTCGGGGGAATATTAGTTTTATTTGATGAGCTTTCAATTCTGGGTGGTGTTTACGATGATATTTAATGTTTTTAAGGTGGGTGTGTTGATGACGTAAGAAAAGGTCTGTGTTTTTGCAGTTTCTATAGGAAAACTTTTTTGGTCAAAATAAATCAAATACTGCTTTAGGACAAACATAAGAGTTTAATTTTCTTCCCATGGTTCTATCAACATTTTTTATTGATATCTTTCAAGGGTGTCCTGGAATTTATTGACCACTTTTTCTCTTGATTTAAACAGTTTGCCATCTAATTCCGCTGTGCTCATGACATATATAACACTGTTATTATATCACCATGTGAAGAAAATTAAACTCTATGTTTGTATTATAGCAATTTTTTATTATTTTGGCAAAAAAAAGTTTTGATATAAAAACTGCAAAAACACTGACCTTTTTTCGCGTCCCACTCATCCCACCTTAAATATCTGGGATTTAGCGCTGAATGTATATCATATTACGGGCTCTCTTTCTAAAGTCACTCTGTAAATCCTGCTATCCATTTAGTAAATATCTAGGAGATAGGAATGGGTTTGTAGAATTAGGCGTGCTGTATTTTGAAGTTAGTTTTATATCCTGCTATCCAAGTATCTGGGTGTATAGTATTAGAAGTACGCTCATATTTTAGGCTAGTTCATAAGTCATGCTATCTAATTAGTAAATATCTAGTTTCAAAAGCTGGGCGTATAATATAAAATTGACTGCCTCGGGATAAGTCAATTTTAAATCCTACTATCTTTAGTAAAAACCGAGCTGAATTGTAGTAGTATAGTGCTGTCTTAGATTAAGTTAATTTTTAAGTGCTTCTATCCAACTAATACATTTCTAGAGGCTAGGGCTGAGTGTATAGGTACATTTGTAATTCCTTATATGCAGTTAGTAAATATTTAGGGGCTAAACGGGATACTTTAGGTTAGGTTAATTTATAAGTCCTGCTGTACAACTAGTAAATATCTAGGCTCTAGGGCTGGCTAAAATTGAAGAGTATAGAAGGGCATATACAGATATACTAGTATATCTGTATATGCCCTTCTTGGAGCTAACTCCTCAATTGCAGTGCTGGTGTTGATATTTTTCTGGGGATTTAGCAGGTTCCTTCTAAACAGATCGATTGTCCATTAACTACAAACTAAAACCCGGCTTCGGTGGCCACATTGTCTAAGGCGTCACTATCGCAATAGGCTAGACTTCCGATGACAAGGAGATTAGGGCTCGAGTCCCGGTAGCGTGTACTAAAGGTGGGTTTTCCAAAATAATGTTCTACTTTTCCTCCACGCAAATTCGGGTGCACATTCTTTAAATTCAACCTTCCTCACTCGTAGCTCACTAGCGTAATTAGCACATAAGAGCGTACAACCCGTACAAATAGTAAGACGTGGTGCTAAAAAAAGGTACCGTGCATAAACGTATAACCTGAAAAGCTAGTAAGGCGTGGTGTTAAAATAAAATCACAAACTAACTTAATATAAGACAATAGTCAGTATATCTACGTATAAATCCCACTGGGATTCAAACTAAGATTTTTTAGGGGTGGGTTTCGCATCATCTGAAGTTGAACACCCTAATCATCTTAACCGCGGTCATATATACCAACACATGCCACGCAGTAATGCTAGTAAGATAATACAGTACATTCAACTCTACTGAGCAACAAGACAGGATGGTGCGGGACCTAATAATGTTGTGGGGGTAGATAATATAAAGTAGAATTGTATTTGCCTCTTTTTCATATGTAACATCACTAACATGTTTAATGATACTGATTTGGACCGCTCTCCATATATTTAAAAAGTCATGGATGGAGGTATTTTTCTTCAATAAATTGTATGTAAATTATCCTTTTAAGACTTCATCCATGGAGAACGCGCTTTTCAGAAATAATGTAGAAGAATTGCACAATTAAAACTTATTTTTTATTTCAAAATTTTAACTCCGTAGTATTTACCAAACAAGCAAGAGACGTTAGTTTCCTATACCCAATAGGCAGCTAGCCTTCAAGACACCTGTCGCAGGGACGCTTTCGATTTGTTGGTTTTGACACTGGTCAAGAGAGGTCCAAGGGGTAAGGGGTATGTCATATATAAGTTGTTTGTGCGTATGAACACACAGAGTGCCGGCGACATAAACCTAGAGTACGTGTAATATCACGACAGTACTACTAACTTAAATACAAAGTCTACACAGAAAATAACCTGTATTTCAAGTAAAATTGTATAAGAAGATAAAATCACTCCAATAAATCGTGTGAAACATCAACAGTTGTACTTATTCAAGTAAAATATCATAATAATTGGCGCTCGATCACGGGGCTATAATTACCAATTATCACAAATTAAACCGCAACACTTTAATTGGCGCCCAACGCTCAACCGTAATATCATAATTGGCGCTCGATCACGGGGCTATAAATACCAATTATATCTCAATAATAACGAAACATTATACATCCCTCGCTACTATTCTAAAAAAAACCCAGTTATTCTAACCTCTTTCATACCGTCACAATGCAAAAAATCTTAACTTCAAGGAAATATTTTTTAGACAGACTATAAAGATCATGAGTTCACTCGGGACTCTACAACATGGATTCCCAAACTTTTCAGAACGAAGGAGTCACTGTACCAGAAAAAACATGTTAGAGTCCTGATAAAAATGTTAACACTAATATTATGAACTTTCAATAACGACAGTTACATTTTACAAGTATAAAAAATATCAAACAAACGGAACACATCAGATGTTCTGGCTGCGCTTTTGACAAATGTTCTTTGTCCAGCTTTAATAAAAATTGGCAATCTTAGCTACTAATGATATTTTACAGTGTGAAAAAAATATCTAAAATTGACTCATAGAGCACAGTTTGGAAAACGCTGGTCTACAACATTTATTGTCAATCAAAATTCCTACGATTAGCCTGTGCATGCACATACGCTGTTTTGCCACAGTACAACCCTAAAGGGCCATATATAAGCTTACCAGAGACCTACAATGTAAAGCATCTTTTCCTCCAAATTTTTAAGCTTAAAAATCCAAATTTTAGCCTCCAAAAACTTAATTTTTCCTTAATAAAGACTGATGATAATTGAATTTAAATCCTTGGGCATACAAAAATTGACAGTGAAATTAAAATTAAAACAGATACTAATCAAATAGCCATAGGAGGACACAAAGTGACGGCCAGCAAAGGCGAAAATGGCTTATTGGGCTCGGTGATTCAGTTACACTTATTACTGTACAATGTAAACTCATTCCAGACTGGAGACAACCACCCTTTTTTTCTCGCGCTTTTTAGTGGGCGTTGCGAAATCTTGCGCAGAAGCAATCGAGGATTTCTAACATTTGTCTAGTATCCAGTCTAGAATGTGGAAAGAGTGAGTCCAGAGTCTAGTTCCATCATACAAGTATGAATTGACCATCTCATGCTTTTTAATTATTATTTTCAATTGTTACCAGTGATAACACAGGATACTAGCACGCCTCGCCACTTGCAGAGAAGTAAGTACTTCTTAACAAACTTAGTCATCTAAATATGACTACGACCAGGTAATGTGAACAACGCTTTCCTTTCCGTAACATAGCAAGTCTATACTGATAAGTTCACTTACATTGTCAGGCGAGGTTGATCATTTTAAACGCGTGCGAAAGAGACTGGTGAAAGTTGATAATATCTCGACAGTACCTCGAAGCGAGCGGGGGCGAAAGTTGCACAAAGACGTCCTTGAAGGGGTCTAACTAACTCCGTTACATGATCGTTAGCATCCGGGGGACCACAGAGCGTTGCGATGACGTGGGAAGGCTCTTTAAGGTCAAGGTTCGAGCTTGGTTGAAGTTAGTTTTAATTTATGGTGTCCACTTAGTTTACATACCTTTATTAACTTTGGTCAAAACCACTAAATGTGAGAACTTGTTCTCTTGATTGCTGTTTTTCTAAATATACATTGTATTACTGTTGGTATTTTCATTCGAGCTTATTTATAACTACAAAATCGGCGGTCGCAACGTTTAAAACGTTACAAATGTAATAAACGGGATTACCATGAATTGGAATGTCAAGATTCAAATAATAGTCGAATGTACTAAAGAGGTTTTTCCATAAATTGTCTCATATTCCAATGCTTTGGAACATTCTCTCTAAATTTTACCTACTTAATTCCTAGCCAATTAGTTTAAATATGCGGACAGTTCAAACGGATAGTAAGGACTGACAGCTAGCAAAAGTTACCAGATCTCATCTCATGTATCCATTCGCCAAACCATGACCTGCAAGATCATGTGTTGAGCTGCCGTCACGTTTGGCAATCTAAACTTTCACAACAAATATTTCTTTTTAAATTACTTTTTTTTCTCTTTTAAGCGTGTTGACATTATTTAAATATGAACTTATGTAAATAATCGATGGTATATTTCCTTTTTGTCTAAGAGGCGTCTGTAGATCAATTAAAAATTCTTTGCGAAAAGAGTTCCTAAAAGGCTGCCTTTCTCTTCAAAAATTAAGATGATGAACCGAATGAAATCAGGGTGGTGTATGACGTCACACAAACAGTTTTAGGTTATGGGAATGCATATGTAGCCTACTTACAAATAAAAACATTTTATTTTGAAACTAATATTTCGTATGGATCTTTCTCTAAGTTATAAAAAATACAATATTTATTTTGGTGGTCAGTTATAAGAAGATACAAGTGTGCATATAATACTTTTTAATTTATTATTTCATGCATTATAATATCTCATGTTGCCACAACAGCGAGACAAAAATTCTAATGATGTTATAATATTTTATGTTCTTTCAATTAGTTACTAAAAAGCCAACTATACATTTAATTAATATATATAATTAACTTATTAGAAGCGTTTATTAACACTTTTGATTGATAATACAGTATTACTAAGAAAATAATTAATATTTCCACGTAGATTAGAATTAGTCACCTTCAACCAATGTTTGCAACAAAAATCTTCCGCTATTTGTCAGTTACCCCACTCATACGCTGTATGGGCTTTATGTGTGTGCACTGCGTCTTACCTTCGGATCGGGCTATTCACACATTTACACCTATGGGATAAGAATGAGGAAGGTAGAATTGATAGAAAACTTACTCTCACTTAAGGCTCGTTCAGACACGTCCAGTAATTTAGTCGAGGGGCGAGTAGCCACCTTAACCACTAAACGGTTTAGTGCATAAAAGTGTCCGAACTAGTACAGTTGAGCATGCAGCCGGCTCCAAGATGTACAGGCGTAGATGAAATCTTGCGGCACTAAGATATGTTAAGAAAATATTGCACATAATCTTTCATAAGATATTCAAAAAGAAATTTCTAACGAAACAAAGCGTTTATGGGTTAGAAAATGTATAAGTGTAAGAGGTGACCTGGTGGTCTAGGGTAAGATGTTGGATTCTGTACTGAAGGTCCGGGGTTCAATTCTCGGTACCCGGCACGGATTTATCTGATTGCCAAATCCTTCCTTCACCTCTGACAAGACGTGTATTAATCACAACTTGTGAATGTGTGGAATGCCAGGCCTCCACCGTGGTTCGGATTCCACGTTAAACTGTAGGTCCTCCATTTCATCCATAATCACCCTACCATTACACATTAGCGTAAGTGCGTACAACCCGAACGGGTAGTAAGACGCGGTGCTAATAATAATAGTAATAAAAGTATAAGAAATAGGTTGGGAGCTTCAAGTGGTATTCTCAAAGAACTAGAAATTTAAGATCCTGCTGAATACTTCAACACACTCAGAATGTCAGAAATTATTTTGCTTTATCGTTGAATAAAATTAAACCTTGAATTCAACGAAGAGATTTTTATATTCATAGTTTTCTCCAAACTATCATAGGCTGCTTGTATATTTTTATTAAGTTAACTTTTAACGTTCCCCAAACATTCGTATTTTAAATATTCACAGACAAAGCTAATTGTTTATATCCTCACTCCAACGCGACGACATTATCGCAACTAATGAACTCGACCAGAAAAATAGACTAAATCGTTTTACTAAACTACAAGACTAAATTTTACTGTCCACACACGGTGAGTTACTAAATTACTAATCCCTCGACTAAATTACTGGCCGTGTGTGAACCACTCTTGACATAGATGGAACCATGTGAGGAAAACCACCCTCACTATAGCTAGGTGATATTCGAACCCCGACCTCCCAGTCACAGTCAAACCAGTCTTTTATTGATGCTACTGAAATGGGTTCCACCAAATTGAGGTTTCATGCTTTAATCAACGTCCTAATCATAACTCACAACACTTATCATTTTAAGCTGCTAATACTTTAATAGGAAGATACCCGCATCGGTGGTCACGCGTTTTAAATTTCAAGCTCATTTAGTTTGGTTGGTCATTGACGGGAGGCCGGAGTTCAAATTCACCCTGGTATACTAACTATTGGTGACCTGGTGGTCTAGGGGTAAGGTGTCAGACTTCCGTGCTGGGGGTCCGGGGTTCAATCCTCGGTTCCGGCACAGATTTATCTGAATGCCAAACCCTTCCTTCACCTCTGACAAGATGTGTATTAATCACAACTTGTGAATGTGAGGAATACCAGGCCTCCACCGTGGTTCGGATTCCACGTTAAACTGTAGGTCCTCCATTTCATCTCACAATCACCCTACCATTGCACGTTAGCGTAAGTGCGTATAACCCGAACGGGTAGTAAGACGCGGTGCTAATAATAATAATAATAATATACTAACTATTAAGGGGCTTTTTTTTTATCGTGTTTTATTGTGTATTGCTTTTTGTATATGCGAAAGTAGGTTACCATCCTTCCTTACCAAAGTGATTTGCTGCACTTATTTACGAGAGTATTTTGCTTTCCTTCTCTTACCATGCTTATCTTCCAAAGTGTTTTCTACATTTCCTAAGAAAATCCTATACTACTCTAGCTATCACTGATTGGTTAACTATCCTTTATACATGTACAAATTCCCGAAACTTTAATAACGTCGAATATATATATATATATATCTATCTATCTATCTATATATATATATATATAGAGAGAGAGAGAGAGAGAGAACAGTAGTTAAAACATTAATGTAATATTAATAATTCCTTGGTTTGGTTATTTTCAGGTGTCTTCTGTGTAAAGCTACAAGGGTTGGCTACGCGGTAGCATGAGGTAAGAAACTCATCGCAACACTTGTCAGATGAGTTTTGAATTTTAACTATAAAGTATAAGAAGCCATAGATTGGTACAAAAAAATTAATTATTTATTGTACCCTCATCAATGGGCACGCGAAATAAATGGCAAGCTCGTCTAGTTTAGTTTGCCGATGACGAGAAGGTCAGGGCTTGAATCCCGGCTGTGTGTACTATGAGAGTTTTATCCCTAAATGGTTCCTAACCCTCCCCCCACGTAAATTCGGATGAATATATTCCCTCTAAATTCTACCTCCTCATCCTTACTCTATTAGTGTAATTAAATGTGAATAGTCCGGATAGTTAGTAAGACGCGTAGATAAAATAGCTACTAGCACTATTGTAACGTGTTCATACGCCAATGCACTTATTATTTTACTGTCAATTTTGACAGATGGGACTTCAGTTTGATGATAGGTTGTAGGGGGGAATGCAATGAGTGACCTTTTGTTAATGTTGACTACTCCACAGTTTATATGTTTATATATATATTTAAAAAATAGTTTTTTTCCACACAGTGCCTTACAACCCATCTGGACTATAACCATTTATATGGAATAGGGCTGAGGAATATACAATTTTAGATTAAATGCAACCGCATTTGCGTGGAGTGAGATTGTGAAATCATTTAGGAAAAAAATTACCAATGTTTGCAATAAAAATCTTCTAGCTGTCGGTGACTAAAACTCCTACGCTAGATATATAGTAGCTATAAATGTATGGCTACACGGAAGTGCTTATTTTAAGACCGGGATGATGGTATTGTATCAACTTGTCTTGTTGTTAGTGTGATACGACCACACAAGTTGTCGTAGCTTTTACTGATTGTATCGTAAGTGATTAGAAGGGTAACTAGCTACGCACGTGGGAAAGCCAGGAAAATTAAAAACAGTCATGGTAATTTTAAGATATTTTCGTAATAGTTTTCAAAACACAAAATATAAGAGCATATCCCAGTGTAAACTATTAGTTTTATCTCCGATTCACGCATTATTGTGACGACCATGAACATTTGTCTTTAATGTCACAAATACACGGGAGATGTTTCCATAATTAATTCAGTACTGAATTTAATACAAGTCAATTACTGCCTTGCTCACAAGCAAATATCAAAGGGACTATTTGCAAAATACGTAGATATCATGAAAACTTGTTAGTAATTCGGTATTAGCGGAGCTAGCCACCTTGATAGTGCAGATCCTACTTTTCATCGTTTGTATACAGACGCATGAACAAAAGAAACACAATGTGTCTTGTATTAGCAAATTAAACTTTGATTCCCCTATATGTAAAAAAAAAAAGAAAGAAATATCTTTATTTTTAAAATTAGTTTGTGGTTTTAATTAAATGTATTTTATAAATTAATCATACCATTTTTTTAAAATATGCTTGGGTTTTTCAAACATACACTAAACAAATAATGTTTATAGACTCAAACCCTTTTACTAATGAGATTCTAGTTTTGTTAGTTGCGGTAGTTATTTTCAAAACAAGGATAATAAAGATGACCATTTGTATATGTGTAGTAATATATTTCGTATTAACTAATTTGATTCTTATTTCGTTATAGTTGACATAATTGTTTCAGTAAGAGTTTATCTATTGAAATAAGCACTAAAATATCGTCTGTGTGTATTAGATGCTAGAACCTATCATGGGAGTAGATAAAAGAGCGATATCTATCAACATGAATTCATATCACTGCAATGGTTTATGACTTGACCTACTTATTAGCTCGTGTCTATAACGTTTAATGCATGAAGAGGTTGTCAATCAACAAATCCTCAATGCTTTTTAACTAACGACAAATTACGAGTATTTCCACGAGGAGCCCAAGGGTTTTCCAATCCTCTCTTATATCCTCTTTCTGTCCTCTCCAACTAAAAGGGTGATATCGAAGGAAAGGTTGAATTAAGATACTCTGACCATAGTCCTAGTACTTTCTAGAGGGAAAATACCAAACTAATTTTTAAATTTCAATCAACCGTGTATACTTTTGTCCATTTGTTAAATTGTTCTTTGGTAAAAATACATTCATCGGCCAAATTACTGGACATGCTTATAAGTGGATAAGGGCGCCCATGTGTGTTTCCCAAATGAGTGGCAAATCGAAGTCACATCTGCTTGAGGTGTGACACCACCCCCCTCCTCGAGATAACATTTTAGGAATTTAACCTCGTGGGAGGGAGGGCATCTTATAGCATCTGAATATCTAGGTTTCAAGAGCTAATTTTTGCAAAAAATTAACATAAAATAAAATTTAGTTGTAGCTAAACCCATTGAAAAGAAACATTATTTTTTCCACAAGTTTAGTGAACAGAGGGGAGTGGGAGGAAATCTACATTTTATTCATTTTTATCTTTTTTAACTCGGATATTGATGGTTCAAAGTTATTAGTAGCAAATCGCCGCCAAATCCCAAATACACTATTTTATACCTCAGTTTTAGCTTATGTGGTGCTGACTGACAGCTCACAGCTGACTTCTGACGGCTTTGAAAAGCTACCAGACCAAATTATGTATCCCTACGCCGAACCATATGATCTGCAAAAAACATGTCTTTAGCAGTTGTCACTTCTGACATTCAAAATTTAGGTATATACCTAAATGTTGACTGTCAGAAGTCAGCTGTGAACTGTCAGTCAGCACCACATAAGCTAAAACTGAGGTATAGCTCACCTATCCACACTCATCTCAAAGGGCCAGTTTTATAATCAGACTGAGTACGCCTAAAGTGCAGCACTACACTAAATCTAGGGTGACCACACCTACCTAGACTCGAATGGAATGAGCCAGTCTTGCATATGAAACTGGCCAATTCCATTCTTATTTAGGAATGTGTCCTGCATTTAATATAACGCCGCACTTGAGGCGTACAAAGTTTGACTATGAAACTGGCCCAAGTTTCTGATTCATCCTTCAACACATTTCCACGCGATGGCATTTGTTGTATTCGAAGCTGAGAGAGCGTTTCAACGAGTGTGTTGAATTTTTAAGCCTGTGCAAATCCATAATTTTCAATTTCGAATCTAATCCGAATCTTGCTTAAAATAGTCAAATCAAATCTCATGTCGAAAAAAAAAAAGTTGAGTTGAGTTGAGTCCAAATCAATACTCATGCCTTAAAAAAAACCGAATTGAATATCACGCTAAATTAAGTTGATTGAATCAAGTTCTAGTCGAGTCCCATGTTAAAAAAAATGGATGGATTATTTTATTTAAAAAATAGGTTCAGAACTGAATTGAACAATTTATTTTAGGCTTGCTATGATAAGGTTTAAAATCAAATCTGTGATGAATATTTTACCATGCTGAGTTTATGAATCTAATCCAATAATAAAATATTTAAAAAATGTTGATACATATTTTTTACCCATTTTAGGCCAGGTTTATTAAAAAATAACGTAGTAATAGCCCTAATCTCAAAAAGTGAAAAATCTTAAACAGATTATACCACTTTTTTAATCAATATTTTCTTAAAGGTGGGCCTAGCTAGTTTAAAAAAATACAAGATACTCACGTTCACAAACAACTGTCACCCACGTCATTCCTTTGCGACCTGAAACTCAAGTTAATTTTTCTATTCACTCTACCACTCAACTGGCTTCCGGTTGATTATTTTAATATTTTTAAGGAAGCATGAATATATTCGAATTTTGAGCTAAGCCCATCGAATCTGAATCCAGGATTTATATGAATTCGAAATTTCGAATAGAACCTTAATCTTCCAATATTAAGACTCAAAATTTTTATTTGAATCCGAATGTTAATAAGATCTTGATAAGATTCGGATTCGTATCTCAAAGGTTCGTACAGGCTTAGGAATTTTCAACATTTTTTGGTCAATTTATTTAATTAATATTTTATTTAGGTATATATAACTTGACTACACATATATTCTTAGATTTTTTTAACTTTAGTTAAAACACGCAAACAAAACGATTCAAATCAGAGAAAATGATATTTTGTTCTGTGCTATGTCACCTTGTCTCACTAAGCCATGTTCCTATGGGTAACAGAGAGAGGGTGGGGGCTGGAGGGGGTTCTTGAGTATAAATAGAAAAAAAAGTAACTAGTGACACCTTTGGTTTGTATGGCCTGCTATCCTCTTAGTAAATAAATTTATCTAGGACAGGGACCCAATGGCATACTGACAAGGGTGAAAATAAACATAAAAATAAAACTTTTGCCAAAGTCGTTCTTTTTTTTGAAGTCAATAATATTTCTACAGCCCTGAAGGTGTTACTACTTTAAATATTTTTATTCAAGTTATTGAAATTAATATTGTCTAAGACACCCAATTTGACAATTTAATAAATTTTCCTTCTCTAATATTTAGGCGTTACTAAATATTTAAATTTGATTTAAGTTATTTATTACATTTCATAATAGGCCTTGTCAACCATTTTTAATTTTTAAATATTCATAAAATCGTAAAGGTTTCGCCGTCCTTGGTTTAAGACTCATGGTGGTTGGGCTAGTTTGTAAGTCTTGTGGGTATTTATAAAGGGAACGTTTTCTGAAGATTATTTAACGTTTCATTTATATACAAACTGTTTACATATATCAACACATGACTTACAAAATAACTTCCATTTTAGAACAGATACATCATCCAGTCCCCCAATCATCAATTCATCTCTTTGAAAGGGCAAGCCTCAATTATTCCAACAACAATACATTTTTCGACTATGTCGAAAATCGAACCTGGGACTCTTATTTGTGGGTTTTCGCTTCGCGTCCTACAACAGGTCCAGGCTATTAGCATCTTAATTTTACTGGGATAGTGATGATAAAAGCTCGAATTTAGGGTAAATGTACCCACATACAAGGAAAAATACATTTGAAAAAAAAACCCACCCTTAATGAACTTTGTTGGGATTTGAACCCCAATTTTTCCGCCATTGACAAACCAAACTAGAAGACTTTTACATTACATTCCAAATAATAGTTATTTAAAAGCTCACTGATGAAAGAGCGTACAAACGCTTATATTAAAAGAAGGTCGTCTAATTAATATCATACTAATTAGAATGTGTAGATGAGACGGGAGAGAGAGAGAGCGAGAGAGAGGGAAAAGGTCCATGGCGAGCTGTTGCTGTGGCCGCGACCGGTCATGAGGGGAGGGGAGAGTTAACGGGTCTCTTCCACTTGTGCCCCCCAGGTGGCCGTTATGAGCGCGGCATGCGTCACTGGGTCACTCGTGACAACCACAGCAAAGCACCGTCACGCATCACACCCCTTCACCGCGGTAATTGATTACCAACTATCGGTCTTCGTTGAACTGGGCGGATGCTGCACATAGATGAAGGAATAGAATGGCTTCTATCTGAATTGCTGCAACAGGACTCTACCCTTTCGAAACTGCATGTGCGTGTGAGGAAGGAAAAGGGGAGGTTGGGGTTCAAACCCTCCCCACCAGGAGTCTTAATAATATTTTATTTTTGTATTTTTCTTAAATGACCTGAATTGAGCTTATAGGCGTATTCTAAAATTCTTAATTTCTACAACCCAATGTTAAAAACAAATTCTTTGCTATCACCTTTTGGATACTTCATTACATGTTCCGCGTCTGTCTACTGAGTTTCTCGGAATGGTTAGGAAACGTTCATATAAGACCCACCCACATTGGCCTGCATGCGAACTAGACGTCATCTCTAATAGTCTGGTTTGCCGCTGACAGAAAGGACGGGGGTTTGAATCCCACTGATGCGTGTTGAGAGAGAATTTTTCAATTATTTCCCACTTCCCTTCTCGTAGATTCGGGAACATTTCCTTTCAAATTCTAGATTTTCATCCTGATTCCATTAGTGTAATTAAATGCGGATAGTAAGAAGGATGCAACAAATACTTTTCAATAGACTAGACTGTCGATGACGGGGATATCGTGGTTCGATCTCGGTCGGGTGGACTGAGGATGGTTTTTTCCGAAACGGTTTTTTCACTCTCTCTTCACGCAAATACGAGTACACGTCCTTTAAATTCAACCTTCCTAATTCCTAACCAGTTAGAGTAATTAGTAAATAAGCATATAACTCGAATGGGTGATAAGACGTGGTGCTAAAATCATTAGTTTCCACTTTCATAGGTGCTGTTTATGCTCGATTAACGACAAAATTCTGGATGTTGTGCCTGCTTTCAGAGTTAAGCTATTTTATAAGTTTTGTGCTAATTTAATCAATTGATTCATAAAGTTAATGTTAAATATCCTTTGTAAAAAATTGGTCCTAGAGTTATTTAGGAAATAGAACTGTTGATCTCGGACGGGATTAACCCACACCGACCGTGCGGGCCTTTTGGCAATAGCTATCGGCTGGACAGGCCGCCGCGGAACTGGTCCGTTGTAAATTTTCGAAGGAAGTTATCGGAGGTGTTTTTTAACGGTCGCTACCCCCGCGGGCGGACCAGGGTCAATAGCGTTCATCTCCTCTCCCTGTTCTCTCCGGGGTCCGCTGATGAGGCGGTCGCAATCACACCAGGAAGGAAGATCACATGTCGGAGATACCGCGTGCCCGTCAGCGGGCAGGTGTTACTCACAGGAGTTCCACAGTAACAGGGGCCTTAAGGGTGACGTCTCTTGGAAGTAAAATATACTCACATTAAGAAATTTATTATAGTAAGGTAGATTTGAAGCTTCATAAACACTAAAAGATCCTCAGTCATCTTAGAATGTTTTGTGGTAGCCATGTTAAGAAAAATAGTTTAATTACTTAAGGCAAGATAGATCTATGTTTTTAACCATTAATTTGATCTCAGCACTGCGACACGTGAAACGTCGTTGAAAATGAGCTATTCATGTTTTTTTAGTTATAAAACATTTTTTTCTTTCAATACTATGGAAAAATGTCGATACCCTTTGCTTTAACTTTTTTTGAACCATATTTTGAAACAACAAACCGCTTCTGAAATATCTTGTGCCCGTCTGAAAATTGTCTAAGTGCTCTGGTAAACGACACCCTTAGCATAACACGTACACAGATTTTGCCCTCGGGATCCCCATATCAGCAGGAAGCCTTCATTCAACATGTGGAGGGTGTTGCTTTAGAAGCGTCACACATTATCAGGGGCCTTCGTACAATATTTTCTCAAAGCAGTCCCACATCAACAGGAACTTTCATTCAATAAGTTTGAAGATTTTTCGCAGATGAGTTCCACGTCAACAGAGACCTTCATCAAACATGTCTGGCAATGATGTTCTGAGAAGCTTTAAGTCAAGAGAGACCTTTAAAAATGCTATAAACACTGTTTATATTGGATCCACACCGACTTGAACCATAAACAATTATTCAAAAGTTTGCAAAGAAGTTCTACGTCAACAAGCACCTTCATCGTGTCTCAGAATTGTTGCCGGTTATCAAAAGGGCTGTCGATAGGTTAAGCTCAACACACATCATACCAGCTCGTTCTACCGTGATCCATCATCGCACAGCTGGCAACACTGCACACTTAATTTCTGACCAGGAAGGGATTATCCCCGTTATAGTTTCCTCATCCTTCCCCCAGAATATTGCTTGCATGTTCAATTGTAATTCACCTTCCTCATCCTCTTACCTGGATGAACATTCAGATGGTAGCACTAAAATAAAGGATACAAATGTAACTTATTCCTTGTGCTTTACCTTCATCGGCTTAAAAGGGAACGAGCTGACCTTGTAATTAATTCAATCCAGGAGGAACGCCTCGCAAACCGCACGTAGACAAAGGCGTCCTTCTCGTACTGTATGATTAGTGGTACCACGTAGAGGTCGGGGTTTGAATTTCGGTCGGATGATCCTGAAGTGTTCTCCCCTCCCCCTTCCCAAATTATGTCCCATCTTCCCTCAACTCAAATGCGAGTACCTTCCTCACCAATATCCTTTGGGTGTAAATATGTCGATAGCTCGGTAATGCAGTAATTCCCCATACACAAAGGCGATGTTTCCGTACTTAATTGAATATATAATCTTGAACTGAAATAATTAGGTCAATGGACAGTTATCACGAAATAACTAGTAAGTAGTTAATACGATGAATATGACGCGCATTCACACGGTCTTTTTTTGGGGGGGGGGGGGGTTGGGGGAGAATAAGGGACGAAATAGTTGATATTAAAATCAAAAATAAGATTTATTCAGAAAATGATTTTATAAGACTAGGCTATACATTAAAATTTCAATGTACATTTTTAAGCACCCTTGTATATTTTTTTGAGCTTTGAATGCATCATTAGAATTAAATTAGTTAAAAAAATACACTTTCCTAAAACAACTTTTCAAACAGAGATATTTCGTTTTACTTTTGTTTTAAATCACAAGATAAATTAATGTACAAACGCTGAAAACTATGATATACGCCTCCTACCAAATTACGCATAAGTTTCCATGATAGTTACATGTTTTGCTTTTATTGCTTTATTAGTTGATTGTACACACAGTGGTAAATTACTTGAATTAAATTCAGTATTAAATTAAGTACGGCAACATCTACCTAATTACCGAGCAAAAAAAAAAAAAACCATTACTCTTGTTCTTTAAGATTTTATGACAGGAGGGAAAGTTACTATATGGTGGTCAATAAACCACTCTTCTTGGTGTAGCCCAAGATTAGGGTGAACAAAAAACATCGATGTTTGGCTTTTGTTTGATACATCGATGTTTCATCTAAAACATTGAGACTCATCTATTGACTTTAACAGCAATATATATTTAACTGTAATTGAAAAAAAAAAACACTTTTGTTTAGTAATCATAGCATATTTTATTTTTCTGTAAAATTAGCCTCATTATATAATCATGATAATGCTAACTTGATAGTCATCTTTTAATAATCATATAATTATGCAAGGCTAAGGATGACGCTTTTATTAAATTCATATCTAGGCCTATATCTATCCATGTATATTATTCATATACCTACTGTTGAGATTCGGAGGTCAGCCAATCCCCCTTACATTCGGCCAGAACTGCTTGTTATTCGTATATTGAGGCAGTTTGATCGACTTGCTAATCAAATATCTCGCAACCCACATAGAATCTATAATTTCTGGAATAGCGGACTGAGAATACATGTCTTTAAAAGTTGGATTTGATAGAACTTCATAGCGTATAACCCGAACGAGTAGTAAGTAATACGTGGTGATAAAATACAAATAGAACTTCATCTTATATTATTAAATATAAGAGAAGTTTGCCCTGTAAATTGTCCTTTGGTCTGTATGTATTTACGTAAACCTCTACAGGGTCGCAAATCTTTTCGTATTCGCTTAGTTATCAGAATAGAACATTTGAAATTCATTACTGACATTCCAGTTGTTTAGTTTCTATAAACCATTTTTTTTAATCAAATTCATTTGGCAATTTTACGTAAACAATTTTTTTCTTAAAATAACAAAATTCATATCTAAAATAAATGTTTTGATTTTGATTTTTTGTGTCTCTCGGTTAAAAAAAAAGATAAAATTTTGGTTCAACTGAATTATACCTATTTTGGGTCAAATGTTTCCCCTTAATTAAAAAAAATTTTTTTTATACATCAAAACAGTTTGGCAACAAAATAGCCTTTTGTGTGCATATACAGTACCTACTTACTCTATGCATTAGAAACTTGAAAGTTATTTGACGCACTCACAAGAATACTCCACCTATTCATTTTAAAAATATTATTGTGTTTTTCATAAAGTGTAGTTCTATAAAGAATAAAAATCAACACAAGAGGTGTGAACTTTTAGTTTTGCCAATTATTATTATTTGCAGTTTATATGTATTCAGGTGCGCACCCACGGGGGGGAGGGGGGGGCTTTGGAGGCTGAAACCCCCTCCCCCAGCTGAAGGTCTTCACCAGACAATTAAGGGTATTACAAAAATATAATTAGTATTATGTTTCGTCAATTAATCAATTATATTTTGTTTAATTATATTTAATAGAAAAGAGATTAAATTTTTGCAGTAATTAGGGCTTTTCAAAGAAATACTTCTTTCTGTTGATTTTTAATTTTACTGTAAATTTGCACTTAAATTAAAATTGGACCTGTGATACCGTTATATTTTCTAGAAATGGTTAAAGTATTTACTCTTTGTACATAAAGTTTTGAAGTGGGTATAGTAATTGAAATTATTATTTTAGAGCAATTATGTAAACACTATTGTATCAGGAAGAGGGGAAGGGGAAGTTGATATATTATTATATGCCCTCACCCCCACCAACTGCAAATCCTGGGTGTGAAGAAGAATGTGTAAACACAGACCTGTTAACTAGTGGCGTACACAATGACAGAGGGTAGATCGAGGATCCGATTTTGGTCCATAGCTTAAATATTACCCCTTTGAAATAAAAAAAATTCATGGGGGAGAAACCCCCGGAACCTAACTTTTCAGGGGGCATCGCTGATTCTCTATCTTTCTTATCACCCTACTTCAAATCAAATTTCCAAATATTACAGTAATTGAAATATATAATGTTGCAATTATGAAAATTAATATGTAAAAAGCCGCTCCCCCCCCCCCTTCCCAACCGGCTCAAAATCCTGGGTGCGCCCCTGCATGTATTTAAAGCTAAATGGGAACACATTTAACTTGAATAGATAAATAAAAAATAAACCGCTCGCAGCTAATTATAGCTGTTAGGGAATATTAAGTTTAGTCCCACTTAGTAATGATTATTCATGTTTGCCTTTCAAGGCGCAACCCTACTCCGTTGAGAGACCGTCGCACTGGCTAGCCCCGCGTAGCTGCTCTCGTCCTTGACGGATCTCTCGGACGACCTTCACGCGATTTAAGGACCGTCTGTTGTTATATTTTACCTTCGACCCGACTTGAACTTGGGACCTACCTTTCAACGAGCGCGCTATACGGACCAGTAGAAGCACGGCTGAATGCACGACACCTTGCGGTAGTAACTGGGTTACTTCGACCGGTACCCGATAATATCCAGACCTCCCCCTTTTCCACACTCGAGCGGGTGAGTCAAGTGGTTACACTCCGCACATGTAGGCATGCGGGCTAGGGCGTCAACCTCATTTGACCTGATTTTCCGACAAAGGGAAGGTCGGGATTTGAATCCCAGCCGAGTGAATTGAGGGTATTTAAAAAAGATGTTATATGCCAATATGGGCATTTCCTTTACTCTACCTTCACCATCCGTTGCTCGTTAGTGTAAATATGCAGGGGAATGGTTAGTAAGATGCAGAGTGCATGGAAAGATCAACATAGAATTACCCGCCTCGGTGGCGTAGTTAGCTAATGCGCTTGTTTCGTGTTGAACTAGACTGCCGAGGACGGGGAGATCGAGTTCCTAATCTCGGTCGGGTAAACTGTGGGTGTTTTTCCTACATGGTTTTCCGCTCTTCATCCACGCAAATGTGGGTTCACTTCCTCTAAATTCAACCTTCCCAAATACTAACCCATTAGCGTAATTAGTACTTAAGCGTATAACCCGAACGGGTAGTAAGACCCGGTGATAAATAAAAAAATAGAATGATTTATACATGATCTATATTAAATAATTTTTTTAACTTCGCGTCTTACTACCCATTCGATTTGTATG
This sequence comes from Timema podura, assembly GCA_033556935.1. Lineage (NCBI taxonomy): Eukaryota > Metazoa > Arthropoda > Insecta > Phasmatodea > Timematidae > Timema > Timema podura. The sequence continues at coordinate 19,556,253 of JAVRXN010000008.1, forward strand.
CTATTTAAATACTTTATTTAAATGTTAATGATGGGGGCTAGTAGCGAAAATAAAATACACAACATTAGCTTGGAAAGAGGACTTAGAAAATGTTGAACAAATCAAAACATAAGAAAGACTGCTAGGCCAGCGCTGCGGTCAGTCCGACAGTAGAACCACTGGAAATAACCTGTAACGACCTCAACGTTTGAAGGGGTGGGGGCAGGAGGTTTACATAATAAAAGCTGTGACATGCACTAGGAAATGCAACCGCTAATATAAGATGAAGGATCATTGCTAGAGTGGACCATGTACATCAGCCATAGAAACTTAAAAAAAAAAAAAAACTTTCTTGCATCAGTGGTCACACAGTCCAAGGTGTCAATCTTGCAATATACTAGGACTACCGGTGACCTAGAGGAGGTCGAGGTTCTAATCTCGGTCGGGTGCACTGGAGTATGATGCCCCCCCCTCCCCCTTGTGAGTTTTCCAATCCTCTCTCTTTGCTAATGTGGGTAGCGCTTCCTGTATGACTGCTTTCCTCTTACTTAACTCTTAGATTAAGCCGGTAATGACACTTTTGTTGAACGTAATAAATTTGAAATAAAAGGAAAGGTTGAACCATTTTAACAACCATCGGTAGGCAAAGTTCAAACTACATAATGAACTAACAAGAAGTCCGATCCTTTACCTCAGTTGGAAGCATGTCTGTTTACTGAACCAAGGGTCGTGGGTGCGTTACCTGGCGGGTACAAGTCGGGGGCTAGATGTTCTGTATGATCTATATTTAAGTTAGTTTATAAGTTGTTAAATACTTCAGCTAAATGAAAAATAAAAAAATTGACAAGAAAGCTATTTTTGGGGGGGGGGGGGGGGGCACTTCGTCCTACTTTCCGTCCGGGATATCTGAATATGTATATTAATGAAGTAGGGATGAGAAAGGTGAATTTAGAAATAGTTACTCTAATTTGCTTGAAAGGAGTGTAGGACACCTTTTAGTAAAAACCTCCCCGGTACACTCGGTCGAAATTCGAACCCTGACCTCCCTGTCTCCAAATACACAAGACTAGAAACGGACGCTTAGAGCTGTTTACAGAATTTCAAATAAAGGATAGGACACAATTGTACATTCTTTCTCATAAAGTATTTAATAATTTATGATACAATTTTCAAAAATCAGTCACCAGTAAATTAACCTCGAATGATTAATTTTTTTTTCTGATTACCAAACCCTTCCTTCACCTCTGACAAGATGTGTATTAATCACAACTTGTGAATGTGAGGAATGCCAGGCCTCCACCGTGGTTCGGATCCCACGTTAAACTGTAGGTCCTCCATTTCATCTCACAATCACCCTACCATTACACATTAGCGTAAGTGCGTATAACCCGAACGGGTAGTAAGACGCGGTGCTAATAATAATAATAATAATAATAATAATTAATTTTTTTGTAGAAAAATGAACCAAGATTTTTATTCCTCACCTAAAACAATCCCTAAATATTCATTTTGAACAAAAACGTTAAAGCCATTTCAGAAAGATATTTAATTTAAAGAAAATTAGTCATCAGTAAACTACTATATTTTTTTTATCATTAGAGGTATTTAACGTGCACTTACTGAACTGACTGATTATATCAGCAGATGACTTATAAGCTTACTTAAATCAAGAACACACAGAACATCCAGCCGTTAGTTTATCTGTGGAAATGTGAAAGGGGAAACCCACATTTCACAACTGATAAGGGGTGACCTGGCGGTCTAGGGGTAAGGTGTCAGACTTCTGTGCTAGGGGTCCGGGGTTCAATCCTCGGTCCCGGCACAGATTTATCTGATTCCCGAACCCTTCCTTCACCTCTGACAAGACGTGTATTAATCACAACTTGTGAATGTGAGGAATGCCAGGCCTCCACCGTGGTTCGGATTCCACGTTAAACTGTAGGTCCTCCATTTCATCTCACAATCACCCTACCATTACACATTAGCGTAAGTGCGTATAACCCGAACGGTAAGTAAGACGCGGTGCTAATAATAATAATAATAATAATAACTGATAAGGGCACCTTCAGACTAGGCCACTCAGTTCATAGGTGAGCTCACACATTTCCATCCGCGTTTCAATTTATGTGATGAAATCCTCTGTATTGACGTTGTTCTACCCCGGCGTTCCCTTGCCCGATGCTATTTTCAAAAGATTCAACAACAAAATTCTGACAACCCAACAACCTTATTCACTTTCAATTAAAGACTAGGGCTAAGGAAGGAGTTGGTGCACAATAGTCACGCGTCAGCAGCACAACACCGCGCCACGTATACGCGGGGAAGTCCCTTGTAAAACCTACAGTTCAAGTTCTGGTATCGTAACGAGCAGCGGCCCCTTTTTGTGGCCGCCACCGGCGGAGAAGCCACTAGTGAAACTGGAGGCGGTGCCACTTTTCTCTGGCTGTGCCTGTGTTTGAGGGCCCCCCAATTTAACTTCAGTATTTACAAATGGTAGCGCTTCTCAGAAGCAGGTGCTCTCAAGTCTTGTGGTCATGCTGGGAATAGAACCCAGGACCCTCTTAGTTTAGTAGGCATACACGGTTCTGACTGAGCTAAGGTGTTGGACAAGATACTCTTAATTTGAGGGCTAGAATCAATATTAAAAAAAAACACTTACATATAAGGTTTGAACAAAATCCATCAAACCGTTTCGGGTAGACAGACGGGACAGGCAGAGTAAAAACAAACTTTTAGGATTAATGGGCATATAAAACAGATCCACCTTCATCTTAAAGTTGGAAAGATTCACGATTAAAATACTTTCTTTAAATAAGAACGTAAACATTTTAAACTCTAGTGACATAAAGTTTTAACTCCATACAAATGTTGCATTTACAAAATACTTTTTTTATGCCTTTACGAAATGTTAATGTTCAGCCTATGAAAACCCTTTTTCGAGAAATATATTTATTATATCTCGTGGCGTTCTTTGTAACAAATTATGTTAAATAGTTGATCGCTATAATTCGAATCCATAAAAGCTGTATTTTAATTGGTGTCAAATATTCTAAAGGGGTCTAGAAACGCTTTGTTTTCGAGCTATTGAGGGTTTTCTTCAAAGATGTATTGGTCGTGGGGGAAACATTGAATTACCTGCTTTGTCACCATATTTGAACCCAATGGATTTTCATTTCAAGGGGACATTTAAAGTCTATTGTTTAATCAACTCCTGTCCCTGATGTTGGGGTTTTAGGAGAGCTTTATCTTAAATAGATGTGAGCCAAATCGCAACATATCAGATGTATTCAAAAGCGTAAGACCATGGAAGGCAAGCTCAGGGGATGCAGTTTGAACAATTTTTGGTAAAAAAAAAAGTTCTGTCTAGTGTTTTTGTTTGTTCTGTTAAACTTTGTCTTGTTTAGTGACATAACTTTTTAAGCTGGATTGCATATTAATTGAACAATAAATTTCCTTATATCTCAGAAACTATAAACATTTATAAATCCATGTTTATATTTAATTGTATTAATGTTTGGTGTATGGGAATACGCCCCTAAATTATTTCACACCAATTAAAATAAATCTTGTATAAGCTAGTTAATTAATCTGATAGAATGTCCACATCAATCAAATTATTTTTATAATCGTGATCCATTTTAACATATTATATATGCATGAAAATATGGCTGACGACTTTTTATCATCTCTGTGTAGCAAATAATAAGCATACACAAGAATACTTATTTTTGATTGGATAGCCAAAATACTGTGTCTTTACACTTCCAACATTCCTAATTTGTAAACTCGAAAGTTACAATTTTGAGAGGAATGTTACAATCATGTCTGTATTTAGAATCATGGGCGTAGGGATGATTTAATTTTCGGGATGTTCGGGGTTTCAAAATCTAAAGTTTATGACATGATGGATGTTAGGACCTACTACTAAACCCAAATAAGATTATTGTTAGTTTATACAGTAGTTGTGGACCTTTATTTGTTTGAAAGGTGGGAGTAAAAGGGGGGGGGGGGTGCAAGTAGCAAAAAAGTTTGTTTAGGATTTTTCCATCCTCTTCTCCCCCAGTGAATGTTAGAAAATTAAAGCTATTTGTAGTCGTACTCGTTTGAATATTTTTTGAAAATTATACTCTATTTGGTGTAGTCTCCTTGGGCAAATTTTTAGAATTGGATGCCCCTAAAAACTATTTGTAATGATCCTCGCTTGGATTTTTTTCAACACACTAGATGCCCTAAGAACATGTTGAAAGTAGTCTTCCCCTAACACATCTTTGAAAATTGAATGCTTTTAGAAGCTAACTAAGAGTTTTCCTCGCTTGGATTACAAAAATATATATGCTTATATAAGCTATTTGGAGTGGCCACCTACGGTTATTTTCTTGAATAATCGGACGCCTCTAAAAGCCATTTAGAGTGATATTCCCCTGGAATTTTTTGTAAAATTAAATGCCTTTTGAAGTTATTTGGAGTAGTCCTTCCTTGGAAAAGTTTTGAAAAGTGAATGCTTCTTTAAGTTAGTTGAAGTTTGATACAAGGCCATCTGTATTATTAAATCTTTGTAACATTTCGGGGGCGGGGGTGGGGGGGTGGGGGTGGTTTGAACCGCCTAAACCACCCCTTCCTACGTCCATACTTACAATCCTTTACGTTAAACACTAAAGTAAAAACTTTATGTCTCTAAGTTAAAGTTTTAAATGCTATAACAAATTTTTAGTCCGCGTGCCCATCCGTGTGAATTTCAGCACGAGCCGCCTGAAACCGCGTGTGCCCGGTCGGTCGAACCCAGTCCTCCCGTGGGTAGCTGGCTGGCTGTGACCTAGGCTTGGGTGTCAAGGTCACGTGGAGGTCACGCCAGATGCCGTTAACTTTATTCCCCGACAAGTCTACCAAGTTCCAAGCTGGGGCCTTATTCTCCATCCTTTCGCGCCTCAACATCGGTGGGCACGCGGATTAAATGGCGAGCTCACATAGCCTGGCTAAGCCGTGATGGAGAGATCAGGGTTTGAACTATGTCCTGATACACTGAGCGTTTCCCTACTCTATATAGTAGTCCACTTGCCTTTCATGCAAATGTGAGTACATTTCCTCTAAATTATACCATCCCTAGTATATAAGCGTAAATAAAAAGCATACTAGTATTGCCAAATTCAGAACGGAAGAGATGGGATTGAAACGTACCTGAAAAATAAGAAAAACCTGGACAAGTTGGAGAATTTGGCGTGACAAGAAGAAATTAGGGGCTTTTTATTTCACTGGAATTGTCAGATATTTTTGCAATAATATTTAAGATATGAAGAAGAGCATAACCCTGTGTAAACTATTAGTTTTATCTTCAATTATTCGCGTGGTTTTGTGAAGAACACTGATGTAACATATTTGTCTCAATGATTCTTGTATCAAGAATTTAATATGAAACCGTGAAAATAACAATTTTTTTATTCATAGTCTTAAAGATACTGAGAAAAATGCATAGTTTTTGTTTTAAAAAACTTGGATAAGTCAAGGAATTTAAAAATTTAGAACGTATATCAACCGTGAAGAAAGGCGTCTGATGGCAGTTAAAAAGTTATTGAAACAATCATAATATATTCACACATCAAGCTATGTGGTCTGTATCGCTCACTCTTTGGTCGAGCGGAGCGAGGTTCTTTTTTAATTCGACCGTTTGGCATTTCTTCTGTTTATCTATTTGCTCCGCTATTACTGTCAAATACGTGGACCAATTTTAACGAAATTTCTAAGTTCTTTGAACTTAGGTCAAACGACGTATTGCTATTAATTTCTTTTTAAATTCTACATCTATTGCGAGATTAACGTCTCAAACCACGTGGACATTGGCTCTTCTCTATGACTATAATATAGTACTAAATATATTGTTCATCTGTTTTCCGTCCAATTTGATCGCCAAGGGAAAATGTCAACTCCAAATCTGAGGATACACGATAGGAGATATTTTAACTTGAACGATAAGAACATGTTCATTTGGTCATAATCGATAATGTTATAAGAAAATTAGATAGCTCAAAATGTAAATAAAAAATTTATTTATTCTATTTTCTATTTTTTTTACAGAATGGTGGGGACATAAGTATTTAAGGAATAAATATAAGATTTATTCACCCAAATAAAATAAAAAGTAGAGTAGGGAACCGATGCATGATCGTGGAACCTTTGAGTAATTCGCAAGTCGATCGGGGTCCATAAAGGTAGCCCACCTTATGTCATTGGTTTAAGGCGTCACTTTCATTATAAACTAGACTGCCGATGTCGAGGAGATTGGAGTTCGAATCCCAGCCAGATATACTGGGATTGTTTTTTCCTAAAGGGTTTGTCACTCTACCCTCAGGTAAATGAGGGTACAATTTCTCTAAATAAAACCGTCTTTATCCCTAAAACACTAGAGTTTTGGTTGCATATGCGTTGACCGAACTGGTAGTGAGACTCAGTGGCAAAAAAAAAAAAGTGATAGATAGTGTCAATACAGTAGCTCCATGGCTTCTTTGGTGCTGACAGTTCACAGCTGACTTCTGACAGTCAACATTTAGGTATATACCTAAATTTTGACTGTCAGAAGTGACAGCTGCTAAACACATGTTTTTGCAGATCATTTGGTTTGGCGTAGGGATACATAATTTGGTCTGGTAACTTTTCAAAGCCGTCAGCTGTCAGCTGTGAGCTGTCAGCTGTGAGCTGTCAGTCAGCACCAAAGAAGCCATGGGGCTACTGCTATAAACTTACATTAATAATATTGTAAAATGTTATCACTGTTTGCCGCAAAAAGAAAAACTTGTTTGTGTTTTCTAAACCTTTCTTACTTCCAGTATCCTACTTTTTAAGATACGGGGAAAAATATAATTTATAAAAATAATTCTTTAGCTATGCAGAAGTTAACGCATTGTCTCACCAAGTTAATATTAGAGCTATAGCACAATTCATCCTCCCAGACCTTGTTGAACGCGATTGATTTAAGCGAGTAGTTTACTATAAGTGAAATATTAAAATAAAACTTGAAAGTATATTTTAAAGAAAGTATTTCATTGTAAGAAAATTATGTATGGTTGGCCTCAATTTTCTTGAGTGATAATTTTTTTTCCTGTGTAAAAAGTGTTATGGTTTATCCGTCTAACTAAACTGAACCAAATATATACAAGTTGTCCATGTTCAATAATAGCCGCCAAATATTAATTACATTTTTTTATGTCTTACTACCTATCAGAACTATAGACATTTAATTTCACAAATGGGGATAGGTATGAGGAAGATATAATTTATAGGACACGTCGGCCTACCCGCCGCCCTTGCTTGGAGGGAAAGTAGGAAACAGTTTATGTAAAATCACCCTCAGTACACCCGAGGGGATTTGAACCCTGACCTCTCTGTCAGAGGCAAACTAGGCTAATTGATCTTGGAATCTAGCCGCGTGCCCACCGATGCGGGTTATAGCATATTTTCCAAGCTGTCGAAATTTTAACTTTGTGTTAGTACATGTTAAGTACCAGTGAGGGGAAAGCGACAGTTTAAGCTATTATTTCTCAAATTTAAATGGTTAAACGCCTTGGAAATATCGATTTAACTTTTTTTCTTGTAATCCAGAACTGAGAGGTAAGATGGTTACTGAGTTCACATCTTTTGGCGTGAATTGTGGTTCTTTCAAAATGTTTTAATGCCATTTTCTCACTTGCAAATGCCAGGCACTTTCCTCTATTTTTTCCCTCCCAAAGAATCCCTATAGCGGTTAATAGAACATAAGCGAAATAGTACGGTAGTTAAGGGCGGTGCCTTATAAAAAAATTTTTAGAAAATAAAAAACTTTGTCATTTGCTATTGTTTGGGGCCCAGGACACGTTACTTGAAGGGTATTGAAAACATTCCTGCTAATTCTGGTTATTATAAATTAATTGTAAACAAGCAGAACTTCTCGTAATTAAATTAAGATGTTCACTTTAATTTTTACCTTAATTAGAATCACTCAACTGTTAAGTGGTGTGGGGGCAAAGGCAGGTATTCTAGTTTTTAAGACATTTACTTTGGCCATAAATTAAAACAATATTGTCAGTTAAAATCAAAGTTTAATTCTAGCATGTATTACAGTTCTTAATTATCTTTAAGTTAGCGATAATACAACTATGAGAATAAAGTTTAATAAATTAGGATATACAATATTCAAAAACTTTTTCACCTAACTCTTATTTTGCGTGGAAATATTGTTTATTTGAACAAAAAAAATATTTTACAGATGAAATGCCGGATTTCTTGGCGCTCCTTGCAAACCCCATGTTTCACAGAATTTGAGTTCAAGATTTATTTTATTTTGCTGCCGAACCAAATTATATATAATTCTAATCTAGAATGCGTGGCATTGATAATACAATAGTACTACTATTACGCGAGAGACTCATTGGCAAATAATGCCTGAAAAAAAGTAATGTGGTTTAGGGCTTAAAAACCAGTGCTTTACCAACCGTTGGAATGAGCTACTATTTTAGAATTAAAGTCTCCACACCGGCATATATCATAGACGGTCCATTGGTGCTAGGTAGCGTATGGTTCGTATTGGCGAGGCGCACACGAGACGTATACGACGTTTCCAAGATTTGTCCGCCAACCTACAATGTATCGCAGAGACAGCGGCAGTAAAAGAGCGATGCATTGTTTGCTTTAATTACATATGCCTTGTCTTCATTCTCTGATGAGGACCATGTGGTAGCCGGCTATAGCTTGCTGGACCAGATATAAAAGTAATACATGATAGCTAATAAGAAAGAAAAATGTCGATTTTTATTTGTATTTTCCTAAGAAAAAAGTTCTGTCATATACTTTAAGGTTGGGAAGTGTAGGAAAATCATAAGAAAGCCATAGAGCAAGTTGAATTGCAGTTTTGTTAGGAACATATTTGGCAAAGTATAATAAGTTGAATCAGTGGAAGAACGTGAGTTTGAGTGAACTCATGGGTAAAGCATAGGACTTAATGAATCGTGTAGACGTGCTGTATGAGGCTCATTAGATGGACCAACTTTAATAAAGAAGAGGAGACGTTGTTGAGTAAATCTAGGAGAACCATGTGACAACTAATTCAAAGACTGTTTATGAACATCATGAGGAGGAAATTAACTTTATGTTTGCAGTGGGAACGTGGTGTTGATGGAACACAAGAAAAGATAGATGGTTGAAGAGGAACTGCAATGAGACGATGGCCTGTTTCAGAACGATCTCCTTCATCCGACCGTTTGAACATGAAATTTGAGCAGAGGGTTTTCATTTGATTTGCTGCAGGAGTGACTAAACATTTATAGTAATATTCAAGCTGATTGTTCGTTGGGTTCCATGCTGAGGTAAATAAAAAGTCAGTATAGGTATCACTATTGACCTACTGAGAGGACCAGCTATTTTGGCAGGATGAAATTATTTGGAAAAACATTAATTGATTTATGGCTAAAAAAAACTTACTGTGCTACGAATGTTTGAGAGTGTATGGACACACGATTGAAGCTCGTAAGGTTTTCTCGCAAAAAAACACGGGACTACGTATCGATACGTACGGTGCAGACTACAGTAATAGCAGGTATGATTATAGAATTAATATTGCGTTCTTGGAACGAACTTACCGAAATCGTAAATACGACGTATGCCCCAAGAACTTGTTTCCCCGCCACACCTTACAATTATCTTTCGCCACCAGAGAGCAGCGCAGTGAAAAGAAGAGAGTGGATTGTTGCTGTTCTGTTAATTATAATGAGTGATACCTTGTCTTCTTCCTCTGATGAGGACATTGTGGTAGCGGCTATGTTGCTGGACCCAGAGAAAAAGAAGTAGATACATGATATTAATAAGAAAAGAAAAGTGTCTGGAGAGTTTTTTTACACGGTTTGTGGATTTGATCCACGACGATAAAAAGTTTGTAATATACTTTAGAGGTTGGCGCATTTGCTGTTGAGGAACATCATGAGAAGGAAGCATAGGTAGCTGAAGGTTGAATGCAGTGGGAAACGGTGGCTGTTGAGGAACATCATGAGGAGGAAGCATAGGGGGCCGAAGGTTGAATGCAGTGGTAGACGGTGGCTGTTGAGGAACATCATGAGGAGGAAGTATAGGTAGCTGAAGGTTGAATGCAGTGGGAGGCGGTGGCTGTTGAGGAACATCATGAGGAGGAAGCATAGGTAGCTGAAGGTTAAATGCATTGGGAGACGGTGACTGTTGAGGAACATCATGAGGAGGAAGCATAGGTAGCTGAAGGTTGAATGCAGTGGGAAACGGTGGCTGTTGAGGAACATCATGAGGAGGAAGCATAGGTAGCTGAAGGTTGAATGCAGTGGGAGGCGGTGGCTGTTGAGGAACATCATGAGGAGTAAGCATAGGAGGCTGAAGGTTGAATGCAGTGGGAGGCGGTGGATGTTGAGGAACATCATGAGGAGGAAGCATAGGAGGGTGAAGGTTGAATGCAGGGGGAGACGGTGGCTGTTGAGGAACATAATGAGGAGGAAGTATAGGAGGCTGAAGGTTGAATGCAGTGGGAGGCGGTGGCTGTTGAGGAACATCATGAGGAGGAAGTATAGGAGGCTGAAGGTTGAATGCAGTGGGAGGCGGTGGCTGTTGAGGAACATCATGAGGAGGAAGTATAGGAGGCTGAAGGTTGAATGCAGTGGGAGGTGATGGCTGTTGAGGAACATCATGAGGAGGAAGTATCAAATCAACCAGGCTCTCAAACCGACCATTTTTGATTTTTATGAAACTTGGTATATTTGTAGAATTCATCATTATAAACAAGTATAATTTTTTAAAGAATTTTTACTGCATCCACTTTTGAGTTATTAATTTTTGAAATTTTTTAAAAAAACATGATTTTTGATCTGCTGAGCAAACCTTAACTGACAATAACTCTGGATCTAATTGTGCTAGAGTCCTGAATTATGGCTCATTTGAAAGATCTTTAATTGGGCTTTCATTTGATATGACACATGCAAATTTTATATTTTTTAAAATCTCAAGGTCATTCAAAGAAATTTTAAATTCTGAATATTAAAAAAAGTATATTTTTAAAAATTCTTAAAAAAATATATGCTTAATATACATTATTTTTCTACATATCCTGAAAGTTTCATAATGGGATCTCAATGGGATTATTATAAAAACATAAATAGCATAAGTTGATGCAACTGTTTATGTGCTAATTACTTGCCAGTTTGACGATCCATGACTGGCAGGGTATTCATTTGGTTTGTGTAAAAATGCCACACATGTTCTTCCAAACAATGTTAATATTAAATAACCAAAATAAGCATCTAAATATGTTAAAATAATTGTGTTCTAGCCTAATTCAATCCCAAATTCAGTAACTTATAAGATTCTGTATTCATGTTTACACTTACAAAATCACTTTATTTTAGAATGTACTGATACTCTTTTTTTTTTTAATTTTTCTACACTTGTCTGATAATGCTAGATTTACCTTTTTTGTCTCGGTCATGGTTACATTATATTATGTTTATCAAACCTTTTACAACAAATTCTGAAAGTTTCAAAATGGGATCTTATTAGGATCATATGAAAACCTAATTTTAAAACTACATGCACTGTGTAATTTTGTATTTTTCCAATTTGTTATAAAAATAATTTGAAGTACCTACTGAACCTACTTCAAAACTTCACATCTGTTTCACTGCAAAAAGTTTTCTGGTTGCATTTTCTGTCTCGGCCTTTGTCAATGTGTAAACTCTTCCTGTTGCTGTTAATGGATCCACTGTCGTGAGGATGCTGCTTCTGTGCACACGAAGAATGTCAGGTACTGTAGGGTATGTGAAATTTGAAGGAGCTGGACCATGGGGATGAAGGAAACTCACTTTGAATTCCTGCTTATCTTCAAATGAATCAAGAACACAAGCCAGCCACCAGAAGTCACCATATAGGCATGTCACGAAACCAACGATTTCTGTGAAGTCTAGTTCATCATCACACCTTGTTGTTGTTTCTGCCTCCCTTGAAGATGCTGAGAAGGAGTACAGTTTAGTGAGTACTTTACTCTTACTTAAAGGGATAAAGCAGTGCAGTTTCAAGGTGCCTTCAATAGTCTGGGCAGATATCTTCCGGTCCTTCAAGATCATTTCTTCATTTTTATGCTTCTGGATTGTGCTGTATGCAAAGTGCATGGAACTGATGTTTACTTTAGCCCACTCATAAAGCTGCCGGGGTGTCATGATTTGCTCATTATAAACAAGGCGTAGACTTTCCTTTGCAGCCAGTCTCTTCACAGTGCCACCAATCCCATCACATGAACTTTTCCCATGGGAGGTTGCAAAGAAATGCCACTCTGCTTTGACCCCAAAGTCTTCCTCATGTAAACACAGGTTAAAGAAATTAAGTCGGTTCTTGTACTGTGCTCCACATCCATCGGAAAAGTAGTATATTTTCGATGGAGTTGGAGTAAAGTGCGACCTCATGAAATCCATGAGTACCCGTTGAAAACAATGAACAGCAATGGTGTCATGGATAGGACAATCAGAAATAACTACGAAACTGGTATGCTGCAACTCGCCGCTTAGGTCACTTCTTGAGTAGATGGAGAATGGATGAATTGTTGCTTGTGCATTATTCCAATGATATCCCTGCGCAGCATCTTGCAAGATAAAGGAGTAATTCTCAGCAAAATCACAAAGCACTATGAACTCACCCTTTTTTAGTACCTCCTTAAGATGACTAAGAAATGACGATTGCTGTTTTGCAATAAAACTGTGTCTCAGAAGTTTGGGAAGGGATTCAATAAAATCATTAATAAATTCCTCACGTGGTTTAGTGAAAGTCTCTAGGCTGGTGTTCTTATCAATTATAACCCACTGTTTGAATGTCACATTCTCAAGACAGTTTACTTCAAAACAATATTCCAGCCTAGCTCGTAAAACATCTGCTCCTGGGCAGTTTGAACATTCACCAAAGTAGCATGATTCAGATGGATTATCACATATCAATGTTTGTAAAGCATCTTGGTATGTTTTTATCAGTTTTTCACCTTCTCTTAATTCTGGGAATTTACACTGTGCTACCTTCAACTTAGCATTTTGATGTATTGTACACACACAGACACTGTGTGTACCACTTGCTCCTGCCAGAACACAGTATTTTGGCCTAAGTTCACAAAACTTAGAAAATCCAATTTTAATATCTGAGTGTTTCTCCCTAAAATGTACAAACAATTCTTTTAAATTACATAGGATAAGTTGTTTTTGGATATGCTCCCGTTTTCCACATACTTTAACCGAGACAAAGTCTTTCCTCCCTGGCATGATACGGCTCACTTCTTCACTCTCATAAAAAGATTGTACTTTTGCAGCAATTTCTGGCTTCAATGTTTTCCCAGGTTTTGAATCAGGGTATGACATAATTCCTTTCTCTTTCTGGAGTATTTTAGCTTTACGGGCTGTGTAATTAGCTACACCAAATTCATCTTGAATTTTCTGTACGGTCCAGCTATAAGGTAATGTAGTAAGGATTTGCATAATCACACTTTTATCTGTAGTTGTTCGAAACTTTTCTTTCATCTGGAGAAGTATTTCATCACCAGGGGAAGGAGTTTCCAAACTATCAGAAGTGTCACTGGTTTCCAGCACTTTGAATTTAAAAGCTTCACTTACTCTTTTAAGCTTTTCTGCTGGGTATATCTTTTCTAATAATCTGTGCTTTTTTATCGGTGACTCGTTTTATAGCAATTAGGCTACGGTTCAAACAAGCCAGAGCATCCGCTTTTTCAGGAGAAGAAATATTAATTTCTTGGGGTGAATCATCATCTGTATCATCAGAGGGAGGCTGTGTAGATTGATCTTTATTCACAGAATTTGACAATAATTTGCGACAACTGTCACATATCTTATCACCAGACTTAATCTTTGAACTGAACTTGTGTAGCAGATTATTATTCACCAATCTCAAGTTCTTATTGTGATAATTATGTTTAGGTTTATTGAGTGGATTGCAACAAAACAAATTCACTTTTGTCTTTGGTGTTGATCCATCCATATTTATAACTTCTCTTACAATGAATTAAAAAATATTCAGATTTAAACAAAGCATAAAAGTTGTATTGTTAAAAAAATCACTAAAACTTATACAAAATATAAATGTCCCACTCATAGAATATTCACATTCACTAATAGTCTAAAGACAAACACGTATACCTTTATAGAAAGTAACTTTAATTCAATATAGAGAGAGAGAAATGCCTAAACACTGATTGCTCTCACCACAGCTGAACACTGACTAATTGGTTGTATGAAGGTTGAGCAATGTGGTGATTTCTTGATAGTTCTCTGCCTGTTAGAACATGCATGCATTGTGTACAGTTCAGGAAAATACCACTTCCCATGTAAAAATAAAGTAAAGCTATACTTGACTTTATTAATTATAATTTATTTACTTACACAATTAATTAAAAACTTATTAAATAAATATTAATGTAAGTAATATTTTCATTGAATAATTATAATAAATATTATTTAAGATTAATAAATTAAAATGTGTAGGCCTATAGTTGATTGTAAAACATACTGCCAAGTGTTGACTGTATAAAATCAACATGTTATCAATGAAAAATTGTTTATTTATAATCCCATTATGATCCCAGTTTGAAACTTACAGAATTTGTTGAAAAAGGTCGGATAAACAAAATAATTTTTTTTCATATTTAAAAAAAAACTACTTTTGGAAATTTTCAAAAAACAAAAAAGAAATGATTGCTTGTAAAATGAGATTGCTTGAGACCCTATCATGTTAAATATCATTTTAAAGCCCAGTTAATGAGCTTTAAAATGAGACCTTATACAGCTCTTTATCTTAAATAGGGTCTAAGTTACAGGCAATTCAAAATTATAATGCATGTCTTTTTTTACAAATTTTGAAATATTTTGGCAGCTGTATATAAAAAACAGTACCCGAGAAAAATCTGAAAAAAATTAGGAATCACTTTTTCCATAGATACTATCAGAATTTTGAGTTTGGTTGAAATCGGTGATGGTGAATTTGAATTTGAATTTTTTTTGGTTGATTTGACATGGAATGACCCTATAGGAGGCTGAAGGTTGAATGCAGTGTGAGGTGATGGCTGTTGAGGAGCATCATGAGCCGGTTGAGGAGGCATGGAAAGTTGATGATGGGAAGCAAGAGGATATATTGATTGCTGAGGGAGTGACTGAGGAACATTTTGATGAGGTAGAGGTATCACGGGTAGCTGATTGTCGGATGTATGGGGTTTCGATGCTTGTTGAGGGTAGAAGTGAAAATGTCCAGGATAATAGCTGTACTCGCATTCTAATATTTGTATCTCATACTGAGAGACCAAGTTAAATATTTCAGCCTTAGCAGGTACTTGAAATTATTTGGGCAACTGTCGAAATGATTCCTCAATGGCTGAAAAAAAAACTTACTGATGTGCGAGAGGAGTGTTTGAGAGGGTGTAGTGTGGGGTAGGCAACGGCCGCCATGACAGTATCGTACGTGTTTTTTCCGCTTTCAAAGCGGAATGGAAACCCACGCACCGTACGTATACGATACTATGCTGCTACCAAGGTGCTACGACGGGTGTTGGTGTACGCAGCTCCATAGCAAAGCATGACAAGAGAAAAACATACAATACTTGTATGATACCGTACGTATACGATACTATGCTGGTGTGCGAGGACCTTAAGGAGGTAAGGATGAGGAAGGTATGATTTATAAGAAATATAACTGCATGTTCGTTTTAGGAAAAAGAACTTCCGTACATTCGTCCGGGATCTGAACCTTGACCTCCCCATTAACTGGAAAGCTAGACTAGGTGAGACTGGCACCTAAGTCCCCACTAGGGATTTTGATTTTTCTCTATTTTAAATCTAATTAAAGTCCGGAAGAGTTTCTGGGCTATTTCCCAGTATCCGATAATTTTTGAAAAAGTAACCAATTTAATTTTATTTATTTATTATTATTACCACAAGGCTTAGGGTGAAAGAAAATATAAAAATTTGCATGATTTATTTAATTATAAGTAAGTTGTATTCCAAAATGTACTGTAATCAACAAAACAATAGGATTTTGATTTATTTATAATTACTTTCACTTTGTTTTCTTGAAAATGCATTTATCATTATTTTTTATTTTTGAAAAAAACTACTTTTCTGAAGACTTCGGAAATGATAGATTTTTTTTTCAGTCTGTTACAAATTTCCCAATTACGAAAAAAAAATCCTTGCATTTTTTTTGTTGAAGTAGGTTTTATGGTTAATATTGCTTCAAAATTGCGATCCAAATTAGCAGTTTGCTTCCCGGTGCATACTTTCATGAATAATATCTGCCCCCAACGGTAAACAATACACTGGCATTCGTCCATTTATTAGAATTAGGAAACAGAGAAAGATTGGAAAATATGGGGGGCCACTTTTGTACTAGAACTGGGCTGAATTGCGTCGATTAAGAGATAATTGTCTCTTGTTTTAACATGATTTATACCCACTTCAGTGACCGCATAGTCTAAGGTGCTACTCTCGCAATAGACTAGACTGCCGAGGATGGAGAGATCGAGGTTCAATCCCGGTCGGGTGTACTGAGGGTGGTTTTTCCTAAATTGTTTCCCAATCTCTTTCCACTCAAATGCTGGTACACTTAATTTAAATTCAACCTTCCTAATCCCTAACTCATTAATATAATTAGTACATAGGCGTTGTGCTAAACTATTAGTGTAATTACTACATAGACATGGTAGGTAGTAAAAAAACATGGTTCATCCATGGTCTACGTGTCTGCAGACATCCCTTTGGCTCTTCAATTGGCAGCTACACGCGTCGCGGTGCACTTTATAGCCGCACTGTCCCACGCGTCAAATTAATTCCAACCTTAAAAGAGCGAATAAAGATATGCGCTTCGTAAATCTATTTAATTACACGATTTTTATTAATAAAACTAGTTTTCAAAATTTCCCGAGACTTTATATACAAAAAAAGAGTCCTGAATTCCCTAACGAGAAACCATAGTCCACCCGTAACCAGCTGCAATTTGAACCCCGACCACTCCGTCACCAGCAAACCTACCAGACGAGATAGTTGCCTTAGTTTTTGTTCTGCTTGAATCAGGTGTGCTCCTTAAAGTGCAAACATTTGCGCTTGATCATACACATATCATCGTTGGCCGACCCCTACACGTATCAGGAATGCAATACGGAAACACTTTGATGAAACCTGTACTTTACTGGCTTGTTGAAGTTGTAACTTAATAATTGTGTGAATGCGGCGGTTGCTTGTTTTATGGGGATGTAAATTGCGTGGTTACGTGCGCAAGTACTTGGTACTGATGAGGGCAAGACAGGCTTAAAGTGGCTTACACCCAAATTAATCTTGTGGTTAGCGCGGTCGACCGCAAGTATATGTAGCCCTGGTTAAATTCCGGGTTGAGCCGACGAAATAGTTTCTATTTGTTTACGGGTTTGTTTTTCCATCTAATTTTATTAGTATCTGGGTGCTCAGCTAAGGTGTACTTTTCTAGGTTAGGGATAAATAATGTATTTTAGAGAATGTGAACTCAAAGTGACGTAAAGAAAGGGAAGGGGAAATCAAACTAATAAAGCTCATTAGGAAATACCTCTATACCCCCAACCACCTTATTACATCCACCAGGATTTGAGCCCCAAACTTCCCTACACCCAAAATGATTCAACACCTTACCTCCCTGTCACAAGCAAACCATACAAAGCGAGACTGATGCCTTTATGAACGTGCCCACCTGTGCAGTTGAGATGGATTTTAAAACTGACGAAGCACAATATGTAAAACATTATTGATGATAGAATGACGTTGAAATATATCTTCCCAGTCTTTCAAATGTGAAATATTTTCTTAGAAATTTTTGATCTTGGTCTTTTATTTAATTTCAAAACTTTTGTTTTCTCATTGTATTTAACTTTTAGGTAATACTATTCTAAACACTACTGCGTAGTTACTTTTCCTTGTCTAATTCTAATTCAATAAATATGGTACGTATAACCATAACGGGTACTAAGACGTGATGCTTGTTGTCTCTGATACGACCCCTTGGTTTGGACTGTCCCCCTGTGAAATAGAGGAGTGAGAAAATTGCAAAAATAACGCTAACATTTTAAACATTTATGCTTTTGAGGGTTCCTTCGAAGGAAAATGGCAAGCGACAGGCTCGGTTACAACTATTCATTGGGAAATATATTATCATCATCATTATTATTATTATTAGCACCGCGTCTTACTACCCATTCGAGTTATACGCAATTACGCTAATGTGTAATGGTAGGGTGATTGTGAGATGAAATGGAGGACCTACAGTTTAACGTGGAATCCGAACCACGGTAGAGGCCTGGCATTCCTCACATTCACAAGTTGTGATTAATACACGCCTTGTCAGAGGTGAAGGAAGGGTTTAGCAATCAGATAAATCTGTGCCGGGACCGAGGATTTAACCCCGGACCCCAGCACTGAAGTCTGACATCTTACCCCTAGACCACCAGGTCACCCGGGAAATATAAAGTGAATGAATTCTTAACGATACAACTATGTTCATGACAAACTCCATCAATCTTCTTGCATAATTTCTAAACGCTAATGTTCTTTATTCATTATTTTAGAGAAGGAATAAACTAAGGCGAACAAAATAATAAATATTTTAAATACATTTATTAAATATTAGCTTGAAGTTATAACAATTTTTCTAACAAACGCCATCGATCCTTATACATAATTTCTAAAGATTAATGATATGCGCATCATCTTAGAGGAATACAGGACTAGGACGAATAAAAGAATAGTATGGACTTTAAATAAATTTATTCAATATTTTCTTGGAGACAAAAACTTTTTTTTACCAACTCTATCGATCCATATATAATACTTTCTCATTACTAATGTTCCTTACTCATTATCTTATAAAAATATGGAACAAAGACATATAAAATAATATTTATTCAATGTTATAACAAACTCCATCAATCCTTGGCGTACTTTCTAAACAATTATGCTCTTTAGTCATCGTCTTAGAGGAATAATATACTAAGGCGAATGAAATGATATGTATTAAATTAATTTATCCATTATTCGCTTGTAATACCCACATACCCCTTAGAATGAAAAATAATAAAATAATAATTTAAATACAAATATTTGATTGGCAAACATTTTATAGACTCTTTAGGAGTAGTTTTCCCCATCTCAGGACCCCTGGTTGGTTCACTCTGTCGAAACAGATGTCCGGTCTGTATAGAGGAAGGAGGGAAAAGGTCAAACAGACTAAATATTTAAATTGTTAGGAATACGAGTAAAAAAGAACATATATCATAACCCTTTTTATTAAAAAAACAAAAAAAACACACAATTTTGGGACGTTCGGTACCCTGTCTGATAAACCAAATTTAGATGTCAATGTCATAGTGGGGGATGGAAGGAGACGCGACAAAGGGTAAGTATTTTTGCAGTTTTTATGGCAAGACTTTTTTTGGCCAAAATAAATAAAAATATTTCTCCAGTAGAAACGTAAAGTTTAATTTTCTTCACACCCGCCTCGGTCGCGTAGTTGGCTAACGCGCTTGTTTCGTGCGGAGCCAGACTGCCGAGGACGGGGATATCGAGGTTCGAATCTCGATCGGGTGAACTGGTTTTTCCTAAAGTGGTTTTCCACCCTCCCTCCACGTAAATACGGGCTCACTTTCAACCTTCCCAATTCCTAATACATTAGCGTAATTAGTACTTAAGCGTATAACTCTAACGGGTAGTAAGACGCGGTGCTAAATAAATAAATAAAAAAATATTCACATGTGATATCAACAGTTGTTGAATATCTGTCATAAGTATGGTGGCATTATCTGACAAACGTTTTAAATGGAGAGAAAAAGTTGTCATTAAATTCCAGAACAATCTTGATAGCTATACAAGAAATTTTGAGGTCACCATATGAAGAAAATTAAATTATATGTTTGTACTGGATCAATATTTTATTTATTTTGGCTAAAAAAATAAAGTTTTTTCATAAAAACTGGTAAAACGCTGGCTTTTTCTCGTGTTCCCTACCATCCCACCTTAAACAGGAACATATTAATTCTGCACTTCTCTTGAACGTGAGGAGGGAGGACGGGAAGGAAATGATCAGGGTTTGGCCATATACCCCGTGTTTGTTTATGGCGAAGCAAATTTAAAATAGGGTCATGAAATGTTATGTGTTTTCCTTTCACTCCTTCTACTATATGATTTAGTTGTTAGCAATTGGATTCGCCGGCCTCATGAAACTCAACATCTTCACAACTTTTTACGTTCTCATATTGATAGGAAATCGTAATCGTGAACATTCTTGGCCATGAGATTATGATGGATCTTGACGTATTATGTGCCGTCGTAATCAAAAAAATAAGTTTTACAATCTGTCTGTCTGTCTGCCTGGAACTACAGTCGAAACGGTTTTATGTATTTCTTCAAAACTTGGATGTTCATACTTTGGGGTGGAGTCATGATTTTAATTCAAACTCTAAAATTAAGGGTAGCTTACCAGCTTACCAATAACTGATTTATTATTTTTTGCTTTTAATGACTTTAACATTTGTTCAAAATGAATATCTGGGCAGTATTTTACAGGATAATTAATAGCACTATATACCTGATCCAGAAAAAAAATATATTTGGGGGTAACTTACTACACATTTATTAATTTAATATATTTATTCGGGGTATTTTAACGTGCACTTTCTGATCTGACTTGGTATATCAGCACACGAGAATTTCTATGAGCGAGAACGAAATGGCCTACCAATTTTCCCGGGAAAGGTATTTTCACATACCTTCCAGGGTTCTTTTACATGCCACAATCTACGTAGGACCGACGGCTTTACTTCCCCTCAGAAGGAAGCTGTGGTACGGTTTTTTTTTATCGCTCAAGAAAAATCTGTTGACCCCAGCTGGGTTTGAACCCATGGGTCACGAACATCGGTTCCTGACACCAAGACCACTGAGGTCGACAACCACTATGTTGTATCACTGACGACACGTCGTTTACTATATATCGAGTTCTATCTCCCTGATATTTTCTAATTGGGTAGTAGAATATATATATCGTACATATATTCGTCAGCACCACCCGGAATCAAACCAGGATGTCCTAATCTACTCTCCACACTCAACCACGTGTTGGAATTTAGCTTGGTATTGTTTGACGCCGTCACCAAGGGGAGCAAGTCTACCAAGTCTTACCTCACACGACTACAACCAGGTGGGCTCTATCATCCTGTTGTAAAGGTCAAGCTCGGTGTGGTCCGGGGTTCAAGGTCACACTGACACTGTCGTAGGTTGCAGGTTGGGGCGTGGGAATAACGACCCTGCAGAACACAGTTCCGGGAGACAGTTTGTGTTCGTCCTCCCACCCCAACCCCCAGCTCAACCCATTTTCGCCACCGCGACAGAGCTAAGAAACCTACTTAATAGTTAAACATTTAAAAAACATAATTAAATTATAATTGACCCGTATTTGTGAGCATCGTCTGGTCTGTTTAGTTGATAAAAGAGAGGTCAATGTTCGAATCCCATCCGGGCGGACTTTGTATGGTTTTTCCTCAATGTGTTTTCCACTCTCCCTCTAGGTAACTACAGTTGCATTTACTCTTTAAACTCTAGATTCTCCATCACTACCATTTAAGGAAACACTACCCTCAGTACGTTTGGACAGGATTCAAACCCTGACCTTCCTGTCACTGGCAAAAGATTAGACGAGCTTAACGCGTGGCCACAATTCCGGGTAAATTCTTTAAAAACATTAAAAATAAGTGTTTCTTAGCAATCCGCAATCCGTTCTTGTATCCAATTTATATCCCTTACTAATATTATTGTGTACAGTACATCCGCAAACGCCGGCTTCTAGCGATAAGTTACTATCGACCTTGGGGAGCTTCGTGAGTTTGAGGTTGTTGAACGAGCAAGGTCACTTGCCGGCGTTTACTTCCCGTATGAGAAACGGGTACCCCGCCATTGAATTGTCTCTCAGATGGTAGCTTTTTAACTATACTAGTTTTACACTCGTGAGTGTGGAGTTCGCAACAGTTCATTCATGATGTACAGGAACCACTTTTGCACCAGCTCATTCATGATGAACAGGGACTATTTCCGCGACAATTCGTTCATTATGTGCGGGGACTACTTCCGCAACAATTCGTTCATTTTGTGCAAGGACCACTTCCGCAACAATTCGTTCATTTTGTGCAAGGACCACTTCCGCAATAGTTCATTTATGTTGTGCAGGGACCCATTCCGCATTAGTTCTTTCATGATTTGCAGGGACCATTTCCGCAACAATTTGTTCATTATGTGCAAGGACCACTTCCGAAATAGTTCATTCATAGTGTGCAGGATCATTTACTCAACAGTTCATTCATGTTGTGTACCAAATGAAGGTCTTACGGGGCTAATTATTCCTACCGCAAATTACTATTATACACTCTGACAATTAGCTGCATGCAATGTTCACAAACGCCGAGACTAAAGGCTTCCGGAAAGAGAGGAGGGTTTTTTTAAGCTTATTTTATTAGTACAAAAGCCCAATAAAAGGATTATTAGGCCTTTGTGCGTATGTGCTTCGCATCTTTTAACTATCTGTCCGTGCTATTTGTACATTTACACTGATGCGGTAGGGATAGACGGTGGAAGTGTATTCACATTCTCCTAGAGAGAGGGAAAGGGGAAAAAGCACTAGGAAAACTCGCGCTCAGTACACCTGGTTGGGATTCGAACCCCGACCTTCCCGTAACTCGTCAAACCATGCTATACCTTGTTTCTGTTAGGAATGACAGTAAATGACATTCACAAACGTTATTAAAACTACTTTTATATATTAATACCTAAAGTAATGTGATTTACATTGAAATGATACTGTTTTGGACTCCTCTCATATATTAAAAAAATTCATGATGAAGTTTATTTTTCTTAAAGTACTGTATGTAAAATTTCCTTTTAATACTTCATCCGTGGAAAATCACGTGTTTTCAGAAATAATGTCAATGTAATGCGCTTTAAAACTTTTTTCTTTAAAAGCTTAACTCCGTTGTATTAGAAGGATCTTATGACACGCTGGCTCCCTCTACCCAATAGGAAGCCAGCCTTCATAACATCATGTTTCCAGGAGTTCTCCTATTAGTTAGTTTTGACACTGGTGACAAGGGGTTCAAGAAGCAAGGGGTAGATCATTCTGTATAAAATTAATAATCACCCAAGCTATTTTCATAATTAAAATTAATCTATCAAAGGACTATCCAACATGGCGACGGGCAAGGAAGACATTGATTTAGTTATTATCTCTTTTAACCTTTGTTTCTTACTACGCGAACAAACGCGAGTATTGGTCTCATCCAATTTATGACGCATAGTCTACTTCAGTCTCTTCTGTCAATATTATACATATCAAAAATATACTAAAACACAAAAACAAGTGCAAGCGTGGAGGAAGTGGGTAAATCGCGCATGCGGGTTTGCTTTGTTGTTCAAACATTTACATTGAACATTGTACAGCCGGATTTCTTCAAACAGTGTGTTTGATGTACGAGAAACAAAAATCCTCATTTAAAACACAGTTTTTGTCTAAGGCAGTGATTCTCAACCTTTATTGTTTGGAGGAAACCTCGAAATATTTTGAAAAATCTCAAGGAGCCGCTACCTGACTGACATATAATAGATTCGACAGGGTTAAATTAAATAAAGACATGGAAATTATTGGTTAGTAAAAATAATAATTAAATCGTACTTTTGAATAAAATATATACAAGTATTTACTGCCTATTAATATTTAACTTACTAATATTACTGTTAATAAAAAAATTACAAACATTCTCAGTTTTACATCTGGCTTACTGGCTATAAACAAACTTGGTGTATATATTTTGCAATATTTCGTGTTATTATAATGTTTTTTTATAAACTCATTAACGAAAAAATAAGTTACATTTTATGTTTTATTATTAATTCACAACTGAAAATAATACAAGTTCAATAGAATAACAATGATTCCTACTGTCAATTAAATGTGAAATTTGGGCTTGCTTTTTTGAACACAACTTAATTCGTGGTCGCATCTTTGTTAGGGAACACACAAAGTTCTTCTTCCACAGATAACAGTATATTCCTCTGTTTGGTTTTTACATTCATTAAACACGAAAATGTCTGCTCACACAAGTACGATGTTGAGAATTAGTAGCAATATGTTTATAGCTTTATGGGAGATGTAAGAAACTGTTTACACTGATATCCAAAACATATCTAATGACAGTTCATTAGATTTAATTTTTAGTGTGCGATCAAACTTCAGTTCAGTCAATTGTTATTCTTCCTGCAGGCTGAGTAAATTTTCTGAACTGCTTGGAGAATCTGTGACAGGGTTCCTGACCCAATCAAACTCTTCCGATGATCAAAGAATGGAAGTACTTGGCAAGATTTTTCAGCCAGAGATTCCATATGGCCGTAAATCAGGGATATAATGGTTTCATGGTGGTTGTCAGTTGTAATGCTCTGAAGATGAGAAAATAGGGGTAACATTTCAAAATGACCCTTAAAAAGATGTTTTTTCCAAACATCAATTTTATTTTTGAATGCCTACAAGTTTGTCTGTACACGTCAAAATATTTTCCTTGGGAGCTTGCATGTTATGTTATTAGTTAGGTTTTACATACCCTTCGGTTTTAGCATTTCGGACAGATGTGCTTAAGTAGTTGGAGAAAATAACCTTTTATATTTACGTGGAATGAAAACTGGAGCTGCTCTCGTACTTCCGAATTGTGTATCAACACTTTCAGTGTGAAAGCCATTTAATCTTGCGGTGTGAGAAGCTCCGACCTGACATGGTCTGACACCTTACCCCTAGACCACCAGGTCACCGGCTTGCATGTTGATGTTCAACTTGTTTAGGTGTTCATAAATATCTTCCAGGTATGCTAGTTTCGGGAACCACGATTCGTCCTTAAGATAGTTGGGAAAATAACTTTTACTATTTCCTGTGAAGAAAATCTGGAGCTGCTCTCGTAGTTCGAATATGTGTGTCAGCACTTCTCCTCTTGAAAGCCATTTAACTTTGGTGTGTAGAAGAAGTCACGTGACATGGTATTTGCCATGTTTTCACAATTTTATGTAAACATGTGGAAATGCAAGGATGCTACTTAATAAAGTTACTTTGTTAACAGATGTATCAAGTACATGTTTCAATCTTCTCTAATCGTTTTAGAAACAGAACTTCTCTATGAAGAAAGCATTGGGTACGTTATAATGTCTGGATTATTTCCCTAACAAGATAACAAATCCTTTATTGAGCCAATCATTGAGGGGGGCCATCTGTGCATATTCCAATACAATGATCCCATGATAAACCCAGCGACTCTAAATAAGAAGACGCCAGTTTGCATACTTCTTGTCCACGGCAAGTAGTAGAAGTTAGAAAGCTTTAAAATAGTTAATTAAATCACGATCACATTAACAAAATATTAAGTGTCACAAGCAACAAATAAAATAACAAATATCATTTTCACTTATTGAATGAACAAATATATACTATCAAAGAGAAATGATCACAGACAATTTAACGCGAGTAAGAAAACAAACATAGCAGACGGGGCAGCCACTGTCAGCCGTCTTTAAGAAAATGCACCCTAAATCTCTCTCGTTTCTTAAATAACTATCAAGCCAATATCTAACCAAGCTAAACTTTCAAAATGCATCTTTGTTTTATTTAGTGTGTCACGTTGAAGCCTTAATATTTTAATTTGTTTATTAATTTTTTTTAAAAAAGGTGGCAAGTTGTACTATTTTTTCGCAAGCTTTTGCAAATCTTGCGGAACCATGGTGGGAATCACTGGTCTAAGGGGACGCTCCAATTTAAAAATAATGTAAATTTCTTCGTCGGACAGTTTTTATTGTTTGTCAAACAAAATGTTTCGTTCGATGTTGGTTTTGTTTCGACCCGTGGGTAGCGGCCATAGAGGAATGCATTCCGTTTACTTGGTACACCTGGTCAGGATTCCAACCCTGATCTCCAATTTATCAACATATTAGGTTCAGGTAAGCCGTTAATTTAATTATGCTCGTGTTGAACTCAATTTTTTTTCTTTTAACATTAAAAACAAATGCAGTGCCATTCACGCCTTCTTCCGTGCAGCTCTTGTGCGGCTAGTGTTGTTGCTAAAACAATAATCTGCTGCGAAACACATGCAGTGTTGTCTGCATGTTATAAGCTTGTAACCCACACAATCCCATGTTCTTACGTGACATTTCGCTTGAGTAGCAGCACCCATTGTTATGCGTTGAATGAATTTCTACTGTGTTAGAACTTATTTACCTTTCGTCTCGGTTTTGTTCTTGTGAAGGCGCTTTCCGATATGCATCGACATGAAAGAGAACATTAGAGTACAGCTTACAAACTGACTTAACTCTATAGAAGACACAGTTACAACTTGATTTCATCCCACTGAAATGGGAAATGCCATTTAAGTTAATTACAAACATAGCTGTACTATCACGAATCGAAACCAAGGCCTTTAGTTCAACAGGAAGACGCACTACCGAATGAGTCATTGTTCAAACTAAATATATGCTTAGTATATTTATATTCTCTCTCTACATCAATTGGTGTTTTGTGTGTGTGTATGCACAGTGCAATGCATCTTTCTACTTGTGCAAACTATCCGTATTTCTACAGTAATAAGGTAGAGGTGAGTGAGGTAGAATTTAGAGGAAATTTACCCGCATTAACTTGGAGAGAGAGAGAGAGAGAGAGAGAGAGAGAGAGAGAGAGAGAGAGAGAGAGAGTGGTAAACCATTTTGGAAAAAACACCAAAGTACACCCAACCGTGATTCAAAACCCAACCTTTGTATCACCACCAAACGAGACTAACCTTTTAGTCCACGTGCCCACCGTTGCGGGTTGGATTACACCAGGGTATCTGAGCTAAGTTGCCAACTTTACTCCCTAATTACGTGACTAGAGGACCGGCAAACCATCTTCTTTTGTTTTTATACTACCTCCAAGCTACTCATAGACTTTGCCAATCAGGTGGGTTTTGGAAGATGTAAATGTGTTCCAGGAAGTAGGCGGACGAATGACCTGAAAGCAGTCAAGTATTATTAATAATAAAAAAATAATATAGACGTCATTTCTTAGAACTGTCGAAGATCAGCCGGAATGAAATGCAAATTGCTGCCGCTCAATCAAATGTGATATTTTTTCTCACCATAGTAGATTATAATCTTTTGATGTGTCTGTCTATTAATTAACGGTTCAGCCGCTGTCCACTACTACAGTTTTTTTTTGGTGTGCACCATATAGTCTTACCTAAATTGATTGTCTTTTATTCATAGAAAATGGCCTAACCTCTTTTCACTACTAGATAATGTATCTAAAAATACTTCAGTAAAGGGTTCATTCGAAAAACAAAGTTAGTTAAAATGTTTATTTTTAAACTCTGATGCAACCTAATTTAAGTTTTGTTTATACTATTAAATCAAATTCAATTTTAATTTGGTTCCGGTTTTATTAGTGTCGTGAATATTACAGTAAACCTACTTATAATAACATAATGTAAAAAAAAAAATTCTCCTTTATTTTCAATCATATATACAATCACAGTCGTTGATGGTAAAACAAAGAAAATTCGTAAGTAAAAAACAAGTATGGTCACCACAAGACATTTCAAACATGAACATCGAAGCTAATAATTATTTTCATCTGCTTGTATATTGGCCTTTAATTGGCTATATTCTCTGCTCGCATTCTCATTGGCCAATTCACTGATACGTTTAAATAAAGTTCAATGTTTATCTGTACTACAACTACTATACACTATACACTATGTACTACTATACACTCCATGCATAACGTATAAGAAGTTGAAGTTAATCAACTTTATGCATTCTACACTATTTACTATGTATCAATAATTGAAAATAATATTGATATTTTATCCATTTGATATATATATATATATATATATATATATATATATAATATTCCTCAAGTTATAAACGCTATCATTGAAAATAATATACTTCATCTTCTTGCACGCTATGTTCTATTTACTATTCCCTATTAACTAGGAAGTATGCATGAACATAAGCTCTGCCTTACATAGGTAATTTGAGGAATATATATATATATATATATTGGATAAAATATCAACGCCATTATATTCATTAATTACGGTTATAGCCGCATCTAAATATCATATTCTTTAAATTTAAACATTACACCTGTACATAAGAATCAAACCCGGGAGTTTTGGCCTAGTACTCTAATGCTCTAACCACTGAGCTATCCAGGAGCTATCCCGTGCCCAGACTAATTCTTCACTCATACTTTAAGGCAGAGTTTGTGGTGGTTGTGTAGAAGAAAACGTCAGATACATATGTGTGATCAATTAAGATCACGAGCTATCAGATAACGCAGCCACCTTGGACTCTGGAGAGCTTTATGCTGCCAATAGTACAATAATAACTTTACGAATGCGCACATCACAATGGATTAAATAGCTAAGCTATTATATTTGTTAAAAACGGCTATAGCCGCATCTAAATATTATATTATTTAAATTGACTTACTAAGCCAAAGGTCCCGGGTTCGATTCCCGTGTCCAGGTATCAATTTTAAATGTAAAGAATATGATCAATTTTAACACCGCGTCTCATTACCTGTTCAGGTTATACGCATATGTACTGACTACGCTAATGAGTTAGGGATGAGGAAGGTTGAATTTAGAGTAATTGTACCCGCATTTGCTTGGAGAGTGGGAAACTATTGAGGAAAACCAGCCTCAGTACACACGACAGAGATTATGACCCCAATCTCCCTGTTATCGCCAGTCTGGTCTATTGCGAGAGTGACGCCTTGGACCATGCGACCAACAAATCAGCTTTAAACACTTTGTTAACCTACACAATTATAAAATGAACAAAAATCTATTAGAATACGGTATATTTCTCAACTCATTTATTTGATTTATTCCACCGTAAATTTTGTTTTTGTTATTTTGCATTTTTAAAGATTTATTTATGTGATGGGTGAAATAATATGTATGATAAGGGCTGAGTCGACCCTTCCAAAATTACATCAACACGAACAAATTCTATTTCATCTCTCGCAATATTCGTTAACAAATCGGAACACCACTACAAGTTTTTAAAAACAAATTTAAATCAGCTACCTGACTGTCACCACAAACTCCAAGTAGTGGTAGTCGTCCATTACAGTGCAAAACATCTGAGTCAGTAATCGCGGCTTTCACCCGCAATACCTGTGGTGATAGAGCATAGATTGAATTGTTATCGACGTATGAATCGACTCTAAGCAGAGCTATCGACATAATTTATAACAATCGGCCGTCGATCGATCCCGGCCACGAGAATTACGTCATCACGCAAGTGGCGATTTTGAACATTTTTTTTTTGCCAATACTAATCTACTGTTAAATAAATTAGACTTTTGATCTAAGACAAAGCGTCTAAACCGAACGGGTAGTAAGATGCGGTGCTAAAAAAATAAAATCTAAGGCAGTGATTTTCAAACTTTTTCAAACTCACGGCATACTTAACAAGACATTAAAATTGTCAAGGCACCACATAAGTGTTTAAGGAGAGCTTTTATCAATTAAAAAAAAACCAGTATTTAGAAGATTGTATCTAAAAGTTCAATAGCTAAAATTCAAATAATGGTGTTATTTAAAAAAATATTGTTGATAATGGATTTAAAAATATGTATTTTTACTCCTCAAATTTTTTCTCGCTTTTTTTTTTTATCCTACTCCAAACTCCTGCGACACATCTACTGACCCTTCGCGGCACACCGGTTGAAAAACGCTGGTCTAAGGCGTCACTCTCGCAATATACTAGACTGCCGATGACAGGGAGATTGGGGCTTGAATCCCAGTCGTGTACAGAGTTTTGTCCAAAATGGTTTTTTCCAATTTCACTCCACGCAAATACGGGTACACTTCCTCTAAAATTCAACCTTCTTCATCCCTAACTCACTATCGTAATTAGTACATATGCGTATAACCTGAAGAGGGAGTAGAATGCGGTGCTAAAAAAAATCAACTTTTTAAGTTTTAATATGATATTCTATACAGTAGTATTATATTAACATTGTATTGTATTTATATCTCTATGTTTAAGTTGATGCCATGACCGGATAAGTTTGCCTTACAAGCAGCTCAATAATTTGGATTTAGATAAAGATTTTTCATATTGACGTATTTGAAATTTAGGAGGAATCACAAAGAGTTCTAACTAGACAGGGCAAGCTCTCGCCGATGAGTAGTACATAAAACATTTCATAAATTACGAGTATATACAAACATATTTTTAATACTTTACAAATAATGCAGAAGTGAATCATGGTTCCACTTAGTGTTTAAAAAGTAATATTAATTTTTGATTTGTACAAAGTAAAGTGTAAAGTGTTTTTAGTTCGACCTCGCATGGAATTTCCACCGGACACAAACCTCAACAGTTAGGGTGAGATCAAATCCAGATTAGTATTTGTTTAAAGTGTCAATAAATTACTAATAGATACATCCTAGAAATCCACCAGAACTCAGATATTCATAAATAATTTTCAGTGGTGAACATATTCTCAAAACAATCGCAAAAATTTACATTTGGTTTTTAATTAATTTATTTCTATTTTAGAAAAGAACACATTGTTTCCCAAATCGATAGGATATGCTTATATGAAAATCTTACTAGATCTTAAATTTTATTGTGTTATAAGTTAATCCTATGCATCTCGGGTAGGAAACCTAACTAACTATAGTGACAATTATACCATAATATGTGTGGTGCAAAAAATATTAATTTATTGTTTTTGTAATGTAACCTGTCATATATTATTTTCAAGAGGGTAAATTCTGTTAGGCCAGAATTTTGCATATGTTATGTACTTCGAGTATATACAACGTGTTTCTAAAACATTGCATCAAACTTTGACAAGATACTCCTTGGGTGAAATTAGAATAATTCTCATAAGCAACCTAGGGTCCATCTTAATTATTAAGGGCGGTATACACCCCTAAAGACAGAGCTAAAAACGACTGTTGTGTGAAATATTATGAAAACTGCTTAGGGTATTACAACGAATATTTGTATAATACTTATTGAAACCTTGATCATTAATAAACTAAATGTGCTGTTATCGCTACCCACCCCCATCATATAAAAAAGGGGGGGTTGTAACACATTTTTTCTAAAATAAAATATGTCAGAGTAAGTATTACCAATTTTTACTTAAGATTACAAAACAGGGAATCAAAATTAACAAAAAAGGTGTCTTGGAGAAACTGAAACTGAAACAATATAATAACACCAGACACTGAGATAATACCAAGATTAATCTAGTTTTCCTAGAAAACTACTTAGAAGTATGATAATTACTCATTTGCAACACATGAATATAATATGGGAATATGTTAAAACATTACTTACCCTAATTGGGAATAATGCAAAAAATTATCAGATTGTTACTCAACTTCCAATGCAGTAGGCCTACGCCTTCAACATAATTTTTTTAAATATTTATAGATTAATATATTATATTAATGGCTTGAATAAAAAACTGACCCAGGCCATATGCTGGAAACAGTAATGGATGTAGGTAAATATATTATGTTGATTTTGCTCTAAACTGTGCATACATCGCCTGTCACTCTCATTGAATTAAAGTGAAATAAACAAAGTAAGTATACTGATATACAGAAAGTTATAATATCAAAGTAGAGCTTGATTACAAGCATACCTTTTATGGGGCGTTCAAGTATTACATAAGTACATTTTTGGCCATTTTATTCCCCACCCCACCCCTTTGTAAACAAAAATAAGCCAATGCCCCCCTCCCTTCCTTGTTTACGTAATATTTGTCAACTTTTTTTAAATTTGTTTTAATTCATGCAATTTATAAATTGCTGGTAATTATTAACAGATAGGTTGTAAATTAATATTGCGAAATAATTGACAATTAACACTGGTATACAATGCATTTAATTTTATTGAACAGGTAAAATTAAAACAAGTTAGAACAACATAAAAGTTTAAAATTTTAATTTACCTTCAATTGAAGTTATAAAAAAGGTATTATTAGTGAATAACCAAGGTCCTTGAATCCACGTCTCAAAACTTTCAATTATTATATTTCTATTTGGGTGGGGGGGGGGGGGGGCGACTAGGTTACTCAAGCTTTGGCTTACTTCTATAGGCTTCTCCACATATTCAGGAATTCATTGCTGCCCAAAGTCCAAGTGGCTTTGCGATGCATCCTCCCTTAACTTTCCCCGTCTTTCTATATCTTACGTAAGCATTATTCTGACCCCTCTCCCCCTTGTCAGCAAAAATAATATCAACCTCAAACTCCCCCCAAAGGTGCTTACGTAATAATTGAATGCCCCCTTACATTGGTAAGATAGATGTGTAAATTCAACTTATTTTGAAATTATGTAATTAATGTTTTTTAGAAATGTATATTATTTACTGAAAAAGTATTTTTGTTGGTTTTTACTACTATAGTATTTAATGAAATAATAACTATTGTGTAAAGCTGTCTACACAATAATACAGTTTAAACACAACTATGATTACCATAATTATAACACAATTACAGCAGGGAACCTATAGATTGCTAAATTGCTTGAAACAATAATAATTTTTTTAAATATTGTTGTAATCGTACAAATCTATCAATTATCAAAGCATATAATGATTTCCCTGACAAATTAAAAAAAAACCCATACAAAACATCAACTTGTTCAGATATAAAATAAGAGAATAAAATATAATACTTGGTCCGGTTGCACAGACAATAATCAGATGTAAATTGTATTATTTGCATTTGAATAGCTGTCAAATTTGCTGGAAAAAAAATGGGGTGTGGCTGTGTCATGGACACGGCCGTGTGTTGTACGTAAATACGTTTATGTAACGGGTTATATTTTTTAAATAAAATATTTTTATTTTTGTATACAATATATATATATATATATATATATAATTGATAGATTTTGACGACAGCTGACGATTAAAACTTAAACAAACATCGTATCTTCTCATGAGTCAAAAGTTATACTAATTGCAAATCTCGATACGCAGCAAAATAACCTCAAAATGGCGGCGCTTCCCCCTCCACCGCACGCGATGCGTCACTGTTCTCGCTTATCGTAATGAATTCTTTGATCCTTTAGCTATCCAGTGGTATAATTTAATTTTGGATGTAGAGGAAATATTCGAAACTACAACACCAAACTGTATCCCCCGATTTTGTTATCATTAGGTTCTTTGGATTGCCCCGTATGGTAGCAAATTTAAAGACGTATTCACGTCAAAATTAAAGTAACACTTTTCGTGAACTCTTTCCATCCTCTATAGTTTATTGTGAGGGAACAAAAACATCCTCAGGCGCATCCTGACCGGAACTTAAAATCCTGCCCGTTAAGGATTAAGAGTTGTTCACGTCATCGCATACACGTTACACAACCCTGCCAGTTTCTGTGCCTGACGGAGACGTCATTCCTGGAGTGAACGACCTTTTTAAGGTACTTCAAGCCTTTTAACATATATCGCCTCTTTAAGAGGCATCGGTCGTAGCATAAATCATGGCAGGAGTGTCTTCACTTATTTCCCTCAATCTTTCTTCTCGCGTAACAAAGGCCTGGAATTCCCCAACATCGGCGACAATCAGTACCGACGTCATTTGTTTGTCGTCTCGTCATCACCAGTTGAAGAGGTTCATCAATTTTTAGTCACTTATACCAGGACCCAATGCATGAATCGTGGTCAATTTTTAGTCACTTATACCAGGACCCAATGCATGAATCGTGGTCAATTTTTAGTCACTTATACCAGGACCCAATGCATGAATCGTGGTCAATTTTTAGTCACTTATACTAGGACAAAGTACATGAACCGTTCGATTAGAAAGCCACGCCAAGAATTATTTGTAGTTATTGACTTTTTCTATTAATATCCTGGCCAAACTAATTGTTTAGACTATTCGTATAGTTACAATTATGGCATAGAAATTTATATTTATTTATATTTTGCTCCGCGTCTTACTACCCGTTCGGGTTATACGCTTAAGTACTAATTACGCTAATGGATTAGGAATTGGGAAGGTTAAATTTAGAGGAAGTGAACCCGCATTTGCGTGGAGGGAGAGTGGAAAACCATTGAGGAAAAACCACCCCCAGTTCACCCGACCGAGATTCGAGCCTCGATCTCCCCGTCCTCGGCAGTCGAGCTCAACACGACTAGCGCGTTAACCAACTACGCCACCGAGGCGGGTGGCATAGAAATGATTAAGTAATATTATAAAAACAATCCTCAGCACACCTGAGTGAGATTCGAGTCC
Organism: Timema podura; assembly: GCA_033556935.1. Lineage (NCBI taxonomy): Eukaryota > Metazoa > Arthropoda > Insecta > Phasmatodea > Timematidae > Timema > Timema podura. The sequence goes on from JAVRXN010000008.1 coordinate 19,590,591, forward strand.
AAACATTCTCACCGGCGCGGCCGACAAACTTGACCAGATGAGATTGACGCTTTTGTCATTGTGTTCACTGGTGTCAGGAAAATACCCAAAATTGATCCACTTATTTGGCAGTTATCATGGAAAAGGCGAACAAACAAATAAATACAACCAGACGGACTAAATTCCAAATGGTCAAGTTAAAACAAAACCTCGCTTCACTCGATCCATAATCTTATTTTTACAACCAGTAAGGCGGTGGGTACAGGGTGCTGTACATCTCATTACGGCCATTATCTCACATTATTACCGTTCTCTTTAGCTAGTTGGGATGAATTACTGCACAAATTCTAAAAGGGAAATAATTACAGCAGCCCATTTGTTGGCTCATCGTAATTAATGTCCCTGGCCCTGCCTTTTGGGGCTATTGGAAATTGAGGCAGTTGAGATAATATGCCTGGAGGGCCTGACGAAAATGATTTAAGCTTTTCCGAACGGTTGCACCGCGAATTAAAATTGGCCATGGTAATCGCTGCCAAGAAGAAAGGATGATCACACAGGATTATTTTCTTGTATCCTCTATCTTGCCCCAAGGTTGTCAAAGCCTAGAGAATAGTACTATTAAAGCAAGAAAGCTTTAGAAGACGTATTTGCTAGGATCATATACCTTGGTCTAAAGTTGCTAAACCCTGCAGGTTTATGCAAATAAATACTTGTGTAAAATCTTTCATGCTCATTGTCGGTGAGTGTAATGGTGGCTGGCTTTCATTTAATAGTAGACATGCATAGTTATTCAGTTTGTTATCATAGTGACTCATTTTCCATAATTCCTTTCAAAACAATAAAACTTTATTTCACCATCAAATTCTATAGTGATGTATGTTACTAAACAAAACTAAACTATTATGAAATCTAGTTCATTTCTTATTGAATAGATTAATTATATTAAAAGGATTTGTATTGTATAAATGGTATAGTAGATATAGAAAGGATATTTAAAGTCAGACAATTGTAAAACTTCGTATTTTCTTTGACCAGGTGACAAATTTCAAAATTTTAGACAGCGTGTAAGAACAGTCCGTTTGGCGTTTACCCTGAATGGTAGCAAGCAGTCTCACCTTCACGCATTACACTATCAACCTTTATTATAAACTATACCATAGTGGAATAATGCAGGGTAAGTTTAATACCTTAAGTTACCGTATTGGTGTCGTACGATCTAGTAATTATTTAGGCATGGATTTGATTAAACCAAGCACAAATATAGTTTTGTTGTCTGCAAATGGTTCAGACGTTAACTCAGTCACTGGGACGATGACTCGTCATTGGGATAGAGGACTTCCCAATTTCACTCATGATACTTTTTGTCAACCCTGTCCCCGTAAGTTGGGAGGATGGGAAAATCACCCCGGTCCAGTATTCAAACCTTTACCTCTCCGTTAACAGCGACCAATAACAATACCTTAAAGTGGGATGGAGGGAAACGCAAGCGATGGCCAGAATTTTTGCACTTTTTAAAGCACTTTTTTTCACAATAAATAAAATACTGTTTCAATAGATGTGTTATGTTTAATTTTCTATATATATTAATCTCAAAGATTCTTGGATATTGGTCATAGTTGGGTATCATGTAATTTGTTGATAATTTTTTTTAACTAAACAGTTTATCACCAAAACTTAAAAAAGTAATTTGTTATTTCGAAATATGGTTTTAGGTAGAGATCAAAGTAAATTATTAGAAACATAGATTTAGCCTCAAACAAAGTAAAAATGGGTGCTACATGGATAGGTAGAAATACCTTGTTACCCTCGTGACCATTAACAGTCAAAACATAAGATTTTTAACATAACTGAAAATAATTGTTTTAGCGGTTTAAGTACAATTTTTACCCGCTTATGTAGCCTCACCCTCGTGCCTGCTTAGGATGGGAAGATCAGGGTTGAAATCCCGGTCAGGTCTACTGATGGTTTTCCCTAAATGTTTTCTCACTCTCCTTCCACGAAAATGCGGGTAGATTACCACTTAAAGACTTCCTTCCTCATCTATACCACACTAGATTAATTATTATCATGTATGCGTATAACCTGAACCGCTAGTAAGATGCGGTAATAGTTTAACAATGTTGACAGCAAAAATATATGTTTGTATTTTCTAAAAGCTCCTATCTACAATAATCCTACTTTATAAGCACTTCATTCTACCGCGGCGATCGAGATCTTGCGATAGTATCGCCTGATTCACCTACATTTAGTTACCTTGACTGCGATGATACCTTCTGATTCGTCTTCCTTTATTCTGGTGGTACCTTCTGATTCATTTAGCTTGACTATGCTGATAATTCTTGATTTATCTGCCTAAGTGCAACAGTACCTTTTGCTTCATCTATCTTAACTGATAATACCTCCTTTATTGATCTTTCTTGAATGCGTTGATACCTCTGGATTCATTTACCTTGACTGCAACGATACCTCCTTATTAATTTATCTGGGATGATACGTTAATAGATCTTTCCGCCACACACTTTATAATATGCCGTATTGGTAATAACTTGTCGAAAAGAATAACCATAAAGTTTTTTTTCTCTAAACAAGAGTTGTAGAGGACCAGATACTCTCGTTAGATCTATATTGCTTCTCTTTGTGCGTAGCTGACACACCGCCATTTTTAACTTTTCTAGGAAGGAACCACAAAGTCGTAAAGTGATGTGCTACTTTGAGGCCATCATTACCTGTTATATTTATTAGGCATTTTTTTGTTTTGTTAGGAAAGGTTTACGTTTGAAATATGTTGATGTTTTTACTCGAATGGGCTTGTTTTCAACAAACGATGCGTTAAGGGGGCACAGTATATATTTAATTCATACTAGACTTGCAATGTTTCGTGTGTTTTTTTTTTTGGGGGGGGGGGAAGTTATAGCTACCACTATTTTTTACTGTAAACGTTTATTCCACTATCGGTATAATGATAACGAATTTGATGATGAGTTTTATTTTCAAAGACTCCCGGCACATACAATAATAATAAAAATTTACTTGGAACGAAATAATTCCCTGAAAATATATTTTCAACAGAAATATTAATGATTAAAAAAAACAATATGAGGAACTACCAGGCAATTTTAAATAACCCCGTAGAATAGACATTTCGCCATTGCATATTCCACTTTAGTTTGTCTTCGGAAAAACTCAATAGATTTTGTAATAACTTGCCTTAAATCTATATTTCGTTGCACCACAGCAATTTGAATTTACAAATTCAAGTCTCCAAGTTTGTTTAGGGACATTTTATTTCTGGCCAGTTAGAAACTCTCCCCCTCCCAAGGGGAGTCAGTTGATCCTATATTCATATTGGTTGTACGTAGAGATGTGAGACGGAAAAGCTTCCCTATATTTTCTTAAGAAAATTTAAGGTTGGCGAAATACATGAGAGTGGATATGCTAACTTTTGCCCTGTCTGTAACAGATGAGTACTTTTTAAATCTAACTAACTACTTAACTTCAAGATGAGAGTACACTATCCTTGTAATCAACTTTGTCAACAAGGGGAGTCAGGCACATAATCCTTTCAACCAAACCTACCTTCATAATGAGAGTGAAGCCTCGTTTATTATGTAACAAGTTGGATCCAACATGTTGGGAGACAAGACATGTGGAAAAGTAAGCTGCGGTTATTCTCGCCAACTTGTTGGACTAACATCCTGGGTCCTCCGCCTTTTTTTAATCAGTATACACATTTCTAGCCATGGATAACGACGTATACTTAACGTTTCTTCATTTATTGTGTTGACAGGAAGTGTACTCTTCCAGAAAAAACAAAAACGTAAGACACGGTAGGGTGTTCGAAGTTTTTTTTTGGCTAAACGTCGAATTGAAGGAGTGTACATGGGAATAATGAATTACCTATATTTTTAAAGTGGAGATGATAGCTTTGTACACATGTAACATCACAAAGAACAGAATACTTTTGATATAAATCAATTAGTTTAACTGTATTAGCCTTGTTCCATTCAATGATCACAAAATTATGAAAGCCCCGCTTTTAAAATTTAAACTAATCTGAAAATAAAACACGTGCCTCACCAAGGTTATAGACTGATTCAACACGATAGCGCATGCGCAGAACCTCCCAACTCGGCCAACATGTTGGGTTGGTCGTTTATTATCTCCAACAAATTATCCAACACAATCCAACACAACTTGTTGGCTCTGACCGGCTCTCCCAACACCAACATTCCCAACAAGTTGGGAGTGCGTTTATATTGTAACACAACTTGTTGGCATCGTGTTGGCCAACATGTTGTGTTACAATATAAACTAGGCTTTAGAGGGGAGAGTTAGGCACACTATCCTTGCAACAAGTCATCTCTAGTTGTACGTCAGAGTAGGGTTAGTTGTGTGTAGAGAGGTGGGGGAAAGGCGACGTGATGGACCTGCAATGTATTTGTTCCCAAAACGCGATGTAATGGACATTCGATGTAATGGTGCCCACCCGTCTCGTAGATTACAGTGGGCAGGACATGCAGCGTGAATAGAAGAATCTAGAACCGTGTTTGTGGTATTGACTGGCAAACCCAATGGAAAGAAAACATTGGGAATACCTAGACGCAGATATAATTAGAATGGACCTCAAATACATAAGGGTGTAATGAGGTGGACTGGATAGAACTAGCTCAAGATAGGGATACGAATATGTGGCAAACTTTTGTAAGTGCGGCAAAAAATTTTTCTAGTTCCTAATACTGTAGAAATAAGCCATATTTATTTGTATCACTACAGAATTGTTTCAAGCATTTTTAATACGGAACTTACAAAATACTGTAAATTATTATAACAGAATAATAAATATCAGGCAGCTTAGTCTACTAGAGCCATAGTATAAAGAGTTTATTCATTCTTCATAGCCAACCTTATGTATACATTTAGTCACAATCAGTTTTTCCAATTAGAAAACTTTTTATATTGTTGCCATGTATGTCTTACTTTATTATTTGATTTTATTATCGTCAATTAATAAGAGATTTTGATCCCTAACTAACTTTATTGTGTCGGAAACTTTTCTTGATCTAGAATAAAACAGAATGACAGTCTGGTGATTGTAGAATTAATATAATATTAACTGTGCAGCCGCCTGCTTCGGTGTCTGCATGGTCTAAGGTGTCACTATCATGTTAGACTGGACTGCCGATGACAGGGAGATTGGGGTTCGAATCCCGGTCGAGTGTACTGTTAGGGATTTTTCCAAAATGGTTTTCCGCTTTACCTCCACGCAAATGCGGGAACTCTTCCAATAAAATTCAACCTTCTTCATTTGTAGCTCATTAACGTAATTAGTTCTTATGCGTATAACCTGAACAGGTAGTAAGACGTGCTAAAATAAATGTTTAGCCGTCCATAAGGGAGTGGTCAGTACCGAATTAATGCATAGGTACACTGGGAAATTGTACAGAGCCCCCGTGGTGAATTTATAACCAACTGAACCATGTTGATTATCATAATTATTCGATATATTATTAAATGACAAATTTAGTGAATACGATTTAAGGCCAGAAGTATGTGTCCAGATTCAGACTCTAGTGATGTGAAGAAACGGAAACGAATGCGAAGTGTACGTCTTACAAGGTATGATGGATCAGAAGAGATAATTTTAAACAGAAGTAAAAAATTCAAGGTGGAAACATTCTTCCCTGTTCTCGACTTTATGAACTCTGACCTGACAAAAGATGCAGAAGCTAATTCTTGAATTGGAACTTTGTTAAATGGGCTAAACAAAAAGTGTGAACATCTGGATAGTGTGTATGACAGATACCTTGATTATGATGACCTTTTAAAATCTAATTGAATGCAAACAATTAAAACATTTCTCGATGAAAAATGTAAGAGTCTCCCTGCGTTGTAGAAACAAACTAATTTCGGTCAACTTGAAATCTGTGTTTCCCAATGTTGAAATCGCTCTCAGTATGTTCATTCATATGCATGATGATGATGATGATGATGATCAACTGTACAGGAGAACGCTCATTTTCAAAACTGAAACTAAAAATAATCAGTTTCTCAGCACAATGAGGCAGTAGAGTTTGAACTGGCTTTCTCATTCATGTGCATGAAAAATTACATCCTAAAGACCATAGATTTCAAACTAATTATAAAACAATTCTCATCGAATAAATTTCACAAACATTATTGGTGGTTAGTAATAAATAATTCATTCATACTGTGCGGTTTAGCAATTAACTATCATTTAAATGTTTGAGTTACTGTGTTTTTTTCAAGGATTATATTGTTCAAACGTTTCTGTTGATTAATCTTCACCTCACATATTTTTTTTATTTTGTATGTTTAAACATGGTTTTTGTTGGAAGTACCAATAAAGCTAAAGGTTTAATTTTACTGCCCTCTTACATTTTTTACTTCCGTGAATTTAGGAGCCCCAGTGGATTACATTTCCCCGGGCCTACAATGCTGTTAAGACGGCCCTATAAGTGGATCCCTAATAACTCAAATTAATGATAAAGTTAATGAAAAATAGCTTCTTTCTTTGTTAATAAAATAAAGATCTCTAGAGCGGAAGGCTACATCAGGAGAAACAGATACGGAGAATGAAATTAGTGAAAGTGAGAAGTGTAGGGGTAGTGATAAAGTCAAACCACTTTATACTTTAAAAATATTTCAACAGTCCAATCAAGTGGACTTTTATTTTCAGATCTCGTATGCAAATTTTCAAAAACTTTGAATGTTGTAGATTTTCATAAAATAAGTATTCTCATTTTTAAAATGCATATTTCAAACGTGATTCATCGGGTTTTTATGAAACTACTGTAACAAATATTACTTAAAATTACTTCAATTTTCTAGAAAATTATAAAATATTTATTTCTATAAATAACACTAAAAAATCAGCATAAAAACGAATAATCAATTTAAATTTCCAAGATATGATTATGAATATATATATATATATATAATTACGATGCACGTTAAATCATATAAAAATCGAATAATTGACCAAATCAATTTAAAATCAGGCAGGCATTATAACTTCAAGTCGCCGAATCGATCCCTTACGAAGCGAAGTAACCTGTTTGTAAAGGAAAACAATACAACTCATTTTTTATCGAATTTTTGTTTATAAGATCATGAACTTATGGATATTTTATTTTTAGAAGCAGCGAACGCTGATGATCCACCACACAGATTAAGCGGATCGGGGTTATACTTCTATCCACCTCTCAGCTGTGTGTGTGTGTGTGTGTGTGTGAAGGTGGGGTGGGTAGGGAGATTACCTATCTCGCTTTACCCCTAACTTTATATTATGGCTTGTCACCCATCCAAAAACTGTTGTTACAGGTGTGAGAGTGATGGACAGCGGCCACGAGACGCTCTTCTCCGACGACTCCCCTTGCGACCTGGGGAACACGCCGTCCGCGTGCTCCAGCAGTGGGCTGGGCAGCGCCTCTAGCGGCCACACGGGCAATCACGATCCCACCCCACCCAACATTACGCCCTACTCCGGGGTGCTGGGTAAGGTGAGTACTAACTCTGTTCCGCCATCTCTGACGATGCCACTAAGTACCATTACATATTGAGGTCGCTAGAGTGTAAAGTACTGCATCAAGTGATGTAGTAACCACCCCTCCTGGTACAGAGACCATCAAGAAGCCTGGATCGAAGCATTTTATGTTAGTAAACAGCAATACTTAAAAAAATGATGTTCATCTATATGGAACTGGGTGACCGCAAGCCTTCACATTTATTAAGAACCGTTCGGGATTTCCATGGCATTAAGGTCACAGAGGATTTCCTGCGTCATCTGTGGCTAAAGTGTCTTCTAACAAGTGTGATGTCTCTTTTATCTATGAGCGATAAATATATAAGACAGTTGGTGGCTATGGCGGCCAGTATTCTGGGAATGCAACGTCCTGAAATTGGGGCTGCATCGTTCAAGGACATTCCCGCATGCTCCGCACAACAAATTGAAAAGCTATACGTGGAAATGTGCCAGACCAAGAAGCAGTGTCAATACGCTGATAGTCAAAATAGAGGGCATAATCGTTCTTTTAGACTGTTAGTGACCCCTTCTAAAGGTTAGGGTTTTTGGTGGTATCACGCCAATTTCGGTGAGTCATGCATCATAATTGTAGCACATTTGATCCACCTTAATTGATCATGCCATAATTCATACTAAATAAGAGTCACGCCTCATACTAATAGCACATTTGATCAACCACCAGTGGTCGGTATCATGCATCATATTTGATCAGACCATACAAGCTACAACCTATGTTGCTCCTCAAGCCGATGGTAAAAATATCTACTCATAATTATGGGAAGGATAATTATATCATCATAAAAGGGCTGACTGCCGCATGTCATGTCTGGTATAATTAACTCTTTTTTCGATGAGTATAACTGTACAGTACCCTTAACCATTATTTTGGTACCCAAAAATATAGGAACCACCAATGTTAAGAGTGGTAGCCTTAAACAAACTATTTACCTAAATTCCAAAACGATTGATTATGCACCGTTCAAGTTTATATTTTCGTATCTGGACGCCTCAAAACTGAGTAATTTTGGCTTGTCAATTTCCTATGTAAATGAGTCTAGAAACTATTTGCATAGTAGATCTTTTGCTATAAAAATAGAACCAAACACCTCTAACTCCTTCTTTGTCCGGTATACCTCAAGGGTCTAATCTAGGTCCTTAACTTTTTAATGACGACATCGATAAGTACTTACAATTTCAAACTATTTATTGTTGGCTGATAATCTCAACCTTTTAAAAATCATCAATTCGCTTCCTGATTGTTTAGATGCACAATTTGAACATAAATGGTAGATTACGATGGTTTCATGAAAATTGAATGTCAATCGATAAATTTAAAACTAGATCTATATAAAAAAAAGAGCAGAAGTCCAGCTTTTGTTTCTTGGGAAATATATCAGGTAGCACGTCGGTGGCGTAGTTAGCTAATATGCTAGTTTCGTGTTGAGCTAGACTGCCGAGGACGGGGAATATCGAGGTTCGAATTTCGGTCAGGTGAACTGGGGGTGGTTTTTCCAAATGGTTTTCCACTACTATACTTATTCCAAATTACTCCCAAATTTACATGATATCTACTTGTTTTAAAATAATCTCCACAATAGTTGATTGTTCACACATCTTGTACTGAATTCAGTTCTGAATTATCTGCGAAAACATCGCCCATGTTCACGGTCTGGTCCGGAAATGTCTGTGCGGTGAAGACTTGCCCCGTAACTCACGTCGATACGGCCGGTAGAAGACCTAAACAGCACGGTGGTTATTATTCCGTTGAGACGCCTGGAGGGCAGTTACGCGTGCACCGTAATTTGCTGCTTCTCTATCTTTTCTCTCTTTCTACGAGTCTCGATATCAACTTTGTAGTAGAAGAAAAGATTACTATGAACCTCACGGTAAATATTCAAGTACAGACTACCTGAGCTGAGAGACGTTTGTTAACAAAATCAAATTTATATTTCCATTAAACATAATTTAAAAAAACAACTAGAAGACCCACGGCTCATTGGAAAGCTGGTGAGACCTAATTAAATTAAAAGTGGATCATGCATAGAGATAATGAAAAAAACATTACCCCAACCAAGCAAATACCTTGTATATAAACTACCATGCGACACTTTATGTAATGCTGGACAATTTCTGTTTCAAATTGTGTTGGTAGCGTGGTCATGTACTCATGAAACGGATAGGCTAGTGATTATATTATCTTCCCTCTAAATAACGTTCAAAACATGCGTTATTTATAACTGTTCATTTAATAATCTAAAAGCTTTTCGTTAATTTATTTTATAATGTATTCATAAAACGCATGTATCCACTGGAGAATGTTTTAGAAATATTTTTCTTTACTTTATCTTTTACCAAGAAATGTAATATCTATAAAATGTTCCCTAGCCCGTCTCTCCATGAAGCGTTATGTCCACGCTTGTGAACGCTACAGTACATGAACTTTATTTTCACATTTAACTCGAAACTAATTTTAAAAACTAACAACGAACATTAGTTCAATAGTATACTTTGTATAGAGGGAAGTGGAAGAATATTTTCTCATTAAAATGTTACCTTGAGAATTAAATATTTTTATTCTGGAAAGTAACTATCGGTATTTTCTTTGATTGGAGTAGTTTTGTATTATTGTTTATGATATTCTACTCGTAAGTAATACAATTAAAAAAAAAACACCAGGCCTAGTCAATTCGCCTTATTTTACTAAACATATTAGGCTTTTTAAATATATATGTTGTAAGTTTGCATTTTGATCCTTGTTTATTATCGTCTGGAACTTTCGATATTAGTGAAAGTGTTGCCTTAAGCTAAGACCATATGGAACCGACGCGCACCGCAACTCGCCGAATGTTCTAGCAAGTGGCTACACTACCCAAATGTGACGGTAAAATTCGAATGGATGCGTGCACCACTGCACTCCTTCCATCGAAAGTCGTGTTGTGGAAACCACGGAAGAAAAATATTCAACGTGCTTGAGCTTCGGCATTGATGAATTTCTTCTTCTCTGTCTTCGGGAAGAGGAGAAAGAGATAATATGTACAGTAGCCCCATGGCTTCTTTGGTGCTGACTGACAGCTGACGGCTTTGAAAAGCTACCAGACCAAATTATGTATCCCTATGCCGAACCATATGATCTACAAAAAACATGTGTTTAGCAGCTGTCACTTCTGACAGTCAAAATGTAGGTATATACCTAACTGTTGACTGTCAGAAATCAGCTGTGAACTGTCAGTCAGCACCACAGAAGCCATGAGGCTATGTAAGTGGGTTCATCCCATATATAAAAAACGAGAGGTAAGATGTTTAAGACTTTTAAAAATCATAAACCAAACAAATAAAATTACCAAGTAATAAGTTTAGTATTGCCTTCATGAAATGTTAATTCAAAATTATGATAACCTAATTACCTTTACTAATCAATGGCATGAAAACAAAGTTCAGAAGCTACCGAACATTTTCCAGAAACGCCAGTATTGTCATTGTCTGGTGCGTTGCAGAGCGGATCCGTGTAGCCATTTGCATTTAAATACATAATAGCGTTCATTCGGAATTTTACGGTGCGGTACTGGCAACACCTTGTAGCTGGTCTTTTAGTGACATAGTGTTTTATTTCTTAGTTGGAACATTTGGAATGTAAACGTTGCCGGCAAGAAATTTTGAATCCTACAAAAAGCGTGATGTAATTTTTTTTTTATGGTTTAGATTTTAGTAAAGATTGCGAAAATAAAAAATCTACTTTGTTCATTAATATTAATCCGCAGTTTGGATTAAAATACCCTTCGCAAAAACAAGGAGATTAGTACAGTATAAAGTCAATGAAGTGTAACACACCCAGAGGTGCCGGGCACGAGATACTGTGATCTCTCGCTATAAATAATTCTGTGGACCTAGATTCTTGTATTATTCTTACTAATAATATTGCTGAGGTAGTTAAATAAACTTAAAAATAAATTAAATTATATCTTAAATACGATCATTAGTCTACAAGCAGGGAAAGGAGAAGTACAATATTTCACAACATTGGTGATGAAATGTCCCATTAAAGTATCGGCACGATCAATCTAAACAGGGTGGCAGGGAGGGGTGAGCAAAGAAACAAAACAAATGGATATAGGATCGTGAATGAGTTGAAGAAAGAAAAAAAAAAAAAAACACCGGCGAGTCGTGTAAATGAAACCTCACAATGAACTCTTAAGAAACTTGCTAATTCATGCTTTTTAGCGAGCAAAGATTTGCAATGGTTTATCAAGACTGTTTTTTTTTTTCAAAAGTCTCACTGATGTAATCTTGTCTTCATTTTTGTCCGCACGTTTACTGTATTAGATCGCCTTTGTGTTCAACCAAGGCTACTCTCATGGGGTGATGAAGCGAGAAAAATCATTGTTAGTGATAACTTTTTTTTCAGTTTAAAAAAAAACCAAGTTGTTACTTGTTTACGATATTACTCCTCATGGTGGCTACAAACAGGGAAACCCTGGAAAATTCAGGGAATTTTTGGATGACAAGAAAAACAGGGAAATGTCAAGGAATTTACCTAAAAATAAGGAAAAGTGAGGGAATTAAAATGTCAAAATCCATTATTTCGCAACAAACACTAAAACAATATAATAATACCTAAATAGAATACATTTAAATTTAACAATAATTTGATAAAACTGTTAAATATTAAGTAATATCCAAACTATTATTTTTAAATATTGATCAATAATAAATATAAAAGTCATCATCCACCAATTAAATTGGTAAAAGTAGTAAGGAAAATTGAAAAAATGTATGCCTTGAAAACTGGAAAAGTACAGGGAAATTTTTTGTAAAATAGGATTTTTATTGTTTTAGCCACCCTGCTCCTAGACCGATTATGTCTATCCATTGACTCTGTACCGAATGCGACCTATAACACTCTTAGTACCAGTACTATGCGATTAGGAAACCGTCGACGATATTTTCCACATGCATTACAAAAACTGTAAACAAACACAATATTAACATATTCATCATGTGTAAAGATATGCGGCATTCTTAACAACATTTCTAACACCTCGCAAGTCTTCGCACTATCAAGTGTGAACGAAATCCATCAAACCGTTTCGACTGTGGTCTCAGGTATAAGTGCATATAGACAGACATACATGACTGTGAAAACCACGTTTTTAAGTTCAGTTCAATTGAAAATTGTCATGGTTACATTTTCTCTGTACGGGTTAGGGATGAGTAAGATGAAATTTTAATGAAATGTACCCGCATTTGCGTGAAGGAAAAGTAGGAAACAATTTATAGAAAACCACCATCGGCACACCTTGCTGGGATTCAAACCCCAAACTCTCCATAACCTGCAAAACAGACTAAAAGTTTAGTTAGTGTGCCCCAATATGGGGGTTTCTCCTGAAATATCTGAGAAAGTGACGTCATTGACCATCGTTACAAAAGGGCTGTGGAGGTACCTTGTTAATGTGACACACACACACACGGACACATTAGTTCGTGTCCCACGTGCGCCTGTTTGGGCTCGTGCGGGTCTCCGCCCCTCTCTCTCCTCCCCCTCTTTCCCAACTCTCGCCCGGAGGCTCATGGTCCAATCTTGTAGCGTGAGAACCTGTGCCACGGTCGTTTCACGGAGCGCTGTCGCTACTGGCTATATCACCAGGCTGGTCATTGGTGCCCATAACAGTGGCTCAAAGAGTATTTTTATAAGCATCGCGTCTTACTACCCGTTCGGTTTATACGCCTATGTTCTAATTACACTAATGTGTTAGAAAGTAGGAAGGTTTAATTTATAGGAAGTGCATTCGTATTTGCGTGGAGTAAGAGTGGGAAAATAATTTAAGGAAAACTACCCTCAGTGCACTCGACTGGGATCGAACCCTGATCTCCCCGTCATTGGCAGTCTAGTCTAGCGCGAGAGTAGCGCGTTAGACCACGCGACCACCGAAGTGGGTCGGAATCGTCTTGCCTGCTTTGATGCGTAGCGAGGAAGGTCGCGTTTCCAATCCCAGCCGGGTGCTCCAAGAGCGATTTTTTCCTAAATTAATACCCACTTTGCCTCGACATAAATGAGGGTATATTTTCTTTTAATTTTACTTTCCTCTTCTATGCCCCATCACTGTAAAGAGGATATCAGACACAATTTAAAACCCTTTTTTCCCATGAATGATTCACTACATAGTCATAAATCCATAAAATCAATCACTCGAAAACAAAACTGTTCAGTCAGATAAAACTTTGTAATATTGCACACAAAGTGTTTTAACATTTAGCTATGCTGAAGTTTTTTTATTGAAAATTGTTATTGTGTAATTGCCATGACATAAATTGAGGTGTTGGTTTATTTTAACATTGTAATGTTGTGTATCAAAACTGGTATAGCAAAGTGTTTTGATGTGTCATGATAGGACACAAGTGCTGACGACCCTAAACTCACGATAGGACACAAGTGCTGACAACCCTAAACTCACGATAGGACACAAGTGCTGACAACCCTAAACAGTTTGTCGTCATTCTTCTTGGTAATCAGGCCAAATTGCAGTATATATAGTGCTATTTTTTGAGCTAACAGGGCTGACAATTTAACAATGATTCTAAGGGGTCACTCTGCCCATTTTGGAGCTGCGTGGGTTAGGACACCGGATCGTCGAGTACGTGTGCTGGAGGGCCACCGTCGGGTACCGGGGTTCTGATCCGTGTAGGATCACCTTGAGTGTCAGTCAGGCCATTGGTTAAGCATTCCTGTCTATACTTCGTTCTGTCACAAGCTCCTAAGTAAAGTATTTTATATCTTTTTAGTAACTTCTTAATAACATCACATTTTGTAGTAGTGCAAAGTAATACAATAAACCTTAAAACCAAAGCCGTCTATAAATTATGAACGCACACACATACATCCCGTCGCCGTCTCCATCCTGACAGTTTAGGGCCCACAAGGCGGGAGGTGAAAATGGTTATGTAAAACTATTATTATTTTTTATTATTATTGCTTCGACATTCAGGATATGCGAATTTATATAATATTTTTAGGACATTTCACACCAACACCCTCTATATCCTATAGCAGGAGTGGCCAGACTTATGGATCTAGTGATCTACTCCAGAGAAGGAGAATACTTAGCGTTCTACTACGGAACCATAGGCTCATAGGCTTATTGTTTGTTCCATTGGTAAAAAACTAATAGCCTATTTTTGTGTTTTAATAGTAAAATTAAATTGCATATAAAAACTTATAATCCTTTCACTGACTGAAACTGAGTTTTTCATCAAACTAATTTTTTTAGCACCGCGTTGTACTATCCTTTTGGGTTATACGCATATGTATTATTTACTTAAATGGTCTTAAAGATTATGAAGGTTATATTTAGTGGAAGTGTACCCGTATTTGCGTGAAAAACCATTTAGGAAAAAACCACCCTCAGTACACCCGACCGGGATCAAACCCCGATCTCCGCGTCTTCGGTAGTTTATTTTAACACGAGAGTAGCGCGTTAGACCACTTGGGACACTTCATAATCTTAACCCGCCTCGGTGGCGTAGTTGGCTAACGCGCTAGTCGTGTTGAGCTCGACCGCCGAGGACGGGAAGATCGAGGTTCGAATCTCGGTCGGGTGAACTGGGGGTGGGGTTTCCTAAATGGTTTTCCAATCTCCCTCCACGCAAATGCGGGTTCACTTCCTCTAAATTCAACCTTCCCAATTCCTAATCCATTAGAGTAATTATTACTTAAGCGTATAACCCGAACGGGTAGTAAGACGCGGTGCTAAATATTAAATATTATTCATAATCTTAGGATATTTTGTTGAATGAGAAGCTAGTAGCTCTAGAACAAAGCCAGCGCGCCAGGATTGTAAATGTCCATCAGTTAGACAACCTCGATATTTAGATTTTTATAACCTTCAGTTGAGAAAAAAAACCTGCAAGCCCCCTTCTTTAATTTTCTTTCTTTCGATTTCTTTTAATCGATCACTAGGCGATCGACTGTTTGGCCATCTATGGTCTTGTGTCTACACCTTTGAAACAACCTCCAAATTGTTTTTGAATATATCTGTTTTTTTTTTTTAAACTACGTGTCAGACATTACTTATCACTCACTACAACTAAAAAAATATTCCATTGCTTTATTTTGAAAAAGAAGGCGGGCACCTCAACAATCGTTGGACCAGACTACTCCTTGTAAAACTATAAGTACTAATTACCACTTCTATTTCATTTAGTCCTCTCTTCCTTTCTAAAGAGAACTAAGCTCAGAACTCCTTCACCGATTTTTTTTAACGTATATAGCTGCATTACAGGAGAAATCAATAAAGGAAACTCGACTTTGTACCATTAATAACTTTACCTCAGTGGCGCAACCACAAATTTAATGGAGGGGAGTTAGTGTCAAATATGTATCAAAGCTATTAGTCCAGAACCTTTTTACAATTGGGAATTTTAGTTACTTGTTAAGCCTGTTCATAAAATTTAGCTTATATATTTAACACATCTTCACTTTTTTATTTTAGAGTTATTGAACTTAATTATTTACGCCCACATGTGTGGGCACGTGGGTTAATTGGAAGGTTTTTATGATCTGGTTTGCCGGTGACGAGGTCGGGCTCAAATATAGACCGGGTGCACTGAAGTTTCTCTAACTCGTTTTTCATTCTCCCTTCATGGAAATGTGGGTAAATTTCCTCTCTGATTCTACCTCCTCCATCCATAACACACAAAAGTAATTAAAATACGTATAGCCCGAATGGGTAGTAAGATAGGTGAAACATATAATGCTGGTGGAATGTGATGGTCTAACTAGAGCTAGGCTAGGCGCACACCAAAAAAAAAGCACAGAAAAATAAATCAAAAGCGTTTTTGATTCAGTATGCCTCAAAACCATTAATTCAATGTATCCGAATGGGTCTGCTGCACACCGGTTAGTTAAAATCACAATAGCTTTAAAGAAAATGGTTTTGGCATCATTCAAAAATCAAAATCGCTAAAAGCATAACAAAGGGCAAGTAGTCATGCCTGAAACCGAAACACAGGGTGATCGTACGAGGTAAAACATTTCAATCACGCCCAGTATTGCAATATATTGTCATAGAGTTAGACGCTGATAAGCTGATCGTGTTAGTGCTAGCTAGACCCCTTCTGTATATTCTGTATATTCTGTATTACACAGCAAAAGAGCCCCATAACATAGATATATTGGCAGGAAATAGAAATTGAAATGGGTGCACCCAACAACTTCTCTCAGGATTTGTTCCGAGTCCAACAACAACTGCCACATTACCACAGCAACATCCTCGTAAGACATTGTACCGCTACTGGAACACTGCAGTCTCAATTACCTTCAATGCTTTGTTTCGCTGTGTTTTTTGGTTTGCAGCAAAAGGTTTTTTTGGGGGAAAATGTTTTAAGCCATTACAAAACAGTTTAAAGCAAAAAGGTTTGCTTTAAGGAAATATGCTTTTGTTTGCTTTTGCTGTGCTTTTTTGTTGTGCGCCTAGTTTGGAGAACTTGGGTTAATTTAAATAAAAGGATCTTCAGTTGAAAACAACAAACAATTAAATGTATAAATCCCTTATTATATTTTTACCATCGCGCAGCCGTTAGAAGAGTGAAAATATAGTGATTGTCAAAAAAAATCAAATTCAAGATGCTGGTATATGTTGACGTTTCATGACCCCTTGAACCCGAAAAATTGGTTTTAGGGATGCCTTTCTGTATATCTGCCTGTATCTCAGGTTAGAGCTGAAACCATTTTACCGATTGGGCTATAACTTGGTATCTAAGGTTTTCATAAGGTTTCCCCAAAAAGTTTAAAGGAACCGTTCGGGCTCTACACATATTTACACTAATGGTGTAGGGATGAGAAAGGTAGAGGAACTGTATACATGCTACTTGCAAGAAGAGAGAGGGAAATTATTCAGAGATGAAACATCATCAGTACACTCGACTGGGATTCAAACCTCTACGTCTCCTCGTCACCGGCAAACTTGACTAGACGAGTTTGGCGCTACCACCGATGTGATTAAAAATTTTGATGGCAAAACAATTTTTTTACTGTATTTTTTTTTACCACGATTTTACTATAACAACGTTTTAAAACGCCATACAAGGCTCTTCCTATAGTGATCCGACTATATATGCGCAGTTTTATTCCAGAGTCAGGAGAAGACGCCAGTCTTGAGGGCAGCACGCTGCCCGTGGGCTAAACATCGCTTTCCCCTTTCCAATCCCCCATTAATGGTCTGGCTAGGGCTGCTAGACCTTGTTCCAAGACTCTGGGTCTATAGACTAGCGTGATTATAGCCCATTCCAAGGCGCGGTGATAAATGAACGAAGGAGAGGGTTGACTTAGTGATGGTAAAATGGGTGGGAGGAGGGGGTGGAGATAATTTTCAGTGGCATGCCTGGACCTTTTGACGAGCAGGTGAGGCCACGCCTCCCTCTACATGATGTGTTGGTTTCAAGAAGAGAGAGGAAAATTCCGGCGATCATCAATATTTCACATTAATTTTCAAGTGTTAGAAAACTTTAAATGGTGGGGTATTTTTTAATTTTGTTTCAAAGATTTATATTTAATAAATAATCCCAAAATCTTAAAATAAACCATACAATATTAAGGATGCCGCCTAACGGAACGCCGAGGCGCGTTGCAGACGTCCAGAAATTCAGCCAAAATGAAGACGAAAGCTATTAAGGTGGCGATGTAGAGAACGCGAGAAAAGGTTGGTGTTTTTGCAGTCTTTATATCAAAACATTTTTTTTTTGGTTCAATACAGATATATAATTTAATTTTCTACACGTGGTGATATCAATAGTTCTTAAATATCTGTCAAGGGGGTGCTGGAATTTAATGACAACTTTTTCTCTTCATTTAAAAAGTTTCTTATCTAATGCTGCTATACACATGACAAAGATTGAACAACTGTTTAGGTAACCATTTGAAGTAATTTAAACCCTATATTTATACTGAAGCACCCGCCTCGGTGGCGTAGTTGGCTAACGCGCTAGTCGTGTTGAGCTTGACCGCCGAGGACGGGGAGATCGAGGTTCGAATCTCGGTCGGGTGAACTGGGGGGCGGGGGTTCCCTAAATGGTTTTCCACTCTCCCTCCAGGCAAATGCGGGTTCACTTCCTCTATATTCAACCCTCCCAATTCCTAATCCATGAGCGTAATTAGTACTTAAGCGTATAACCCGAACGGGTAGTAGGGCCTAAGACGTGGTGCTAAATATTATTATTATTATACTGAAGCAATATTTTATTTTAATTATTTATTTTGGCCAAAAAAAGTTTTGTTATAAAAACTGCAAATGCACTGGCCTTTTCTTCCTTCCCCTACATCCTCACCTTAACATATCTATTTGGCACTGAAAAACTTACATTTTAGGTTTTATAGCTTTAAACATTTGTATGTAAAGGTAAATGATTAGATAATTTTCGACCACGTTTTACTAGAAGTATTACAGTTCTGAGATTAAGCTAAATGGTTAGAACAGGGTGGCCACTTATCGGAAAAATCGGGAAAAGTGCTTGAATTGTTCCGTCAGTCAGAAATTGAAAATATGAAGAGCACACGTACTGTCAGATGCAGATAGGAAGACAACTTTTTACAGTTATCACATATGCTCAATGTTAATATATTTATATGTCTTTATATTGATTCAGTTGTCACTTTTAATAGATGGAATGTTAAAATAATATCAATTTTTACCGTAATTTTTTTTTTATACAAAGTGTTTTACTTCCAGAATCCTACCATTATTTTTGTGTTGTAACTGTAAGGTGCAGCCAGTGGCGGTGGTACCGTGGGGCTACGTAGGCCTATTCCTCACAATTTCAACACAAAAACTATTACAAGATTCTGGTAGTACTTTTTAAAAATAAAATATAATCATATTGGCATCCCCCCCTCCTTGGAAAAATCCTCTTCGTCACCCTGAAATAAATTTGTCACCTCTAGACTTATTTCACTCCCCTCTAATATTCTCGAATATTAAGATTTAGCATGGCCTTGCATCAAATTTTATATAGCTTCTATAGACATCCAATTTTAAAACATTTTCCCGAGAATTATACATTGATTGAATTCAGTGATATGGTTATTTATAATTTCAATTTACTCAGTAAGTGAGTAAAAATGATTATTTTAATTTTAAATACTTACAAAATTAAAACACTGTTAATTATTTAATATGCTACTCTGAAATATTCTACTTTGGATACAATTTTTTTTTAATGTGAAAAACAAAAGGCTTGCGAAAATTCTTACAAGGGTGCCAATAAATTCTAATCCTCTTCACAAGGGTCACGAACCTAGAAAAGTTGAGAATTCCTGATTTAGAGGAAATAAACAAATTTATATTTTGAACCTCGTTTTAATACTCATTCGGGCTATCCACATTTAATTGCACTACTGTGGTAAGATGGAGGACGATAGACTAGAATTGAAATTTACCCGAATTTGCGTAGAGGGAGAGTGGAAAACGTTTTTAGGAAAATCACCCGCAGAACAGCCAGATGAGAATCGAGCCCAAGCCTTCCCGTCACCATGAAACCGGACCAAGCGAGCTTGACGTTTATTCCGTGCGCTCACTGATACGGGTAATAAGTATGTTATTTTTAAGATAATCTTCTTAGTCAGTTTCACTATTATTTATCTTATATGCCATAGTAATTTGTAATAAATTAGTTTCGTTATTTTCATATTATATGAATTCATTTAGTGGGTCGAGTAAAGTACGGCTTGTTTATATAATCTGTATAGTCAATCTTGACTTTAATATTTTTCAAAACAACAAGTGAAAAACACGTCAAGTGTCCCCAACTGGGATTTAAACCCTTGCCTCCCAGATGTTTGTTAAGTTTTTACAAACACAAGTTCTGGCTTTGACCTGTAGTGTCATGGGTGAATGTTGTTAACTGTGCTATCCTTGTATGAACGATTCATTTCTCTATTTTTCCACCAGCCCACTTTCAGACCGGTGTTTTCTGCCCCACAGAAGATAATAATTTTTTGCTTATCTAGTGTGTTAAAAGGACTCAAGTACCTATTATTTTATCGCTTGGAAGTTTTTGAGTGGACGAGTCTTAACCCTGGGAAGACGTATCATCATAGGTTAAAAGGTGGACCGATAATGTGTTAGAGACCACACTATCAGCCCACCAAGCTTTCACTAACGTTCTTGCATACCGCCCCTACTCCCAAGAGAGTTCTTGAGATCCAAAGTAGATATATTTCAGTGTGTTAGATGCGAAGGGTTTCTTGGAGGGGGTCATTTTATCATATTTACTATTTTGTTACTCAATCCGGCCCATGGCCAATTTATAACGTGCACGATTTCCTTAACTCTTGGTGACTTCTATCCCTTATTAACTCTTAAGCAAGTATTTCTCACGGTCTGGTCTTCTTTCAAAAAGGGTCTGAGCCAGTTTATGTTCTTTTTGTATACGGAACAAAGTGGTCCAGTGATATACCGCAGTTCAGCCTTTGTTGCTGACTGTGGGAAAAGGGGGAGAGCTAATAATAAGCCACCCAGAGCGAAAGGTTGGAATCCCGGATGTGTCTAGGGCCACCACTAGTGTCCTATTAACATTCTGGTGACGTCACAGCCACAGCGGCTGTTCGAGACTGTCGCCATTGTCTGGGCGACCTATTCCGCGTCAATTCAATATCGCAACACGACCTTTTTTTATTTTACTAATGAAGGTTGCTTGCCTTCCTCGGGTGGGATCTACCGGCATGGCTAGGTGTGTGGTCAGCACGTCTGACTCTTAGCCTGATGGCCGTGGATCGGTCTTTACCAGATGCATTAGATGATTATTATTATTATTTAGCATCGAGTCTTACTAACCGTTCGGGTTATACGCTTAAGTACTAATTACGCTAATGGATTAGGAATTGGGAAGGTTGAATTTAGAGAAAGTGAACCCGCATTTACGTGGAGGGAGAGTGTAAAACCATTTAGGAAAAACCACCCCCAGTTCACCCGACCGAGATTCGAGCCTCAATCTCCCCGTCCTCGGCGGTCGAGCTCAACACGACTAGCGTGTTAGCCAACTACTCTATCGAGGCGAGTAATTATAATATTAATTGCAGATTCTAAAATGGGAAAACAGGTGTCGCGGAAAATAGTTTGAACACATCCTTTAGATGATGTAGAATATATTGAACCCCACCATCTTTACATACACAAATTAAATCATAAAACTAATGAAAGAGAATAAAATATTATAGAAAAGCCAAAGTAATTGAGGAACTTGGTTGCGTAAGAGTGTGGAAGAAGCATTGAATGAACATTGGAATGTAAATTAAAATAATTATAGTTGATAACCAAATTGCCTCAATCAATATCCGCAAACTTATTAATATTTTGTAACAGTAAGAATATTTCAAATAATGTTGTTATATTAATATAAACATGTTGCATTTTATGTAGGCCTGTCAACATTTATTTCACAAGGGTATGCGCACAGTCCCAGGAATTAAAAATATCATTTTTACCACTACTTTTTACCGATTGGTTTTGAAAAACTTTTATAAAACAAAATCTAAATCTAAACTTCGATGCCACATGGAAAGGTGCAGGGACAACATCCTGAAATAGGGTTACTTGGAAGACGGCGCTTGCTTAGGCGGCTTTCACACGTGAGGGTTCGGCCAGACTGACAAGCGTGCGAGCGAGCGCGCAAGCGACTGGGTGGCCAGACTGGTGAGCGAGCGCGTGATTAGCAGATAGCTCTCGTTAGTTGTTGACGAGGAGGCTCCGAATCTTGGCTCAGTGAACTGAGGGGGGTTTTAACAAGGGATTTATTGTTGTGGTTTTCTCATCCTCTCTCCACGCTAATGGTGATTCCTATTTGTAAAGGCCTACTTTGATAATATTGAAGTATTTTAACCTATCAGTTTTACATATATATATACATATAAGTATGGTTTATGATCTTAACAATTAAATTAGGCCGTTAGTAGCAAGTGTGCTAAACCTATCAATATTAATAAAAATGTCAAAATGAGAAGTTTTCCTAGCACTCAATGAACTAACATACAATAATATTGCCTAGCACCTGTAAACTAGACTGTACCGGATCGAGCGCGCGCGCTTGAAAAATAGAACCAATTCTATCTTTCAAGCGTACGCGCTCAGTCGCTCGCTCGCGCGCTCCAGTCTGGCCACCTCTCATTACAACCAATGTACTCTATTTTATATTTTAGTCGCTCGCTCAGTCTGGCCGCCCCCTGACGGTTTTTCGCCGACGCCGTGGATGGCGTGAGCCGTGAATCACGGTGCTCGCCGTGATACAACCGTCTGGAGCAACGGCGCGCCGTGCCCGGTTGAATTTCCTCCTATTGACTCCCCTCCATTTCCTCGTTCTCTTCCAGTGTGCTAACATGGGCCAAAGAAAGGATTTGCGGTGTGTATCTTCTCATAGGCCAAAGTCTCAAATCCTAGTTTGATTAAACCACACACTTCCCTCCAGGCTGATGATGACTCAATCCGAGATTTGTACTCTTCTAAGCTTCTGTCCAAAGCACACGACGCAATTCTACTTTTGAAATGAATGCCTCAACATCGATTTCGAAAGTTCCTGAAGCCATAGCGGTGTACTCAATACAATGAACAACGTGAGACCGAAGCTAGCACTCCGTGAGGACCAAAGACGAAATACCGTGGCGTGTGAAGGGATGCATCAGTCACAGATATATCGCTACCATTTAGGCGCACCATTGACGGCAGTGTGGCCGTCCCTAGTTCATACGCCATCGCTACCACGGCATCCTCGCCGTGCTGTAACGTGCGAAACCTCTAATTAAACCTGTGTACCTTGATTATCACGATGCCATGCCGCTATATACTTATTGAAAATCCTGCTAATAATATAGCTTACCTGGTACAATGCTTTCGAATTACTTTTCATTTTGTGTACGCGACCCACATAAATAATTTATTAAATACTGTAGTGTTTATTAGTATATCGTGTTCTGAGTGATCACCTTGCAGAGACATCAACATTATTTATTACAACAATAGAAATACAATTTTCACTAAGATCTCACCGGACCTTGGCCGACATTTGTGGAACTGGAACTAGGGCGGGCATGGATACATTGCCTCCTCACCCCGATTTATTTATGGAAGAGAAGGGAGGGGGCAGTTTCTTTGGGAAATTTGTGCAACGATTTAATCATGATTCTCGCTACCAGTAACATTATAAAAGATTGATAAGATTCATCCATTATTTTCATGGCTTGATATTTCTTAATATACACACTTTTTGAGTTCAACGAGCATATGATATTTTGTTTTTAATTATGTAGGAAAAAGGATAATAATTGCAACCTATTAATAAACAAACCTTAAATTCAAACAAGTTTCGATATTTTGATCAATCAAATTATTACTCTTTACTCAAACCAACAATTTAAAATGAGCGATAAAGCTCAGCCTGAAATATTGATGATTACAATTATTACTATTATGTTCATGAAATTTGAATCTTATTGGTTACTAAATAGCACTTTTCTAAGCCTGGGAATGAGACATTTTCTTTACTTTGTTTTTACTTTTCTTCAATTATTATTATTATTATTATTATTAGCACCGCGTCTTACTACCCGTTCGGGTTATACGCACTTACGCTAATGTGCAATGGTAGGATGATTGTGAGATGAAATGGAGGACCTACAGTCTAACGTGGAATCCGAACCACGGTGGAGGCCTGGCATTCCTCACATTCACAAGTACGTCTTGTCAGAGGTGAAGGAAGGGTTTGGAAATCAGATAAATCTGTGCCGGGACCGAGAATTGAACCCCGGACCCTCAGCACAGAAGTCCGACACCTTACCCCTAGACCACTAGGTCACCTACTTTTCTTCAACTTTCTTATGTATACATATTATATATACGTATATACACATATGATATATACGTGTGTGTTAATATCAATTTGTGAATGTGTGGAATGCCAGGCCTCCACCGTGGTTCGGATCCCACGTTAAACTGTAGGCCCTCCATTTCATCTCACAATTACCCTACCATTACACATTAGCGTAAGTTCGTACAACCCGAACGGATAGTAAGACGTGGTGCTAATAATAGTAATAATAATAATAATAATAATAATAATAATAATAATAATAATAATAATAATAATAATAATAATAATAATAATAATATACGTGATTATATACAACCTACACACACCACATAAACAAACAGAACCCATCAAATAGTGGATCAGTGGTAGTGGTGTTAAGTATGTTCGCGTACTTTTTGATTTTAACTCAACCTAAAAAACCATCATGGACCTAACATCAGCCCTGGTAAAAAACGTTCCTGTGCCCCTGCCTACATTGAAATACTTGCTAGGTCTGTCCCACACCGCGTCTTACTACACGTCTGATATATTCATCTATCTGCATATTTATTTGGTAGATATATGCAATCTTTAATTTCGAGAAATTGTACCCGCATTTCCGTGAAGGAAGAGTGGAAAATCATTGAGAAAATTAATAACTCCCTCCCTCCCCACCAGTTGCTAATTAACCGGACGAGGTTGATATCTCAAACTGCGCCTCTCCTATGCGGGTATTTTAAGTATAGATGTGTGTTTAAATTACACAAAATGGTGTAGAATAATTTAACAAACGAACATTTCACCCTAATTTCGTAAATATTTACGATTAAACTCGGCTTTACATATATTGAAAATTGAAAAATTTGATAATTAATCTGTTCCTTTGATTCTCACTACCCGTTTGAGCTATATGCATATGTGTAGGAATGAGGAAGAAAGAATTTATAGTAAATGCAGACGGATTTGTGTAAAAAGAAGGGAAAAAAAAACCCATTATATCTGACCGAGATTCGAACTCAGATCTCATAACCAGCAATCCAGTAAAATGCGAGTGTGTGACATTAGACCATGCGACCACCGATGTGGATATTTAGTAGATGTATGACTTTATTTCAATAAAAGGATTATTTAACATTTAATATGTTATTTCCCTTTTACAATTTCGCTATCGAGCTCTTTGTTCGCAATGTATCAACTTGTCGGTCACCTCGGCCCACTCTTAACTAGAGCTATCTTGACGTTTGTCGAACAGTTGGTCCAAGTTGTGCAGCCACTTAACCCACATAGCCTTCCAAATATTTGTTCTTATTTTGTCGACCATATGGTTCAAGGTTTTTTTTCGGCCAGTTGGCCCAGTTAGCCCTAAAAATATTTTTTACAGCTTGCCGGGCAGTTTGTATGGTGCCCTTGTTTGTTATTTGTTTATCCTTGTCCCATGTTTTCTCAAGTCGCCTGCGTGTAGTCGCTTAGATTGCCCGCACAACACAAATGAAGGACATCTTGCCTACGCCTGCAGGCGGTCTCTGCACGAATCGTAGGTAAAGAGAATAAACTGTTAGAGGAAATAATTGGAAGAAAATATGATATGTTGTGTGAATGTGAAACCAAGTTGAAAATGAAATATGTTTTGATTTTGTTTTGATGACGAATGATGGTAGCCTGGTGAGACGACTGAATTGTATCCACTCTGAATGGTATCCATTCAAACATTTCTTAAACAAGCACCACAAATAAAAAGTCTGATTTGTATCCATTCTCATAATATCCACAAAATCCTGAATTTTATCCATTCTGAATGGTCTCCATTCAGACATTTTCTTAAACAAGCACCACAAATAAAAAGTCTGATTTGTATCCATTCTCCATGGTGGCTACAGACAGGGAAAACAGGGGAAATCTGGAAAAGTCAGAGAATTTTTTAATGACAGGGAAAACAGGGAAATATCAGGGAAGTTAACTAAAAATAAGGAAAAGTCAGGGAATTAAAAAATATATCTAAGATATCCCATTAATTTCACAACCAAACTCTAAAAAAAAGTTAACAATACCTAAATAAAATGACATTTTAATTTTTTAAATAACTGATAAAACTGTTTATGTTTAGTAAATACAAATGTTTTTTAATATGTGATCAATAATAAATAAAATAAAAGTCACTATTTACCATTAAAACTGGAACAAAGTAGTCAGGGAAAATTGAAAAATGTTGCCTGGAAAGCCTGGAAAAGTCAGGGAATTTTGTAAAATATGTTTTGTAGCCAGCTAGCGCTTCCCTTATAGGATAATCAGGACGTACTGTGGGAACTAGAATTTTAAAGAAAACAATCAAGTTTTACTATGGCATGCTTAGGGTTTTCAAATGCATTTTATTATTATTATTATTATTATTATTATTATTATTATTATTATTATTATTATTATTATTATTATTATTACTATTAGGCTACTACTACTACTACTATGTGTTTGTCTTTACTTAATGAGCTATACATTTCGACTTTTATTTTATTTTAATTTAATTTAATGTTCAATTTTGGTATGTTAAAGGGATAGAAGTGTTTCCGATAACGGACCACTAATTTATAACATTGATCCTAATGGTCATTGAAGGGGGACTATCTTCTTAGTCTCGTCCACTCTTTAAATAACTAATTCTCTGTGTCTAGAACCCTCATTTTACTTTGAAAGGTATCATTCTTACCTTGACCGATTACACTATGACCTTATCTTATAAGTTACACCAATGTGAAACCAAGCAAGGAAGCAGTATTACCTGAACCGATTACACCATGGTCCTATATTAAGACTATGAGCGACACGATAGTGGAACCAAACAAGGTTGCAGTAATACCTAAACTGATTACACTATGGCCGTATCATATAATATGGTTGCCATGCACTTGGAAAACCGGAAAAGCACAGGGATTTTTTAATGTCTGGAAAACACCGGAAATTTCATCCCATAAAAACTAAAAAATACTGGAATATTTGTGAATTTGAGATATTAACCTTCAAGGATTATAATGTGTATATATACACACAAATATAGAAAAAAAATTATTGAAGGAAAAATGAACGGAAGAGCTAAGTACACCTGATTCTAAAACATGTCCCCACCGTCTCTCCCTCCTTGAAACATTGGGTTGTGTAGCAACTGCAAATCCCGTCACGCTCAAATAATCCGTTTCTACACACATATAACATGACTTTACAATCATCATTTTGATGAAAAATTACATTTCATTCCTATTTTCTACTCTCTGAGTGTCTGGAAAAACGGGACCTCCTTCTGCAAAACCTGAAAATACACAGGGATTGTTAAATTAATAAAATAGTGGCAACCCTGTATAAGTTCACCATAGTGGAATTACATTATGGCTCTATCAGATATGCTACACACCATAGTGAAACCAAGTAATGTAAGCTTATTTCAGGGTTAATGGAAGATACCAAAATATAAAGGCCCTGGAATGAATAAATAATAATGTTGATTGATTTAGAAGGGTAAGGGGTATCTAAATGGGCATGGAAGGGTGCCCCCTGAAAATATATGTCCAATTGATACCTCTAGACTACAGTTTCATTGGCACATATTAAACAGTTAATTAATGCTATTAGCTAGTTTTAATAATCTTAAATATGTATATTTTTAAATTATTTAATTAATGATGAAACATAAACCATGCATTTAATGTAACCACAAATCGTATTTGCACCCACCAATGACACTCGGGGAAGATTAGTAAAATTGGGTCCTGCTCAATAAAATCAACGATTAAGAGAAAGAGAGGGAATTTTAAATTTTGAAATTGAAGTTTTTTTAGTAACTATACTAAATATTTAGGTTTGAAAATTCATAACAAATTTAGTTAAGACATTGAAAGGGACCACGCCCTAAAGATTTCTTCGACTCTGCCTAGATAGGGGCCCAGTTAATCCGAGTCCAATTGTTAATTAATTTTTTTCCTGGTAGCGCATATTAGTGTCGCGTGTTCTTTTGACAGCTGTTAATCTGCTGGTCCCACCCCATTAGCACCGGATAATCGAGTGTTGCTTGTTCCAGGGGAAGGTGGTGATCCGGCCCATCGCCTTCAAGCCAGTGACTGGAAGCATGTCTCCCTCGACGAGGTTTAGTAACACTGGTGAGAGATATGGCTCCACCCCTATACTCACCAGGCCGGGCTCTCACCTCACCCTGTATGGCAGTGAGTACACACATTAGAGTACTAATACTATAGTCTTTATAACTATAATATAGCAACACTCACTGAATATTCTTCGGCACTATCATTTTCATGGTGTCTTTCGTTACTATGACGACAATGGTCTTGGCGTATTTCGTTACTATGACGACAATGGTCTTGGCGTATTTTGTTACTATGATGACAATGGTCTTGGTACTATGACGACAATGGTCTTGGTGTATTTTGTTACTATGGTGACAATGGTCTCGGCACTATGACGACAATGGTCTTGGCGTATTTAGTTACTAAGACGACAATGGTCTTGGCGTATTTTGTTACTATGACGACAATGGCCTCGTTACTATGACGACAATGGTCTCGTTACTATGATGACAATGGTCTTGGCGTATTTTGTTACTATGACGACAATGGCCTCGTTACTATGACAACAATGGTCTTGGCGTATTTCGTTACCATGACGACAATGGTCTTGGCGTATTTTGTTACTATGACGACAATGGCCTCGTTACTATGACGACAATGGTCTTGGCGTATTTAGTTACTAAGACGACAATGGTCTCGTTACTATGATGACAATGGTCTTGGCGTATTTGTTACTATGACGACAATGGCCTCGTTGCTATGACGACAATGGTCTTGGCGTATTTCGTTATTATGACAATGGTCTTGGTACACCACAGGAAAAGGAGAAAAAAATGTTACCCTTGGAAAATTTCACGCTACGCCACTACTCGTCCTGTAATGTCAATAGACTGATTTTTTGAGGCTGGATGTGAGCAAAACATTAGATGTTTGTTTGAATTATATAGTAAAAAAAAACTTGTTGAAATAAGTTTTGTTCTCAATTAGTGGAAATAGTGAACACTATTTCTAGTCATTTTACCGGTGGAGACGTATCAATTATTGCCGCGTTTCAAGCGTTTTCAGGTTGTCGCGCGTCTGTAAAACCAGGAAAATACAGGTCGTTTTCGTGGCAGGATAAAACTGGTAAAACACAGGGAATGTCTCAAATGAACTGGGATGTGTTTGAATTTTGAGACATTACATAGTTGGCTTTTGTATGGAAGAATAACGAACTGATGAATTAGTATACACATGAAACTACATCAAATACTCTCTAAAATGTTAATTCCTGCCGAATAAACCCTATAGGGATGATGATCTAATTTGAGCTACTGCACAGCAACGATTATCAGTACTCTACTGCTTATAAACGTATGGCCAACGGTTGTCCGGTATCTCCGCAGGTAGCAGCGACCTGCGCCATCATACCGGCAGCGCCTGCAACTACTCCTTGGACCGCAAGTTCCTGTCTACTTCACCACCACTAGCCATGGCGTCTCTGACGTCCCTTCCGGTGACATCTAGCGGCGGCAGTAGGAAGCTGGGGGGCTACGATGGCACGGAGAACGTGCGAGAGTCCCCGGCGTCCACCGCCAGTATGCGCACGCGCAATCACGTCAACAGGTAATAAGGGTTTAATTTCAATCTTCAAAGTAGTGCTTTCAACAGAAGGTACAACTTAAATCCAAGTATTCGCACCAGTGGACATGCGACCTAATCACTGATTCATATTGCACAGGGTAGGCGTTATTCTGGAGCTGAGAGTTCGAACCTTGCCCGTATACATTAAGGATGATTTTCATCTGTATGAACTATCTATTTTCTAATCCTCTCTCCACGTTAATACTAATGAACTTCCATAGTACCCATCTCACTTATACCCCTTTAATAGATCCCTGTGTCAAACAGCAATTCAAATAATAATTGAAGTGTAAGGAATGAGGAGGGTAGCTTTAAGTAAATGATCTCACATTAGCGTGGAGAGAGGATGGGAAAACCACAGTGAAAGTCGCATAAACGATCCACACTACCGGGGAAGGAAGGGTATTGAATCCTTATCTCTCTTTAGCAATGACCAATTTCAAAGAGTCTAGAGTTTATTTTATTAAACCCCTGGGCCACCTCTATAAGTACTCACATTTTAACAAGAGTACAAATCTTTTAAAATGGCATTTTCAAATATTGCGTACAAGCCGAGCGGGTAGTAAGACGCGGAGCTAAAAAGTTCTTGTAACAAATACATTACAAATATGTACTTCTTAAATAGATATTTTCAAGAGAGTTATCAAAATTGTATCCAAAACTTTTTATATGGCACTTTGAGATAAATTATTAATATACCTAAATTTTCTTTTGATTGGACTTATCTGATAGCTATAAAAGTAACAAGATCTAAAATTATTAATATACCTCAATTTTCTTTTGATTGGACTTATCTGATAGCTATAAAAGTAATAAGATCTACTTTCACGTGTGGATTCGTTAAGTCATCTGTAACCCGCAACTGTCATTTTTGGCTAGATATCAATACCAGTAAAATAACACTAATATTGTAGTATAATGTTATAAAATTTGAGCGCCCAAATATGTTTATTTTTAAAAGGGTATTCCGAATGTTCATTCGTAAAAAAAAAATCAAGATATAAATAATAATTATTTGTTGGCAATATTCTCTGAGTTTTTTAATTAAAAATCACAAAACGGTTTATTAATTTTTATTTCGGAAAAACTAGTGTTTTCTGAAATTGGCAGAAATTTTTCTAACCGCGACTCAACACCCATGTGGGTTGTACGGATGTATATTAACTACCCTAATGTAGTAGTTACGAAGAGGTAATGTTCTTACATTTGTGTGGAAAGAGAGTAGTAGCTAGTAGTTAAACGAATTAGGGAAATCCACTATCAATACACTCGACTGGAATTCGAACACCATTTTTCTCGTCATTGGCAATCCAGTCAGCGGTCAGTATACTAGTCATTTTTATACCACTGAACAAAAATAAAATCATAAAAATGTTTTAAAAATTGCTTCTACTTTTTTATAAGTTCCTGAAACACTTACATAAAACTTTTTCGTTTTCTCATCCGGGCTCACACGTTTTAAAGCTATGATTATTGTTGTTAATTTGTTTCAGTTGACATTTAACATAGTATAGTTGTTATTTCTTGTTACAAATATTTTATGGCTTACATTTGGTCAGATACTGATAATTTCTAATACATGTTCACTAGGGTGACCGCAAAAATTCGATGTCGGAATTTTGTTCGTCTGGACCCCACAAAACGATTACCCTTTCCAGATATTGAGATAGCCGAAATTTGAGCTCGATTAAACGACGTTAACCCGTGCCGCTCGGCGCTCAAAGTTTGAAAAAAACCAAATTTTTTGCCAAAAAGCTGACATATGGAGCCATAATTCCAGAACGGTAAATAATAAAATCACGCTTAATATCTCAAAAGAAAGCTAATGTTGTTCTTCAAAATTTATATTCTATACATAATTGTTGTTATTTTAAGTCAAACCGAGTTACAACAGCCTTTAGCCCCAAAAACGTGACCTGGTACCATTAGGAGCCAGTTTGGGAGTATTCTAAGAATTTTACGGGTTTTTACATATTGTGTCTCGGAATTAACATTTTTTTGTTAAAAAGTATTTTGGAACTCAATTTTCAAACATAAAGAGCCTTTTGTTAAAATTTAATAGCGACGAGCGGCACGGGTTAACGTCGTTTAATCGAGCTCAAATTTCGGCTATCTCAATATCTGGAAAGGGGAATCGTTTTGTGGGGTCCAGACGAACAAAATTCCGACATTTTTTCCCCCCTCTATGAGATCCGGTCACCCTAATGTTCACTAACTGCTGTCGTTCAAGCCTATATAGTGAACCATGTGAAGGATGCTAAATGAAAAGCCCTAATATTATCTATTACTACTATTGGCAATACATATTGAACTTAGGGAATAATAATAGTTTTTCTATCGTAATCGTGTATTGTTTTTAAATTTCTCATATAACAATAAAGTATTGTAATCATGACATTTTTCAACCTCAATATAATGATAAGTATTGACGTGTTGATGTGTAGGCCTTGCCCGAACCCAAATTATTATTATTATTATTATTATTATTATTATTATTATTATTATTATTATTATTATTATTATTATTATTATTATTATTATTATTAGCACCGCGTCTTACTAACCGTTCGGGTTATACGCACTTACGCTAATGCGCAATGGTAGGGTGATTGTGAGATGAAATGGAGGACCTACAGTTTAACGTGGAATCCGAACCACGGTGGAGGCCTGGCATTCCACACATTCACAAGTTGTGATTAATACACGTCTTGTCAGAGGTGAAGGAAGGGTTTGGCAATCAGATAAATCTGTTCCGGGACCGAGGATTGAACCCCGGACCCTCA
The DNA here is from genome assembly GCA_033556935.1 of Timema podura. Taxonomy (NCBI): domain Eukaryota; kingdom Metazoa; phylum Arthropoda; class Insecta; order Phasmatodea; family Timematidae; genus Timema; species Timema podura. The sequence continues at coordinate 19,623,410 of JAVRXN010000008.1, forward strand.
GCACAGAAGTCTGACACCTTGCCACTAGACCACCAGGTCACCTCCGAAAAAAAAAAAACTGTTCTTAAACACCTCTGGCCTCATATCTATTTGTCCCTGAGGCTACAGCCGAAACGTTAAATGGATTTTGTTTAAACTTGGTAATTAAGTGACTAAGGTCATACTTCGGAAATATGTTTTATTTCGAGTATAGCTCTAAAATTTATGTTAGTTTTTTAATGACTGGTTTTTGAAAATTTACAATATTTCGAAAATGTTAATAATTAAAAAAAAATTAAAATGACAAACAATTTTGTTCAAAATCTATATTATAAAAGTGTTTCATATTCGTTGTTCTCCCCACCGTGTGTTTGTCACTCAACTTAACTTAACCTGGACATAACGTTGTTTTGCCCCCTTTTTTCTCACTGTTAAAAGAATGTTCCGGAGCCCCTGGATTAGTAAGATACGGTGCACAAACACAAAAGTACAATAAAATGATTCCAAAGTTGTAGCTGCAGCCGGGAATGTTGCACTGTGGATATTAATCATGTCACGGATGTTGACCAACAGCACCAAATCATCGGCCTCCTTCAGACCCCTGTCGGGGGTGGGTCACCTGAACCTCACCCCTTCGCCCTCGGATTCAGGGGTGGCTGAGCTGGAGGCTGCCCTCAGGGACAGAGACTCAGAGCTAACCTACCTACGGCAGACGATGGAACACAACGAGCAAGTGAGTTCCCGACAACGAACAAAGAGCTGAGTGGTGGCTTGCACTCTAATTGGATGGTTATAGAGCTGACTGGCGCTTGTAGCTGTGACTAGGTGGTTAGAGAGCTGACTGGTACTTGTAGCTGTGGCTAGGTGGCTAGAGAGCTGACTGGTGCTTGTAGCTGTGACTAGGTGGTTAGAGAGCTGACTGGCGCTTGTAACTGTGACTATGTGGTTAGAGAGCTGACTGGTGCATGTAACTATGACTGGGTGGTTAGAGAGCTGAATGGTGCTTGTAGCTGTGACTAGGTGGTTATAGAGCTGACTGGTGCTTGTAGCTGTGACTAGGTGGTTAGAGAGCTGACTGGCGCTTGTAGCTGTGACTAGGTGGTTATAGAGCTGACTGGTGCTTGTAGCTGTGACTAGGTGGTTATAGAGCTGACTGGTGAGTGTAGCTGTGACTAGGTGGTTATAGAGCTGACTGGTGATTGTAGCTGTGACTAGGTGGTTATAGAGCTGACTGGTGATTGTAGCTGTGACTAGGTGGTTATAGAGCTGACTGGTGATTGTAGCTGTGACTAGGTGGTTATAGAGCTGACTGGTGAGTGTAGCTGTGGCTAGGTGGTTATAGAGCTGACTGGTGATTGTAGCTGTGACTAGGTGGTTATAGAGCTGACTGGTGATTGTAGCTGTGGCTAGGTGGTTATAGAGCTGACTGGTGATTGTAGCTGTGACTAGGTGGTTATAGAGCTGACTGGTGATTGTAGCTGTGGCTAGGTGGTTATAGAGCTGACTGGTGCTTGTAGCTGTGACTAGGTGGTTAGAGAGCTGACTGGTGAGTGTAGCTGTGGCTAGGTGGTTATAGAGCTGACTGGTGATTGTAGCTGTGACTAGGTGGCTGACTGGTGCTTGTAGCTGTGACTAGGTGGTTAGAGAGCTGACTGATGCTTGTAGCTGTGACTGGGTGGTTAGAGAGCTGACTGGTGCTTGTAGCTGTGACTGGGTGGTTAGAGAGCTGACTGGTGCTTGTAGCTGTGACTAGGTGGTTATAGAGCTGACTGGTGATTGTAGCTGTGACTAGGTGGTTATAGAGCTGACTGGTGATTGTAGCTGTGACTAGGTGGTTATAGAGCTGACTGGTGATTGTAGCTGTGACTAGGTGGTTATAGAGCTGACTGGTGCTTGTAGCTGTGACTAGGTGGTTAGAGAGCTGACTGGTGAGTGTAGCTGTGGCTAGGTGGTTATAGAGCTGACTGGTGATTGTAGCTGTGACTAGGTGGCTGACTGGTGCTTGTAGCTGTGACTAGGTGGTTAGAGAGCTGACTGATGCTTGTAGCTGTGACTGGGTGGTTAGAGAGCTGACTGGTGCTTGTAGCTGTGACTGGGTGGTTAGAGAGCTGACTGGTGCTTGTAGCTGTGACTAGGTGGTTATAGAGCTGACTGGTGCTTGTAGCTGTGACTAGGTGGTTATAGAGCTGACTGGTGATTGTAGCTGTGGCTAGGTGGTTATAGAGCTGACTGGTGCTTGTAGCTGTGACTAGGTGGTTAGAGAGCTGACTGGTGATTGTAGCTGTGGCTAGGTGGTTATAGAGCTGACTGGTGATTGTAGCTGTGACTAGGTGGTTATAGAGCTGACTGGTGCTTGTAGCTGTGACTAGGTGGTTATAGAGCTGACTGGTGAGTGTAGCTGTGGCTAGGTGGTTAGAGAGCTGACTGGTGCTTGTAGCTGTGACTGGGTGGTTATAGAGCTGACTGGTGCTTGTAGCTGTGACTAGGTGGTTATAGAGCTGACTGGTGATTGTAGCTGTGGCTAGGTGGTTATAGAGCTGACTGGTGCTTGTAGCTGTGACTAGGTGGTTAGAGAGCTGACTGGTGATTGTAGCTGTGGCTAGGTGGTTATAGAGCTGACTGGTGATTGTAGCTGTGACTAGGTGGTTATAGAGCTGACTGGTGCTTGTAGCTGTGACTAGGTGGTTATAGAGCTGACTGGTGAGTGTAGCTGTGGCTAGGTGGTTAGAGAGCTGACTGGTGCTTGTAGCTGTGACTGGGTGGTTAGAGAGCTGACTGGTGCTTGTAACTATGACTGAGTAGTTAGAGAGCTGACTGGTGCTTGTAGCTGTGGCTAGGTGGCTGACTGGTGCTTGTAGCTGTGACTAGGTGGTTAGAGAGCTGACTGATGCTTGTAGCTGTGACTGGGTGGTTAGAGAGCTGACTGGTGCTTGTAGCTGTGACTGGTGGTTAGAGAGCTGACTGGTGCTTGTAGCTGTGACTAGGTGGTTAGAGAGCTGACTGGTGCTTGTAGCTGTGCCTGGGTGGTTAGAGAGCTGACTGGTGCTTGTAGCTGTGACTAGGTGGTTAGAGAGCTGACTGGCGCTTGTAGCTGTGACTAGGTGGTTATAGAGCTGACTGGTGCTTGTAGCTGTGACTAGGTGGTTATAGAGCTGACTGGTGAGTGTAGCTGTGGCTAGGTGGTTAGAGAGCTGACTGGTGCTTGTAGCTGTGACTGGGTGGTTAGAGAGCTGACTGGTGCTTGTAACTATGACTGAGTAGTTAGAGAGCTGACTGGTGCTTGTAGCTGTGACTAGGTGGTTAGAGAGCTGACTGGTGCTTGTAGCTGTGACTAGGTGGTTAGAGAGCTGACTGATGCTTGTAGCTGTGACTGGGGTGTGTTAGAGAGCTGACTGGTGCTTGTAGCTGTGACTGGGTGGTTAGAGAGCTGACTGGTGCTTGTAGCTGTGACTAGGTGGTTAGAGAGCTGACTGGTGCTTGTAGCTGTGCCTGGGTGGTTAGAGAGCTGACTGGTGCTTGTAGCTGTGACTAGGTGGTTAGAGAGCTGACTGGTGCTTGTAGCTGTGACTAGGTGGTTAGAGAGCTGACTGGTGCTTGTAGCTGTGACTGGGTGGTTAGAGAGCTGACTGGTGCTTGTAACTATGACTGAGTGGTTATAGAGCTGACTGGTGCTTGTAGCTGTGTCTAGGTGGCTGACTGGTGCTTGTAGCTGTGACTAGGTGGTTAGAGAGCTGACTGGTGCTTGTAGCTGTGACTAGGTGGTTAGAGAGCTGACTGGTGCTTGTTGCTGTGACTGGGTGGTTAGAGAGCTGACTGGTGCTTGTAACTATGACTGGGTGGTTAGAGAGCTGATGGTGCTTGTAACTGTGGCTAGGTGGCTGACTGGTGCTTATAGCTGTGACTAGGTGGTTAGAGAGCTGACGGGTGTTTGTAGCTGTGACTAGGTGGTTAGAGAGCTGACTGGTGCTTGTAGCTGTGACTGGGTGGTTAGAGAGCTGACTGGTGCTTGTAGCTGTGACTAGGTGGTTGAGCTGATGGTGCTTGTAGCTGTGACTAGGTGGTTAGAGAGCTGACTGGTGCTTGATAGCTGTGACTGGGTGGTTAGAGAGCTGACTGGTACTTGTAGCTGTGACTGGTGGTTAGAGAGCTGACTGGTGCTTGTAGCTGTGACTAGGTGGTTAGAGAGCTGACTGGTGCTTGTAGCTGTGACTAGGTGGTTAGAGAGCTGACTGGTGCTTGTAGCTGTGACTAGGTGGTTAGAGATCTGACTGGTGCTTGTAACTGTGACTGGGTGGTTAGAGAGCTGACTGGTGCTTGTAACTATGACTGGGTGGTTAGAGAGCTGACTGGTGCTTGTAACTGTGGCTAGGTGGCTGACTGGTGCTTTACTGTGACTAGGTGGTTAGAGAGCTGACTGGTGCTTTAGTGGTGACTGGTGGTTAGAGAGCTGACTGGTGCTTGTAACTATGACTGGGTGGTTAGAGAGCTGACTGGTGCTTGTAACTGTGACTGAGTGGTTATAGGTTTGACTGGTGCTAGTCATCAATATTGGATATCTAGAGAGGTGAACCACACAGGTACGGTAGCCTACGTGTCTAGACAACTTAGCTTAGTTGATCGTGCATTGGTTGATGCTATCTAAAGGTTCCAGGCTTAGTTCCTTATGCAAGCTTAAAGCTTATCATTGTTTAGTTAACGTTTTATCAGCTAAGAAAACTAGTATGTTGGGGTCTGTTGCTATGTGTCTCCTAGAATTAAGTCCTTTACAGGTATTAAATGTGGGAATAAATATTTTATATCTGTTACAGTAGTGGAATTAATATTCAATTTATAAACTCATTATATCTGCACGTGACTTCAAAACTAATTTAACCTAGTACAATAGGCTGGATACAACACAAGCGCCTTACTAAATTTTAATTTAATGTGGAAGTATAGTTTGATATGAGAAAAGATCGGCGTTTTTGCAGTTTTTATATCAAAACATTTTATTTGGCCAAAATAAATCAAATATTTATCCAATAGAAATATCGGCTAAAGTTTAACTTTCTTCACAGGGCGATATAAACAGTTGTTGAATATCTGTCATGAGTATAGCGGCATTAGATGACTTTTTTTTTAGAAAAAAAATGGAGAGAAAAAGGTTTCATTAAATTCCAGGACACCCTTAACAGATATTCAAGAACTATAGAGATTACTATTTGAAGAAATTAAACTCTATATTTAAAGTGGAAAATTATTTGATTTAATTTGACCCAAAAAAAATTGTGTTGCTACAAAAATACTTCCACCTTATTGGTAGACCAAAACATTACACAAATAATACATGTTTTTGCTAACACCAATATGCGTCAACCACCCTAACCAACAAACCACAGGGTTGGACTCTTGTTTTTTAGGTGCAAAACCACGATATGGTTGATGGTGAATTTTAAATATCTGCTCCAGAACAACTTTGTCATAGTCAGTGGTGCCGAACACTCACCCAACTCTTCCTATGTGGTGGAGTGTTGTAAGGTTGGTTTGTGTAGCAGGTAATTTTCCGAGTGTACCAGGAGAAGGAACGTGTTTGGGAGAGGGAGCTGCGCCGCCTCAAGGCTGTTCACGAGAACCGACTCCGGGCGGGTGCTCAAAAGACACTCAGGCTTGAGCAGATGTTAATGATGCAAACATACCAGGTAAATGCATATGTGTTGCTCTGGATTGTCTGAAGTGAATATTACCACAAACATAAACCATATCTCCAATCGTTGTTTCAGAAATATCCATCAGATTGTTAACCATTTCTAATTTAAGGTTGCTATTTGTCAAGAAAACCAGTAGAACTATGAAAATTCAGGGAATTTCACACACACAAAAAAAAACCACTAGTAAGAATACTGAAATACTTGTGAATTTAGGACATCTAAATGGTAGCTTTAATAAATAGACCCTTGTATAAGATAAGCAAACTGAAGAGCTTAACATGCTGATTTGAAAATAAGTTCTTACCTCCCCTTCCCACTCCTGAGAAAAAAATTGAGTTCTGTAATGACTGAATGGTGACCTGGTGGTCTAGGGGGAAGGTGTCAGACTTCTGTACTGGGGCCCGGGGTTCAATCCTTGGTCCCAGCACAAATTTATCTGATTGCCAAACCCTTCCTTCAATCTGACAAGACGTGTATTAATCACAACTTGTGAATGTGAGGAATGCCAGGCTCCACCGTGGTTCGGATTCCACGTTAAATACTGTAGGTCTCCATTTCATCTCACAATCACCCTACCATTACACATTAGCGTTAAGTGCGTATAACCCGAACGGGTAGTAAGACGCGGTGCTAATTAAAAAAATAATGTAATGACTGCCTGTATTCCTCACTAAGCTCAAACAATCCCCATTCTTACACCAATGAAATTACTTCACACTAGTTTATTTTATGGAATATAAAAGTGTATTCCTCTATAATTCTATACAAGGTGGTCTGGAAAATGAGAATTTTCTGACGGAAAACCTTAAAAACATAGGAAAATATTGATGGTACCAAAGTTATGTGTTTAGTCAGTCACCTATATACTAAAGATGAGTTTATTTCGAATCTTAAATCAAAACTTGAATTGTATCTTCATATTTCATATTTAATTATTATAAAAAACAAAAGATTAAAAGGTTAATTACAGCTAGGGGTACTGAAGATGGTTCCTAATACTCCCTCCACACAAACACAGATATACTTGATCTACATGATTTAAATTTTTCTTTCCTAACTTATTAATGTGAATATGTGGATAATTATTCTGGATGAGTAGTAAGATGTGAAAGGGAACCCGTAAGTTAACTACCCCTTACAAAACTATTTATTGGTTGTGAATTTTTTACCTTAATTTGAATTTATTTTCAAATAATTTCTTGTGTTTGTGATGGTTACATGTAGGAGAGATAACCGGAGTATAAATAGTTGAGACAAAGCACTAACACAAATAAAATTATATTTAAATTATATACTAGATTTCACCTATCACAATAGTCAGCAACGGACTGGTTGTTGAAGACAATATCAGATGGCAGTAGTACTAATGAGAATTTTTCAAAAATTGTGCTTAAAATAGATTCATAATCATTCACCTGTTGGAATTTTTTTTTTTCCGTTGCTTTAGTAAATTAATTATATTGACTTAATTTGTTGAAATGGGAAAACATAATTTTCAACGTTTTCATTAAATAATTACTAATGTATTACTACTACTGCTATACCTTGAAAAGTAGGTGGTACCTGGTTAAAAAATATTCTGAAGGGGTGGGTTTTCTAATTCGATTTATTTATATAATGAGAATAAAAGATACCTATTAAACACACTAAACATATGAAATATGTACCTACAAAATACTTGACATTAAAGAGTTAGTAAGTACCACACTGTTTTTGTTTCATGAATGTTGGGATCACATCATTTATGTCCTTAGATCACAACAATACAATAAAACAGTTAATCTACTATGGTCAAATTGGTAATTGTTAAACATTCACAGTATGAATATTCAAATCTGATGCAATGACTCATTCATTCCATGCAAACAACACAGCACACTGCACAACTGCCAATGCATCATTCTAAGAATACAACCCCAAGGCACTTGAAATTCCTTAGTTTTTTTATTAGACTTGGGAGCAATACTAGTTCTTTAAAATAAGCTTTTCTAAACACCTAATTCGTGCTATTTCTTGGACAAAAGTGGTTGACATCTCGCCTGCTTTCAAGGAATATAAAACTCAAAATATACAAAACAATATTTTACCGCTCTCTATGGGTGTGAAACATGGTCTCCTACCTTACATAAAAAAAAAGGTTGTTCAACAACAAAGTGCTTGGGAAGATATTTGGCCAAAAACTAGATGAGGATACTTGAAAGTGGAAGAGGTTACATAATGATGAGCTGCATACCCTGTATTCATCACAAGCCTTTGTTAGGGTAATCAAGTTTCGTGGACTCTGGTGGGTAGGATGTGCAGCGTGATTGGAAAGTTCTAGAGCCTTGTTCAGGGTACTGACTGGCCAACTCAATGGCCTAGAGACCGTTAGAAGACCTAGACGAATCATCATCATCATCATCATCATATACTGTTTCCAGTCTGTGCTGGGTCAGTTTAGTAAAATGCCTCCATATTTCTCTATCCTTAAACCACTATTCCTCCTTTAATCGCTTCCATTCTTTTACTTTCACACATTTTCTGCTATCTGCTCCTCCAATCTCTTTCTTGGCCTCACTTGCGGTCTTTTTCCTAAATACTTCATTTCCATCATTTTCTTTGGCATCCTTTCCTTCTCCAATCACATTACATGCCCATACCATCTCAGTCTTGCTTTCTCTTCTACTTCATGTACTCCCTCTACTCCCACTCTTTCTTGGATAACTTCATTCCTAGTACTGTTTATCCTCATGACAGCTAACATGCTCCTCACAAACTTCATTCCCATGACCTCCACTTACCTAGTCTCTCTTACAGTCAATGTTCATGTTTCTGCTGCATTTGTGACTATGGGTCTGCCTTGTACAACCCTTCTAGGTCTCTCCTCTCCTCTCCTCCATATCAGGAGACCTGCTCAATGAGAAAGTCATAAAAACGTGTTTGTTTGAATGTGTAGAAAGCCTGTGTCAGTTTTGTCCCTGTCTGAGAACGTCATTTTGTCTCCACGCAGCTACAACAAGACAAGAAGCGACTTCGAGAGGAGGCCGACCGCGCATCCAGGGAAGCAACGGAGCTCCGCCAAGAGGTGGAACTGCTCAGGGGAAGGCTAGAGGAGACAGAGTGGGGGCTGTGTCAGAAGACTGGGGAGATGTCTCTGCTCAAGGCCCAGCTTAAAGACTTGCAGGTGACTCGTCTCGGGAACACAATATAGACAAGAGGGGGGGCCCGCAATGGTTGTGTTAGTCACGTATAATCTGGTTTGCCAGGTGACAAAGTCAGGTTCAAATTCCAAACAGGAATATTTAAGTGTTTTTTTTCACATCCTCCCTATGTAAACATGAGTATATTTGATCTAAATTCTACTTTTTTTAAGGCACTGTGTCTTACTACTTGTACGGGTTATACGCTTATGTACTAACTATACTAATGGGTTTAGGGAGGTTATATTTATAGGAAGTGTACCCGCACGTTCATGAAGTGACAGTGTAAAACCATTTAGAAAAAAAAAAAAAAACCTTCAGCACACCAGAATGAGATTTGAACCTCATCTCCCTGTCACCGGCAGTCTAGTCTACTGCGAGAGTAGTGCATTAGACCATGCGGCCACCAAAGTGGGTTATACCTTCTTAATCCCTACACGTGTGTGTACAATGTGCATGAGGATAAGCTGGAGAGCTAATAAGACAAAAAACATGGGGAAGAAATTAAAATCACAATAGTAACTTACCCACATCTGTGGGCATTACTCACACTATAGACTACATTCGATATGATGGGGATCTCAGGATTTGCATCCCGGCTGGGTGTACTGAAGGTGTTTTCCTAAATAGTTTTCCACTCTTACTCCATGTAAATATGGGTATATTTCTTCTACCCCATTAGTCTAAATGTGTGAATAGCCTGAACAGGGAGTAAAATGTGGAGAGTAGAAATAAGCAAAACAACAACATTAACTTGACACAGTGTGTGTTCCCGTCAGGGCGAACAGACCACTAAGGGGCATGAACTGCTGCAGCTGAAAACCCAGATCCGTGACCTAAAGACTGACCTGGACCGTCAGCAGGAAGAGACCCAGAGGAGCGAGTTAGAGCATGCGCGACTGACTAGGGACCTGCAGGAGGCTACCACCATCCTCAGCAAGCTGAGAGCGGACAAGGACGTTGAGATCAGCAGGCTTGAGGAGCTGCTTGAAGAGACGAGGGAGCAGCTTGAGGATGCCACCCGCGAGAAGACCATAACTTGTGATGCTCTTGTCCTCAAACTCAGGTGAGTGTTCAGTAATCCTCTTTCATCATGACCTTAAAAATAGACAAGTTGAAACTTTGGGGTGGGAGGGGGAACGGAGCCAACTCTAAAGACACACAACCCCCCCTCCCCCCCACATCCTTATCTGTTCACATGCCTGCCCAGCTGATTAAATTCAGGATGGTTCTCTCCACACTAATTTGTGTCTATTTCTTCTAAACTATCTCCCAAACCCTTTGATCCCTGGAATTAATGTCTGGTAATGACACCACATTCATGTGTAATAGCCCCATGTGTTCAATCAGCCTCCATTTCAAACCTCTTTAAGTTGGTGTTTTTCTATTCATTGAAAAGGAAATAAATCTGTACAAATAAAAGGAACTAGCACAATATGGAATTTATATAGAAAAGAGGGGCCCGGGGTCACATCCACTATTTTATTAATCCTAATCTTCACTTTTCCTACGAATCCCGAATCAGAATCTTAGGAGTCGTGGTAAGTAATACTTTACTTACTACATTAATTCTTCAGTTGCTATACAAACTAGAAATAGTAACATTATATTAACATTTTTGAGTTATAATGCAATCATCACAACATTCATACATTCATTTGAATGGTAAATAAATGCTCTGGGTCTGATTGTTAAGTTTGTAATATTATTATTATTTCAGGCATGAGTTGAAGGAGCTAGAGAATCGACAGTGCTCGTGCGACTGCAAGAAGAATAGACACCCTGTGGACAATAAGGAGGTGGACCAGCTGCAAGCGGAGGTACAGCGGCTCAAAGCGGAGCTCTCTAGAGGAGGAACAGAGAAATGCGACGAGTCAAGCAAGTGGGGGTCCTTCAAGGAGGAGGTCCAGAGACTTGGGCAGGAGCTGAGAGAGGAAAGGGAGGGATTTGACAGGGAGAGAGTTGTCTGGGCGCAGGAGAAGGAGAAGGTTCTCAGGTGTGCTTATATTTGCTATTCTCTTATCAAGAACTGTTAATCTCTCAATTAGATAGGTACACTATGACAAAATCCTATAGGCAGAGATGGATCAAACTTTTTTTTTAATCAAATTTGAATCTTAAAACCTTGCTAAGCATAAGAGGTATGAATTTTGTTTTTCTAAATTCTGATTTGTTCATATCAATTCTTTAGTTAACATAGAAAATATAAATCTTAAATATAAGATAGAAAACAAGTGGTACAGTGCACTGCGCAGACTTGGCCCAGTTTCATAGTGATACTTAATACACCTCAAGTGCAACACTACACTAAATACAAGACAACACCTACCTAGACCAAAATGGAATGGGCCAGCTTCATATGTGAAACTGGCCCATCTCATTTTGGTCTAGGTAGGTGTCATCTTATATTTAGTATAGCGCTGCACTTGAGGCATACTAAGTCCGGCCATAAAGCTGGCCCTTTCTCTCTACAAGTTTATCTTAAAGTAGAAACATTTACTAAAAACTTGTAAGATTTGTGAAACAAAATATAACACTTCACAGAAGAACATAATCAAAATAATATACACTGTCAAAGAAACATTGAGAAAAGAGGAATATCTGTCCACCAAATAGCATAACAATCAATTTAAATTTCAAAATACTATATAAAATGATGTATATGTTTGCTAATAGCTCAGAAACTATTAGTTTTATAAAAATATATTTCAAATAAAAAAATTATTTTTAATATTACTACATCTTTACAATGATAAGTTATTTTGTATCTCAAATAATTATGGCGATATAGTCAAAATTGAAAATTTCTGCTTATGTAAAGTAGGCCTACTCTCAAAGTCATTTTCATGGGGAAATGAAAATTTCCCATTTGTTTATACTTTTATAATGTTAAACAGTGTCTAGATACTAAGTTTAATCAAAATTGTTAGAGTGGATTATAAAAAAATTGATTTTTCTCTTTTTGCCTTTCAGTAAACTACCCTTAATTTTAGGGTTGGATATCGAATTTCAAAAAACTCTTGAGGGAACCTTATAAAAACCCTAGATACCAAGTTTTAGCCTGATCGGTAAAACGATGGCTTCGGCTCTAGTCTAAGATACAGATTCACAAACAGCATAGTGAAAACCACTTAATTTCTGTTTTAGGGGGTCATGAAACTTCAACAACATTTATCAAAATCTTGAGTTCGATTTTTTATGACAATCACAATTCTCTCTTCGAGGGGTTGAGAGAACGTAAAAATTGCCATAATGCAAATTTCACATTCAACTAAGAGATAAATGTTGTTAAATTTGTTCAATAATTGTGTTGAGCTTTTACCATTACCAAGCATCATTGTAACTCTAAAATATTAATATTGAAATATGAAAATTAATTTTTTAATATTTATTTTCAAATCTCAAATCCAATTTTTTTTAACTCTCAAATATTCTTAAAGATTCAAAGGATCCATCTGTATTGTTGTTAAACAGTGACTATGTTTTAGGTATCAGCGCCAGCTACAGCTGAACTATGTGCAAATGTTTCGTCGCACAAAGACGCTGGAGACGGAGGTGGAAAGTCTGACTCTAGAGCTTGAACTGGGCAGCAAGGCAGGCAGGAAGAAACCCCTTCCCGCCATCGAGATGGGACACACCATTGAGTTTAGACTGTACGTGGGGGTTTCTCCCCTGCTTTTGTCCAGCCTGCTCTATGGGACAGCCATAAATATATAGATACACAGCTCTGCATCTCACTACCCATCCAGACTTTCTTAATATTTACACTAATGGGGTGAGCATGCAGAAGGTAAAATTTAGGGAAAGCATACCTCCATTGGTGCCAAGGGATGGTGTAAAAATATTTGGAATAAACCACCTAAATTCAGAAAGCCTTGATTTGAACCTCAACCTTCTGGTTACTGACATATCAAATCAGGCCGACTCCTTTAGCTTTGTGCCCAGGTTTTAAATTATTTGTGTCAAATTCTTACCCAAGTGCTTTTTCATAAAATTGACTAATCATATGTTTACACTATGCAGTGAAATTTGCTCCCAACCTCAACTTGTAAACACGGAGTTGCGTAATGATTGCACATATTTCCCTACCAAGTTTAAATCATCCTTTTCTAAAAACCATTGACATGACTTCACATTAAAAATTGCATTAAATATGAAATTTCACTTTACTATATTTCCATTTAAAACATCTGGGAAAATAAGAATTCCTTCTGGAAAATATTGAAAATTTTGTACTAAGAAAATTTCGGTAACCCTGAATTAAAAATTTCTGGTATATTTGAAAGATAATGGAATCAAAATTAACCCAAACAATGCCAAAACAGTTAAAATATATATTTTCACAAGAAAATCAGTGAAGGAAAGGCTACATTTTGTATTGGATGGGAAAATATGAAGGGAGGAGAAACGTAATAGGCTTGGTAGTGAGAAAAGGACTGCAGTAGAGGTGGTAAGGACGAATGATAGGATAATAAAGATGGGAATAACTGATAGAGGAATAAAGGTGAAGGTGATACAAGTGTATGCCCCACAAGTGGGGTGCCCAGCAGAAGAAAAGGATCATTTTGAGGAAGATCTAGAAAGGCATATGGGGAACGGATGGCAGATAGTAATGGGGGATCTTAATGCAAAAGTAGGAAAAGAGAGAGGAGAGTTTGAGAAGGTGTTAGGGAAAGAAAGCTGGGAAGGGAGAAACGAAAAGGGTAGAAGGCTGTTGGAGAATGTGCAAGAAATAAAATGAAAATGGCAAACAGCTGGTATAAGAAGGAAAGAGAAAGCCATAAAATCACTAGATACAGTTGGAATGGAGAGCAAAGGTAAGTGATATACTAATTTTTCATGTATGAAGAAAGGAAAAGACAGACAGTAAACATCAAGGTAATTCCAAATGGGTCCTTAGATAGTGACCACAGGTTGGTGACAGACATAAAGGATGGGAATGTAGGAGAAAGGTAATAAAACAAGAAAGGATAATAAGGGTGTGGAGGCTAAAAATGAAGAGGATTAAAAGCTTTACCTAAGAAACTTAATGCCCAAGGATGAGATGAAAAGTGTAGAGGTGGAATAGGAAAGGTTTAAGAACAGTTTGGTGGGAGCTGCAGAGGAGGTAATTGAGTGGACAAGTGATAAGAGGAAGTGGAAGACACCCTGGTGGAATGAAAGGGTGAAGAAATCAGTGAAGGAGAAGAATAAAGCATGCAGAAGGATTTTTAAGAATAGGAATGAGGAAACAGAGGCAAAATATAGAAATAAGAAGAAAAGAGGTGGTACGAGAAGTCGGGAAGGATTGGATGCAAAAAGGGACAGCAATGCTGGAACGGGACATGAAAGGAAGTAAGAAGGTGTTATATAGCCAAGTAAGAAACAGGAGGAGATAGAAAAACAAGAAGTTAGAATGATGGGTGAAGAAGGAAGAATGTTGAAGAGAGGAAAGGAAGAAAATGAACTATGGAGGAGATATTTTGAGCAGATGTTCAACCCGGAAGAGGAAAAGGATGTGATTGAAACAGAGGAGCAGGAAGAAATATCAGAAGAGGAGGAAAGAGGTGGATGACTCATTAAAAGAGGATGAAACAAGAAAAAGCACTGACTGTGGAAATGATATAAGCTGCAGGTGAAGCAGGTATACATTGATTTTACAGGGTTCTGAGAGTGATTTGGAAGGATAACATGGTGCCGGAATACTGGAAAAAGGGAGTTTTAATAATATCTATTTTCAAGAAAGGAGACGGGAAGAGGTGTACAAATTATAGGGGGATAACGCTGATGTGCCACTACAAAAATATACACGAAGATACTGGAAAAAAGAATAAGAAATAAAATTAAAGAAGGTGGAGATAGGAACAGCATGGATTTAGGAAACATAGGTCTACAATAGACTTTGATCGTTGCCATACGACAGCTGATGGAAAGAAGATATGAATTTGGGAAAGACTTGGTAATGGTCTTTATGGATGTGGAGAAGGCATATGAAAGCGTGGATAGAAATAAAGTTTGGAAAGCAATGGAGGAGGCCAAAGTGGAAAGAGGACTTGTAATGAGAGCAAAAAACACGTATGAGGATAACAGGAGTTGTGTTAAGACGGAGAATGAAAGGACGAATGGGTTCAAAATAAAAAAATAGAATGAAGCAGGGGAGTTCCTTCTCACCACTACTATTTGTAATGGTAATGGAAATGGTCATGAATAAAGTGGCAGGAAAACTCGGGGAGGAAAGAATGAAATCCATGATGGTATGAGGGGAGAAGGAAGAGGATGTATAGGAACGACTACAAGAATGGAATGAGAAGTGAAGGAGTGTGATTGAAATCTGGCATGACATAGTTGAAGTGATGGTAATGACGAGAAGAGGATAAGGCCTAGTGAAGTGTGAAGTGATGGTAATGACAGGAAGAGGATAAGGCCTAGTAAAGCTATAAAGTTGGATGGAGTAAAGCTGAGAAAAGTACAGAAAGTAAAAATATCTTG
This sequence comes from Timema podura, assembly GCA_033556935.1. Classification (NCBI taxonomy): domain Eukaryota; kingdom Metazoa; phylum Arthropoda; class Insecta; order Phasmatodea; family Timematidae; genus Timema; species Timema podura. The sequence goes on from JAVRXN010000008.1 coordinate 19,638,723, forward strand.
GAAGCATGATTGGAGTGAAAGGTAGAAGTAGAGAGGATTTAATGAGAAGAGTACACCAGGCATAGTTGTTCTATAGGTGTGTAAGAGACCTGATATAGAGAAGAGAAGTATTTGCCCTTGAAGTGTAAGGAAGTGTTGTACAGGGGGTACTTTGTGTCACATAAGCAGCAGAAACATGAACATTGAATGTAAGAGAGACTAGGAAAGTGGAGGCTATGGGCATTATGTATGTGAGGAGCATGTTAGCTGTCACGAGGAGAAACAGGATAGGGAATGAAGCTACATAGGAAAGATTGGGAGTAGAGGGAGTACATGAGATAGAAGAGGAAGCAAGACTGAGATGTTATGGGCATGTAATAAGGAGAGGATGCCACAGACTGGAATGTTGTTGTTGCTGTTGATGTTGTTGATGTGTGTTGTTGTTGTTGTTGTTGTTGTTGATGATGATGATGATGATGATGATGATGATGATGATGATGATGATGATGATGATGATGATGATGATGATGATGATGATGGAGACTTTCAAAGGAAGCTTGATCAAGCAGAACATGGGTGATTCATGTTTCACTATCCTCAGGTGGTTCTAGTTGACAATAAATAAATATAACCTATTCAATTTAAAACTCTAAAAAAAACTTTTCTTTTGTGTGCAATATTAGAGAAATCATATTTAATATATTTGAATAAAGTACCCAAACAGGGTTTTGAATTCCTAGTCTTTGACTTATAGCAACACTGCTCTAATAACTAAGCTATTTAAGTTCAAAACCCATTCCTTCATAAAACTTTCCTAAAACTCTGCAGCCATAGGGGATACAAACTACGGCTACTAGAGTGCTCTGATGAAATCTTCAGAGATTTTTGGTAAGTGATTAGATGGCGAGCAACCCCCACAGCTTAATAAAAGCATATATTACAGCTTTAGGGTTTGAATCCTTGTCCAAGAACATTTTTCACGCATATAATTTCAGCTTATCATGGGTTTCCTGTTAGAACTGTATTAAGTTATATCATTTTTAATACTTCTACTTACTTTAAACTTTATCTGTTGATGGGTCTTCCAATTACAAGCAGGTTTGCTCATCTATCCGAATAGGGGAAGGAGTGAAAAATGTAGAATCTAGAGGAAATTTATCTTTGTTTGCATGGAGAAAGAGTGGGGGAAACCATTTATGTTAAACCATTCAAAATAAACCTGACCTCCCTGCACAAATGCTTTGAAATATTTGTTATAAGTTGAAAAATATCACCTGAACTTGAAGAATCTTGCTTCTCAGACTAATGCTCTGTCTTGAGTTAATTGGGCTTATTTTCATTCAGAGGGTTGATTAATTATTTAAGGACACAGAAATTAAACTTTCAAACCTTACTTACTGATTTGATTAGTAATTTATATGTATCAAAGGTAATTAAAACTGTATCTGTACATAGCTAAGACCTTATAATACTTTTTATAATTATTAGTAAAGATAGTACCACATATTGTGAGAATAATTTTACTTATGTAATTAATCAATTTCATGTTTCGTAAAATAGTTTGTTAATTTGAAATCATAATAAATAAATGTGTATATATATATTTTTAGTAGTAAATATTTATGTACTATGGTTAATTAATATATTATCAATGTTTAGTTAGGTTTTTAACATTAATTGTTATTATATTTTTATTTTATGCGATAATTACTATTTGTGTGTTTGTGAGAGTTATTATTATAAACATAATACCTCCAAACAAATTTTCAATGATGAACATTTGAAAGAAGTGTAGTAGTTTATTTAAAGTGAAGTGAATAACCAGTGTTAGTATTTATTAATGTAGGATTTTTGTGTTTTTTTTTTTACAATGTACAACACAATTTGGGTTGATATATTTATTAAAAAAAGTCTTAAGGCTGTTAATATATTTTGAAAATGTAATCATTAATTCCTATTTATTAAAAGTAACGGTAAATATAAACCTTTTCCTGGCGTTGTGTGCTGCTAGTTTTAACTTGATATTATCTGACTTATCATTGACACAAAATTGGATGCCATCCAACACCCCAACCCTCTCACTCCCTTTCCCAGCAGTTGGTTTCATCTCTGTCTTCAGAGGAAAGTATTGTCAAATTTCACATTAAATTGTCTTATATTTTCAATCTGAACAATTTTCATTATTTGCGTTTGAGGCAGTTTTAACTGAGTAGTCAATGTGTGCATGTTTTGAATAAACGTGTACAAACAGTGTGTTATTTTAAATGTTTCATTGAGCAACATAATTTCTCCATTTTTATATGGTGTGTCGAATTTCACTTCTTATTCACCACATCTGTGGTTACATTGAAAAATAATATGTTGCCCACCTCTGTTCTATAGGCCTCTACTTTTAATAAATTTGCAAGGGAAGGACTAATTTGAAGAGGAATATAATTTTCAAAAAATTTCTAGGCGAAGACTGATCTAGAAAGCATCTAGCTAGTGGGTTTAACCATTTACCATATAGCAGCTAAATGTCACGTTTAAACCATTTTGGTTGTAGCCCTATGTACAGCCAGACAAAATGGTAAGACCCCAATTTTATGTTTGAGGACACATAAAACATCAATATTCACCATAATCTTTAGGCTTAATATGTATACAATTATTGCAATACTATATTTATATGAGGAAGTAAAATGGTGTAAATACACAGTTATATAAGGTAAGTGACGGGAAGAAGACAATCTGGAAATATAGTTGGGGTAGTCCTTGATAGAAACAAGTAAACTTACTACTTCATACTTCCATCTTTTATACAATATTCTAGCTTGCACACAAAGTAACATATGATTTTAAATTTGCATTTATCATAATAAGAAGACACACCTAGAACTGCAAACTCTCTTTTTCTTTAATTTATTTTTAGCCAGAGATTAAGATATGAAGATGTGTGTGAGTGTGCATGTGTGTGTGTATATGTATATAAATATATCCTCTGTAAACATTTTGATTTAGATCTACTCATTCTCAAACTTTTTAAAATGTAACTATTTTTAATATCTAATTACGAGTAAGAATAGTGAAGAGATAAAGAAAATGTGACGAGAAGATATATAAATGAAGAGTGGTGTGAGTAGGGTTAATAAAGATAATATGTAGTTGAAGTGTAAAGAGTGAATGAAAAAGAAAAGTTAATTAGTTACTTTTAAGGTCAAACCCATCTATCTTTGCAGGTTGCTACCTTATTTACACTATATTATTTTACACTGATTTTGCATTCAGTAAACTACTCATTATTTTGCAGGAGCTAACCAGTTTACGGCTTATTTACGCATCCATCCAAAATGATTTTTTTCAGTTTCAAACCACATGTTAACCAGCTTATGAACAAATTGAGAAGTTCTTAAATTCAATTTTGACCTTTTAATCTGGCTAACAGCACACCCTTTAAAAAATCTGATTTTAAAGAAATGTAAATTTGGGATGAGATGGGAGATAACTTTCTATATATTGGTATCTCCTTGTTCATAAAATATCAGTACATATCATTATATCATATAATTTTACCAACCCAGATAATTGAGATTCTGGTTTATTATGACAAGAGTATTTGACAGATGTAGTGTAAACTTCTATTTCAGAAAATGAGTATTTCATGCAGTTTACAAACTCGTGATTGGAAATAAAATAAAACACAAAACTACACCTTTTTTATACCATTTATTGCACCACATTTCAGCATACAACAACATTAGAAGCACTCAAACTCACAAATGCCACGGAATGCAACACAGATGTATTTTGGTTACCTTTTATTTAATAGTTATACATGGAGAGATTTTATTTTTGTTTAAGTAACTCTCTTTCACATTTAAGATAATATAATTATGATTTCATATATTTGAAATATAAGATTTTGAACAGACAAGCCTCTCAGTACTCAAACTTGCCACCAGATGGTGTTAGTTTTGAGGTTATGGATGGCATGCGTCGTGTTTCTTATCTTATTTAATATAGAGTATATATATTTTTTTCGGACCCAAACCAGCTATTCATCGCTTGCAAGCAACTTTTTTTTTGGTTAGTTTTACAACTCAATTTTCATAAGAAAATTGAGGTTTTTTTTACCGTTGCCGCAGCAAATGTATGTGTCGTGACAATTTATTGTCTATTCACAATGGCTATACAGAGGGTTATTAGCATAACTCCTCCAAAGAACAATTTTAAGATTTGTTTATATAATTAAAACAAAATATTCTCAGCATACAAAAATCAAAATAATATTGATACACTATAACACATTGTAGCAAGACATGTATTTGATACAAGTGTATTGATATTATATTTTTTCATTTTTTTTTTCTGAACGGCCACTTTTCATATCCAACAAACCAATTCTTCGAAATGAGCTTCCACCTTAGTTGTTATAAAAATGGTTTGCCTTCGACATTTGTTTTTGTTGCGCCTCTTAATGACACCAAGATGTATATATATATATATATTTTTTTTCAAAATGTGGCAAAATTGGTCTGAGAGGCATCATCCAACAATTTGATGTATCGCTTACAACACAAACCAGTCGTTAAAAATGTGTGCTATTATTATTATGTTGGTTTATGTTAAATGTTCAAAAGCATCTATTAGCACAAGAGTCTTATTTTATTAAGTGTTTAATATACAAGTGTCTAATTTAGGTATTTGTAGTTTAGGAGTGTTTCTATACTATAAAACCCATCAATTTTCTATACCAATTAAAATTTCGAATTTGGATTGTGTTTTTAAAACAACCTCTTTATTTTTAAAATGTTGATTCTGTGCAGCCATTCACAAGAATCGATCACAGAGGACAATCCACTTTTTTTTTGCTGCACCCTATTGTGCAAAACAGACATTTTTAAATTTTGTAATCTTTGCGAAATCGTACACACTCCTAAAACAGTCACATCCATATTTTAAAATTATTTATGAAGTAATATAATTTAAGTAATTTAGATTTTTTTAATTGAGCAGTTCTTTTTAATTGCAAATGAAATATGGTCTAACAAAAGCATAATTATCTTTTTAAAATCATAAATGTATAATTTTTTCCCTTAAATACCTTCCAAGAAACCCTTAGAAAAATGTTGAAGTTAATAGTTAATCTTATCGCACAATACGGTACCCTGTGAGTAGGCCTGTAACCCATGTATATAAACCTATAATTATTATATTCATTGGATATAAAATGTTAATATTGCATAAAACATTTAAACAAATAAAGAAAGAGTAAAAATAAACTAATAAGTATAAATTTAATGGAGGAAGCCCACCTAGGGAAAGAGGAAAAATGTGGGAAGAATCCAATGCATGAAAGTGACACTTCAACTTTGTGCATTGAATTCTTTCACATTTCTCCTCTTTCCCTAGGCCAACTTTCTTCATTCAATTTACACTTACTTTACACTTATTTTTCCTTTTTATTCATTTGTATCATTCTCCATTATTATAAAATTATTTTGCCACATTAAACCTTCATAGTCAGACAACAGGAATAATAAACTATTTCTCATCCTGTACAGTAAAACTAATTGCAAAGATTATAAAACTGTTTGTAATCACCATCAATTAAAAAACATAGCAATGTTAAGATATATTACTAATTTTGGTAGACTAACTTTAGATTCTTTATTAAACTTGTTTATTATTTACTAACTTAAATTAATGTTAATGTTTCATTTAAAAGTTTTATTTTAGATCACACACTTTACTTTAAATATATGCATTTTATGACTAAAATAAAACCTTAGTCTACTTGATATTTTAGTCAAAAACTTAATGTAGGTTGAACATAATTCAATCAGTTTAAAAAAATACCTAAAGATGCCTGAATTAGTAATCTATAAAATATTCAAATAATTGCATGTAACCAGTAATTAAAACACTGTTGATAAGATATTAATCATAAACATAACTATGAATGAAATTATAATCAAATTAAAATGCTATTAGTATCCCACATTTTCCATATCGTTTTTCTATTAATAGTAGTTGTGCAAAAAATCAAAACATTAAATTGATGCTTTTTTTTATAATACTGACAAAACTTGGTAAGTTATTCATTAAAAAATATATTTGCATGCACTACTTGTATTTAAATTTTAAAATTAGTTTTTCTTTTACTATTTATAAAGCTATTTTTTACTATCTCTCTTCTTTAAAAACATGTTTGATAGAATAAATTATATTATTAAAAAATAATTATACATAAAAGAAAGAAAACACAAAAAAGACATTTTTAAACAAAATTATTCTAAGAGTACATTTTGAGTGGTTTGTATTTATTTGTAGATTGTAATTTGATTATTGTAAGATTTTGGTGTAATCCTCTACAGTGATTTGTTGAATACTATACAATGCACTCATATGGATGATTCATCCATTTGAAAAGAATTAAGATTAAGGGTCCAAGTTTTAATGCTACTAAGTCACAAAGTTTCCGAGAGTTAGAACAACACAAAATATAATCATGAACGTATGTAAGAGTATTGAAATGCTATGAAAAAACAGCAGGGTTCCTGATCTTTTCAGCTTCATTAGTACATGTTGCTGGGCCCTTTTTTGAAATGATTCATGGGAAAGTTTGTTTTCTTGTCTTTGAAGTTGATTGGGAATTGCAGCCTACATTTGTTCACTGGTCTTGAAAATCTAGAAGAACACGTAATATTTACAAATCTTAGCTAGATGGTTTATGAACAAAGAGTCTTGACTGTATTTTTTTTTGTTATTGTGATTTGAAGAACTGCTTAGTTGACTTTACTTTTTTTATTACTACTCTTGTTTGAGTTGTGCTACATAGGTTGCAGCACTTGAACCAGATATATTAGAAAAGCAGCTTAGTTTACTCTCCACCTGATAAAAATGCTTCTGCATAAAAGTTTGAAGAATAAGATTTTTTGTGAAAATATTAGCTTTCTTATAGATTTTCAAGACCATGAGCTAGGCTCCAATCCTTTCACTATTGAAACATTCACAATAACTTAATTATATGCATTATTTTCCTGTCAAATTTATGTATTTACTGTTTTCCTCTTAACCTTGATTGCTACACAGTGCTTTGCCCATCTTGCTGATAATATTATACAACCAAAGTGATTGAAAGCAAGGCGGTCAAAGTTCCAAAGACATTGAAAACAGAAGAGAGAGAAGTAAAAAAATCCCACATTTCTGTATTCATTCACAGCAAATACAAGAAATTGACACTCCCCAAAGTCATGGGGTATTGTGATATTCTTTATTGCCAAAGAAAGAGAATGCTAAATAAGTATTTATTTTGTGTCTATAATTCTCTTATGTGTTTGATTAATAATGATTACTTTGATTTATGCGAAAAAACATTCAAAGGAGAATGATTGAATCATTATTAATGTGCATTGATCAATCTAACAACATCTATATATTTAGTTAACTCTGTAAAAAATATAGATTAACATCAAGTATATTCATTATAATTATGATTCTTCTTCATCAATATAACAACAAATACATCCTTATCTGTACCTCATTATCTTAAACATTTCACTAGCATAAATTTTAGAAAATAGGGCCTATTCTTCCAGTAATAAAAATCATCTTTCTAAATTTGAGTTTTGTGGTCATTAAAGATTGACATACTCTTTCATTAATGTGTCAAGTGTAGTTTTATATTTTTCGTATCTCCATGAATTGAGGGTGCCAGTGGTTGGGTTTTTTTTTTCGTTGATACAGTTTGCTTCATAAATCAATTGTTCTGTTTTGTATGATACTGATTAATGGTGCGTTTATTCGTCCTCATCTTCGTTCTGGTAAGTGACGTACCTTACTGAAGATTTTTCACCCAAGATAAGAGACTGAAAAAAAAAAAATCAACTTCAGATTATTCAATTATTTCAAACAGAATTGGGCTAGAGCTTGCTTAAAAGTAAAAGGGAGAACTACCACTATTGGAGAGACATATTTTTACAATGTTTCATGTGAGCATCTGATGTATTTTGAATTGTCTTAGGTGTGTATGCACTTAGGACACCATGTTGTTATGATATACATGCGTGGACTCGATCGGAGTTGGTTAAAGGTTATTAGATAGGGAAGTTCTTCGTACAATTGTAGCCATAAACAAGATTTGTAATCAATAAAACCAGACACATATTCCCAATGAACATTCTGTTTATCTTTGAAGTTATTCAACAACCACACCTACCTGTGTAGTGCTGGAATATAAATTGTTGAGACAAAACACTAGCATACAAGGGTGTAAGATTCTCTCAAATTTTAGGGAAGCTGGGACCAAAATGAGCCTGTGTCACCCTCAGAAATCAAGTTGATCTGTTTTACATATTGGAGCTTTCTAGTACGCTGTCGCAGTGCTGTCCTTAACTTAAGTGCAAGGCAATTTGTTCCAAACTAAAGAATTAGAGGTTTCCCCAAACAGGCAACTCCGGCACTCAAAAAGGTGCTCTTGGGGCTCATTTTAATTTTTAAGGAGGACTGGCATTTTGGTATCCCTTCTCCCTTGTTCCTATGCCCCACTAGTACACACAAAAACACAATTTTAAAATACTCCCAGCAACATCAGGTGACAAAAACAGACTGATTATTGAAAGTACTGTATGGTTTGCAATATTCTTGGTAGGTGAAAGTAGTTGTTAGGTGTTTACTTTACTAAAACTACTGCCAACAGTGTTACCATCCATATAATACGTTCAACAATTTGTCTGCTATTGTCACCTGTGGTTGATGAAAGTTTTTGTTTTATGTCACTGGTTTCTGTCAACAATTCCTCCTCCAACACTGCCTAGGTAATTGTGTTGTTACTTTCATGAGTATGTTAAACTAAAATATCAAAATGAAACAAAATAGAATTAGGTAGTAAAAAAATCTAAATTACAAATGTTTTCTCCTTTTGTAGATGAGAATGCTAAGGCATTAATCTAAAAACCTCACCTTACCATAAATTAGGCTAAATACTGTAGTTAAGTTTGTATCCTGACAACCAATATTGTTGTGCACTTTATACAATACAAGATCTTTGGTTCTTTGGACCCAAATAAATTTACTTACATACTAACTCTTCAAATGGTTCATGCTTTAAGTCTGGTCATAAACTTAAATGAATGTAATTAGGGTTTATCAATTAAAATATGAATAGTTGGTAAATGGAAGTTCAATATCCAGTAAGATATTCAAGGCGCTATTAGCTTAAGCACCCAAAATACTTATTGAATAAATAAAAACATGTCTAGTAAAAATATACTGTGCCAAAAAAACAACATAAAACCCAATACAAAAGATACTATTTTACCTTTAAATGGTTGTAGAAAAAATGGCTACCAGCTCCAAGATGATCCAATTTCTCTCAAAATGAGCTCTGTTGATAACTAATTACAACATAACCACGCCATACACTTGTCCAACCCCTTCATTCAACACAACAAAAACAAATAAATAAAAATGCAACAAAATAATAATAATAAATCAAAAAGAAATCCAAGGTTAGGTTTAATAAGTTAATGTTTTTAAACAAATGAAATAAACAGCTCAGTTTCATTGATGAGCTCACACCTTTATCATTCTTTGATTTTCTTATGAATGAACATCTGGAGCACCTTTTATAATATACAAATTATTAATTTATGGCCAAGATTGATAAAATTTTACTTTATTAGTAGTGTTATTTTATGTCGACCTAGGTGGTATTGGGGGTAAAGTGCTTGCCTCAGGACCCAATGTTTGTGAGTTCAAACCCAGCCAAGAGCCAATGGATTTTCCTAAGGACAAAAATTGTAGCACAACTTCCTTCGAAGGGGAAGTAAAGACGTCGTACCATATCAATTGTGGCATGTAAAAGAACCCTGGAAGTTATGTGTAAGCCCCTTTCTGGGAAAATTGGTAGGTTCATTCATTGCTCACTAATAGAATTTCATTCTATTTCCCTTAGGCAAGTGTTGGGAGGTTAGCGTCAGGAAGGGCATTTGGCTGAAAAATAGATCCACCAAAACAAATATGACAAGTTTTTGCGACTTGACATAGATTAAAAATATCAACCCCGTGTGAGTAGATTAGATGGAGGAAAAGAATAAGATTAAAGTTATTTTATAGCTATTGATAGATAATACTTATCAAAAGGGACAGTTTCAGATCACATAACTTGACATGAATATGTGAGAGTAGATCTAATAACTTTTTTTTAGCTGTCCAATATATCCATTCATAAGAGAATTGAGGTATAGCTGTCAAGTCAGATAAAAAAACTTGTAACATTAAACACACAAAAAAAGCAAAAAAATAAAAAGATTAAAAATAATAACTAAAATAAAAAACAGCACACACAAAACATACAATGTGTTATTTATTAAAAAAATAAAATAAACTCTAACACTAAAACAAAAAGAACAAACTGAAAAATTAAATAGTAAAATAAAGCAAACACATAAAAAAATAAAAATAAAGCCTCATGCACACCTGATTGTATCAACTTTTTATAAAAGAGATTATTTTTATAGGTTAGAATTATTTTAACTGTCACTATTACTAAGTTCAATTATTTAAATAAGACTTATCCTTGAGGGAACCTGATAATGTTGTTTCTACTTTTAACCCCTCTTCTCCAAGAACAATAGTATATATTGCTGGTGATGAGTAAAGTTTAAATCTCAGCTGGACATACTATTGGGGGTTTTCCACATGTGATATATAATTATTTTCTCCACACTAATGTGGGTGCACCTCCATTAACTTACCCTCCTTGTACCAACCCTCCAAAATAACTTGCTAACTATCATGGTTCTAAACCTACTAATAAGAAAAAAAAGGTCAACCAGTTGAATGGTGAAAGTAACTTAGAAGAAGTGCACTCATATTAACGCGGAGAAAACCCGCTTCGGTTGCTGCATGGTCTAATGCACTTCTATCGCAGTAGACTAGACTGCCGATGACGGGGAGATTGGGTTCGAATTTTGGTCGGATGTAATGAGGATGGTTTTTCCTAAATGGTTTTCCACTTTCCCTCCACGCAAAGGTGGGTACGGGGGGAGGGGGGAGAATAAAGGGTGTAAAGAAAAATTAAACTCTCATGTGGAAAACAATCCCCAATGTACTCAACCTTACTGTCAACAAAGACCAAGTGCATGACAAATCTAAATGATGCTTAAGACAGCCTGGCTCCCACTGCTGATGAAGAGACTTTTGGTTGTGATGAGATGACATCCATAAATGTACCTTCTTCTCCTCCTTGGTGGGTGGGCTCCTCAGCAGGTACATGAGGGGGGCATACATGAAGTTGAGAATGGCAATACCAAACAGCATCCACTCAAACCCGATGGTGTTGACCAAGGTGCCGCTCAAAGCGGGACCTGTAAGTACCAGAGATCACACACTTTCACACAACCTACATCACACCATGTATTAAGTTATTATTTTCAATCTTGAGCCAAGATATTGAAATGGTTTCTGATGTTAATAAGAAGCCCACTTTTGATCACCAAAAATTGATTAAGAGTCACTAACATTTGATAGGTATTCTATACATTTGTCTTATTTGATTTTTTTAGTTATAAAGTTCATCTAAAAAAGTCATTAAAAGTTACCAATAATACTTCCTTATGGATATCTGTATCATTTATATTTATACCTGCGTTATTAATTAAATGGAATAAGAATGTAAATACAAAGAGGTGATCTGACTTGTGATGAGATTGTCTCAACTGTTATTGGCTGGGCTGTTCAATAATTGCTGTCAATGATACAGCCTGGTTGAAAGTCGATACCAACCGATCACAAGCCAGATTACCTATTAATGCTGTGGGTGGAATAGTAAAAACATATGTCTATTTATAGACCTCACATTCTCATCAAAACAAATTTATTCATAATTCACCCTGGAAAATGGTCGTAGTAACTTTGTTGAAAGCAATTTCGTCAATGCAGGCTTAAGCCAAACATCCTTAATGGCTTTAATTTTAATGTATCACTCATTTCTTCTTGTATCATATTCTTAGTCTCAATGCTGATTTAAGTTGTCGTAATAAAACATTAATTTAAGGATCTAAATAATATGGGGGGTTGGCAAAGTGTTGCATTTGTGCAGACCACAGTTTCCTAGAGGTTTTATATCCAGTCTCATTTGTGGAAACACTTTACCTTATGTATTGCAATTTTATATTGGCAAGAATGAGTTAATAGTGTTATGTTAACATTGTGGGTCCTTATATTATTCTGTTTAAATAAGATATTTCCACTAATTTCAACTGTTAGTAGCAGCCATTCTTTTGATAGGTACGAGCACAGTATCTCCTGATTATATCGCCGGCTCACCTATGGCGAAGCCCAAGCAGAAGGCTATGTCCCCAATGGCGTATACGCTACCGTAGACGGCAGAGTGCCGGATGTCGACAAGATAACCCAGCTCGGGCATCATGGAGCTGTCTACCATCCCGATGGCGAACCCAAGCCCTGCGTTGGGGACTATCAAGTGGTTGATGTTGCTGGCGAGTGGGATCTGGAACATAGGAACACTTTAACACCTGCTTGGGAGAGGGGTGAGGGTAGCTTGATAGTACACTCTGGTGTCAAGATATTCAACTAACCTTTGATATCATGATGAGGAGGCAGAATAGTGCCAGTACTGGCAGCGACAAATACCTACCCTTAGGAAAAGGACGAGGAGGGTAAATAGTTTCAATGCTGCCTACTAGCGATAAACTATAAGAACTAAGAAAACAAAATCAGGCTTAATTTGATGGGGCTGGCCCAACATTCACCTGAAAATGTATTATTGTGAAACCAAAAAATGGAAGCTCACCCTTTCCCAAAAGATAAATGAGTGTAACAACGGCCCCCCTAGTCATGGTCAGGTAAACTATCCGTGCGGACAGCCATACTCACCAACATGAGACACACCCCGATTATGATCAGCCCCAGCAGGGCTGCCAACCATCTGCAAAAATAACAAAAAACACAGTTTGGAGATGCTTTTTTGTTACCGCGTCTTACTACATGATACATATATTTACTAATTACAATAATGTTCTAGATATGAGAAAGGTTGAATTTTGATAAAATTTATTCGTATTTGTGTGGAGGGGGAGTGGAAAACTATTTAGGAAAAAACCGTCTTAGAAAATCCAACTGGGATTCGAACGTCGATCTGCCCGTCATCAGCTGTCCAGTCTATTACAAGAGTGACGTCACAGACCAGGCATGTCCAAACCGCGGCCCCCAAATTCGTTCCGTGTGGCATGCCAGCGTAAGGTCATTTGACAATACAAATTTTATAGCACAATTTTAACATTTGTATAGTTATAAACTATAAAATATAGAATCAATGATTTTAAATCCCTACAGTTCACGAATTATAAGGGGTCAAACTTGTTATTTTTAAGGTGGGAATGTGGGAAACGCGTGGAAAGGTAAGTGTTATTGCAGTTTTCATAGCAAAATATTTGTGGGGCCAAAATAAATCAAATATTGCTTCAGTACAAACATAGTTTAGTTTTCTTCGCATGGTGATAGCAGCAGTTCCTGACTATCTATCAGTCAAGGGTGTTCTGGAATTTATTGGCAACTTTTGCTCCCTATTTAAAACTTTTTCATCCATTGCCGTTATGTTCATGACAGATATTCAACATCTGTTGAGATCATCATGTAAAGAAAATCAAACTCCGTTTATACTGAAGCAATATTTTATTTATTTTGGCCAAAAAATTGTTTTCTATAAAAACCTGCAAAAACAATGGCTTTTTCTCACATTCTCTGCATCCTCACTTTAAGATAAAATAAATTTATGTACTGGACTGAAATTTAGTATAACTAGATATGCTTACGAGGTGTACACAATGAAATATTTATGATCTTAAAGAAAAATAAATTTTAATATATAAGCAGCTTAGAAGTGGTAAAATTACATTAATATTTAACTATATAGATGTGGCAGAGCGGGGGACACCGCCCCCCTTAATAGAAGCAAGGGGTGGCAAAGAAAGGTTTCCTCCTTCTGACTTGTGCTATAAAAATCCCATTGTGGCCTATATAAATTATGGAAAATCGAAAAAATTTTAAATTTAAATTTTTTTAATACCAAAGCTAAGACAATTTTAACAAAGCCTTAGCTGAATCATTGTTGTTTAAATTACGCGCTGACTCCTAGTTGGCGCGTGTGCCGTGCAGAACGCTACCATGAAACTTTATCGCGCCAAAATCATAGTTATTGAGCATGCGCCAAGCAGTGGGTTACAGACCTCTCCGAGTATTGTATAATTTTATTAGGTGTGACTGTGTGTTGGTTAAATTGGTTTTTAACATAAAGCGAACGGCAAACTACGAAGTAAATGTGTGAGAAGAGCTTCTGTTTGAGGTATTTCACTTATTACCATACAGATATATTATGCTTGATTGAATTTACATTGACCCGTAAAGTCTATCAGATTTTATTCACGCGTATGTTTGATCGTGTATGTCCACCTATCCTATTCTGTCACTTGCTAGACGGGTTCATGTTCTTGAGACCGATACAATTTACCTGATGTTCGCTAGACACAGATCAACAAAAACATTTAACGGCCACAGTGGCTAACTCTACTCCTTAATTTTATATTAATGTATCCGAATAATTGATATTTGCAAATATAGATTTGAATTTTTCTAAATGAAATTTCTTGTTTTGATTGCACCGATTGTAGAGACAACTCCGACTAGTAGAACATAATATGCCAGGCTGAGGGTCAGATAATCCCTTACCTTCTTTACCTGATCGGTGTTGCTGGAATGGGCTGAGACATTGATACTTGCTATCTATTATCAAATAGCTCCCCTATACCCAACTATGTTAAATTCACTGCCAACATGTTATAGACTCGAAAAATCTTAGTAATAATTCTCAATGTCTAATGATCTAAAATTGAAATATTTCGAATTGAAGCTCTCCAAGCTGATGTAAATGAGCGCTAATCTTCATTTTTATTTACTGTAGACTTTATTTCAGATTAATTCCTTGTATAGTACCGTGTATGTATATATTTGTTAAAAATAAACATTCGTTCATGTTCTTATAGGCATTAGCGTCTATAAATGGCCCCCAGCCAACTCTCTAAGAACTTATACAGCCCTCAATCGGTTAAGGTTGTAGACGGCCGCATAGGACCACTAAAGAGGGCCGGAGACTCTTTAAAGTTTAAACAAACGCTAGTACTGTATATGCAAATACAACCTTAAAAACATATTAAAACAATTTTTGCTTAAGACCTGCACCAGCGGGCACGTGAATAAAACCGCCAGTCTCATCCAGTCTGATTTTTCAGACTAAGGGGGTTTTCACTACCCCTACACGCAAATAATGGTATATTTAATATAAATTCTACCTTCCCAATTCCTACTATTTTAGTGTATATATATGCGGATAGACTTAAAGGATAGTAAAACGCGGTGCATCTTTTTTTTTTTTTTTTAGCGAATTTTACATCGCAGCCAAATTTTTGTGTACAGCGTGCACCGCGTCTTACCACCCATTCGGGCTATTCACATATTTACACTAATAGGTTAGGCATCGAGAAGGTGGAGTTTAGAGGGAAGGTAACCGAATTTGGGGGGAGGGAGATAGTAATTCATATTGGGGGGGGGGGGGGGCATAATCTTATTTATTTCGCCCGGCATTCAAACTCCCGGCCAACCGAAAACAAAAGAGTGAAGGCTATTATTGATCCCCTAGCTCACGTGCACACTGGTGAGGTTTACAGCCAAAGTTACTGTATAACCCGTATCTGTGGTCCAAGTCATCAAGCTAGCGGTATTCTACCTGCCCATACGATGTCCCAGTGGCCCGAACAGGTTGGTCCCTATGAGGTAGGAGATGCTGGCAGGTAGGAAGGTGACGCCTTGCTTCCAACGACCGGCGTTCATCGTGTCCATCATCCAGATGGGCAAGGAAGGCTCCAGCATAGCTATGCCCATGTTGGCGAACGTGATGGCGCCTGAAGAGGGGTGTCCAGAAACCATGACGTTTCATTGAATAGTTATGATATGGCGCAGATTATAAGATAGTTCCATAGATTAATCTGTCAAGGTAAGACTGATACCTTGCTTGTTTCCACAGTGTGTAGCTTATAACGGTAGAGCCATAGTGCAATGAGTCAAATAAGGACTACTCCCTTGTTTAGTTCCACAATGGCATAGCTTATAAGGTAGGGTCATTGTTCAATGAGTCAAATAAGGACTACTTCCTTGTTTAGTTCCACAATATCATAGCTTATAAGGTAGGGTCATTGTTCAATGAGTCAAATAAGGACTACTCCCTTGTTTAGTTCCACAATATCATAGCTTATAAGGTAGGGTCATTGTTCAATGAGTCAATTAAGGACTACTTCCTTGTTTAGTTCCACAATATCATAGCTTATAAGGTAGGGTCATTGTTCAATGAGTCAAATAAGGACTACTCCCTTGTTTAGTTCCACAATATCATAGCTTATAAGGTAGGGTCATTGTTCAATGAGTCAATTAAGGACTACTTCCTTGTTTAGTTCCACAATATCATAGCTTATAAGGTAGGGTCATTGTTCAATGAGTCAAATAAGGACTACTCCCTTGTTTAGTTCCACAATATCATAGCTTATAAGGTAGGGTCATTGTTCAATGAGTCAAATAAGGACTATTTCCTTGTTTAGTTCCACAATGACATAGCTTATAAGGTAGGGTCATTGTTCAATGAGTCAAATAAGGACTATTTCCTTGTTTAGTTCCACAATGACATAGCTTATAAGGTAGGGTCATTGTTCAATGAGTCAAATAAGGACTACTCCCTTGTTTAGTTCCACAATATCATAGCTTATAAGGTAGGGTCATTGTTCAATGAGTCAATTAAGGACTACTTCCTTGTTTAGTTCCACAATATCATAGCTTATAAGGTAGGGTCATTGTTCAATGAGTCAAATAAGGACTACTCCCTTGTTTAGTTCCACAATATCATAGCTTATAAGGTAGGGTCATTGTTCAATGAGTCAAATAAGGACTATTTCCTTGTTTAGTTCCACAATGACATAGCTTATAAGGTAGGGTCATTGTTCAATGAGTCAAATAAGGACTATTTCCTTGTTTAGTTCCACAATGACATAGCTTATAAGATAGGGTCATTGTTCAATGAGTCAAATAAGGACTACTCCCTTGTTTAGTTCCACAATGGTATAGCTTATAAGGTAGGGTCATTGTTCAATGAGTCAAATAAGGACTACTCCCTTGTTTAGTTCCACAATGGTATAGCTTATAAGGTAGGGTCATTGTTCAATGAGTCAAATAAGGACTACTCCCTTGTTTAGTTCCACAATGACATAGCTTATAAGGTAGGGTCATTGTTCAATGTGTAGGGCTAGAGTGTAATTGGTATCTTATATTTCACGACCCCCTTGATATGAAACACTCACGGATCCAGATTTTACTTCTGGGCAGGAGTGTGTATGCAAATTAAAATCTCCATCTATAATAAATAATCAATCTCATTCTAGTTTTCATCTCAAACTATTTTTGTACAGTTTTTAAAAAAATTTAAAAATACAGTATCAGAAAGAGAGGAGGGAGGGAAGGTGGGGACTTCAACGTTCCCAACCTCTACCCTGGATTCACCACTAGTTTGTAACGTCCCTACATCCAGGCGTTTTGAGCTGACGTTGAGCTTAGTTTTGAGCTTAATTCGTATTTAAATACTCTTTTTGTGATTAAATGATTAGGCCTCCTGTAGAAACATTAAGTCAATATTAATTAAAACTAGATGTTAAGATGCAATACTTATGAACATAATCATACATGTTTTGAATTATTTCGTAGCCCTTCAAGGCAACCATCCTGGTATCGGCTATGATAATTACTCTTTTAGAGTATATTGGTTGGAAAATTGAGATTAGTTCGATCAAATTGTACCTTCGATTGAAGTTAAATCGATCATTTTAATGTTGGATTTAGCGTTGTGTTGCCATTCTTAGGGTTTACTTGTGTGCAGCACATTTAGAGTGGTTTTTATAATTGGGATATTTAACACACTTACTCTACACATTGCTTTACCAACACAGTACTTGTGATGTAACTTAACCTATGACAGCAACAATAAACAGTCTTATTTTCAAGGATTATAACAGCTGAGTAACCGGACGAATGTCAATGTAAAGATCCTTGGCGGCCTCCAAGAAGGAAGTATCCGAGTCCTGACGTCTATAGTGTCCTGTGAGACTCACCTGCAGCAATAACGATGTAAGGATCCATGACGAGAGCCTTCAGAGAAGGAGGATCCGACTCCTGACGAACCACAGCCGGCTGCAGCATCAGCAATTGGAGCACTGGAATATGACATGACGTGATTGTGATAGTGACCTTGCTTTCACCAAACTCGGCATGGGTCAGGATGCTTTTGTAGCACCCTTGCACCCTTCTAGGTCATCAACATTAAATTACACTGAGATCTAGGGAGGATGAAGGGAAAATCTAAAGGAAATGTACCCACATCTGCATGAGTAAGAGTAGGGAAAACCATTTAGAGAAAAGCGCCCTCAGTACATCTGGTGGTGATTTGAACCCCAACCTCCCCTTCACTGGAAATCCATACAAGACAAGACTAACACCCTAGTCTGCGCGCCACTCACATCCATCTCCAAGTGCCAGCGCCGACAGGATTAGAAACGGCGCCGACTTGCCGACGAACTCATACATGACGCCGCCAAAAGGGGGCCCTATGAGGACGCCGAGTGCCAAACCCCCAAGGGCGATTCCCATGGCATTGCCGCGCTCTTTGTCGTCAGGATAACGCTCCGCCAACATGCCCATACCTGAAACGATAAGGACAGTTATTGTTCCAAAAAAATATGAGATTATGTTTTAAAAACATCAAGTTCAAATACCACGAAGCTGATGGTATATATTTGAAAACTTTTGAGATAAATGTAGGTCAAATTTATTTGGGGTATTTTACATGCACTTTAAGAATTGACCATTAATATAAGATAACAATACAGTTCTTTAACAACAGGGGGACAGGGCAGATTGAAACACCCTACAAAACAATAAATTGTTCACTAAATTCTTGCTTTAAAACTACAAGAAATAAACTGGAAACTATTATTTGTTGTGTGCGTATGTGAGTGTAGTCCTGGTACCTTAAGATCGTGAGACTTGGTTCTGGACTGGTCTCTATATATTATAAATACCCTCTTTTGAAAGGAACTGTTTACCTGAGACGCTGGAACAGGAAGAGCCGATCCCTTGAAGGGCCCTGGCCAAGAAGAGGACGCTGTAACTCCGGCCGAACGCAAAGACTGGAACAAAACAAAGGAACATTATATGGCGCAGGACAAAGTCTTACTACACGTGGTTACTCTATTTCCCACCTTTTATCCATGCTAATTTGGTTGTATTCTTCCTAAAAATAAACTCATCTCTATTTCTTGGATAAAGCCGTTGAACATTAATAATCCTATATTGAGCTTACTAACTATAAAAAGAGTTTTCCAAAGAAAATGTAGCAGCATTCTCCTAGATAATATATATAAAATCACAACTTTGGGAAGAATAAGGCCAAAAGGAGTGGGATGAAGACACCCGTTACAGAAACAATGATAAATTGAATATGAGCTATGTAATGGGGAAAGTTTTCTCCTCGCTTTATAATGGGAAAATTAAATTCTTTATTTTAGAATAAATAACTGAAAATTTCTCCTGATTACAGGATGTGGACACACACACGAGAACCCAAATGGGTTGGTGTACGTGCAAAGTTGAATTTACTAATAAAGACGATCTAAAGAAAGAAAGAAAGAAAGAGAATTTACCTTTTAACACCCAGTCAGAAATAGAACTATGGGCTCTCGACTCAAACTCAGTTACATTGATCCTCATAAGTGGTCACATGGATTAAAAGCCAGTATTATCTTAATCCGACTTCATGATGACGAGGAGGTTGTGTTTGGATTCTAGCTGTGTGTATTTATGGTGACTTTTCTTAAATTGTCTCTCCCTTTCTCTTCATAAAAATGTAGGAATATTTCCTCTAAATTATACCCTCTCCATTCCTACCCCACTGACGTAATTAAATGTAAATAATCCAGACAAGTAGTAAAACACGATGGGGGAAAAAAAGCTACAGTGATTGCTTGTTTTTAAATAGTTCGTTTATCTCAAGGATTATTAGTGGCTTAATTTAAATTTTAAGGATTGAGAGAGTAATTAGGAAGAAATGCACCCAAAAATTAGGTAGAGGTGGAAAAACCACCTTTGAGATTCAAACCCCGATCTCCCCGTCACCATCAAACCAGTATATTGTGATCTTTATGGCTATGACCAATGAATGGCATTTAACCTTTTCTGTCCGCGTACCCCCAGGCATAAATTCTTTTCAACTTTGTACCCCCAAAGTTGCGAATTATACATATTCTAAAATCTATATCTAAAATAAATCAATGGTACTCCCAGATCATATATACTTACGTCCTTGACTCTTGTGGCTAGTCCTAAATCTTGTTCTGATTGCTCCGTGTTTATCATGAAATAATAGGCCTATATACTATGAATATATTACTTTTTGATTTTACATATCCCCTAAGAGGTATTCGCGTACCCCTGAGTACACGCGAACCCCAGGTTGAGTACCACTGGCTTGGTCCGTACTATCATTGATGCGGTGCGGCATCGTGGAACCCAGATGATAATAATATCTTTTTCTGAAAGTTGATTCCAATTCTAGAGCGGGGCGTGGCTATTCCGAGAACACTTGAAGCAAATATTTAATCCCCGATCAGCTTTGTTCTGAAATGACCCTCTTATGGTGTTGAATGAATCCCCCCGGTCCTTTTTTTGACCCACGTGAGGACAAGGGTATCGCGTTATAAATACATAATTTGCGACTGTTTATCAGGAGACCTACTACGGTCGAACGACCCGTGTTTTTGATCAAGTTACAGGGGCTTAGCTCCACAAAGCTAAACCTCTGTCAAATTGGTCAGTCATTTTCTTTGATTTCTGAAGGACGTAAAGGACAGGAACGGCGTTTACCCCACCACACGATTGTAAACTTGAATTAGCACGGTAATTTTTTTTTAACTTGAATTATGCTTGTAAAAAAAACACTGGTAAATAATATACCTCATCATAATTTACTTTTAATTTCAGCAAATCAATTTCAACCCGCATCGGCGGCCACATGGTCAAACATGTCACTCGTGTTAGACTGAAGGCTATTGGGTTTCAAATTTTGGTCGGATCAACTGAGTTTTTACCCCTAAATGTTATTGCACTCTCCCTCCAAAAAATTCGGATACATTTGATCTAAATTTTTGCCGTTGTCATTCCTATTCTATAAGCAAGATTAGTGTATGCGTGTAAGCTGGTAATCAAAGTTGAGACATATTGCCAGATTTCCCACCAACGAATTAATATATCTCAATTGTTGTTCAGAATTACAATGATTACTGTTATCATCCAAATTAATAAATCTCAAATCTCAGTATTTTTTAGCACTGAATCTTATTACTTATACAAGTTATACGCATATGTACTAATTAAGCTAATGAGTTCGGGATGGAAAAGGTTGAATTTAGAGGAAGTGTATCAATATTTGCGGTAAGGGAAAGTGGAAATCCATTTAGGAAAAACCACCCTCAGAACACCCAACCAGGATTCGAACTCCTATCTCCCTATCATCAGCAGTCTAGTCTATTGAATTTCAGTTAATACACTATATTCCAGTGAATATATAAAATAAACAAAATTGTATTATTTAGTGTAAAGTTCGATTTTGGACTTCTTAGTATTAAACAGTCTGAGAAATGATAACCCAAGAGTTGTTGGGCTTGAAATATCGGTCAGATCGCTTTAAAATCCAAGAATAATGGGATATGACAAACCTTCCCTCTGAAACAAAATATGTCCCACATAAAAAAACTGGTGTTAATAAGAAGAAAATAAGTTGTATTTTAACAGAACATAAACTAGCATATTTCAAATCTATAATCTTGTAACAAAATACGCTGATCCATAACCATGATCTCTACGCACCTCAGAAATCAAATAATGTGACCGGCATCTATTTTAGTGAACCCAAACCACAGTAACTTAAGTCCAATAAACTTGTTCGACCGTATTTCAAACTTGTCATTTCCATCTAAAAGATAAGTGAGCTCACCTGTAATGTGGTTGGTCCCTTTGTTAAATGTTGAAGGGAGTACAGAGAATAGTCGGTGGCCTCATTAACAATTAATAGAATTACAGTTTAAATACGGAATAATACTTAGGTAAATTCACTGGAAAAACGTTCCATATGATAACAACATTACACAGTATTTTTTTAGTTTGAGTGATTTTAATATATTTAATGCATAGAACCAAATGCAATATATTATATTAGTTTTGGTCATTGGCTGAATAGTTTCTTTTTATCTCCATTTATAAAATTAATAAATACTGTAATTCAAAACAAAAAATTGAAATAGTTTAATACTTTTTTTTTATCGGATGAGACCTACAATGTGTCAACAATAGTTTGTTAGTATTAAAAGTATTACATTTATTTCTTACCAATCCTCTCTTGAGCCAATTTCACCACAGAGTTTCTTTAATGTACTGACATAGCTTATTACTTGAAATGAGTCTTCTCACTTCCTGCCATTTTTCACTTTTTAATTTCGTTGCGATTTCAGTGCTAAATTAGCCAAACAATACACTCTTATTTTCTATTTATTGTAGCGGCACCACGTTATATACATTGTATAAAAAGCCTTGGTTCGACAAGCGACTAGTGAACTAAATAACTTAAAGAAAAAGAACTACAGTTACTAGTCGATTGTCGTGACAACCAACTTTAGTGACTTGACGCTTGTCAAGATTTATAGCGTTGTGGTTCTAGGTGGTTACAACTCCTCCATTTGTGTAAAAGAGGACTAGA
Organism: Timema podura; assembly: GCA_033556935.1. Classification (NCBI taxonomy): domain Eukaryota; kingdom Metazoa; phylum Arthropoda; class Insecta; order Phasmatodea; family Timematidae; genus Timema; species Timema podura. The sequence goes on from JAVRXN010000008.1 coordinate 19,661,605, forward strand.
CAACTTACTTAATATCCGCTTCGGTGGCCGCGTGGTCTAACGCGCTTCTATCGCAGTAGAATAGATCGCCAATGACGGGGAGATTGAGGTTATGATCTCTGACGGGTATACTGAGGGTAGTTTTTCCAAAATAATTTCCACTCTCCCTCTACGCAAACGCGTGTATATTTCCTATTAATATAAACTCCCTAATCCTTAAAAACATTAGTGTAACTAGTATATAAGCATATCGCCTGAACAGATAGTAAGACACGGTGCTTTTAAAAACCCCAAAAAAAGCTTGCTTAATCAAGGACACCAACACTTGACAGAGACTAGAGTTTATCAACTCAGAGAGGAACACAAAACAGTACTTACTAAGTACCGTTGTGAGCACAGTCAAGGCCAAAACCAGGGATTCCAACCCGACTTCCCAACGGAAACCTAAAAAAACTATTAATCTTGCCTTATTTACAGATGAGCTACTTATATCAATAGCTATAGCTAGAAGCCAACATGTAAGTGCATTATTATCTTAAGATTCTAAGCAAAAGGAGTCACCCGATTTCCCACCACGATAGGATTAAATAAAATCAACATGGCCGGATTTTGAGTTGGAAAAACCTACTAGAGATGATCTTGACCACGGCATTGAGCCGATGATGAAATAAACTATGTTTCATACAATTATAATTAATACAAACATAAAATTCTGCAAAAATTATCTAGTCGTTTATGTAGAGTTTACCGTATTTAGATAATTTATAAAACAAATTGAGTCTAAATAGTTAGACTATAGTTTTCAAAATGAAACTGCTATCCAAGTAATTTAAATAATTTCCTTAAGCTTTTATTCTCGAACCAAAGAGTAATGTAAAATGTATGAGGGACTTTTTTTATTTCTGTAAAAACAACCTTATTAGCACTTATATTATTTGAACCCCTGACTTTAACTAACAGAAAAGACTACAGATTTATTAAGAGTAATTCAATACTCTTACTTTTCTTGGCCGTAGTGGTTGGGGGTCTGTGTCCCCAAAGTCAGCCGTAAACTTAATCCTAGTTATGACCTTGAGTATAGTACTTACTCAGTGTCGAGAGAAACATTATGATAAAACCGGTGAACATCGGGATGCTGTAACCGATCCTGAAACAAAAAGTTAATGTTCTCTCACAAAGAAACAATTTGCAAGAGTACCTAGCAAGTCTTTAATACACCCTCGAGTCATCAATATCCAGTTCTGGAGCCAGCAAATTAGCCATTATCAAGACAGTTAATGTCTCCATGTACCCTGAGAGCTTACACTGCTTAGTTTCACATGTCGAAGCCTATATAATAGGGTATTGTATAGTCAGTCAAAGTAAGACTGATATATTGCTTGTTTCCACTAGAGTTTAGCTGATTAGTAGGCTGAGAATTTTACATTAATGCGTTTTTTTTCTGTGTCGATATCTATATGTCAGCTTTGCAAATATTAATTATATGCAACATCTAACAAATCTACCCATTTTTACTATGCATAGTAATGAATATTTAAGATATAAATTCATATTTTCCTATTCCCTATTTTAATTATTAGCTATTCTAATTCAAACGAGGACAATGACGAAAGTTGTAGCGTTTTATTTTTTTAGAGTCAAACACGTCATTAATCTTGATTATTTTATAATAATAATAATAATAATGAGGAAGGTAGACTTGAGAGTACTTGCATTTTCGTGGAGGGCAAATGGAGAACCATTTAGGAAAATTCACATTCAGATTCGAATCCGACCTCCCTGTCACCAGTAAGGCAGACTAGACCAACCTGACATTTATTCTGCATGTACACTGGTGTGGGCGGTTATATTAAATAGTATACTATAGTTTGAGATTCACACCAGTGAACAAGCAGACTAGGGCGTCAGTCTCATGTGATGGAGAGATCAGGGTTTGAATCCCAGGCTGCGTATTCTGAGGGTGGATTTTTGATTAACTAGTTTCCCACACTCTACCTAAACGCAAATCTGGGTACATTTCCTCTAAATTCTACGTTCCTCATCCCTACCCCACTAAGTAGTTACAAGAGAATAGCCCGGACGGGGAGAAAGAAGTGTGCAAAATAAATGGTACGACATAATCGTATGTGATTTCTCATAGTCTACTATAATTGGAACCAAATTTTCAAAAATCAACTCTGATTTTAGAGCTAGAATTAAAATAACCATTTCTCAATACAACTTCTAAATATCAAATTTGAACAAAATCCTCACACCTTTCAGCCGTCACAAAGTTTAAGGTCTAACACTATATACTATTACTGCAAATAAATCGTTCATATTTCAGATAAAAATAGAGGATACAATAAGTCTTAAACATTTTTTGAACTCAATTTTCTTTTTGTACTAAAAGTACTTTTGTTTTAGATCTATTTATTTAAATGGTAAGATATTAAATTTTGGAAATCTGACCCCTTCAGTATTTTCAATTTTCAATGTGGCTCTTAGGTCAAACGAGTTTGACACGCCTGGCTTAGAGAGTGCCCGACATAAGCGGGGTAGTTCAACTGCTAGGAAAGTATTTATAGTGGATTCCGAATCACTTTAACCATAGTCACTATTGATTGACTCTTTCGACCACTTCCAGACTCGACACCCTCCCCTGGTAGTTGAGTTTATTTATGTTACTTGTGGGTGAGTGGCCCACGATGGGGTTGGCCAGCAGCTGGACGAAGGCCTTGGACGCGAACATCATCCCTACAGCCACCGTCTCCTCGATCAGGTCCTTGTGGCGGTTCTTGTGCTTCTGCTCCTCAGGAGAGAGAGTCGTCACGTTGCTCTCTGTTGGCACAAGAACACTTGGGACAATACTTTATGCTATAAGTGTGAACACAACATTAGCAGGCCGTGGACATGCATTGTTACTGGCAGACTGTGAACACGTGATACTAGCAGACTGTGAACACATGATACTAGCAGACTGTGAACACGTAATACTAGCAGACTGTGAACACGTGATACTAGCAGACTGTGAACATGTGATACTAGCAGACTGTGAACACGTGATACTAGCAGACTGTGAACACGTGATACTAGCAGACTGTGAACACGTGATACTAGCAGACTGTGAACACGTGATACTAGCAGACTGTGAACACGTGATACTAGCAGACTGTGAACACGTGATACTAGCAGACTGTGAACACGTGATACTAGCAGACTGTGAACACGTGATACTAGCAGACTGTGAACACGTGATACTAGCAGACTGTGAACACGTGATACTAGCAGACTGTGAACACGTGATACTAGCAGACTGTGAACACGTGATACTAGCAGACTGTGAACACGTGATACTAGCAGACTGTGAACACGTGATACTAGCAGACTGTGAACACGTGATACTAGCAGACTGTGAACACATAATACTAGCAGACTGTGAACACGTGATACTAGCAGACTGTGAACACATGATACTAGCAGACTGTGAACACGTGATACTAGCAGACTGTGAACACGTGATACTAGCAGACTGTGAACACGTGATACTAGCAGACTGTGAACACGTGATACTAGCAGACTGTGAACACATGATACTAGCAGACTGTGAATACGTGATACTAGCAGACTGTGAACATGTGATACTAGCAGACTGTGAACACGTGATACTAGCAGACTGTGAACACGTGATACTAGCAGACTGTGAACACGTGATACTAGCAGACTGTGAACACGTGATACTAGCAGACTGTGAACACGTGATACTAGCAGACTGTGAACACGTGATACTAGCAGACTGTGAACACGTGATACTAGCAGACTGTGAACACGTGATACTAGCAGACTGTGAACACGTGATACTAGCAGACTGTGAACACGTGATACTAGCAGACTGTGAACACGTGATACTAGCAGACTGTGAACACGTGATACTAGCAGACTGTGAACACGTGATACTAGCAGACTGTGAACACGTGATACTAGCAGACTGTGAACATGTGATACTAGCAGACTGTGAACACGTGATACTAGCAGACTGTGAACACGTGATACTAGCAGACTGTGAACATGTGATACTAGCAGACTGTGAACACGTGATACTAGCAGACTGTGAACACGTGATACTAGCAGACTGTGAACACGTGATACTAGCAGACTGTGAACACGTGATACTAGCAGACTGTGAACACATGATACTAGCAGACTGTGAACACGTGATACTAGCAGACTGTGAACACATGATACTAGCAGACTGTGAACACGTGATACTAGCAGACTGTGAACACATGATACTAGCAGACTGTGAACACGTGATACTAGCAGACTGTGAACACGTGATACTAGCAGACTGTGAACACGTGATACTAGCAGACTGTGAACACGTGATACTAGCAGACTGTGAATACGTGATACTAGCAGACTGTGAACATGTGATACTAGCAGACTGTGAACACGTGATACTAGCAGACTGTGAACACGTGATACTAGCAGACTGTGAACACGCGATACTAGCAGACTGTGAACACGTGATACTAGCAGACTGTGAACACATGATACTAGCAGACTGTAAACACATGATACTAGCAGACTGTGAACACGTGATACTAGCAGACTGTGAATACGTGATCTAGCACTTAAACAGAATCTGTGAACAGTGATACTAGCAGACTGTGAACACGTGATACTAGCAGACTGTGAACACGTGATACTAGCAGACTGTGAACACGTGATACTAGCAGACTGTGAATACGTGATACTAGCAGACTGTGAACACATGATACTAGCAGACTGTGAACAGTGATACACAGACTGTGAATAACTAGCAGACTGTGAACACGTGATACTAGCAGACTGTGAACACATGATACTAGCAGACTGTGAACACGTGATACTAGCAGACTGTGAAACACATGATACTAGCAGAATGTGAACACGTGATACTAGCAGACTGTGAACAAGTGATACTAGCAGACTGTGAACAAGTGATACTAGCAGACTGTGAAACTACACAGAAAAATGATACTAACGTGAAAGATACTGCGACTGTGAACAAGTGATACTAGCAGACTGTGAACACATGATACTAGCAGACTGTGAACACATGATACTAGCAGACTGTGAACACACATACAATAAAGGATACTAGCAGACTGTGAACACATGCTACATAGCAGACTGTGAACTATGTACTAGCAGACTGTGAACATGTGATACTAGAGACTGTGAACACGTGATACTAGCAGACTGTGAATAGTAGATACTAGCGAGTACTGTTGAGTCACCTGTGTCACTAGGAAGACTGTGAACACGTGAATAGGCAGACTGTGAGCAAACACATTTATGGACTTAGCGGATATGTCTAAGCGATCTCATTTGTAGTCTCACCATGGGTTCATAGGGTGTTGGCGTGTAGTCGAGAAACTCCAGGCCAGATGGCGGGGAGACGGTGAGTCCCGGGGGCGGCAAAGGGGTGGTAGTGGTGCTTGGGAGCGGTGGGGAGGTAGAATCTAGCGTCTCGTTGGGGTGGCTGATGTCGTACAGGAACTCCGGAATGATGGGGACTACAACACAACAAAATATAAGATTACAATACTACCATAATGCGCATGCCTCTTAGTTAACCGAGGTCATATCTTAAGGCAGAGTATATAATGGTCGTGTGAGGTCTTCCGAGCTATCAGAAAAATCAGCCACACGCTCTTGCCACTGAGCTACATAATCTTCATGATACCCGTAGCATGGTCGAACTGTCTGGCCTTGCTACTGGTTGTCGTTGAAGAAGAGGTTGGGGTTCTAATTTCAACCGGGTGCTCTTTCAGGTGGTTCTCTCCTCCCCTCTAAATTCCCAACCTTAACCCTCGATGTATATTTTTTTTTTTTTGCGTATGATATTAATTACCGGGAGGGACATAACATCCGGTTCGGTCACCTCTAAACAGACTATTTGCCACTGGCGACACAGAACGTTGCTCGGGGTACATCAATGGAGGTTGGTCTACACGTACCCACAATGAGATGACGTTATGATAGTGAATATGGAGGTGTGGGCCAGTGAGAGTCTTAAGCCTAACTTACCAAACCCTGGCGACCGTTGGGATAAGTCGCCTTGAGAGAAAAATACCCAAGGTACCAGCCGGGAGTCAAACCCGTGACCCTTAAGTTAATAGCTAGGTGCACTGGCCACTACACCACTGGGCCATAATATATAACCGTCAATAACCATGTGAACTGCGTCAATGGATATCCGGACAAGGATAACAACAAGCTCGTCTACTATGGTTTATTGATGACGTGGAGGTAGGGATTCGAATCCGGGTGTACTGATGCTGTTTTCTTTTTTCCTAAATAGTTTCCTACCTTCCTCCAAGGAAATTCGAGTACATTTCCTCTTACTTCTTTATTCCTCGTATCTACCAATTAGCGTTGTTAAATAAGTATAGCCAGCGGGTAGCAAGACGAAGTGAAATAAATGGTACGGAGCAACCGCACAGACTTTCTTCTCTTTCTAAAACTCGTAAGATTTCTGAACGGAATAATGTACATTGTATCATCACCACTCCACATAAGAACACGCATAAATAATATTGCAATGATATAGAATCAATGAGAAAAGAGGCGCATCTTGTCCACCTTAGAACATTCAAACAGTTTAATGTCTTCCACAAGGGTCAACACTTCGTATTAAAATTTCGATTCTGGTTAAAGTTTTAACATTTATAAGGTTTGCCCGATCTTCAAGTCATCGCATTGATATTTAATTATTCATTATACATTTTGACCAATAAAAAATGTAAATATTGACTATTGAGTCTAAAATGGAGATAAATCATTGCTATGCAAACATTTCTCCTAAGAGATTTAAAGAAAAATAACATACTTTTTTAGATACTTATATTTAATTACTCTATGGCATTGGTGAATTATTGCGTTAAGACTTAGTAGTATATGTTTACAACTAAAGTTCACAAAATTGTATTAATTAATTTGCAAATATCTCAGAAACTGCTGCTTTTATAAAAATATATGTCAAATAAAAGTTTTTTATTTCTAATAGTCCTACAATTTTGCAATGATAAGTTGTTTAGTTTCTCAATAGTTGTGGAGATATGGAAATTAACGCTTCTGTAAAGTACCCTAAAAATCATTTTCATAGGAAAATGAAAATAGCCAGTTTATTTATAATCTTAATCAACGCCTAGATACGAACTTTAATCAAAATCGTTGAGCAGATTTTGAGAAAACCAAATTTTTCTCTTTTGGCCTTCAGTAAACTACCCTTAATTTTAAGTTTTTATAGGACACACAGACAGACGGCATTGCAAAGACTATTTTTAGGTTCGGGGGGTCATGAAACGTCGACATCCATCAACATTTCAGGTTAGTTTTTTTTTTTACGGTCGCAATACTTAAACTTTAATGTCCAAAAAGTTAATAAATTCCATATATTGCGTATAGATTGAAAGTTATTGATTTTATAAAATATGTTTCGATAAAAATCTGTATTAAAATATAATATACATATTTGTAATGCTAAGTAATATTTCATATCTCAAACAGTTTCGGAGCTATTTAAAAAAATGTTAATTGACGGCATCAGACCGAGCCTTAAAGCCATTTTGCCGAACATTTGAGGGTAGCCATTTTGTTTGGAATATTTATTAATGTATTATTAAATGAAATTTAATCAATCGTTAAAGCCGATTTGAGAAAATCGACTTTTTCTCTTTTTGCCCTTCAGTAAACTACCCTTATTTAAGTTTAATGACACACAGACATACGCATTGCAAAGACTATTTTTAGGTTCGGGGGTCATGAGACGTCGAAATCCATCAACATTTCAGGTTAGTTTTTTTTACGATCGCAATACTTAAGCTTTAATGTCCAAAAAGCTAAAAATATATATAATTGCGTATAAAATGAAAATTATTGATTTTAATAAAATAATGTTTCGAATAAAATATTTGTATTATAAATATATATACATATTTGTAATGCTAAGTAATTTCATATCTCAAATAGTTTCGGAGCTATTATAAAAATGTTAATTTAGCATCAGACCGGAGCCTTAAAGCGATTTTGCCGAAATACTGAGCGTAGCCATTTTGTTTAGAATATTTATTAATGTTCATAAATGAATTTAATCAAAATCGTTAGAGCCGATTTTGAGAAAATCGACTTTTTATCTTTTTTCCCTTCAGTAAACTACCTACATTTTAGGGGTAGATATCCAATTCCAAAAACCTCGGGGCAGCCCTATGAAAACCCTAGATATCAAGTTTCAGCTCAATCGGTAAATAGTTTAGGCTCTAGTTGGAGGTACAGACAGACAGACAGACAGACAGACAGACAGACAGACGGAAATTCAAAAACACTTTTTCGGATTCAGGAAGTCATGAAACGTTAAAATTCATCAAAATCTCGAGTTCGATTTTTTTGACGATCACAATACTTTCTCTACCTGTAAGATAGAGAGAAAGTAAAAAAGAAAGAAGAAAAAACCTTGTATTCAATTAAAATAAATAACATCGCTTTGAGAATGATATGCAATTATTATGTCCTCTTATTTAATTTATAGAGCCAGGATGCATCTCATCTATCGTTTTGCGCCTGACCATACCGTGGCGGAGTACTAACCCGGCAGTATCACATTGTTGTCGCCGGCAGCAGCGAGGTAGTGACGTAATGAGAGCCGGATGAGTGGGTTGATACGTTATTACCTGCCGACATAATTCAATCCCGGTTAAGTGAGATAGCTACTAGCACCCTTAGTTAGTAATTACAGTTTACAACCCTTCTAGCAGAAGGGTGTGGGATGGTTAGTTCCATCACAAGGCGCGTGGAGCGTTTGATTCTGAACGAGAACAAAATATTCACCGGGCAGGAAGATAGAGTTTTACGTTTCAAGGGGAGCTTACCCTTTGAAATGAGGGAGGGGCGGCAGAAGTTACAAAGACTGCGTGTTAAAGCAGGTAGGGCACAAATGATTCGTAGTTCGCTGCAAATACTGTCCCAAACGCTAATGGCACCGTTTGTTAAATGATTGAATTTCAAACCCTTACTATCTGTCGATAATAAATCGAATAATATAATATCCGTTGACGATAGCTTGGGCTTTTTGTTTAGAGGAAAAACCAAAATAGGTAACCTTGGAAAATGGATACGAAACTAGTTTTAGAAACTTTTTTTTATGCGTGTGCTATTTCTGACAGATGAAAAATTGCTAAAATATGGTTCCATATTCATCTGACAAGGTATTTGTTTTCCCTTTAAGGTCCTTAGACCATTCAACATTTATTGCACAATTAAAAAAAATGTATAATCATAAGTTATAAATAGTGATTCGGTGATTTCAAATCATTATAGTTCACGAGTTATAAGGGGTCAAACTTGTTATTTTATGCTTTTTACGTACCATTGTTAGGTAGAGAGAGTATTGGGGAGAAAATTACACTATATGATTATATAAAAGCTAAATGTGATTTATTTTGACCAAAAATGTTTTGCTATAAAAACTCGCGTTCCCTGTAACCCCACCTTAACGTATGAGACTGAAATTTAGTACAACTAGATATTTATGAAATGTATAGATTTAAATATTTATATTTTTCACAATATTAATAATAGGTTTAATAATAACATTAAAAATATTTAAATAAAATATTAATATTATTAATATAAATAATGATAATATTAATATTATATATATTTTATTTCGTACACTTCATATTAATGTCTAATAATACTAAATTTCAGCACGCTACATTACTTACTTTAACTTAAAATGTTTAGCAAAAAGCATAGAGAAGTAACTAACCCTTTATAACTCGCGAACTTTAATGATTTGAAATCATTGAATCGCTATTTATAGCTTATACGTGTTACACTTGTTAAAATTTTTATGGTCGAATGACCTTAAAGAAGTCGTACACCTCCTCTCAATAGGTATTGTGTCTGCTAAAGTCGTGTTTTTACTGTGATATTTATCAATGTTGGTCCCTTGAAAGATCAGAAACACAGCCCTCTTTACATATATGTAAGATGAATTGCTTGCTGGATCTATCTCACGGCGTTATTACAAGAAAGAAAAACGTATATTTGCACCGCGGCTGGAACGTTTATCACTCGATTAACCGGGGTATTAAATACACAGTTACGCTAGAACCAGAAATATAATGGAGGTACGGTTTTCTGCATTATTGGGTAATAGTGAGATTGCTATGAGTGAAATGGTTTTTTTCACAGGCCTATATTGTTGTATGCGCATAATATTAAAAAAAAATCCAACTATTTCACTCATAGCAATCTCACTATTATCCAATTATGCAGAAAACCGTACCTCCATTACATGTATGGTTCGAGCGTAACTGTGTATTTGTGTATTTAATACACCGGTTAATCGAGTGCTAAACGTTCCAGCCGCGATGCAAATTTACGTTTTTCTTTCTTGTAATAACGCCGTGAGCTAGATCCAGCAAGCAATTCATCTTACATATATGTAAAGAGGACTGTGTTTCACATCTTTCAAGGGACCAACATTGATAAATATCACAGTAAAGACACGACTTTAGCAGACACACTACCTATTGAGAGGAGGTGTACGACTTCTTTAAGGCCATTCGACCATAAAAATTTTAACAAGTGTTTTATGTATATATATATATATATATATATATATATATATATATATATATATATATATATATAATATTAGCACTGCGTCTTAATGCCCGTTCGGGCTATACGTATATGTATTTTTTTGTTGATTTTTTTAAATATGGTAAAATAGTCTCAATGGTCTTAAATTCCATTGTTTTCTTAAAGTGACTATAGGAAACCACATTACTACACGACAAAATGAACTCTGGGAAGGCTAAACTCTAAGTTAGTTTTTAAGTTGTTTACTGGTTGTGGGCAAATATCTTAGCTGGATTTATATTTATATTTCCTATGTCAGTAGCTTGTTTACTGCACCACATCTTACTACCCGTCCAGGTTATTCGTATATTTACACTAGTGAGGTAGGAATAAGGAAGATATAATTTAGAGGAAGTGTACCCCAATTTAAATGGTGCTAGAAGAGAAAACCACCCCACCCTCGGCACACCCACCCTGGATTAGAACTTGGACCTGCTTGTCGCCAGCAAGACAAACTAAACGAGATTGACGTTTAGTCCCCCAATCATCGATTCGGGCGTTTTATATTTTTAAGTAAGTAAATAATCACGGTTAATTTCTGTCCACTCGGTGTTTTCTTGGACATACGAACGTTTATGGATACCAAAATCATGGACTGTACTTTTGACCACGTCTGTACGAGGATGGGTCTGGTGATTGAGTGCGCAGCTAAGCGCTGCAGTCCCAGTATTAGCACTTGACTCGAAATGTCCTTGTCACACGCTGTAAATCCAAACACGCCAATGGCTGTCGTAAAAAAAGAAAGAAGGAAAAACCACCTCCCTCTTAGGCAATGAAATCACCAAGTTTGATGGGAAGGGGAGGTGGGGGTACAGATACATCCTTTCTTGGTTTACAGTCTTCATGGAGAGAACGTTCCCATTTTTTTTTTCATTCTCTTTGGTATGGGGAACTTGATGGCACATTTGGCCGAGATATGGCAGACCAGCTACTCGCACTGCAATAGATGTCGGGTAAGATAGTCTACCTTGGTTAAATGGGTTGAGCTAGGGGGTCAGTCTTTAAGAGAGGAGATACCTGAAGGAACCAAGTCCTAACATGTAATAATAAATAATTAGTTAAAAAGCTAAGAAACGTTTATTTTTGCTGTGAATTAATATCTTCTTATTCGCGTCAGTAATATCTCGTACAAAAGCGTAAGTAATGAGAAGTTTTTTTCTCTAAATGGATTACCACTTTCTTTCCATGAAAATACAGGTACATCTTCTTTAAATTATTATTCCTAATCTCTACCCCTTACTTACTTTATGGCTTTAGGAACTTGAAAGTTAATCGCCGCACTTACTTAAGTAAGTCACATATCCCTATATAGAGCTAATTCTATCCAATCCACCTCATTACACCCTGTCCCTATCTTGAGCTAGTTCCATCCAGTCCACCTCATTGCACCCTATTCATTTCTTGAGCTAATTCTATCCAGTCCACCTCATTATACCCTATCCCTGTCTTGAGATAGTTCCATCCAGTCCACCTCATTACACCCTATCCCTATCTTGAGCTAGTTCCATACATTCCATCTCATTACACCCTATCCCTGTCTTGAGATATTTCTATCCAGTCTACCACATTACATTTTATCTATTTCACGTCCATTCTAATGTTATTTTCTCATCTGCCATTAGTTCTTCCCATTGGTCTCTTCGAATTGGGTTTGCCAGTCAGAACCCTGAACACGGTTCTAGATTCTCCAATTCGCGCTGCATGCCTTGCACACTGTAATATGTGAGACCCCTATTAGAGTAAATATGAAGATAGTCCGGACGGGTGATAAGATATTAGAAACCTACTACAAGACGTGGCCTGTTCTAGTTTTATTAATAAATACTTACCTTTATAACAATTATAAATAGATGAAAATCGTGTCCCTGATAAGATATTAAAAAAATAAATGATGTTCACTAAAGTTACATCTTGATTTTTTTTACTAGAATAAAACAATAATATGTGAGTAAACTTGAGCACTTTTTGATTATAAAGTAATTAATTTCCATCACATCATTGACACAACAAGAATAATTGTTAAATATGGTCAACTAACAATAAGTAGCCTCCATTTACTCTGAAAGGTAGAAATCGTGGTTCCACTATAGGTTCGAATAAATTGAAAAATGACACCTGGACACGGGAATCAAACCAGGGAACATTGGTTAACTCGCCAACGCTCTATCACTTGAGTGGGATCGTCCCGTGCTCAAAGTTATTCTTCACTCATATTTTAAGGTTGAGTATGTGATAAATATGTGAATATCATCAGCTACTAAGAGCTCTAATCGATATCACAGCCACCGGCGTCTCGATTATGGCGTTATTCTGCCATTAGTACAAATGTATTGTACATTATATTCCAAGCGAGTCAAGATGGGAGAAAGCAATGCTATACAATGCAATGCTCTCCCCACATTTACACTAATAGGGGTAAGGATGAGAAATGTCGAATTTAAAGGAAGTATACCCACATTAGTACGGAAGTAGATTGAAAAACTATTTAGTGGAAAATACCTCGGTACACCCGACCGAGATATAAACCACGATACGACCTCCCTGTCCCCCGGCAGGCCAGTCAATGCGAGAGTGATGCCCCCCCCCCCCTTGCCCACTAGTATGGGTTACTGGGCGTTGGGGTTGAACAATTAATGTTTTAGTGCTGCTGTTTTTAGGTTAGGTTGGACCGTAAAGTCGTTGGTCGAAACAATCCTCTGTTTTTAAAGTGTTGGTTAGGTCCCGCCATCAAACACAAAATATATTCCCCCCCCCCCCCCAACTCCTTCCTTAATTCCTTTCTTGACTTTCGTAGGGCGATAAACTACCCCCGAGGAGTTTTGAAACTCAGTGGTTCTCATCCATTTAACCAGGGCATGGGATTGATTAAAAAAAACACCCTTATTTTTTTCTGTAGGTTTAAAACCATGTATTATTTACAAGAAAGAGAGTAAGAAATGAATTCTCACGATTCCAGATAGTAGTCCCCCTTCCCCATTCTCTTTTCACTCAGGAGTGGTCGAAGGGAGGAAACCCTGAGAATAAAACTGCGTCACTGCGCTCCCTCTATCAAGCTAACTGAGAACTTCCAGCGCAGAATGGATGCGAGGATGGTCGGTTTAATTTCCAGAGGATTGGTTAGTTTATTGTTAATGTTAGTACAAGATACATATTAACATTCTTGGTTTTATTAGTGTTTTAGACCTGATTGTAGTGAACTCCAAGCCATTCGTGCCTTAACTGCCGTAGAAGTTATACTTGATGTACCCACATCGGTATGTATGCGGACTAAATGTCAAGATAATCTAGTCTAGATTTCTGGTGACAGGGAGTTTGGGGTTCGATCCAGGGAAGTTGTATCAAGTATTTTTTTTTCCTCAACTATCTCTCACTCTCCTACCTCACAAATTCGGTTACCTTTCCTCTAAAGACTATTTTACTCATCCATATCTCATTAAAATATGTATAGCTTGAATGGGTTGTATAACGTGGAGTAAATAAACCCTCTATTGTTAAAAGTAATAATAAAAAAATAGGTTAGGAGTATTAATATTTTTATAGCCAGCCCTACCATTATTAACTTTCCTCCGACTGTTCCCTTAAGCTAAATATTAATGCAATTTGTCAGTTAAAATAATTAAATAATACTTCCACAGATAAAAACTAACGAAGGTTTTCACTATTTCGTCATCACAGCGCCCAAATGACATATATGTTTGTTATAAAGGCAGGTAAAAAGAAGGAGGGGGCTATACTAATGGGGGCTATCAGGGTGCTTGGAGGAGTAGTACGTCAGACCACCATCATTCACCCCACACCCCTTTCCACAACGTTTGTTCGACTTTGACCTCCAGAGTCCGCGAGTTATCGCTCCCCCTGACCACCTCAGTCACGCTCTGCTACCACTTTCTACACCCTGGCTCCATGTTTTATGCAGGAGCGCTCACTTGGAAGAGTTACTCCTTTCTCGCAGGCCTTAGAGGGGGGATGAGAGCGTCAAAATAGAACTAGAAGAAGAAGAACCAATATTGAAAGAACCTTAACAGATAAGGAGCAGCGGAGATGCCTGAACGGAGCAGAATTCATCTCTCACGTACTGTTCATTCTTTTGTGCCTGCACCCTCTCTACCTCTCTTCTTTCCGGAGATGCTTTGCCAGCAGCAGGGGACCTCCTAACCCTTGGCCACGCTGCATCTGTTTTATGGAGGCACCTAACCACACCCATGGGTTGTCGGTGCCGGGTAGCTCGGAGTCCAAATTCTGGCCTGGTGTACTGAGGATTTATTTTCCTTAACAGTTTTCCACTGCCTCTCCACTGTAAATGGGAGTGCATTTTCTTTCAACTATACCGTCCTCATCCTTATCCTAAAAGTGTAACTGTGGCTGACGTGAATATGTAGTAAGACAGGGTGAATAAAATGAAATATATAAATTGTAAAAGTATCCGTACCGGGGATAACGTGGTCTAAGTTTTCAGATTTGTGATAAAGTCAAGTTTTCGATGATGAGAAAGGTCCAAGTTTGAATATTGATTGGTTGCAGAGTGGGAAGTGGTTCTCCACGTGTGATTTTCTTCCATCTTCTCTTATGCATTTCCTCTAAAAAAAACTTATCCCTAGCTATGGGATTAAGCCATTGATAACAATAGCGTTTAACGTTCTAATGAAAAATCTACTTAAAGTTGGAATTTTTATAGGAACAGAAATAAGTCGCCTTGTAGAAGGGACAGATGGTTTCACTGCCATACACTATTGCAGATGAATAGGTTTGTGAAAATACTAACAAGCTTAGCGAACAACGTAACGTGTAATACAGTACATTCATAGAGAGGGCATTTTATAAAATACAAACAATTTTTATTACTGCCAAAATTGGAAACATTTTACTATATTATTAGTGTTATTTTATTGGTATTGATAGTAGCCTATATATCAAAAGAGACAGCTATAAATTACATGAATTGACGTATGAATTCGTTTTAGTAGATCAAGTAGCTTTTCCAGCTGTCTTCCTTTGAACATTATATTGTATTACACATCCAACCTTAGATCGTGGGTATTTACTATTATAATCCAGGATCTACAAACTGACTTAAACTATAATAGTACGTCTAATAAATAACACACATCCAGCTCTAGAACATATATAGTACAAATTGGATATCAGTGTACATCAATAGTAATATATTTGTCGGCCCCACTCGGAATCTAACCAGGGTATCCTAGACCTTTGATCGATAGCTTTAACTTATTTTTCTGGAGGACCAATAGATTAATCCCCAAACTCCCTCAACCATAAGGATGCGCAATCATTATTGTATTTACATTAGTTTAAAACAAATGTATGTGTGAACCAACTTCGGTGGCCGCATGGTCTAAGGTCCGATTCTCTTAGTAAACTAGACTTACGATGACGGGGATATTGACGTTTGAATCTCGGTCGGATATATTGAGGTTTTTCTAAAATGGTTTTCCACTCTCCCTTCACACAAATGCTGATACACTTCCGTTAAATATAGCCTTCCCAATTCCTAAAATCACTAACGTAATTATTACATAAGCGTAATAACTCTAAAG
The DNA here is from genome assembly GCA_033556935.1 of Timema podura. Lineage (NCBI taxonomy): Eukaryota > Metazoa > Arthropoda > Insecta > Phasmatodea > Timematidae > Timema > Timema podura. The sequence continues at coordinate 19,677,813 of JAVRXN010000008.1, forward strand.
GGTAGTAGGACACGATGCTAAAAAAAATAGTATGTGTGTTCTTTGTGATAGTGACTATGGCTACATCATCTATGTTTTTTTTGTTTTTTTATTTAGCACCGCGTCTTACTACCCGTTCGGTTTATACGCTTAAGTACTAATTACACTAATGGATGAGGAATTGGGAAGGTTGAATTTAGAGGAGGTGAACCCGCATTTGCGTGGAGGGAGAGTGGAAAACCACTTAGGAAAAACCACCCCCAGTTCACCCGACCGAGATTCGAACCTCGATCTCCCCGTCCTTGGTGGTCTGGCTCAACACGACTAGCGCGTTAGCTAACTACGCTACCGAGGCGGGTATCCTCTATGTTAAATATTGATTGTGTCGAGTCTACTGTCTCAATGCAATATGGACTAGTAATCAGCCCATTTTAAACATTTTACTCGCACCGGGGGTCACGTGGTGTAAGACATCTGACTCACAATACACTAGTTGGTTAATCACATAGAGAGGTCAAGGTTCGACTTTCAGTCAGGCGTACTTCAGGTATTTCTTTCCTAAATAGTTTCCCACTCTCCCCACACTCAAATGCGGGTACATTTTCCACTCATTCTAGTTTGCATATCCTTAACTAATTAGTGTAAATACACGGTAAGGTTTAAGTGTCGACCTCGGTAATCTTGGGATAAAGGGCTCGCCTCAGGATCCGATGTTCGAGGGTTCAAACCCAATCGGGGTCGACCGATTTTTCTTTAGCGATAAAAATCCTTAGCACAACTTCCTTCTGAGGGGAAGTAAAGCCGTTGGCCCCACTTCAATTGTGGCTTGTAAGATAACCCTAGAAAATATGTGAAAATACCTTCGCCAGCAAAATTGGTAGGGCCTTTCGCTCTCGCTCATAGAAATTCTTATGTGCTAATATAAACAGTTGGTTCAGAAAGTGCAAGTTAAATACCCCAAAAACAGGGGGAAAAAGGAAAGATTTTAGTAGGAAATAGAGTACCTTTTAGAAAATACAAACTTTTATTTCGCAGCCAAAAATGATTTCATAGATCACATGACTTAACGTGTGGACGCGTGAAATTAGATCTAGCAACTTTTCTAGCTGTCCTATGAAAATTGGATTGTAAGACACACTACACAAAATTTGTTCTAATTTTTTTTTGTTGACAGTTTTGTCTTTTCTCTCTATTATTATTTATTTTTAGACAGTAAAAAGCCCAAATAGAAGCGTTTCAACATAATATGTTGTGCTATTCCGACCAACTCTAATCTAAATACATGGTCCAAATATACGTTTACCTTCCCAACAATACTCATATTTTAATTATAAATTATTATATTTGAAACCAAATGAAATATTGTATTTGTTTTGCTTAAAACTCGTAAAATGAGAGTTTTTATGTGTTTTGTTTCAACAAATCAGTGGACCAGAACAAACATTCGTTTTAATCCTACTGAAATAACAAGAGAGACGTCGGTCAAGTCCGGTAATCTCCGGGTGTTTCCGGCCTCGTGATAGTAGATGAGGGGAAGGGGAAGGAGGAGGGGAAAGCTTAACGTCCTCTGTGTAAAGCCTAAAGCAAACAATGCCAACAGGAAGTAATGCGGGTTGGCCCCTGGGAAAGGGATATTTACATGACTTTTTATCATATATTTTCGCAGATATTTAGTGTGCCAAGGTTATTAGCCTCTGGGATATACTGATTAGAAAGAGAGGCAAACGCCACAGCACTTTTGGCTACGGAAAGTCAAGAAATACTCGAGTTTAAAAAATTAAATTAATAAGCTTAATTTTATGGGAAATGTAGCCCTAACGTTATTTTTACAAACAAGTTTTTTTTAAGTGGTATTATTTGTTTGGAATCAACTGATAATATCAACACCCGACCAACTTAAATCTTCAACAGATAATACCCAGTATTCTGAATGTCAATTTGACGTTGTAAAAGCAAAAATCCCAATATCATTAATTAGGGGCCATATACTTTTAACCATGACAGGAATCTAGCCCTTATCTACCAAGTAATCTCAATAACTTTTTCAATATAACGTCTTAAATCCTGTACTTTCTAAATACTATTACTTACAAATTAACTTGAACTATGGACATCACTAAGCACACACACCTTGTGGCGAGATAATGAATCTTCTTAATTTGTAAATATAACTAAACATTATGTTTAGAAAGTGCACATTAAATCCGCAAATAATTTTGTTAGATAAGTGTTTTGTTTTGTCACAATAAGTAACGTTGCGATGACTCTTTGTCTCAGTCTGTGCTATGTCTGCCTTTGAATCCAAGATACAGGTTTCGATTCACGGTAAGGCCAAAATTGAGTTTATCATTCTTTAAATACTGATCCGCTCACCTTTGGCACGTGTAATAAACGTCAAACTCGTATAGTCTGGTTACACGATGATGATAAAGGTAAGATTTGAGACCCGGCCGGATTTACTGGGGCTCATTTTCCGTAAATTCTTTGCCATTATTCCTCCACGCAAACTCAGGTGCATTTATTATTAATATTTCTCCCCCATGCCAACCCATTAGCATGGTTAAATTTGGATAGTCCGAACGGAGATTTAAGTCACATAATTAATCAGAGCTAGTAATTAGCAGCCACTACACTGGCCCGAACGCACCAACAATACGAGACTCTCAGGTGTGGAACAAGGCCTATCCACCTGCGCTAACGTCAGGTTTAACTTTAAATCATGATTAGTTGCGGTGCAGACAGAAGTGTCTCAAGAACCCTCTAGCGAGTAAAAATAACACCAACGTTAGTCTCGACTAAAATGAATGGTTCGAGATTCAAACAATTAAAAGCCTTCCTATTGGCCAGATGAAGGAAAGTGTTCTCATATGAATAGTTGGCGTGGCAGTTGAGGAGAATAGGGGGAGGGGGAATGTAATATTTCCATTTACCTACAGAGGACTATTTGTCAGGCTCAACTTTAGATCCCCCTTGGGGGAGAGTGGATGGATATTTTATTGTGAGCTCGCAGCAAGATGCATCTTAAGTAAAACTTTTCACCTCGTCCTAGTACCTGTTTGGGCTTGATGCATACAGTAACTAAGCTTATAGAATAGGGAGGTGAAAGGAGGAAATGTACTCGCATTTGAGTGGAGAAAGGATGAGAAGCCATTTAGGAAACACTACCCTCATTGTACCTGACTGGGATTTTAACCTCAACCTCTCCGTCACGGGCAATACAGTTCAACACGAGAGCAACACGTCAAGTGATACAAATATATATATATATCACTTGACACCAAGTCTATTTCCCACGAGCCACTTGAAAACCACAGCAAAATTATTGTAGTAAATGAAACCTTTCACACGTGGTGGGCCACAAATTCTGTGTCTTGTAAGTAGGACGCCATAAGGCGCGTATGGACATGAACGAGAACATTGTAACGTAGTATCGTCGTGCGTACATTTTCTGTTGCCACCAGGATACTGTATGATGAGTTAAGTGGTGTATTGAACATCTCACTCATCGTGGAAGTGAAACATCATGTTAGTGTAGTAGTTCAATTCACAACGCGAAAAGGACGTTGCTGCAGCAGCTTATATAATATACAGTCTGATTTTGGCAGGAATAACAGTAGAATCTAGTTACTAAAGTTACTAAACAATTTTAATATTTAACCAAGTCATGCACTCTTTAACCGTCACTTTTTTTATATAGATATTATCAATACCCATAAAACAAAGTAAAAAAAAAAAATTGGTCTCAAAGAAATATTTTTGAATTTTCTCTACGGCTATTTCAACCAAAATAAGGGTATAACTATGGACTATTTGATAAAGAAAAAAAGCTGGGTAAATTAAGACGAAGGTGGTAGACGCAGTTATATACAAGTTGAACTGACAACGCTGACAGTAAAACATTCATTTTTTCCCCCTTGAACTTCTTTCCTGTGATTTGCAATTCCACAGCAATTTCTTTCTAAGCATGTACTGTACATATTTATTTTTTACTTTATTATAATTTTGGGGATTCCTCATATCCCATAAAATTTCCTTTCCTCGATATATTTCGATAAAATGCCACGTGTTTCCATCCTTCCACTCCATACCTAACAACATTTACAACTGGCTAGGTTTGTACGACTAGATGCTATTCAAAGAAGCTACTTTGCTCCTGTCTAGACATTCAAACAAGTGGCGGAAAAAGAATGCTGCGCATTTCTTTGATGCGACGCGCTAATATTACGATGTCACGGATTGCCGTCCAGACTGAATACGTGACAGTGTTACGTTACAATGTTCTGTTGTATGCCTATACGCTCGTACAACAGTGGCGTATCGTGGAATGTTACAAGGGAAGCAGACCTTGTTAAAACTGTACCTGTGGTATGTTCTTACCCAATTGGTCCCTATTTGACACTCATATATACGAGTTGTATGTTCTGCTCTGCATGCCTCACACGGGAATGTATTCCCTCGTTACCTGACCAATGAGTGTTCTACTGAGGGGTGCGAACGATTCATAGGTACAGTTTTAACTAATGCTGCTTACCCTGGAAACAATTCACGACACGCCACTGTGTACAGGGTTACTGGTGGCTCATCACTTTCAGCTACATGCCACAGAGTCTGTGTTTGAGCCACTACACATGCAGTTATATGAGAGCTTTTACACGAGATACAGTTTGTGGCGATTCACTGATGTAAAAAAGGCTGACTCTTTAATACGGATAGCTTGATCTGTTCAATACAAGCCAGTCTAGTACATTTTAACCCTACTCACATTGAGTATTTACTAGTTTATTACATTTTGACAGTTTGAAATAATTAATTAATGCTTTGAAAGATGTTGTATTTGGTCTCTAAGCAGGGTGAACAAGTATCTCAATAACTTTTTATGAACTTCTCCCATTTCCCAATAAAAATAATTGAGAAAAGATGCAAAGGTTTAAAACAAAGTAAATAAAAAACTACGCAATAATCATGAACATTTATTTAAATAATTTATTAATTTATTTAGTAAAAATCTGATCCGTTGTTGATCTATTTTGTCGAAATTCACACTGATGATACCCAATCATTTCCGATGGATTTGCGTCAATATCATTAAAATTATGTTATATAAAATGTTTAACATGTTGGTATTAGTGAAAGACCTCTATAGTTATTAGTTATGACCTCCTGTTTTATCTCCTTGTATGAAAATGGGTGTTATAGCAACGTCCTTCCATTCTTGTGGTAATACCTCATGGCTCCATATGAAACAGCAATTTATGAATTTATGTTGTTAACATTTCATCACCTCCCTTTATTAACTCTGCTGGAATTGAATATATACCTGGAGGCTTAGGGTTCTTCTCTATTTTATACATCATATTTAAATTAGATACTCAGATGTGACAGCTGCAAATTACATGATTTGACTTATAAATATGTATAAAATTGATTTAGTAAATTATGTTGAGTTCAAAAAAGTTGCTTCCTTTCTGAATTTGACTCTTATAGCCCTGTTACTTTAATTTCACTGGTTGGGTTAGAGTTTGTTGTCCTAGGTTGATTTATTTGCACGGGCACGGACTGGCGGGAACGTGAATATAGGTGCCAGTCTCGTCTTGTCTGGTTTAGTGGGTGATGGGACTCCCACTTTGGATGGTTGTGTTGACAGGATTTTTTATAAATTATTTTACACTCTCACTCCACATTAACATGTCCTCTAAATCCACTTTCCTCATCCCTTCCTCATTAATGTAAAATATGAGGATATTCAGGAAGGGTAATAAAAGTGTTGCAATAAATACACAATTCTAATATTCTTCATGTTAGTTAGATATTACCATTCCTATTGAAAATAACTCTCCTAAATTAAGTTAGTATGTTAGTCACATGTTGATTTAACTGGCTCTAGGTGACCTGGTGGTCTAGGGGTAAGGTGTCAGACTTCTGTGCTGAGGGTCCGGGGTCCAATCCTCGGTCACGGCACAAATTTATCTGATTGCCAAACCCTTCCTTCACCTCTGACAAGATGTGTATTAATCACAACTTGTGGATGTGAGGAATGCCAGGCCTCTACCGTGGTTCGGATTCCACGTTAAACTGTAGGTCCTCCATTTCATCTCACAATCACCCTACCATTGCACATTAGCGTAAGTGCGTATAACCCGAACGGGTAGTAAGACGCGGTGCTAATAATAAAAATAATATATATAATAAATAATAAAATATAATAAACTGGCTCTATGTTTAAAGTTTTAACTTTCCCGCTAAAACTACGGAGAATATTAAATTATAAACGAATGTGTTATTTTGAAAGTTAGCCCTTGCTACTAACGATCAATAGATAGATATAAGCTACTATATCTGTATTAGCACGTCCCCTGATGTATAGCATACATTACACAACCTCACGTGGGCTATAATAATAAATAAACTCCTGAATATTCCCACGCAGTGTCACAGGCAGCTGTAATCAAATAACCCCATTACGACTGTAGATAACTACAGGTGTTCCTTGCAGACGGGTATTTATTAGTCACATTAAAATAAAGCCCTTATCGAAACACATTGTTCTCATAGGAAATAATAAGGGTTAGAAAACTTCCCCATTTTAAATGTTATTTTTAAATTAAAGTGGTGACTTTAAATTAGTGTTAAATCAATATAAAGCTGAAAGTGCTATAATTTTATTTAGCTTTAACGATGTAACAATTAGATTAGTTCTCAAGAGTCTTCCTTGTGTGAAGAAAGGTTATTTATTTAGCGCTGAAATAAAGTTGTTTTTGAATGTGAAATTTGACTATGTCATTGATACAGTCACGTGTGCAGTGGTGATAGAAACGAGGTGGTAGGGAAAGGGGCGCATTGAACTTCCCTGAAAAGAATTTGTCCTCTTCAGATGTATTTCACTCATTCTGATATTTTCAAATATGAAACTTAAAGATGACCTTGCATCAAAATAATTTAATTAAATAACAGGAAATGTACAAAGTTTGATTAAAATATCTTTCATTTAATTCAAAGCTATGATTGGAGGGGCGTTGGTATTGCTTCCACAGAAATTATAGCTGGCTTTTAACGCATAAAATGCAAAATGTCTTACCTTAATCTTACTTTTGGATCACAGCCTCATTAGCGTGACTAAAATGCGTACTAACCGGATGCCGTGTGATAACACTACACTAAAAATCCCGACCTCGTGCTTGCATACCGCCTTTAGTTGCACTGTAACTTTTTGTGTCACGTACTAAGGTAAATAAAAAAGGCTTGTGTAAACCAGAATTTCAAGAAATATCCCAGAATATGTCCACTCGTATTGAGATAGCTGGAAGTATGTCTATACACCACGTGACATTTCTCCATCAACTCTGGGGCGGAGAGGGGAAGGGGGTGTTGATGACGTAGAATATGAAACCTAACTTCATCCTTTATGCCCCAGGCGATGAAAATGGTGCGTTGAGAAGAGAGGATGTTAAGGTAGATTCACAATTGATTCTACGTGTACATAAAACGTGTGCGTGTGTGTGTGTGACATAATTTTAAGCCTTTTTCGTATTCATCAATTCCAGCATTGAATCTTAGCGTACTGTGTGATGGAAGTCACAACTGAAGGAGGAAGCCCTAACTATAGAACTCCTAATAAAATTAATTTACATACCTAACTATGAATTAATTATTATTATTATTATTATTATTAGCACCGCGTCTTACTACCCGTTCGGGTTATACGCACTTACGCTAATGTGTAATGGTAGGGTGATTGTGAGATGAAATGGAGGACCTACAGTTTAACGTGGAATCCGAACCACGATGGAGGCCTGGCATTCCTCACATTCACAAGTTGTGATTAATACACATCTTGTCAGAGGTGAAGGAAGAGTTTGGTAATCAGATAAATATGAATTAATATTATAATACAATATATACAACGTGTATCTAAAACATTGCATCAAACTTTGGCAGGCTATTCCTTGGGTGAAAATATAACAATTCACATCAGCAACCTAGGGTCCATCTTGAATAATAAGGGCGGTATACACCCCTAAAGATAGAGATAAAAACGACTGTTGTGTGAAATATTATGAAAACTGCTTAGGGTATTACAACGAATCTTTGTATACTACTTATTGAAACCTTGATCATTAATAAACTAAATGTGCTGTTACCGTTACCCACCCCCATCATGTAAAAAGAGGGGGTTGTAAGACTTTTTTCTGCAATAAAATATGTCAGAGTATTGCCAATTTTGGCTTAAGATTACAAAACATGGAGTAAAAATTAACAAAATAGGGGTCTTGAAGAAATTGTCTATCTTTCCCCGTTTCCAAGATAATCATGCATGTGTGACTTCAAAGACAAGTGTTAATTCCTGCCAGGTAGGGAGCCAGTATAGCTGTGTTAGATACATATGTCTCTGAGATCAAATTTGTGTGATTATCTCGGAAACAGGGAAAGCTAGACAGTTTCTTCAAGACACCTATTTTGTTAATTTTTACTCCATGTTTTGTAATCTTAAGTCAAAATCGGTAATACTTACTCTGACATATTTTATTGCCGAAAAAAGTGTTACAACCCCGTCTTTTTTACATGTTGTGGGTGGGTAACGGTAACAGCACATTTAGTTTATTAATGATCAAGGTTTCAATAAGTAGTATACAAATATTCGTTGTAATACCCTAAGCAGTTTTCATAATATTTCACACAACAGTCGTTTCTAGCTCTATTTTTAGGGGTGTATACCGCCCTTATTATTCAAGATGGACCCTAGGTTGCTGATGTGAATTATTCTATTTTCACCCAAGGAATATCCTGCCAAAGTTTGATGCAATGTTTTAGATACACGTTGTATAAAAACACAACTTGCAAATGTAGTACATATCTGAGAGCTGGGGAAAAGCTACTTGATCTAGTTTCACTTATTCTTAGCTCAAGTTGTGTGATCTGCAGCTGTCACTTTTGATAGATACTATCCATACCTATAAAATAGAATTAATAATAAAGTAAAATGTTATCAATGTTTACCGTAAAAAATATGTTTGTATTTTCAAAAAGGTGCTTCAAATATAATAACATCAAGGTGCGTGTAGACACGTTGATCCCTAACCCAGAAACTTAAACAATTAGGCCCCTATTGTTTAGTTTGTTTTGACATATTGTTTTATTATTTGATCCAGCCAAAAAATTTTTTTAAACCTAATATAAAACAAACAATATTAAAATGTATATAAATATATTCTGATTGACTGAGAACCTTCCATATACCAATATTGAAGGAAATAACATTTGGTCATTTTCCATCGAGAATGTTTGAAAGCGCTTAACTCCCACAACAATGGTTAAAAGACCACGACCTGGGCTACAAAGCACAAAACAATGGTTAAAAGTACATTATCTGGGATACAACTTGCAAAGCATTGATTAAAAACACATTACTTGAACTACAATGAGCACAATAATGATTTAAAACACATAACCTGGTCTATAATATATACACAACAATGATTTTTAAAAATGGGCTCACAGCACGCTTAATATTGGTTAAAAACACATAATCCTGGTTACAACGTGCACATCATTGGTTAAAACACACCACTTTGGCTATAGCACACATGACATGGGCTCACAAGGCACAAAACATTGGTTGAAAGAACGCGCTCTGGGCTACAACGCACAAACATTTGTTAAAAGCACACAGTCTGGGCTACAACGCGTACAACGTTGGTTAAAAGCACATAGTCTGAGCTTAAACGCATACAATATGGATTAAAAGCCTATGGCATGAGCCTAAACTTACACAACATTGGTTAAAAGCGCATATTACGAGCTTAAACGCACATGGTCTGAGCTTAAACGCTCAGAGCATTGGTTAAAAGCACATAGTCTGAGTTTAAACGCATACAACATTTGTTAAAAACACACAGTCTGGGCTACAACGCTCACAACATTGGTTAAATCACATGGTCTGGGTTACAACGTACACAACAGTAAAACATCCCCGACCTAGGTTACAAAAGGACACGTCAACAATAAGTTTTCAACTACTATGAACCCATCTGTAAGCTGACCTCTTAGCCCTTGACGGGAGGTAAAGCATAAGGCTTGCCATTCTACGAATAAATCAGCCCGCCGCTGCAAGCTCCATAAATCATGGCTTTCCGCGCGCACTTTCAGCTTTATAATAGAGATTGATTTCACCGAGTTTCCCACTTGAGCGGGCGACACATTCAACACCATTTTGGAAAAGACGCCACTTTATTTTTTGTATTGTGGTATTTAACAAGAGATATTGATTATATTGCCAATAAAATTTCAAATTCACTTAACCTAAAGCAGTTCTCCTAATAGCATACACTTATACTTAACGGCTAATATATCTTTGTACATGGGCTCATCTATATTTTATTTTACTAATTAATATTTAGTTTAGTTAATAGATTGGGCTCTAGGAGGTCAGTAATAAAATGATGGGTTCACTTAGTTTTTGGCTATGCCACTAGAGGCGTGTGGTTTGATAACACGTTTAGAGGTCAAGCTTGTTTTGTAGGTTTAACTATTTTTTTTTTTTATTTTCATGCTGGAGTTCAGAAACTTTTTTGTTTTAATTTTATTGCTAAGGAATTAATTTTATCGGAAGGTTGGAATGATATGTTAAATATGGAAACTGTACTATGTATTATTTTGACACTATGTCTAGCATAAAACAACTTTGTTATCTTTAATCCACTGTCATCTTAATTATCTAAATATTACATGGCCTAGCACTAAAAAAATTTAAGGCTAAATAAATTAGAAATACCACAGTAAAGAACAATAAAAAATATGATTTAAGCTACCATTCTTTACTCCCTCTAAACAAGTATATTTTCATATAACTGTAATGTGCTGACTCAAAATATGATATAGTAATAAAAAATTATTTCATAAAGGACTTTGAGTTACATAACTTTAAATTCAAAATCTACCATTCACAGTCATGAAATCAGATATTCAGAAAAGAGCTGGCTTATATTCACTTTAAAGGTATGATAGCTTCCAAAATGTAGATCTAAAAAACCACAACTTACCTATGCCGGTGATTCAATTGAAAAACATTTCACTTTAAAAAACAGGTCAAGAATATATCTTGGGAAATTACCTATATAAATATTTACTCTATCAACTGCCTGATGTTTTTGTATTAATTTTGAATTATACATTTTTTAATATTATGTGAGTAATTATACTATCACTGTAATATATCATTATTATCTTATGTTACTACACTACTTTTGTTCTTTAGTTCTAACATCCAACATTATTACGTTTATATGTTAACAACTGTATACCTTTTTTATATATTAATTTTATATTGTTATTTTAATTTCTTATCTGTATCCTACTTTATATGTATTTTTGTGTGTAGTTTCCATAATAAGCTTTTAAGCTCACGGAAAAGTGTTATAAATAAAATAAGTAAAAATTATTAATAATAAAATATTCGCAGATAATATACAACTCTCAAGTATTTTGAATGCATGTTGTTGAGGTTGAAACTTAAGAGCGTTCATCATAGCAGGCCCAACTCAGCTCCCGACTCACATCTGCGTTTGTTATGTGAATAAAAGGGAAGGGAAAATAAAAGACCTACGATATGACAGAAATGTGTGCAATGCATTCGGATTTGAATGTTACTCGAAATTTTCCGCGGTGTCAATGGAGGACAAAGCAACCAAGTTTTTTTTTGTTGTTGTTAAAAACAGTAGGCTACTATGTCCTATTGTGACAGAATGAAGGTTTGTGCACAGTACTTAATTGTGAAACTATTCTAAATGGTCAAAAAACGGCCTTTTAACGCAGTTTTTATCAAAATATCATTCAATATTTCAACAATGTTCAGTATTAGTAAATTCTATTATCTCTTTTTAACCGACTGTATCCCAGAGTTGATTGGTATGTGATGCACGCTTTTAAGAGAGAGTTAGGCCCAAAGACGCATTTTGTAGGTAGTGGTTAAAGGATTGGTGCTTATGGAAGGTTTGGACACATACAATCATATGTATTTAAATATGTAGTTAAATCGTGTATAACTATTTTGTTCGCTTATTTGAGTCTCGTTACCGGGCCCGGATGGAATGTTAGTTTTGGGAAATTTTTTTAAAATTCCCATTAATGTTGTGTTTGAGAGTTCTTAAGTCCGTGAGTTATTAGATCCGAGCCAATGGATATAATATTCTTGGGATGCCCCCCCTCCCGTTATGTATCTTCTTCCATAGTAATCAACAATTCTCTATTTCTTGGTTAAAAAAAAGGAATAATGAACATGTGCATGACATACGTCTTTCGGGAGGAATGTTATAATTTTAAAAAGGTTTAAAAATATGTTTGTTCTCAGGAGTTCCTAATAATATAATAGTTAAGTTCAAGAGGGAAATACATTATTTGTTCGAATAGAATGGTTTCGTAGATATAAATCCAATTGAACATGAACACACACACACATAATACATTCCATATGGTGCCTGTACAAACCTGAAACTTCGCAAACTAATTAATCAATAGTTGTAGTATCCCTCAAAATTCTTAAAATCTCATTTGTGTGTGTTTGTGTGTGTGTGTTGTGTGTGTGTGTGTGTGTGTGTGTGTGTGCAGGGGTGGCTCCAGTAGGAATTCCGCACACCACGATCCCGTGGCTATAGCTATAATTTTGGCCTAGGGAATATGTAATCTTTATTGGAAAAATCCAAAACTAAAAAAAAAAAAAAGATGGCCTGTCAGAGAACCGACACCATGTTTTGAAAAATCTAAAAAATAGATAAGAAACAAAGTTCACGTGAAGGCTGAAATTGAGGTATTTGAGACAGGGCTTATACCCCAAATATTATAATATATAAGAGAATATAATTTTAAGTTAATTCTGGACAGTGTTTAATCCACACTTGTACATTTCCTTGGAATCAATAAGCGTGTTGGGTCACCATCTGCTGAGGATAATATTACACTCTGCTGAAGGAACATCGTGCGACCGCTGAACCTTGCTTTCTTAACGAAAATACTTGTATCAGTGAGTTTCAATCCATAACTGGTGGATAATTGATTGGTGGTCTTAAGATGAGGGCTGAGACCTCACCCTATTTAAAGAGAAGCCGTGTGTTAGTGTAGATATATCTATATAACAACCATCGATGGGTAGACTGGCTAGACAAACCGCCATCACGCGGCTCCCACCGGTGGACATTAGGGGGTTCGCGAGATATCTCTACATAGCGTCATGTTCTATGTAATCAGTTGTTGTAATACATAACTATGTTTTATAGTCTATATTTTAACATCACTCTACACTTCACTTTCAGTCTCCACCCAATAATCCGTGATTTAAACCCATCACAACTCCAGGTTCATCCAGACTATGAGATTACCCGTGGGGTCACGGTAGAGTTGTAGTTAGAGGGAACCATGGTCTACGGTAGGAAAGGTACGAGTAGTTACAATAAACACGTCATGTGTTACTATATTGATGGCATAAATACACATATATATTCAAGTTATACGCATATGTACTAATTTTACGCTAATGTATTAGCAATGAGTAAGGTTGAAATTAGAGGAATTATACATACATTTGCGTGGGAGGAGATTGGAAAACAATTTAGGAAAGAAACCTCAGTACACACGACCGGGATTCGAACCCCGATCTCGACCATCATTGGCAGTCCAGTCTATTGCGAGAGTGACGCTTTAGACCATGCTGCCACCGAAGTGGGCTATATAAAATATATAGTGTATATATAAACATACCATCATTATAGTGTATTTTATTATATACATACACACTAAACTGTGTGCATGTGTATTTTATATACATATATTTATACGTACATTATGTATACTCTATGTGCATGTGTATTTTATATACAACACACAGCCGAAAATATTTGCATCAGTGAACATTGTTGGTCATAGCTCGTATACTATGGAGGAGCTTGTAATCTCTTTTGTTGGATTACTATTCTTATCATAATTTATGTGATCTTGTATTGTTACATTGATTCGATTCTGGTTTATTTGGTCTTGCCTTCTACCCCTGCATTGCTGGATTAATTTTGAACTTGTTTATTTAATATTGTATTACACCTCGTATTGTATTGATTTTGAGCTAGCGATAATGTTTTGACTGATTTTTAATCTTTCAAGACGTCCTGATGTACCTTATTCGTTTGTAGACACAAGTTCAGTAAAAGAGGCTGGTGCTGCGATCTGGCAATAAGTATCGGAACTACTAGGATTTATTTCAAGAAGGTATGTTTTGTCAAAGAAAATCCATGAGCGAAATTGTTAAAACAAATATTTTAGGAAAGTGTCAAATGTTTTATGAAGAATCGAGAATTCAGAGGCCTATACCAGACCACTTGTAATGCTGTATAAATTACACCTATTATAAATTCCACTCTCGAGCAGGCTTAGTGACATTTAACTTTTTAAGTACTTCAAGTCGAGTAAAAAGGGAACAAAAGTTCACTTCTTTCGAATTAAAAACCTTTTCCTTTCTTTTTCCTAAATTTTCAAGAACAAAACACTTGGTAAAATACCGCGTTCTTCCCCAGCGAACCCATTAAGTAATAATAGGGATGACGTCACTGCCACATTATAATAAATTAGGCCTGCTGTTAATAACTAATATTAATAGTCTCTTGTGAAGCAGAATATTAAGATAAGCTTTTGATAAGCTGGTTACACCCTAAATCGGGGTTGAGTAGTCCCAGATACCCGCAGAAAGTGCAAGTTCTCTAATAGAATTAATCTACTAGTTCTTTTTTGACATACTCAGATTTTTCTTTCCAGTAAATAATAAACCCAATTGTGATCACACGGTCTAAATCGTCAATCACGTAATATAATGGATATTCGGTCACGTAGGGAAGGTCTAGGTTATAACCCTGGTTGGTTGCACTGAAGGTGATTTTCATATCTTATCTCTCAATGCCAATGTGGGCACATTTCCTCTAAAATATCACCCTGTCCCTATCTCCTTATTTTAAGTGATTAAGCCTTGTCTTAAGCAAAAAGATGGGTAAAATAACTATATAAGATCTATTAATTAATTAGTGAACATTACATTTTGAGAAATTCAAAGTGTAGAGTAAAATATAATCGAGGTATTAACAAAAAGGTGACCTGGTGGTCTAGGGGTAAGGTGTCAGACCTCTGTGCTGGGGGTCCGGGGTTCAATCCTAGGTCCCGGCACAGATTTATCTGAATGCCAAACCCTTCCTTCACATCTGACAAGATGTGTATTAATCACAACTTGTGAATGTAAGGAATGCCAGGCCTCCACCGAGGTTCGGATTCCACGTTAAACTGTAGGTCCTCCATTTCATCTCACAATCACCCTACCATTACATATTAGCGTAAGTGCGTATAACCCGAACGGGTAGTAAGACGCGGTGCTTAATAATAATAATAATAATAATAATAATAATAATAATAATAATAATAATAATTAACAAAAAACAAAAATACGTGAAGTCATTAAATTACCCAATGGCCACGAATAATAATTAAGATATTATTCATTTAAACTTTGTGATACAAATTGAAAACGTCCCATATTTTTGGTACGGAGTGTATCTTCCACCACTTCCTCAAAGGACACTTCAGTTCCGTAAAAGAGCCTTTGCCGCACCACTTTCAACTAATTACACTTCTCTCTCCCCCTCACCTGTTCTTGAAGGAGCTGGCAGTGTCGGAGCTAGACAACTTCACTATAAAAAAATCACTACAATACAGCTAACACAAAACGGTGACTTGTTCACTTTCCAACTCAACTAAACATGAATTCATTGTACGGAAAATTTTCCTGTAGTAAGATTGATAATGTTATTATTTTTGTAGTATAGGGAAGGCAGGGCCGCGTCTAGGAGTGGGGGGAGGCCAAAGGGGACAGTTGACCTGGGCCTCAAATTCCAGGGGGGGATCATTTCCTCCAAAAATGATTAAATAAATTACAGCTATAATTCTAAATTTTCATTAAATAGTGTACAGATAATTAACAGCAATAAGTATTCGCTTAGTGATAGGATTCCATTCCAGATTCCTGAAAACCATAACTTTATGTAATTTAAGATTTACGTTATTCAAGTAGTGTGTTGCAGTACGGTAGAATACGCCACCATTGTGCTACCGCTGTTGGTCTACAGAAAACTAACAGTGGGATGGTGCAAAGAGGAATTTACTTTTGTTAACTTAATTGGATTGATGGCTTGCATTTAATAAAGTACAGTCATTTAATAGGTTGATAAATATTCCATAAAATATGAGAAATTATTAAGTAACGTAAGTACCGAATACGTATCAATATATTATAACGGCTTAGTGCTAATACTGAAAAACTGCCGTCCAAATGCGGGCCCCAGATTTTTTTTCTGCCCCGAGCCACATATTTTCTTAAAACGGCCCTGAGGGAAGGGCATTAAATATTTTTGAATATATACAAATGTGTAATAAATTTACCCTATTGTTGAATTTACAAGTTTAAAAATAATTTAATTAATATAATAGCTATTAACGACCAAATCTAAGGGCTAGAGGTGAGAAGGGTTATTAAGAGGAACTACACCCACATTAGCGTGGAAAGTGATGGGAAAACCGCAGTGTAAAGTTACATGGGGAAAAACCACCCCGAATTTACGCAGTCGAGATTCGAACCTTCATAGAATAGCAAAAAAAGCAACAGAAAAACACAAGTCTTTTCACTTAATATGGTCGTTAGTTGAACCAAGATACAATAGCAATCGACAGCAAATAAACTAGTATAGAAATAATCGATTACTACTCATTCTGGATTTTTACATTTTGCCTAGTTGTCAGTACTTCATGAAGATCTAGGAATCTGCAGTATCGAGAATCGTAATATTAAGATCGATTATCGATTATTTTGATACCAGTAAGAATTGAGGGTACTGAGGTATTGAAGAATTGAGATTGACATCCCTAATATATATATTCACCCGCTTCGGTGGCCGCATCGTCTAAGACGCTACTCTGGTAATATACTAGACTGATAGTGACGAAGAGATCGTGGTTAGATCCTGGTCGGGTGTACTAAGGGTGGTTTTCCCTAAATGGTTCCCACTCTCTCTACACAAATGCGTGTACACTTCCTCTAAATTCAGCCTTCTTCATCTCTAACCCATTAGCGTAATTAGTACATAAGCGTATAGCCCGAATGTGTAGTAAGACGCTGTGCTAATATAATATTATATATATATTTTATATATTATTATACGTATATTTATGTAGAACCCAAAATGGTAATAAAACACGGTGAAAATGAGCCTATTTTGTTTCCCATCTTTTTAAAAATCCAGCTAGTATTTCTATGGCCCTAAGATTAATTTGTTCTCTCGCTCTCAACACATTTTCAATGATTGCCTTCAATATTGGACTTTTATCGGTTCACTTAGAGCTATCAAAGCTCTTATTTTATTTTAAAAGATTTGGCCACAGTCCATTGTCTGGAAAATCATTTTCCCACAATGGCACGTTCACTGCGTCAAGGGAATAATGGCACATATTTTATGTTGGGAGAAAGAAAGTGAATCATTCTTGTGCATGTAAATTCAGTATTTTACTGCAAGTCTTGTAACAGGTAAAGAAAAAGTAGATACCATTTTGTTCGGTTTTTTTTTGTTAGTGTTCTTGTTGTATTGTGACAATATTGTGAATATCACTATCTTAAGGGCATCACCTACTCGAGGGGATACATCCGTACAGTATTGTATTTATTAAGGGAATAAAAGTTCTAAATCTTCAAAACCATAAAACAATCCTCAATTATATATATTCTATTGTAATCCTGTTAAAAATGACTTTGTTTGGAAAAGGCAAAATCTATGTTTGAAACCATTTACTTTGATCTTAGAACTAAGACATTTTGCGTGAAGCGTCTTTGAAAATGAAATAATTTACCTTTATATATATATATATATATACATACATTAAAAAAACTATAAATGTAATGTTTTTAATTCTTTTGGGATATGGTGATTGATACCTCTTGCTTGCATTTTATCGTAAACAAATTTTTAAAATAACAAACCACGTCTTAATTAATGCAGAATTTTAGAATATCTGTAACACGTTTGAGCGCTCCAGTAGGCGACCTACATAAGATTCACTTCCAAATGTTCTTGTAATGTAATCATTGGTGTGCAGTGGACTGAAAGTTGTGTCTTGTACTAAATTCAGTTAGTTTGTATGTTGCGTTCCAATTAAATTATTTGGTTATAAACCTAAAATAAACATTATTATCTTATAGATAGAATTTGGGTGTTTGGGTGTTCTGGATTCGAGGGGAAAAAGTCCATTTGTGTTTAGGAAGGACTTACCATACTTGTAATTTTTCGTGCTCCGCATCTCAATTCCCAACCAAGATATTTGCATTAAATTACACTAATGTTGTAGAGAGGAGGAAGGTAGGATTTTAGAGGGAATGCGCCTGCAATAACATGGAGGGAGGGTCAAAAACTATTTAGAAGAAACACTTTCACTACACCCGGTCGGGATTCAAACCCCAACATTCAGGTACTAAGCAAATCAAAACCATTTGAAACTGATGCCTTAGTTCCCAGGTCCACCTATGCTATTTTAAATGAAACCTTTAATAATTCATTTAATATGAATGGCACACGAATGTTATAAAACTGGTGTACTCTCCAGCGGCTCTAATATAATATTAACAAGCATTATCTCAGGCGGCTGGGGAGTGCTTGAGGGTAAAAAAAGCAGAGAGGGAGGGGAAATGTCCACTCACTCCTCCTCCTCCCCCCCCCTCTCACGGCCTGTGATTTCAATCTGTGTAAGAGGACCATGGGGGGAAGGGGGAGAGCTCGGATCGAACTCAGTGCCGGATCAGCGACGGGGCTGAGGGGAAGGGGAAGCGTGAGGAGGACCACAGCTAGAACGTCATTGGGGTTCGGTTGGCTCCGTACGGATATTGTACCGGACTCTAAAAAAAAAAAAGGCACCCCAATTGTACGTGCATACTTTCTAGTATAGTCTCTTATAGTTTCTGAACAAAATCTTTAAAATAGGTTTAAATGTAAACTACCTTAATTTTAGAGCTAGCGCTAAAATCAATATAGCTCCTCAAGGTAGTATCATTTAATATATAAATATGAAGTTTTAATCAAATCAATTAAAACATTTCACCCACCTCGGTGGCGTAGATGGCTAACGCGCCAGTCGTGTTGAGCCAGACCACCAAGGACGGGGAGATCGAGGTTCGAATCTCGGTCGGGTGAACTGGGGGAGGTTTTTCCTAAATGGTTTTCCACTTCCCTCCACGCAAATGCGGGTTCACTAACTTCAACCTTCCCAATTCCTAACCCATTAGTGTAATTAGTACTTAAGCGTGTAACCCGAACGGGTAGTAAAACGCGGTGCTAAAAAAAAAATTAAAACATTTCGACTGTAGTCCAAGGAACAGATAAACCGAATTTTTAAAACTTTTTTGATTTTTTAGTTCGGAGGCACACAAAATATCAATATCTATAATAATATCTACGTATAAAGTTGTCACGATTGCAATTCTTCCTCTACATGAGGAAGTAAAACGAAGATCTAGTATTAAGATTTGGTAAGAACCTACCCCACCGGCTATGGGTCACCTGCAATGTGATCTTTTTTCGCTCTACCTAGAGGCAAACTATGCCACAAGTGTCTTAAAACTAATCCCCTTTTTTTCATATTCCTTCCGACTGTACAGACTAAATCGCTGTAGGCAGTACTGGAAATATTCACCTTCTAAACTAGCAAACAATTTACCCAAATACTGTACCTATAAAAACAACGTGAAAAAATAACTCTCAAATGTATCAGTGTTAAAATGGTCTAAAACAGTGGTCTACAAATGGCGGACCGCGGTCCGCATCCGGACCGCAGATACATTTTTTAAAGGGCCTTAACGAGATAGCGATAAACAGAAGAAATAATGCTATTTCCGTGGTGGGCGGGTAGTATACATGGAAGGCCAGCAATAATAAATAAGTAAAATAACTAAAAGGAAAGAAAATCACGTTTTTGAATTAGTATAGTCCTAGGGCTTGAACTTGAGTCATTGTTGAAGTTTTGCCGGACCACGGAAGTATCTCGAGTTTTTAAAACGGACCTCCATCAAAAATAATTGGAGACCCCTGGTCTAAAGCATCCGCTCTCAAAATAGACTGGACTACCGAGAGAGAGAAAATATAAGTTCGATTTCTAAGAGAGTATACTAAATAGTTTCCCACTATCCCACCAAGCAAATATGGGTACAATCTCTCTTAATTCTACCTTACTCACCTCTACCTCACCAGCCTAGTTAAGATACTTACAGTCCGGACGGAAGGAGGAAATCCCAGACGGGTAGTAAGACGCGGTGCACAGAAAGCAAGTGCACTGTAATTTAAAAAGAAACAATAACTTTCCTATAGTGTGTTGTCGCGCCGTGAGATAGGAATCTCTGGCTACCTTTCCGACAGCATTGTAGTGCGGGTAGCATATAAAGCAAGGGTTTAGTTTAATTCAGAGAGCTACAAGTGTAGGGAACGCGAGTTATAAAATAGTTCTTGCAGTTTTTAAAGAAAAACATTCTTTTGGCCAAAATAAATAAGATATTCCTTCAGTAGAAATAATTAGTTTAATTTTATTCCCATGGTAATATCAACAGTTGTTGAATATATTTTATGAGCATAGCTGCATTATATGACAAACTTTTTAAATGAAGCGTAAAAGTTGTCATTAAACTCCAGGACACTCTTGAAAGAAATTCAAGGACTGTTGAGGTCACCATGTGAATAAAATTAAACTTTATGTTTCTATTGGAGAGTTATTTGATTTCTTTTGATCGAAACAACCTTGCAAAAACCGCCCTTAACTCGCGCACTTACACTCCCACCTCCTTAATAAACATATCTATGATAGAATGCAACCTGCCTCCTCTAGGAGGGCAAGGAGTAATAGAGGGAGATCACTGGTCTAAATCATCCTGGTTCCATTCTAAGCTCTATCACAAATTTAATATTTATAAGCGTGTTTGCCCTATTATCAAGATATCACAATTCCAGGTGCTAGTGTTTAGTGGTGAGTGGTCCTAGGTTAAGCTATCTTCCAAGCCGTGTCTATATATCCTAAGGTTTTAATTAGCACGTTAAATTATTATATTAAACACAATTTGTTTATTCTTTACGCGTTCAGAAATGAGTTTGATTTAAGTTCAATATTGAAACCACATATATAATATTAGTGTTGAAGTTAATATTTAAAATAGTTATTCACAAAAAAAAAAGTAGAAATCATTTATTTTAAAAATCCATTAAACTATCAAGAAAATCATCATGCATTAAACATTTCGGTTTAAGAGCAAAAAAGTAAAAAAAAAAGAAAAAAAAAGAAGGGCAGAGCACTGTGATGAATCGCCCAGCTTTACATCTGTTGTTCTTTAAGGAGAAGCCATCTTGATTTAATTAAATGGAAATCAATTGTCGAGTACCATGAACACGTAGATATTCTCTCTCTTTGGTATAAAAAATAATAATACAAAGAAGCATTTCAAAGATAATATGAACAAGATACATTAAAAAATATGTTTAATGCAATGGTTTTTAAGGGTGCGCTTTATCAGATGAGCTCTGTTCGATTTAAAAAAAAATTTGAAATGTATTAAAAAATATAATAATGCACAGTAGTTTAGTATAATTCTGTTTATAATAACTTATAGCACTAAGATAAAATATCTCTTACTTACTCTATGACAATAGGAACTCAAAAGTTCACTGCCAGACTTTCATAAGTACATCATCTTTCCTTCTTGAGCTAGTTCTATCCAGTCCACCTCATTACACCCTATCTCTTTCAGGCCAATTCTAATGTTATCCTCCCATCTGCGTCTAGGTCTCCCCAATGGCTTCTTCTAACTGGGCTTACCAGTCAATACCATAAACACGGTTCTAGATTTTTCCATTCGCGCTGCATGTCCTGTTCACCGTAATTTACGAGACTTTACTATCCTAACAATGTTTGATCATTTTTCAGTTTGAAGAAAATATTAGCGAGACCTAATATTTTCTTTATAAACTCTATTCTCAATAATGTCTTCAAATAATATGAATTATTTTCGCATTTCAGTGCCATTTACTTATAGTTAACATTATTTAAGACAGCAACGT
The DNA here is from genome assembly GCA_033556935.1 of Timema podura. NCBI lineage: Eukaryota > Metazoa > Arthropoda > Insecta > Phasmatodea > Timematidae > Timema > Timema podura. The sequence goes on from JAVRXN010000008.1 coordinate 19,699,946, forward strand.
GTGGTCAATTTAAGATACAAAAAATGTAATAAAAATAGATGTAAATCGTCTTAATAGCCGTTCGAGCTATACGCAGATATACTAATAACGCTAAGGTATGAAAGGTTGAATTAAGTAGAAGTATACCCACATTTTCGTGGAGGGCCAGCTGTAAACCATGAAGGGAAAACCAACCTAAGTACATCCAACTGGGATTTGAACCCCAATCTTCTCGTCATAGGCAGTCTAGTCACTCTAGTGCATTGAGAGAGTGAACATGCAGCTAGATGAAGTATTGAAAATTACACTTTGGCACCAAAATAACCCGTTAATCGGTTATACTTATAGAGAGCTGACTTTTATTAGTGTGGAGATGGAATGTGAAAACCATAACCATAAATATTGCATGAGTAAAACCGCCCCTAATGCACCTGGTACAGGCCATCCGGTATATTGCGAGTCCAGCTCCCTTAATCGCGTGACCACTGGCTGTTTGTTATTTTATGTAAAATATCCTTAATTTATCCGCGTTAATATCCATGATATATATAAATAAAAAATATACATATTATTAAATAAAAGATGTAAAGAATAAAAAAAGACCAGATCGCTTAGGCTCAATGGATAAATTGACTACATGCCAAAAACCACATTTTCGCAAATGAGGGTACATAAAAGGTACAGTACATTTTAATCACCTGCATCGGTGTATAGGTGAGATAAAGGCCAATTTATTCTGGTCTGGTTTACTAGTGACTGGGAAGTTGGGGTTTTAATCCCGGGTGGGTATACTAATTAGGTTTTTTATTGATTATTTTCTACTCTCCATCCATTAAAATATGGGTACATTTCCTTTCAACCGTACCTTTCTCATCCCTGTCTCTTAAGTGTAAATATTCGAACAGCACGGACGGGAAATAAGAGGTGGTGCACGGATATTTTTTCTGTCACAATGTTGGTGCCAATATTTTTCAGTATCACAAGATTTGGGTTATTCTTAATCATATTTGAAAGGATTCTTAACCTTCTGCTTACCAACTTACAAACCAACTTAGCCCTAGATTGGACACAATATGCACTAAGCTGACCATCATTTTATCAATGTGATCGTAGAAACTCAAAGTTAACCACATTAACCTCAAGCCTTGGGTTCAATTCCTAGCATGGTCGAGAAATTAATCATTTAGGAAATCAATGCTTCCCCTTTTACAGTGAGGAATTGCCAGCAATGTTGCGTTTGTTATAGTATTAAGTTGGTTTGTAAGTCGTCTATTCATATAATCAATCTCTTCATTAAGTACACATTAAATACCCCAAATAAAAAATCACCAGTGAAACATTTTCAGCTATATCAGGAATCAAAACCGAACTACCATTTGAGATAAGGTGTCGGACGAGAAAGTAAATAAATGTTACTAAACAATCGTACATATTCTCTTATATATAATCACTATATTTATCGAAATGAAAAAATAAAGTGTGGCTATCATTAAGCTAGGTAGCCTTAAGTGGAGTTTTCTCAAGAAAAACCAGTATAAAGGATTAATTAGCATGTAAAATACTCCTCAGATATCCATTTTAAACTAAATTGTTAAGACCTTTTTTTGAACAATATTGAGTTTGCAAAAATTAGTAAAATAAGATACCCTTAATTTTAGAGCTTTTATTAAAATCATTATTTATCCTTGAGCTATGGACATATTGCATATAAATATAAGTTTGAACTAGATACATCGAACCGTTTAGACTACAGCCTAATGTACGGACAGACAATATTGTAAAACTCCCTTTTTTAAGTTTAAGGGCGCATAACACGTCAAGATCCATCATATTCTTAGGGTTTGAAATGTTCATGGCAACAATATTTTACCTATATGAAAAAGTAATTATAACACAATTTTTTTTTATCAGCGTCACGATGTGTTTGCTCAGGTGAAATTGTAAAACAATTCACTCCCCTTAACAAACAAGTAAGTTAAGCGATGCTAATGAAAAGGTGCTCTGTGTAAAAGCACACAGTATGACAATAACAGGTGGCCTGCTATTTTGGCGCCAGGGGCTGTTTGCTCTGTGCGTAGCCCTCCATCTCAACACCGACTCAACTTCCTTCTTGGGAAACCTTATTTCGGGTTTTCAGAAGTGTCAGGAAATTGAAGTCATGACTTCAAAAGCCTTTTTTAAGACAAAAGATGAGAGAACAGATATGCCTTATTCTCTGAAAGCAAGTTCTAATTTGTTCTTCGGCACCAGGGGGCTTTGAGGGTTAGTCTGGGACTGAGGGAAATATACCTCACGGGTATTAAGAGATAGTCTGTAAAATAATAAAAACAGACTTCATGGGCTTTGTGGTATAGTCTACTACTGAGGGAAATCAGATCTTTTGGGCTTAGTGGTTTATATAAAACCTTTTGTAAACTATATTTCACACATTAAAACAAAACTAGAAGCCGTCTTGTTATATTTGGGAATGTGTGACCTATATATCATAACTTTGAATAATTGGAGTAAACATATTGAAAAATCACTCTGAATAAAACATTCGTATTTATGTTTGTGTTTTTTAATCTATGCTCTAATCTAAGTCTTACTACCCGTGCGGGATGTATGCATATTTACATTATTGGGAAAGGAAGCCATTATCTGGAAAAGGCTGTAGCCGCATTTGCTTGAAAATAATGAGTGATAAACAATTTAGAAAATTCCACCTTACTACACCATGCGAGGATTCGAGCACCAACCGTTTCCATCACCTTGTAAACCAGACTCGACTGACGCCTATATATAAGTGCCCAGCGGAATTTTCACCATTCATTAAGAGATATAAATACATCTAAATATAAAATTTGATAAGAAAACCATAAACAAAATTAGATGATACATAAAAAGTACATTTCCGTTAAAATATTGTAATAAGATTTTTAGTAACACAATATATCTCGTTTGTATGAGAAAGAGAATTCATTAACAAATATATACATATATGTTTGTTCATGAATTCACTTTCTCATACAAATGCATGTATATATTTTATTTATGTATATAGGATGAGTAGTAATTCGCGGATACGGACAGTACCACATGATTAAATGGGTAAATTTAAGTTGAAATACTCTTTGCGAAAAATCAGTTCTTCCCTTACCTTTTGAGAAAAACATTAAAGTTAGAAAGGGGTGGTGTGGCAACGCTGTGTCTGAAACTGACATCAAACCTATCCATAGCAGGTGCTCGAAGGTTGATCCTCTCTTGGCTATGCATTGCTCCAAACGGTATATGGATTCGTTGTAAATGGGGCGAAGCATGTCGACGTCAACTGTCGTAACAACCGCATGGATCCGTGCCGCAATGTCTTCGGGCGACTGCGGTGGGTCGTCGGGTGGGTACAACAAAGCCGGGTGACTGCGGTGGGTCGTCGGGTGGGTACAACAGAGCCGGGCGACTGCAGTGGGTCATCGGGTGGGTACAACAGAGCCGGGAGACTGCAGTGGGTCGTCGGGTGGGTACAACAGAGCTGGGCGACTGCGGTGGGTCGTCGGGTGGGTACAACAAAGCCGGGTGACTGCGGTGGGTCGTCGGGTGGGTACAACAGAGCCGGGCGACTGCAGTGGGTCATCGGGTGGGTACAACAGAGCCGGGAGACTGCAGTGGGTCATCGGGTGGGTACAACAGAGCCGGGAGACTGCAGTGGGTCGTCGGGTGGGTACAACAGAGCTGGGCGACTGCGGTGGGTCGTCGGGTGGGTACAACAGAGCTGGGTGGCTGCAGTGGGTCGTCGGGTGGGTACAACAGAGCTGGGTGGCTGCGGTGGGTCGTCGGGTGGGTACAACAGAGCCGGGCGACTGCGGTGTGTCGTCGGGTGGGTACAACAGAGCTGGGTGGCTGCGGTGGGTCGTCGGGTGGGTACAACAGAGCTGGGCGACTGCGGTGGGTCGTCGGGTGGGTACAACAGAGCTGGGTGGCTGCGGTGGGTCGTCGGGTGGGTACAACATAGCCGGGCGACTGCGGTGGGTCGTCGGGTGGGTACAACAGAGCTGGGTGGCTGCGGTGGGTCGTCGGGTGGGTACAACAGAGCCGGGCGACTGCAGTGGGTCATCGGGTGGGTACAACAGAGCCGGGTGACTGCAGTGGGTCATCGGGTGGGTACAACAGAGCTGGGCGACTGCGGTGGGTCGTCGGGTGGGTACAACAGAGCTGGGTGGCTGCGGTGGGTCGTCGGGTGGGTACAACATAGCCGGGCGACTGCGGTGGGTCGTCGGGTGGGTACAACAGAGCTGGGTGGCTGCGGTGGGTCGTCGGGTGGGTACAACAGAGCTGGGCGACTGCGGTGGGTCGTCGGGTGGGTACAACAGAGCTGGGTGGCTGCAGTGGGTCATCGGGTGGGTACAACAGAGCCGGGAGACTGCAGTGGGTCGTCGGGTGGGTACAACAGAGCCGGGTGACTGCAGTGGGTCGTCGGGTGGGTACAACAGAGCTGGGTGGCTGCGGTGGGTCGTCGGGTGGGTACAACAGAGCTGGGCGACTGCGGTGGGTCGTCGGGTGGGTACAACAGAGCTGGGTGGCTGCAGTGGGTCGTCGGGTGGGTACAACAGAGCTGGGTGGCTGCGGCGGGTCGTCGGGTGGGTACAACAGAGCCGGGCGACTGCGGTGGGTCGTCGGGTGGGTACAACAGAGCTGGGTGGCTGCGGTGGGTCGTCGGGTGGGTACAACATAGCCGGGTGACTGCGGTGGGTCATCGGGTGGGTACAACAGAGCCGGGTGACTGCAGTGGGTCGTCGGGTGGGTACAACATAGCCGGGTGACTGCGGTGGGTCGTCGGGTGGGTACAACAGAGCCGGGCGACTGCGGTGGGTCGTCGGGTGGGTACAACAGAGCTGGGTGGCTGCGGTGGGTCGTCGGGTGGGTACAACATAGCCGGGTGACTGCGGTGGGTCATCGGGTGGGTACAACAGAGCCGGGTGACTGCAGTGGGTCGTCGGGTGGGTACAACATAGCCGGGTGACTGCGGTGGGTCATCGGGTGGGTACAACAGAGCCGGGCGACTACGGTGGGTCGTCGTGTGGGTACAACAGAGCCGGGTGGCTGCGGTGGGTCGTCGGGTGGGTACAACAGAGCCGGGCGACTGCGGTGGGTCGTCGGGTGGGTACAACAGAGCCGGGTGACTGCGGTGGGTCATCGGGTGGGTACAACAGAGCCGGGTGACTACGGTGGGTCATCGGGTGGGTACAACAGAGCCGGGTGACTGCGGTGGGTCGTCGGGTGGGTACAACAGAGCCGGGTGACTGCGGTGGGTCGTCGGGTGGGTACAACAGAGCCGGGTGACTGCGGTGGGTCATCGGGTGGGTACAACAGAGCCGGGTGACTACGGTGGGTCATCGGGTGGGTACAACAGAGCCGGGTGACTGCGGTGGGTCGTCGGGTGGGTACAACAGAGCCGGGTGACTGCGGTGGGTCGTCGGGTGGGTACAACAGAGCCGGGTGACTGCGGTGGGTCATCGGGTGGGTACAACCGAGATTTGAGGTGACCCCACAAGAATAAAATCTAGTAGTAAGGTCCAGTGGCCTTAGTGGTCTTTCCAACGGGTCCCGCACTCGATCCACTGGTTGGCGTGGACTTCATTATGTAGTCGCCTCACTAGCGTGTAGAGGTACCGTCTCAATGATACCATATTCTCTATCACATAAGCAATGGTACATCGTCTAGCAGCCCAGGTAAAACCATCTCAATGATACCACATTCTCTGTCACACAAGCAATGGTACATCGTCCAGCAGCCCAGGTAAAACCATCTCAATGATACCACATTCTCTGTCACACAAGCAATGGTACATCGTCCAGCAGCCCAGGTAAAACCGTCTCAATGATACCACATTCTCTGTCACACAAGCAATGGTACATCGTCTAGCAGCCCAGGTAGAACCGTCTCAATGATACCACATTCTCTGTCACACAAGCAATGGTACATCGTCCAGCAGCCCAGGTAGAACCGTCTCAATGATACCACATTCTCTGTCACACAAGCAATGGTACATCGTCCAGCAGCCCAGGTAAAACCGTCTCAATGATACCACATTCTCTGTCACACAAGCAATGGTACATCGTCCAGCAGCCCAGGTAAAACCGTCTCAATGATACCATATTCTCTGCCACACAAGCAATGGTACATCGTCCAGCAGCCCAGGTAAAACCGTCTCAATGATACCATATTCTCTGCCACACAAGCAATGGTACATCGTCCAGCAGCCCAGGTAGAACCGTCTCAATGATACCACATTCTCTGTCACACAAGCAATGGTACATCGTCTAGCAGCCCAGGTAGAACCGTCTCAATGATACCACATTCTCTGTCACACAAGCAATGGTACATCGTCCAGCAGCCCAGGTAGAACCGTCTCAATGATACCACATTCTCTGTCACACAAGCAATGGTACATCGTCCAGCAGCCCAGGTAAAACCGTCTCAATGATACCACATTCTCTGTCACACAAGCAATGGTACATCGTCCAGCAGCCCAGGTAAAACCTTGCCAAGGAGCAGATGGTATTAGTGGGAGTCCAAACAATCTGGTATCAAATAATAACCTACAATCGCATCCCCAACAATGCTAGTCCCAAACATTAACGTCTTCCGGGAAAGCGATCGACGTACGGCCTGGTTCGACTGTCAGATGCTCCTATGGCCTTTGCCGTATCCCAGTATTCTACGTATGTGTAGTTACATAATACCGACCTCGCATTTCTTTCTGTCTACGCATAATCACCAATTACTATTAAATTTCAGGCACAGTTTTGCCACTTCACTCCTTTCTAACTTTAATGTCGTTTTTCTCAAAAGGTATGGGAAGAAATATATATAATATTTTTTTCAAATAGTGTTTTTGACTTATAGCCGGCCCAATCATGTGAGACTATCCGTATCCATGCCTTACTACTCACTCTGTATACGTTAATCCTTTGAATAACCAATATTAAGCGCGTAAGCCGAACGCAAAGTAGGACGCGGTGCTAAAAAAAATCTAGCGATTTGATTAACAAATATAATTTATTATATTTGAGTTTGTACGTCCTTTAGCTCATTTTAAAAGAATTAAAGAGTTAATGGGTGCGTTAAGAGATATAAGTTCAATACTTTATTGCGACTCCGGTTCATAATTGTTTCTCGACAGGTCATATGTGGTGTAGCAGTTTCTTAAGTATCACCCACCTCACGGAAAGCGCGTGACTTGGTAAAGATTGAGCCAGACGTCGCTAATTGGCCTCTTAATTAGAAAACAATGAGAATGAGACCAGTGAAACCATTTCACCAACATTTAAATAAACTTATAAAAATAGAGAAATTATTGTTTTAAAATGAAATATATTTAACTAATAGCAATTTCACTGCTGTCAAGTAAGTAATTCAGAAAACCGTTCTTCAGTGGTATTTATGTTTCAAATGGAATCGTGTGGACCTATCTAATATACCGATAGTCCTGTAGAAAGACTTTGTTGGATATAATATTTAATGATCAATAATTACATAGGAGAAAGATCAATAATTTCAATCAAACGTAAGATAGTTGACGTTAATTTGAATATTGTTTGCTTCGTGTTCGATCTTGCGTCTTTCTATTATTGTCTATTTAATTTTAAGTAACTTAAATAAAAGGCATAAATGTGTTTAAATTTAACTACAATATTTTAATTTTCTCATATTAACATGACTTGACACTTTTATATCCTTACTACTCTCCGTTAGAGGACTCTGTTATCATGTTTATGATTGGCTAGACCTATGTTAATTTTTGAGCATGAACCAAGATGAAACTGTTTCACTGGTCTCAATTCTAATATTTTCTAAATTACATAGCATACAAAAAACCACACAACGACGTAACATCTGGATCGAGATGTATCACCTACCCAACCCGAACGGGTAGTAAGACATGGTGCTAAAATAATCTGAGTTGGTGCTATCTAAAGGCTAATGAGTTGTACCAAGGCTCACCCTTTGGTTTGCTTGTGGAAATGTAGTGCGGGACAATCTGTTGATAATGCTGACAATTAATTGCTGACAGCCACCTCGGTAGTATGAGGGTTAATTATCCATAAGCCCTAGTTAATGGGTGAGGGAAAGATGGGGGCTCTATTCACTATTCACTACCTTGTTGCCTCCCTAGTATTTTTTTGGGCAGGGGGTTTGAATTCTGTGAACTTTAATAGTACCAGAAAAATAAGTTTAGATGATCGGGTAGTTTGCCCGACTTTGACAAGTAATGGAACCAGAGAGGTTTAGACTAGAGGGTAGTGTTCCTGACTCTGACAGGTAATGGAACCAGAGTGGTTGAGACTATAGGATAGTGTTCATGACTCTGACAAGTAATGGAACCAGAGAGGTTGAGACTATAGGATAGTGTTCATGACTCTGAACTGTAAAGCCAGTGCTTATTAAGTTGTTACAACTGTGGAGTATTTTATTCCCAAAATGGTTTTTCATTTCATTATTAGGTGAATTAAGGTGTCGTTTTCAAAATTTCTCTTCTTTGGCCTGTTTACGTAAAGTATATATAATATATAGCAAGAGTTATTAACCGACTTGAGCTAAAGGGTAGGAGATGAGGTGTATCTAGGATGAAACACACCCGCACTAGGTTGTAGGGAGGATGACAGCAGCCTGAAGTGAAAATTGCATGATAAAAACTACCAGTACCCGCTAAACAGTGCATAGTTTCAGGATTAGAACTAAAATCTCTCCCATCAGAGGTGGACTAGAACAAGACAAGACTAACCAGAACCAGATTAAGCAGAATCCTTAGTCTACAAGATTCCAAGAGCAGGTTATAATCACGTGTTAGATCCCTTGCAAACTTAATCAAACGCGACCCACACCGGTGGACATGTGGACTAAGCCTTAGTCTTGTCTTGTCTGGGTTTTACGGTGATTCAATCTCAGCTCAGTTGTTTTCCTCTATACCTCCACGCAAATAAAGTTACATTTCTTCTAGTATTCCTTCTCATACCTACCTCAGTAGTATAATTAAATGCGTATAGCTCAGTCAGGTAATAAGACACAATAAAAACAGCAGAGAAACTAAATGTCTGTTCGAAGCAAGAACTTTATTGCCCCATACACACCAGCGATGTTTTAGTACTTGATTCAATAAAGAAATTAGTAACGAAATAATGCAGCAAAGTAGCTACTTCGAAAAGTACGATGTGCATTCACATGGTCAATGTTTTCATCCTTGCTTTGGGAATAGTTAATGCAAACAACAAAAATAAAACTCCTTTCAGAAAGTGGTTTAAGTATATAAAAATTAAAAGTTTGATGTATATTTTGAGATAGTCCCCATATTTCTTAGCTATAAATATGGATATAATACGCTTTGCTTAGACTAGTTAACTCAAAACCTTTTAAAAAAATAGTTAAATTTTGTTTTATTTTTGTTTGAAAGACAGGAAAAATAATAGTTCAATTTAGTATTTAAGACAATTTGTTTGTTTTCTGAGTAAGAGTCTGTACTTAAGCATAGCGAAAACTATGACCTGCTCTACTAAAACACTACGCACAAGTTTTACCAATTACTACTGGTTTTGATAATAATCGCCATGATAGTTGTTCGTTCACACTGGTCTCCGGAGACTAGTAACATGGCTACGGTCCACCCTATACAAGTCACGTGACAATCACGCCGAGTGCGGCAAGACAATGCCGTAAGGCTCATTGTGCCTAGCCACTGAATGGCAGCCAAGGGCCCCTCTCTCCTCCCAGTTATCACCCGCCCACACTACCCAGATTAACAACAGTAATGACAGAAACTTTCTGACGAGGACACCCAAACTCTCCCCTTTTGATTCTGTTAGATTCTGTCAACTGACCGAAATTGTGAATGGTGTGATTGAGTGGTGCCATTATAATTAACAGAGGAGGAACTTTTTTAAATATAATTATTTTAAAATTTAATTATTAATTTAATCGATAACTTTTTACTCTTGTAAAAACACACACAGATATTATGAAACTGTATTTTAACAGTATATTAGTAATTTTTATTACCAAATTTTAGCAAATTTTCTATATTTTCTTCAGTCTTGGCAAAGTAACAGTAGAAAACAAGGCTAACCTTTTTGCTATTCAAGGTCATACTATTATAGAGTGTAATATCGAGATGTTATTGGGATCAATAATGTAGAGATTATTGCGAACAACATATCATTTGACATGGTTAGTGAGTTTAAATATTTAGGAACAATTTTAACTAGACATAACTATAATCTAAGCCTATTGGAAAATAGGAAAATTATATAGTCGGGAAATTCATGTTATTAATCGGTCGGTAAGTTGTTGACATCTCGCCTGCTTTCAAGGCATGTAAAACTCAGAATATACAAAACAATCATTTTACCGTCTTTTCTCTATGGGTGTTAGACGTGATCTCTTACCTTACATGATGTACTCATCACAAAACATTATTAGGATAACCGAGTCTCACAGATCACGGTGGGCAGGACATACAGCGCTAATGGGAGATTCTAGAACCTTGTTCAGGGTACTGAGTACTGATTGGAAAAACCAAGGGGAAGATACCATTGAGGAGATCTAATTAATTTAATTAAATTAATTAATTAATTAATTTGGCAGCGCGTCTTACTACCCGTTAGGGCTATACGCTTAAGTACTAATCACGCTAATGTGTTAGGAATCGGGAAGGTTGAATTTAGAGGAAGTGAACCCACAATTGCGTTGAGGGAGAGTGGAATTTTTTTTAGAAAAACCATCCCAATTCATCCGACCAAGATTCGAATCTCGATCTCCCCGTCCCTGGCAGTTTAGCTCAGCATAAAACTAGCGCACTAGCTAACTACCCACCGAGGCGGGTTGGGGAGACCTAGACGCAGCTAGGATGATAAGATTAGAATGTACCTGAAAGCAATGGAGTGTAATGAGGTGGACTGGGTAGAACTAGCTCAATATAGGGATAGGTGGCGTACTTTTGTAAGTGCGGCTATGAACTTTCAAGTTCCTAATGCCATAGAACAAGAAAGTAATATTGAAATATCAAGCGACCTTGGCGTAAATCAAAGCACCTAACTCTCACCAAAATCAAAACTAAGGTCTGCCTTGTTTTTAAAAATACATTCTTAGGAACGGGAAGGGACTTAATTTGTGATTAGAGGATAGCTTCAAACGCCACTGGATTCAATTAAAGATAGTAGTTTTCAACTTTATATTTGTTGCGTACACCCTCATTTGTAAACAGTTATCTCAAGTGCCCCTACTAGTTTTTTTTTAAACAAATTAACTTTGGAAGCAATAGCGTTACTTTTTAATTAAACATCACTTCTTTAATTATACTTATTTTTAATCGGACTACCAAAATCCCATCCCGTAATTTAGCTCAATAAAAACTTTTACAACCTTCACATGCAACGTTGATAAATATGATTTGCAGCTTGGACATAAAAAGAAAGAGAACAGGAAGGAAAGCACGAATATCATATTTGAACGAAAATTTATTAATTACATAGATAAAATGTTTCAAAGAACAATTTTGAATATATTAGGTTCAAACTAAATTAACTTGAAGTGAATTAATAAGTTACGTCATTAATACATTATTTTCTCACGGCCCTTAAATATACTGACTACCCCTATAGGTGCGTGTACCACAGGTTGAAAACCATTGTATATCCTTATCACTGAGCACTCACCAACTGTGGTGAGCAGCATGTTGTCGAGTAGCAGCGCTATAGCCACGATGACCAACACCAGCTTCCTCGACACACGACATCTTTGCAGGAAGTTGGTAATCCTGGAGCCCGCCACGCTGTCCTCCACCACCGTCATGCCGGACCTGCCAACATAAAGGAAACACAACATGCTATCAATTGCCGACTTGACAACAAAAAAAAGTTATCAGCTGCCAATTTGACGCAAACAAAACACTGACATGGCAGAAACAAAAACACACCATAATTTTTTTATCAACATTACAGAAACCAAACGCGCTATCAGTTGGTATCCCTGGAGCTTGCCACGGGATCTACTACCCCCACAATATTGGACTTGCTAATATGACGGAAACAAAACACTATATATCGCCAACATGATGGAAACAAAACATACTATCACTTATCAACCCAGCTGGACCTGTCAACGTGACACTATTAATGTGGTTGGCAATCTTGATTCTACCAAGTGGTCAGCTAACATTATCGTGTCTAAAATGTCAAAATTGTGGAAGAAAGCACATCAATTGAGAGGCAATACACTCATCCATATTAGACTTCTCAAACTGATTAAAAACACTAAACATTCTTAGGGAATTTTTTCTATTTATGTATCTATTTCAATTTCACTTAGCTTTACCCACTTCGGTGGCCACATGGTCAAAGGTGCTACTCTAGGACTAGACTAGATTGCTGATGACGGGGAGATCGAGGTTCGAATCCCAGTCGAGTGTACTAAGGGTGGTTTTCCGCTCTATCTCCATGCAAATGCGAGTACACTTCCTCTAAATATAACCTTCCTAATCTCTAAAACCATTAGCATATAAGCGTATAACCTAAACGGATAGTAAGATGCGGTGATAAAAACAAAAACAGCCTTGCTTTAAAGCAGCGGTTTCCAAACTTTCTCGACTGCCACTCATTTAATTTTATACCTAATTTTTATAAAATTTAGCTATTAATTGTAATCAAAATGCTTAATACGTAATAACCTACTATAGCTCGGTAGGTACTTTGGGATACCCCACCAAATATAATGGAATAATATTGAAACTATTCAACTAAAAGTTCAAATAATTATACATTAGTTTTAAAAATTAAAACTGAAATTAAATAATCAAAGTACTGTAGTAACATTTTCTTATCTTTACTGTCATAATTTTATCACATTTCCCATGTTGTTTAAAGTGGTACTGGAAATTTCTGCATTGACATAACTGAAATACCCTCCTTTAATCACAAAATTCCATGCCGATTTAAGATTCAAAATTGTTAACAAGTTTTAACAGCTACTCACCTCTTCACGTGACTTAGTGAGAAGAATGCGCTTGCTTTGGATGGCACAGAGCTTTAAAGTAAGAACCACAGACGATAAATAAAGTATCAAATCACTTTCAGCATTGAGCCTGTTTCTGTATTTATTTTTTAAATAGGCATATGAAGAAAAAGTTTCTCGTTCCGTAGAAGAAAAAGGTAGCAAAGCTGTAATAGCTTTATTCTCTAACAATGAGAAATCCTCCTTTAAACTTAACCAGAAATCAATTAATGACAAAGATATATAGCTTTTCTTTAATTCAAAATCAGTGGAAATTTCAAGAAGCTTCTATTTTTCATTCACGCTTACTGTGAAGGATTTCAAAACTGCTGTCTCTTTCAGAAGATTGCGAATCTAATTGTTATTATTGGACATGTCTGGGAAATATTCTCTGAAGGTTTTTCCAAGTCCCTTCAAGTGTTCTATAACCACGTTATTTGTATTTTCGTTCAAAGAAAGCTAATTTTCTACCATAAAATCGTGAAGGGTATCAAAGCACTCCGTTTGATTGCTAGTTAAACACGTTTCCCAAATTATTATTTTTTTATTAGTACCATATACACAACATATTTTGTATGGTAATTATGAGTTGCACAGACGTTTAGTTATGATTCCCTGATGTAGGTACGAGATCCCTTTTTTTTTATCTTACTAACGATAAATTACTGGTTCAGAAGTTACTTAAATTTGGAACAAATTATTTTGAATTTTTTTATTAAAGCTTGTTTATTAAAGTTTTACTTTTTTTTTAAATGGGGGGAAGGGATGGAATCATAAAATAAATTAAGGAGGGGGGGGTGCAAAGTTTAAAAGATTGGAAACCTCTGCCCATGAACCCTCGGTTTTAATCTCTGAGCTATCTTGGTCAGGTACATATCCAAAATTTGGTTTTAGGGACATTTGTACAGAGAGGAGGGATAAACCAAAGCACTCACTCATGCTTTTAACAATATAGGCCCCTCGCCAGTGGTCAAACTATCATCAGTCTCATAATAAATTGGATTTATGGTGATGGGGAGGTTGATTTTAGAATTTTATCCGGGTACACAGGGGGTGGTTTTACATTTGTGATTTATCACTTTGGTTTTCCCTACCCCTCTCTTTGCTTGTGTGGGTACATTTCCTCAACTACCTTTCTCATTTCTATTCCCTTCGATGAAGTCGTTAGTAACCTCGGTGTAAAGCTTGACAATTATAAAAACATTTGATTAAAAAGATTTTAATGTGGTCCCGTTCGTTTTTATTGACCTAAATTAAAATTTAACGTTTATGATTAATTGATTATTATTTTATAATTTCTCAGGATGCTAATTAGTATTTTTTTACCACCACTTCTTAGGACCTGTCTGGGATATCCACATTTAATATAGAGGTAATGCAGTATTTAAGGAAGTCCCACAAATCTTTCAGGAAATATTTCTCGTCATAATCTATCAAATAAAAATTAGGGCTGTTGGAGAGTAGTGAAGCCAAAACCCTTTGAAGATAAACTTAGTAGAATCTCATCAAGCCAAAGTTTTAACCAAGAGGATTCTTTGAAAAAGGAGGTTTTTTTTTCTGGTTTCCGCCTTCGTTTACGAAAGCGTTCTTTTGTTATCACTCACGTCTTGAGCAGTTCAGCCAACTGAGCGGATTAAAACCCAATTAACTCGCTGTAAATCCGGAGCAGTCTGTCAACAGCGTTCCGACGCTCCCACGCTTTGCAGACGTCTTTTGTTATTCTTCTTTTTTTCTTATTTATGCTCTGTGGTTTAACATTAGTACATCTTTGGTAGTTTTCAAGCTATAAAGTTTACCCAAGTGAACAAGTTTTAAAAATAAATCCCAACCAGATTTTATTTGATGGTATCTAAAGTACAATTTTTTAAACAAGAGACTTATAAACTAGCCTAACATAGAAGAGTAACTTTTCAACTAAAAAACTCCTAAAATATTTCAGGAAATTGTATTAGTCATATCACAAGATGAACAAATAGACACACAAATTATGCGACTATACTGAGCATCCTCTGGGATCAAACCAGAGATCCTGTGAATCTGTGATGGGCCTTTCCAACCCTTCAGACAAGAACTTGGACTTCTCACAAATTTTAAGTATAGCTCCAAAGGAAATAGTGCATATAATAATTTTAGATAAAACTTGTTGCGATGTAAATAGAGTAATCGATAAATATTGTAATATTTTTATTTTACCCACCCATTTTGTTGGTTTATACAGGATGTATTTAAATTGGTGTCAAATATTCTAAGGAGGTATTCCCATTGACCAAACATTAAGAAATGTTTATATAAATACAGGTCTAGAAACGCTTAGTTTTAGAGTTATTAAGTAAAGGTTTTCCTCAAAGATATATTGGTCGTGGGTGATCCGTTGAATAGCCTGCTGGATCACCAAATTTGAACCTAATGGATGTTTATCTTTGGGGACATTTAAAGTCTATTGTTTACGCAAATCCTGTACCTCATATTTAGGTTTTAATAAAGCGTATAGTAAATTGATATGAGCAAATAGGTAACACCTCAGGTGTTTTCAAAGGAGTACAACAAAGCATGGAATGCGAGCTCAGAAGATGCATAGAAGCATGACACCATTTTAAAGAATATTTGTTAGAAAATGTTTCATCCAATGCTTTTATTTTTTCTGTTAAACTTTGTATTGTCTAATTGCATTAAATTCTTCTGGTGGATTTCTTATTAATTTGACAGTAACATTCCTCTTAACTCAGAACTAAGCTATTTTAGAGTCATGTTTGTATTAACTCTTCTCAGTGTTTGAAGGATGGAAATAAGCCCCTATAATATTTAACACCAATTAAAATACACCTGTATGGGAATATTAATGCTAAGTTTCTATATTTATCTCTGACTCTGCTCTGCCATATGAAGATAGTTTTGGATCATTTGTAAAACATGTTACTGCCCTTGTCTTCCTCTAGAATGGCAAACAGCTTTAAATAGTAATACATATAGTAAATCTAAGGAACATTCTGGTAACTATAAAGATCAAACATAGTTATAAATCTAATGAAATCAAAACGTTTAACCACCCCGTTGGTTTCCATTTTCTCCACGGGTAGATTAACAAAACAATTATTCGGGGAGCATCTAAGGCTGGGTTTTATTCATGCATAACGCACAGCTAATAGTAAATAGTGGATAGCGTACGGTGCATATTTCATAAGAAAAAATACAATGGTTTTAATTAAACATAGTGTATGAAGACTTACGTAAATAATTGGTCTTTTATTAATAACAAAAATTGCCTAACCTCTTTTCACTCCTTATATAAACGGCCCCGTGGTTTAGTGGCCAGTGGACCTGGCTACGAGCCTAGGAGTCCCGGGTTTTATTCCCGGCTGGTATCTTGGGTATCTTTCCCTTGAGGGGAATGATCCCAGCGGTCACCAGGGTTTGGATGATAATCAGGCCTAAGTTAGGTTAAGAAATACACTGGCTCCACAACTTCGTAATAGCGATGATCACATCATCTCATTGCGGTTACGACGTGTAGACAAGCTCCTTAGTTGTACCCTGAGCAACGTTCTGTGCCAACAGAGCGGTTAAAAGTCTACACATAAGGTCCTGGATGTCATGTTCCTCCCGGTCATATTTGCCATACGATTTAAAAAAACAACTACTTAGCAAAGTTCTCTAAAAATACTTCCTTAGGGCTCATTTGGAAAACAACCATAATTAAACCACGTCTTTTGAAACTTGAAACTAACCTAATTTTACTGGTGCTTGTACAATTAAATCAAATTTGTTTTTTATTTGGTTCTGATATTATTTTCATGAATATGGTAGATATACTTCCCAATAACAGGATAAAAATTGTCACATTTCTTGTTTATTTTCAATCATATGAACAATCCTAGTCATTGATGCTAAAACAAAGAAAATTCGTTAGTAACAAACACGTGTGGTTACAACAAGGCATTTCAAACATAAACACAAAAGATAAAATCCATCTGTTTATACTGGCGTTAAGCTGGCTAAAGATTCTCATCGCATTATTTTTGGCTAATGCTCACTTTCATGCATAGCGTATAAAAAGTTAAAGTTAAATAAACTCAATGCTTTGTGCACTATTCATTATTCAATATGTTTCGATTATGAACGCCATCTTTGAAAATAATCTGTTTCGACTTATTGCGCACAATGTGCTATGCACTATTCACTATTAGCTATGCGCTATGCATAATAAACCCAGCCTTAGCTGGCATCACCTCGCCACAACTAATGATAGCATCTTGCTGTCAGAGCAAGTCACTGCGTGACTCATGATTTTATTTTTAAATTCGGACCAAATATGTGATAATTAGTGTACAGCCTTCTTTGCCGATCAGCTTAGAGTGTAGTATCATAAGATGCATAAAATGTAAAACTAGTGCGAAATGAATTTGACAAAGTAAAATAATTTATTTTAATTGCATCCAAGACTTTGAAGTATAATGTAATCCAAACACCTACATTCACCAAAGTGATGAATCCCAAGAATTACAACATGGTCCCTCCGGGGGCGAGGCCAATTGATACCTAAACATTGAATCACATTACCACCTACCTAATGTCGGGCACACATCAGTTAGCCTAAAGTCATTTGACCTAAAGTGTAGGTCAAATGACTTTAAGCCAACTAGCTTTAGGCCAAATGACTTTATGGGAAGTTAATTTTTAGGTTAAATGACTCCAGGCTAACTGAATTTGGGTCAAATTAATTCAGAGGCCAAATGACCTTTGGTTTCAACTTTTAGTCTAAATTAATTTAGGCCTACTGCTGCGTCCCCCCCATGGTCGGACACTAGATCCTATAGCATAAAAATATATCACTCCACCTAACGTAGAATAATTACTGAGAAACATGAATCGGAATATTAAAACCTTTGTTCCACTCATTAAAAAAAATTAGAGCTGTCCGTTGAAAAACTGATGACATAGGGTAAATATATATTACTTTTAATTTCCTTTGCATTGTGTTGATTTTTATTCCTACTTACTTCGGGGACTGGCTCTAAAAGACCCATGAGGATTGGCACCGTTGCATTTTTACAACATCCTAAAATGTTCTAGATAATATTCAAAAACACATACTTTAATACATAATATAATTATTGAAGCAATCTTATTAAATAAATATTTGATTATTCTTTTATTTTTGTAAATTTTATTAAAAACAAGAAAATTATTATAATGTTAAACAGTTACATAAACATAGCTTATTATTAGAAAAAATATGTAACAAAATAGTGTAAGGCATTATTTTATATTTTACTATATCACAAAATTACTGATTACTTACTTCTGCATTATTACTGTATTATTTTATTTTAAACATACGGTGACAATGAGCCAGACGTATGACATAACGACTGGCGCCGTTGCGTATTCACAACACTCCTGCATGGTATCATTTAAAACTCTCGTATCTTAGATAATATTTTTTTTATGTTTGGTGACGTCATACTACACAGCAGGAACTAATAATTGAGGAATATTTTGAGGGGATCCTACCTAACTACCTTTAATTTAATACAAATACAGCTGTTTCGAAAATGCAACAGCGCGAGTCACAGAAGGTATTGCAGAAGTTAATACCCATTAATTTAACGAATTATATAATTACACAGTAACAGATTTGACACACGGTTTTAAACATAGTTGTATGAAAATTGAAACAGAACTAAACTAATCTGAACCTGAGGGATACAAAAGGGAGGGAAATAAGAGTGCTACTAGAATTATTGAAACCAAGTATCCCTCTTGGCCCAGTCCAACCCCTTTTTAAAACCTCGGCCGGGCCGAGCAATGGGAGACTAGTATTTTCAAACTGTGAAGAATGTTCCAGGAGCTTCTCTATCTCTTTATCGCTATCGATTATTCTGCCGACCAAGTCCCGCAAACTTTGTGACCCTCCTTTTTACCCATCCCCATAACCCCCTATGGAAGCGAAACAAATTAATTGTATGTTTCTATCCTAAATATTTTAAAAATATAAAACAGAAACTAACCTTTCACCATTCGCTAATTATTTTTAGTTTAAATTTTAAAGTTTTTTATAGATATACTACAAAAGATATAATCTTTGAGCTTTGAATGCGAAGTGTACTATATATACTACATACTAACCACCTCGCTTTACATATACCTAAGATTCAAACCTCAACCTCCTTAACCTCCCCGTCACTAGAAACCAAGTTTTTGTGTGGACCTGACGTCTTAGACAGTATGACCCCATCTACTTCTATCCTTCCGACGTGAGTGATGTTTTTAGATAGTGTGTGTATACATAATATCATGGCAAAAAGTTGTTTTAAAAACTACAAACATATTTATTGCGGCCATTATTCAGTGCCAATACGCACCTGGAAAACAGGGAAGCATGGAAAAAAAGATAAAATTTATAAATACAATGGAATTATAATATATTCTCGTATTTAATTTCCAAATATTAAATAGAAGAGCATAAACTCTTTGTACTCTATTAGTTTTATCTCCTATTTATGTGATTTTGTGAAAATTACCAATATTGGTCTTAGTTTTTATGTCAAGAATTTAATAAAAAAAAGGAAATAGAAAGATTTTGTATTCACAACTTTGCATTTAAAATACTAGGGAAATGCATGAATATGCATGAAGCCAGCCAGGAAATTTCAAAACTTATAAAGTGTATCAACTTTGCTATTAAAATAATGTAGCCTAACTATGGTATACTATTGGAATTAATACTTTGATAGCATGCCTTACTGTCCTTCCGATTTGTCAAATATATATATATATATATATATACACTTATTTACTTACTCTATGGCATTAGGAACTCGAAAGTTAATTGCCGCACTTACTAAATCCGCCACCTATCCCTATCTTGAGCTAGTTCTATCCAGTCCACCTCATTACACATTCTTACAGGTCCATTCTAATGTCATCCTCCCATCTTAATCAAGGTCTTCCCACTTGTTTCTTACCATTAGGTGTGCCAGTCAACACCCTAAACATGGTTCTAGATTCTCTCATTCACGCTATCGTAATTCACGAGACTTTACTATCCTAACAATGACTTGTAATGAGTACAGAGTATACAAATCACCACAACCTCCTACACCCCACATTATCTTCATGCCTTTTTGGAACAAATATTTTCCTAAGCACCTTATTTTCGAACACACTATATTCGTTTTCGTTATGTTAATTAAGAGACCACGTTTTACATTCATAGAGAACAACCGGTAAATTTTTTTTGTTTTGTATATTCTGAGTTTAACATTCCTTGACAGCAGGCGAGATGTCAACAACTTATTGACCGAGTAATAGCATGCATTTACCGACTGTTTTCTTTTCCTAATTTCCAATCTATTAGTGTTAATACTAGTAAATATTATTCCTAAATGTTTAAATTAATTAACCCTGTCAAATGATTTGTTCATAATACTCTTTAAATTATTATCGTCCCTAATCTGTGTTCTCTGAATTATCATATACTTAGTCTTTTCAGCGTTCACTTCAAAACCTATTTCCTTACTAGCCTCTAATAAAATCTCTGCATTTCTTGAAACAACTTCCTTACTAATGCGCAACAAAGCTAAATCATTTAGGTATCCTAATAACTGCACTGTAGTTTATTGTTTAATGTCAAGCCTTTCCTACTCTTTTGCACTACCCTAATAGCATACCCTAAGGCAAGATTAAAAAGTTAGGGGGAAAGTATATCTCCTTGATTCAACCCATTATGTGTTTCAAAATTGTCTGATAAGTGACATTCAATCCATACCCTGCCACGCGTATCAAACATAACTCAATTAGCTTGACAAGTTTTTTTAAGTATCCCAAACTTAACTAAAATTTCATGTAATTTATTTATTTTAACTGAATTCTTGTAGGCCTTTTAAAAATATATGTATAATTGATGAACCATCATGTTGTATTCTCACTTTTCCCTCCCTAATGTTTGCTGAATAGTAAAAATCTGATCCGTTTTTTTATGTACTTAGTCGAAATCTACACTGATACATATAGAGAAATAAATTTATCATTTATATTTAAACATTCTCTTACAAATTAAAGTTATTCTAAAGTTTCTTTTTGACTCAAGTGCTTGTTTGAAAAAAAAAAATATTTGCACTGATGAGTTAATCTTTTCTATGATTAATATTTTATTAAATTGACTACTGAATCTCTCTTGACTAACATCTATGACAGAAATATAAATGTGCCATTCCCAAACGTAATAGGGATATGATTGGCTTCCAAAGGAGCTAACTCCCTCTTCCCTTCCACCCCCCCCCCCCCTTTTCCCTTCTTCCCAGCGACGCAGCTATTAGAAATCAATCAGTTGGTCCTTTCATCATTTTTCTTTTCTCCGTGTTGTCGCGGAAATTTCTCATCACTGCACATGCTGCCGCTCTCTGGAGAGTACAGACTTGATCAGTCATTCCTACCAATCACTTAGCCGAGGAAAATATATTGTAATGAATCGCTGTCGTTAGGTTTTAACAACTCTCTTGGGGCGGTCGCCTGTTCAACTGTTGTTGTTATTTTTACGGTTAAGGTTTAACGTTAATACGTTTACTTTTTTTTTTAGAATATTTGAGGAAAATTGAAAGGGTATTTTGAGTGAAAAGAAAAAAACAGCAAAAAAAGGTGTTCAATGTCAAAGTATAATTTTTAGTATTGTTATTTATAGCAAAAATTTAAAAACATGAATAAGCAGAATTGTATGTAATAATGTCACCTATAAGTAAAACGCTGTCAAAAACGTAAACAAAAGAGTTAATTTAAATAGACTACTGAGAATTTAGTTTTTTGAAAAAAAAAAAAAATCTGGTCTCGGTAATATCGTCTCACTCTAAGGACTTGGGGAATATGTTTCTTCGTGATTTCAAAAGGAGTAGAATGATTTACTAATGTGCTTTGTTAAAATAAGTCTCAAATTATTTTTTTAATACAAAATTAAATGTTAAATTAAACTAATCTGCTGAAGTGTATCCTTGAATTTTAAATATTATGTTTTCTCCGCATCGTCATACTACAGGCAGGGTTATCAGCAGTGGCACACCTAGGAGGGACAAATGGGGTAGTTGCCCCAGCACTTCCCGCCAAGACCCAAATAATTTTAGTAAAAATTTATAATAAATCAAGTTGAACTATAAAATCGAGCACTGAAGATGTATTGAATGAATTTAATCTATACCTTTTAGTCTAATAGGCCACTGATTTCAACAATTTGCCAAGTGAAGACCACTTCAAATAGCTTCTAGAGACATCTTATTTAAAAAAAATTGACAAGCAAAGAATATTACAAATATCTTCAAAATACATCTAATTTTAAAGTTTGCCAAGTGAGGACCACTAAAAATATCTTCTAGGTGTATTCAAATTTGGTACTTTTTACTGGAGAGGGCCCTCGAACTCCCCTTTTGGTTGGATTGGAGAGAAAACCTTTGTGGAAAAAACCTTTATTTTGCCAAC
This sequence comes from Timema podura, assembly GCA_033556935.1. Taxonomy (NCBI): domain Eukaryota; kingdom Metazoa; phylum Arthropoda; class Insecta; order Phasmatodea; family Timematidae; genus Timema; species Timema podura. The sequence continues at coordinate 19,722,408 of JAVRXN010000008.1, forward strand.
CACCCGCTCCAATACACCTCTTCTCCTCCGAAATTTAATTCTGGCTACAATCTTGATTGTTTGCCCCTCCCCTTTTTCCAACCCAAAGTATATTTCTGGGTGCGCCACTATCCATCAGCATTAATTACATTGTGAGTGTATAGAGGAGAACGGTACAATTGAAAGGAAATGTACCTGCATTTGCATGGATTAAGAGTGGGGAAACTACCTAAAAAAACACCTTAGGTACCTACTCTACACACGGCTGAAATTCGAACTCCAACTTTCTTGTCATCGGCAAAACAAACTATAAAATCTTGACGTCTAGTTGGCATGCTCAATAGAGAGGTGCATTTTGTTGGTTATGTGCAAAGAGCTAAGGTAAGTTGTTAATTTGACGGGGGGAGGTGGGGGTGCCACTAAGATGACTACATTGAATCTCTGGAAAAACTGACTGGAATGAGAAACAAAGAAACTTCTAGAACCTTCTTCACAATTTGAATTTACCAGATTCCCATTGGTGAATAAGGTGAATAAGAGTGGGAAATAATTAAATGACTGGTAAACGTGTTCCAACCAAAGTAATAAGAGGGGTTTGGGCCGACGATAACGGTCCCTCTGGTTTGAAATGTAGCCGGGCACGTTTGAAAAATGTAGAGGCTCTAGTTTTAAAATGTAGTATGACTCTCGTTATAAATTTAGCATCAACCTTTAGTAAGAGTCGGGTTCAAATTATAATTTAATCATGTATAATCTGTTTAGGGGGGCCACCTCGGTAAGCGAGAAATTGCTGCGCAGACGTTCAGCTCTAATGCAATATTTAATTCTACGATGTCTTATTTCAAAAATATGGTTCACGCCGAAATAAAGTCGAAAGATTCCAACAGGGCTATTTTTCCTTAACAACCTAGATTTAGAGTTTTATTCATATAATAAAATATGTGAAAATGTATAATTAGCTCATTCTCAAAGAATTTTTAGGCATATTTGCCGAACTATCAGACTAGGCTTGATGAAAAAGGGCTCTAAATTTAGAATTCCTCTAACAAACACAATAATTAATTTTTAATAGGCTCACAACATAAAATGCTAAGATATTTGAGAACTAGTAGAGAACTTTCATTTTTACCTTGAGATAAGAAGTTTCGTAATTTTCTTTTCCCTATTTTTTTATTGAAATTACAAGGTGTGGTTTTAGGTGAAGGGTGAAAGGAAGTATACGCTTAGATATAATAGAAAACTATTTCCATAAAAACGAAACAGGGCATTGTAATTTTAAGCTGTGAGGCCTAACAGCAGTTGATACTTTCTCACTGACTGAGGCTGCCACCTTAAGTGTATATTTCTTAATTTTTGAAATAAAATGGCACAATCTTTTGCAATATATTAAATATTAATTGAAAACCCAACGCAATAAGAGTTTAATTAATTAATATCCATCCTCTACGATCATTATTGTAACGGCCAGTTATATGATAGCAAAAATGAGCGTAACAAAATACGGACACAACTTTCGTTCAAAGCAATAATGTAAAATATACCGAAAATTGTTTGTGATTTCCCCTTGAATGAAAATTTTAAAAAAATCAACAGTTTACCATGATGAGTACTTAATATAAATGAGGATGGTATCTTAGAGTAAGTCTATATGCATTAGCGTGTAAAGGGAAAAGAAAATCATGTATGTATATTTTTAATTGTTACGTTTAGTACCATGGCTATTAACGTCTTAGTCAGATAGACAGGGATGAATAGGATAGTTCTAGAGGTAGTCGCACTATCGTTGAAGGAGGATGGTAAAAACCATTCTCAGTACACACGGCCAAGATTTGAACATCCACTTTCTCCGTTACCAGCAATCCACAATAACAAATGTGGAAAACCATTCTCAGTACACACGGCCGAGATTTGAACATCCACTTTCTCCGTTACCAGCAATCCACAGTAACAAATGTGGAAAACCATTCTCAGTACACACGGCCGAGATTTGAACATCCACACTTTCTCCGTTACCAGCAATTCACAGTAACAAATGTGGAAAACCATTCTCAGCACACACGGCCGAGATTTAAACATCCACTTTCTCCGTTACCAGCAATCCGCAGTAACAAATGTGGAAAACCATTCTCAGTACACACGGCCGAGATTTGAACATCCACTTTCTCCGTTACCAGCAATCCACAGTAACAAATGTGGAAAACCATTCTCAGTACACACGGCCGAGATTTGAACATCCACTTTCTCCGTTACCAACAATCCACAGTAACAAATGTGGAAAACCATTCTCAGCACACACGGCCGAGATTTAAACATCCACTTTCTCCGTTACCAGCAATTCAGTATATTTATATCGTCGAACCACCAGAGGGGGGAGAACCAGCATCTAGTGCACCCCTCTCAACATCCCGAATTTGAACCTTGAAAAAACCAATATTTGTGGTCGACATTGGTAACATGTCACAATATTTTTGGTACTAGTTTATAGGTATTGATATAATCAAGAGTGGCAGTTTCGGATCACATGGCTTGACGAGTGATTTTATTAACATTAGTAAATGTCCGATTCTGTCCTTCCTACCATGCCACCTCCGTGGGGTCCCCACTGGGAAACTCAGGGTGAAAGCTCTTCAGAGTGATTCCTGAGGCTAGGCACCCGACCCTCTCCAAGGGATCAACGCCCCTACGTGAGAGTCTAGCACTCACGGAAGGAGGAACCAACTCCTCCCGCTGAGTGAAGCTGATCAAGGGAGGGAGGAATCCAGTTGTCTGGTGATGACAGGGACGACGGCAGGCACGGGGTAATTGGTCTCTAAATTTCTCACTGTACATGTAATGTGAGTGGCTACGCTCGAAAGACACAGCCATGATGAGTTAGAGGAGTCTCGAAAGAGATATTTGATCCCCAGACAAGTGAATGCCAAACCCGTACACTACAGGTGAGTTTACACTCTTGAAAAGTCTCTGACTTCTATAAGGTGTCAGACTAAAGTGGTATCAGATTTCATCATCAAAAAGCTTTTGCGCAGTAAAAGCTGATTAGCAATACCCTTGCAAGCGTAAGTATTACGAAACACTTGCCATATATCATAAGCGGTGTTCTTATCCTTCACACAATCCAAGTGAATGTCTGAGATTCGTTATATAATCTGTGACTTACACTTGAGATCGGATTTCCGAAGCTTTTCCAGCTCTTTTTCCTTTCCCACCTTTATTTCAGCACTATCACTAGACGAAATTTTCACCAAGTCCTGATAGTCACCTTGAAAAAAGGCAACAAATCGATTTCATCTAGAAGAGTTTCTACCCGAAACCTCCATTTGTCCAAATTAGTGCCGTCTAAAAGCGGAATTCTGTACGTTTTGACTTCTTTTAAAACCATTATGGTGATGGTGATTGTCAACGGCGTCACACACAACAAGCAAACACGTCGAGTTCACGAGTATTACTGCGCACACTTGACTTATAACTTTACCCTTCCTAAAATCCACAAATCCCGACAAGCCTGGGCCCATAACCTGTCAGAGTAAACAAGTTTATAGAAATAATTAACAGGTTTAAGACTTGACAATACATGTTATAATAACTGAGAAAATGACTCAACTGTTACACAAGTTCATAGGCATAAACACAGATCAGCTAAAAAAATGGAATGAAACATTTAACAGTGGTACCAACCTAAACTAGAATATCCCCGCATAGAATTGCCTATTTTAACAGAAATTTCTGCGCAATTCCTTGCAAGGATCTGCCCCTAGAACAGTATTTCAAGAACCGGCCATTGAGTCAACATGTCCAAGAGGTCTGACGATAAGTTGAAAACTAATATCTTAGTCTTTTTTCTCCAACCTATATTGGTTTCCATCCCCTTCTTGGCATTATGATATGATCCTTTCAATTTCCTTGGGGATATTCTATTGAAGAGTCGCTATTAGTCCTTCTAGCATCTCAATGCTTCCTCTCTTTATTCCACTCAAGAAGGAAATAGGAGTTCCATATTTACAAATTGGCTCATGAGGAAACAAAACATAGTGAGGAGGGTGGAGGAGGAGGTGGTTGGTGGATTAATACCCCACCCTACACTGAACATATGATAGATAATATATTTTTGTGTTTCTCGTTATTGACTAGGCAAGCCTCTTAATGGAGTCTTATAGAATGCATGGTACCTACAACATCGACTATGTTAAAAGTAATTTTAAATTGATTCAAGAGAGATTCAATATTCAAAAATATTTTTGACATTGTCTTTTGGGAGACTTCTTCCAGAAACACCACAAGTAGAGCCCTCACCTTCCCTTAAAATAAATTTCTGGAAACACGAACTGAGGTGTTAGTCTCATCTGGTTTGCTGGGGATGGGGAGGTCGGGATTCGAATACCGGAAGGGCGTACAAAGATGGTTATTCCCGAGGGATTTTCCAGTCTCCCTCTTGTCAAATGAGTGTACATTTCCTCAGATACTTATTTTCTCATCCCTACACCACTAGTTCGGGTGGATAATAAAATGTGTTGTACCAAATTAAATATCAAATGAGTAGAATTGAGAAGGACATTTTAAAATACTATTGTGAAAGAGGATAGATAAATATACAGTAAAAGCCACATATTAAAAATTACCCTCGGGGAACCCAACCGGGATTTGAGCCTCATCAATGGACACCAATTGCATATATGAGCCTAATGGATTTAGAACACTCGGTTACCATTGCAAGGGATTGTAAGTGGAGAAAAAAGGCTACAACAAATCAAATAATAGCATATGTATATATAGCTTGTGTTCGGCTCTTAACGTTGAATGTGTATATTACATATATACATAAATATATATACACACACAAATGGGTCGCAAGTCTAGCGAATAATACTGATGGATTTTAATTAATAACAATTAATCTCTGAACTAAGATCGCCAAATTTTTCCAACCCTAGTAAATGTTTTTCTAACCGTAACTAAACTGATTTCCTCTTTCACTACTCTCCCAACCAACAGACGTCTTTGAAGGAGAGTATGGAAAAAAAAAACTGTTACAAGAGATTTGAGATAGAAAATGTATCGCCGAATATTTTCCTTTAATATTTTTGCGCAAATTTGTCCAACCATGGAAAGTGTGAAATCGAGTTATCCCCAAGTCTTAAAAATTACATTTAATTTAATCACTCCTAAATCCTAGTACATATTTGGAAACATTTTCCCGAAAACATGGTTTACAAGTATGTTGTTCTCGTTTCCAAAAGTATGTTCGCAAACAGTTTGCAAACATTTTGTGTGTTTTTAGTTTGTATTTCCCAAAGAAGAAACAATGTGTCATCAATTTCAAATGGGTTACAAGAAATATTGTTTGCGTGTTTACCAACCAACATTGTCGACAACAAATAGCGTGGACCAATCTAGTGGTTCATGATCCTGGGAACAACCATTTGTAAAATAACCTCAACATCTGTAGATAGACATGCGAGTGAAGTTTCTAAAACCCAGTGAGTTTTTGGAGCTTTAGTTTTGTTAGAAGCTCATTTGCATAGTATGAACCATTTTGAAGCACTTTACAAACCCACTTGCGTTTTACTCTTCTGTCTTCTTGAACAATATTTAATTACGTACAAAGCACAAACCATAGCAGTATCCTTCTCAGATGGCATCGTTTAGTCAACTGAATTATGTACGTGAAACAATGTTTCATCATTGAGGTCAATAGTTTGCAAACAATGTTTCCCGTGTTTGTAAACTGTTTCTTTATGTTTATGAGCAACAAGAAACATTTCAGAAACATAGAGAAACAATGTATCCAGGTAAGGACTAGGCTTAAGGCCATAAATAGCCTAACTACCAGCAACATTATCAAATGACTTACAATATATCAATAACAAACAACCATTCTAGTTCTATTCTCCCAATCGCGCATCGACTACAATGCTTGGTGGTTGAATGTGTCATTAACGGGTCTGCTGTAAACAAGATATGGCTTTATTTGAATGTTTCTGGATTATTCACCACTCCCCCTACATGCAAACGTAAGTACACATCCTCTAAAATTCTACCTTCCTCGCCCTGATTCTATTAGCGATTAACGACTGTGTACAGCCCGTACGGGTATTAAGACGCGAGGAAAAATAAACAAACATATAATCAAAGCCTTTACGAATACACCTCCTTCCCTTAAGATTAAATAATATGAAATTTGTATTGTAGGTTTTTTTTATATTTAATTGTGTGTGACTCCTTCTCCTCCCACCTTCCTTTAGCCCTCATTCATGCCGTCTTAGTGCCTTCTAGCGGTGAGATATTGAACTAATTTTTGAACTTCAATCACCCTTATAGACTTTGGTCCATTTGCTAGCTCATGACAGTATATAGTCTAGCTACCCCCCCAAACCCCTCACGTCTCCACCCCCTTACCCCGCCTCTGTTTGCTGAACGAGAAGACCGGGCGTGCGCTAAACCCAGTCTGGACGACTTAATTCTCAATGAGCCACTATTTGCACTCTTCCTTGTGGCCTCCACAGCCAGTCTTGAGAATAATAGAGGGTAGGGGGGTGGGAATGTCCTTTCATCTGACCCTTCTGGACATAAAACTGTCACGTTCCCTCATTCGACGAAAGATTCCTTTTTTCTTTGTTATTTTCGAATCAATATTATTTTCTTAATTTTTATATTAATGAAAAACAGACATTACGAAATTGGATTTTTTTTTGGTGAGTAAACTTAATTTAGTGACTGAACTTAAAAAAACAGCACATGTAGCCTACTTTGGTGGGCACATGGACTAAATGTCAGGCTCATATAATCTGACTTTCAGGGGATGGAAAGGTCAGGGTTTGAATCCCGTCTGGGTTTACTAAGGTTGTTTATTCATTAATTGATTCCTTCCACGCTAATTCGAGTATATTTGATATAAAATTGTACCTTCAAACCCATCCCATTAGCGTAATGAGATGCGTACAACCCGAAAACGCGGTGGGTGTAAATTGTACAGTAATCTTTAGTATCATTGACCTCAAATATAGGTAAACTGTTCCATTTTATTTCATTAGTAGGGCATTTAACATTTGTGTGTGTGTGTGTCGTATCTTAATACCTACTCCTCCGGGATAGCTGTATATTCACACTAATGAGTTAATGTGGGGAGGAAGGGAACGTGAAAAAAGCCAGTGTTTTTGAAATGTTCATAGAAAAACATTCTGTTGCACAAAACAAATACAATATATCTTCAGTACAAACATGTAGTTCAATTTTATTCATAAGGTGATATCAACAGTTGTTGAATATTTGTGATGAGCATAGCGGCATTAGATGACAAAATTTTTAAATGTAGAGGAAAAGTTACTAAATTGCAGGACACTCATGGCAGAATTTTATGAACTGTTGAGGTCACCATGGGAAGAAAATTAAACTCTATATTTGTACTGAAGCAATATTTTTTTAAATTTATTTTGGCAAAAAAAAAAGTTTTGGTATAAGGAAATACAATAACACTTACCTTTCCCCTTGTTCCCTACAACCTCACCTTAAGGATAAGGGAGGTAAAATTTAAAGTAAGTGTAGCCTTTTTCTATTAGAGTGTGAATCTATCTAGGAAAAGCTACCCTCAGTGCAGTCCCCCGGGTTTCAAACCTTGACCTCTCTGTCAGCGACAAATAAGACTAGATGAGCCTGAAATTTAGTCCGCGTGCCCACATATGGGGATGGTAGTAATTAGATCTAGAAACTCTTTGAACTGTGAGACTGGAGTCCCTCCTAACGTTTTCTTAAAATACTTATACTACAGTCAGATTCTCATAAGAAGGGCCATATTTTACAGATAGTAAGATTACTAGATATCATTCCATCACGTGTTCATACGTCATATGATCTGCGGCTGTCACCTTTGATTGATATCAACAACAATCCCCATAAAATAATACAAATAATATATTAAAATATTATCAATGTTGTCTGCAAAATACCTAGAGGTTTGTATTTGTTTAAAGAGATAAGAGTGTAATGAGGTGGACTGACTTCCTAATTCCATAGAGTAAGTATTTTCTAACAGGCTCTAAATATGAGAATTTGACTGCATATACAACATTTATTCAGCCAAAATGTCATCATGGTATGCGACAAAGTGAGAGCTGGCCTATATATATATATATATATATATATATATATATATATATATATACCACTCTTAGCAGCTATTGTTTTCACCGTGACATGCAGCCAAGGGTTGAACACCATGTTAGCCAACACTGATAAGAAGGAACACGGCATCCTCCATTAGGTAAATGCGAGGATCGGATTCATCGCTAGCACGACATAGAATCCACGACTGACTTCGATTAATTAAACTGTGTCATAGACATATCCATTAGTGGCAAGGGTACGCCTACACGGATAATATACCTGACCTAGGTCGAATGAGTGAAGGAAATGGAGGGGAATGTGGTGACATGTTTATATCACCATTTTTTACTAGTATACGACTAGCGATGGGCAGTTGGAAACAAGCATCTACCAGCATTACAGATAATATCATAGCCTCATGGATAACTACTTGAGGCACAGAGAATTAGGCAGCGTTTTTGTGTAAATGTGTAAGATATTGAGTAAGACACAGTGCGTTATATCAATATTTGTTGTAGGTGACCTGGTGGTCTAGGGGTAAGGTGTCAGACTTCTGTGCTGAGGGTCCGGGGTTCAATCCTCGGTCCCGGCACAGATTTATCTGATTGCCAAACCCTTCCTCCACCTCTGACAAGACGTGTATTAATCACAACTTGTGGATGTGAGGAATGCCAGGCCTCCACCGTGGTTCGGATTCCACGTTAAACTGTAGGTCCTCCATTTCATCTCACAATCACCCATCCATTGCACATTAGCGTAAGTGCGTATAACCCGAACGGGTAGTAAGACGCGGTGCTAATAATAATAATATTTGTTGTATATTACTAAGGGTAAATGTTTTTGATACAGTGTATAACAAATCACGGCGGATCAATATTAATTATAGCACAGAGAATAACGTAGAGCTATGGGTAAATATTTTTGGTTCTAAGTATACTATAGCACAGTGGATATACTTTTTCGTACAGAGAATAGCGTAGCGCTGAGGGTAAATGTTTGTGGTATCGGGTATAATATAGCATGGTGGATTAATATTTGTGGTACAGAGTGTAACGCAGGGTTTCGGGTCAATATCTACAGCACAGCTCATAGTGCATTATGAATAGTTCACTAATGAGCAAGCAGAAGCTCACTTAGAGTTAATTAGCCCAACCTAGCTGGGGAAAGCAATCAAAGCCAAGCGTCTATTTGTCGCTTCGTATCAAAAGGTATTTGGTTCGATTCTCTCAAGAAAACACATGGCAGAAACTTGGTCATTAGATCAGAACAAATATGGAAAGTGATGATATGACCGATAGAATGAGCACTAGCCTAAGTTTAATAATAGTCCAATAAAAACACAGCTCCAATTATAGAAATTAAATCCCACATCCCGTTAAGGTTGGTTTTCACCCACCATGTATGTTTTCTTTGGGGGGGGGGGTTTATATTGATTACTACCTATAATGGCTCGGGAAAACACAGGTGATAAAGAGACAATTTTTTAATATTAAATTTCTCTTTAAGTAATTTAAAATTATTTTCAAACATGTTGAGATTAGATTAAATATCCAAGCTATTATATTTTATTATTGAGGTTATATCTGCATATAAATATAATCCATCATATACACTGTCTTAAAATATAGGTAAGAATGACCCTGGGCACGGGACATCTCCTGGATAGCTCAGTGGTTAGCTCATTGGTGTACTAAGCCAAAAGACCCGGGTTCGATTCCCGTGTCCAGGCCTATTTTTCAATTAATAGAATACTATAGAGGTTGCCAATATTACTAAATAAAAGGTTGTCATTGTTACACCCAATATAACCTCTGAGGAAACTGCAGATCTTATGGAGGAATCTTTATCTTGACTATCTCTCGGTTAACTGTTGCCAAATATCCTCGCTTTCACTTATGTCGGAAGGGCGTGCTGGGGTGGTAAGTAGATACTGGCAACCTCGACAAACCAACGAAGCGATGCGAAATTTGTCATATTTGAAGGAATATTGACCACAAGAAAACAAGAGAATGAAAATACTCTTTCCCAAAACTGATCATGCAGTTCTCTCAGAGATGATAGCCACTATGGTTATGCATTCATTTTCCTTTTTTATTTAAATTGCGTTTGGATTATACTCGTACCTATTAACTACTCTAGTGGAGTAGGGGTAGGGAATATTGGGCTTAGAATAAATGTATCCGTAATTGCGTGAAGAGGAACTCATTTAGGGAGAACACCCTCAGTACACCCGACTGGGATTTGAACCTCAACCTAACAAGTCGCCAGCTAACCAGACTAAGTGATCTTGACATTTAGACCACATTCCCACCGGCGTGAATTACGCCTCTTAATGAATAGTTATTTTGTTGCTTTGCTATCATATGGCCAGCCAGGTTCGGTCGCCTTGTGTGTAGACTATTAGCCGCACTGGTGGCACAGAGCTTTGCCAGGATACACAATAGGAGATAGTCTACACGTCATACCCGCAGTGAGATGATGGGTAGTAGCTATTATAAAGTTGTGGGGCCGGGAGGAGTCTTAACCTAACTTAAGCCTAACCAACCAAACACAGATAACCGTTGGGATTATTCCCCTTAAGGGAAAAATACCTAAGGTACCAGCCGGGAATCGATCCCGGGGCCCCTATGATCGTAGCCAGGCGCAATTAATACTACACCACGGGGCTCGTTTAGTGATCATATAATCTGAACCAAAGTGGAACCATATCTTAGTCTGACAGAAAAATAAAAATAAATTAGCTAATCATCTTTTATTGTTTGCATCGCTTCTTACCACACGTCCGGGCTTCTGAATATTTACCATAATTAGAGTAATAATGAGGAGGGTATAGTATAGAGGATGTGTACCCACATAAATGGTAAGAAAGAAAGAAAAGAGTAAACCATTTGGGGAAAGGGCGGGATGTCACATTACGCACATTTTCCAGGACAAACCTTTTATATCTCAAAACATACAAGGACCCCAGCAGAATCTTTTATATCTCAAAACCTACAAGGACCCCAGCAGAATATTTTATATCTCAAAACCTACAAGGACCCTAGCAACAACTTTTATGTCTCAAAACCTACAAAGACCCCAGCAGAATCTTTTATATCTCAAAACCTACAAGGACCCTAGCAACAACTTTTATGTCTCAAAACCTACAAAGACCCCAGCAGAATCTTTTATATCTCAAAACCTACAAGGACCCCAGCAGAATATTTTATATCTCAAAACATACAAGGACACCAGCAGAATCTTTTATATCTTAAAACCTACAAGGACCCCAGCAGAATATTTTATACCTCAAAACCTACAAGGACCCCAGCAGAATATTTTATATCTCAAAACCTACAAAGACCCCAGCAGAATCTTTTATATCTCAAAACCTACAAGGACCCCAGCAGAATATTTTATATCTCAAAAATACAAGGACACCAGCAGAATCTTTTATATCTTAAAACCTACAAGGACCCAGCAGAATATTTATATCTCAAAAACCTACAAGGACCCAGCAGAATCTTTATATCCAAAACCTACAAGGACCCCAGCAGAATTTTTATATCTTAAAACCTACAAGAACCCACAAAAACTTTCATATCTCAAAACTACAAGAACCCCAGCAGAATATTTTATATCTCAAAACTACAAGGACCCCAGCAGAATATTTTATATCTCAAAACCTACAAGGACCCCAGCAGAATATTTTATATCTTAAAACCTACAAGGACCCCAGCAGAATCTTTTATATCTCAAAACCTACAAGGACCCCAGCAGAATTTTTTATATTTCAAAACCTACAAGGACCCCAGCAGAATCTTTTTATATCTCAAAACCTACAAGGACCCCAGCAGAATCTTTTATATCTTAAAACCTACAAGAACCCCAACAAAAACTTTTATATTTCAAAACCTATAAGGATTCCCAAAAAATACTTTTTTTTCCCAAAGGTTAATTCTTTTTCCTTTGTACCCTTCATTTGTAAAAGATACACTTCATTATGTCCGGCTGGGATTTACAATCTGATAATCCCATCACTAGCAAACCAGATCAGACGAGACTCCCACCTTATCCCGCGTGCCCACCAATACGTGTACTGTACTACGCCACCCCGGCCCACTCGACCATCGGGTTCGGCAGAGTGCTCACCTGATACTGGCAGCGTTACAAGAGGTTGGTTACCATGGCAACCAGAGCATACACAAGTCTCTTCCTGCCTTCACCTTTGTGGGGACACTCTCTTTAGCAGCAGATACTGGTTCACTGAAAGATATGTTGGCCCATGATGCTTTGCAGCGATGACTAGACTAACATAATGTTTACCCGCATTGGTGATCACAAGTACTAAGGTGTTAGTCTCGCAAGATCTGATTTGCCTGTGATGTTAAGGTTATGGCTAGAATATATACCTTGTGCATACAAGTTTTTTTTTCCTAAATGGTTTACCACTCTTCCTACACCTAAATTTGGATACATTTTTTCCTCTGAAACTCAACAGACCTTCTCCTTACCTAGTAGTGTAAGTTTGCGAATAGACCTGAATGGTATGGGGCCATAAAAAGTTATATATTGACCATGATAAAACGTTTATCTTTAAGGTAAAACCAAGTAATTGGTGATAAACTGGACTGTAAATGTATTGACTATATTTTGTAACTGGGCTGTAAGTGTATTGAAAACATTTTGAAACGAGGGTGATAATTAAATCAATTCTCCCCACCGACAGTCTATTTTTCAATAATGATGCTATATTTGCCACCCGCCCCGCTAGAGGCGCTAACGCGAACAGTCTAAACACAGGAACAAATCAGATTAGCGCCTGGCGAACTGTTGAGATTGAATTAAGACGGGGATGTTGGTAGCTGAGTCCTAGTCTTAATTTGATCAGAGTAGTTACTTCATCTACGTCTCAGCTCGGGGTCTGTAGGTAGAGGGATCCTGGAGCTATGGGTCAAAGGTTCGATCTTTGGAGAGGGTTGATAGTAATTTATCAGCGTGAAATTGGATTTTGTTCTATTTCAATAAATCCCTCCGCCCCACACACCAATTAATACATTTGATACCAAGGTACATAAGAACTATCTTGTAGAGAGGATAAGATTATTATTATTATTATTATTATTATTATTATTATTATTATTATTAGCGCCGCGTCTTACTACCCGTTCGGGTTATACGCACTTACGCTAATGTGTAATGGTAGGGTGATTGTGAGATGAAATGGAGGACCTACAGTTTAACGTGGAATCCGAACCACGGTGGAGGCCTGGCATTCCTCACATTCACAAGTTGTGATTAATACACGTATTGTCAGAGGTGAGAGAAGGGTTTAGCAATCAGATAAATCCGTGCTGGGACCGAGGATTGAATCCCGGACTCCCAGCATAGAAGTCAGACACCTTACCCCTAGACCACCAGGTCACCCGAGAGGATAAGAAAACCGCAGTAATACATTAAATGTGATAAAACATACCCACTGCATGCTGCTAAGATTCGAACCTCAACCTCCTTGTCATAAACAATCCAGTCTATTGTTGACCTGATGTCTTAAACCACTTGAACACCAATGTGGTTCTAAAAAAAACATTCACATATGCATCTTTTTCCAATAATATACGTATATTTTGTTACTATTATTTAATTCTACATGTCTTAAGACTCGACCATACTTTTCTTAACTCACTTTGACTTAATAAAAGAGGATGATGGTGAAATTTAAGTCAATGCACCGACAATTATCTGGAAAGGGAATTAAAAACCACATTTATAATCACAATTATTAAAACCATCCTTCCATTTTAGAATCCGGCCAACCGGCGACTAAGTGCAAAGTCTTAAAATTGTTCAGCTATCAACATTTTACTGCACAATTAATAATAATAATAGTATACAAATTTCAATAAAATATTACTTCTTAATAATATATATTAATATTAATAACATTAATAATAATCTAAATATTTTAATGAATTATTATTATTATTAATTTTAATACTTCAAAGAAATATTTATATTATTATTAATATAAATATTTCATTCTGTAAACCCATTGAAATGTCTATTTAGGCCTATAATAAATTTAAGATCCATAACTTATGAATTGTAATGATTTGAAATAATTGAATCACTATTTAGGTCTACAGCTTATAATTATACACTTGTTAAAATTGTGCAATAAAATGTTGCTGGTCGAATGACCTTAACATTGATTGGTCACCACTATGGGATCGAGTGTGTCAGTAAATGAGGCACAAGCCAAAGAGTGATGAGCTATTGAACCGGTTTGTCCTCATACAAGCGCTTCCATTTTATTTTAAATAAATATATTTGATTAGAATAAAAAGTACAGAAAATTTATACAGATATTTATTTCTCTAAGTTGGTATTATTGTTATGAAATATGGTGAAAAGTTTAAGCACGACTAATGACGCAACCAGTAGTATTCTGAGAAATATAATTTTTTTTAAATAGGGTGAAAACCATATTTCTTAATTTTTGAAATAATTGTAGCGTGTATATTGTATTTCTTTGCTTAAGTTTAACAATACTTTCCTTGAAAAGTTTTAAGTTTTATTTTTTCAGTTGTACGCTCGTAACAAATATGATTTAATATTAAATTAAATACACAACTTTAGCAAATGATGAAACCTTAAAAGGTTTATTTTATTCGAGTCATGAAGTTGGAGAAACTAAATGACTTTGTATGTTGTCCTTTTCGAGATATTTGAGAAATATTTTTAGATTTTTTTTACCTGCATAAAATTCGTTTAAAAGTTATTTTTTATAAACACTTTACACTGTACCAATCTTGTTATCAAAAAACAAAGAGGGTAAATATTCAACCACGTGTTTTTTTATTGATAAATTTCAAGTGAACTTTATATTTATTGATAAATTAAAGTGAACTTTATTTTTGCATGAAGAGAGGCTGAGGATGAGTGCGGTAGTCCGGGATTTTTGCCCCGGCCTAGCCGTCAATGTTGCACAAAGTGTAGTAAACCTAGCCCCAATATGGAAGTTACTAAGGTAGTTATAACTATCAAGAAACATTGTATATTTAATCTGAAAACTTAGTTTAATTTACTGACTCATTTTTACACCACGTTTTATTACCTGTTCAGGTTATACGCATATGTACTAATCACGCAACTGAGATAGAGATGAATAAGCTTAAATTTAGAGGAAGTGTACCCGCATTTGAGTGAAATAAAAGTGGAAACCCACTTATAAAAAACCCTCCTTCGCACACCCGACCGGGATTCGAGCTCCGATCTCCCTGTCGTCGGCAGTCTAGTCCATTACGAAGGTGACGCCTTATACCAGGTGGCAGGTGACAAAATGTTGGTTTCCTCACATTGGCTATTTACTTGTGTTATATAGCTGTAATTCCCCTGCACCGGTGGCCAAACCGTCTAAGACGCCAGGCTCAACATGTATTGGATTGCCAGTGCTAGAGAGAAGTCTAGGTTCAAATCCTAGCCAGCTGTACAGGGCGTGTCTTTCAACATATGATCCTTCCCTTAGTTGTTCTCAATCACTCTACCTGACAAGGCAGGAACATTCACTTTAAGTCCCCCTACAAATACTTACCTCTCATACTTACCTCTCAGATTAAGTCTATGATAACCCTTGTATTTGTATTTAACGTGCAAATAAAATATACTAATTTTAATTAAACATATAAAGTATTGGAACTTAAAAACGTGTTCAAACATTAATTTTGTTTCGTAAAGTTAAAACCCAATTAAATGATAATTTTCTTCAATTATTAGATTTTAATCCAAATAAAGCTAATTTCAATTTCAAAAAGTTCCCGAAACCATTGATGAAATAAATTAAATTATTATGAGTTTAAAATACTGGTGTGAGATTTATTTTATTTAAGAAAGAGAAAGGTGAAAATTCAAAAGGTCACTCGGCGGCTTGGTAGTTTGGATAGAGTTCAAAGAGTTAATACTTTCAATAGGACCATGTGCTAATATGTATATTTTTTTATGGTGATAAGTAACTTGAGATAAAGCTGTTCAGAAAACCTATAAAACAATCCAGCTTAAAAGGCAAAACAAGAAATTGAAGAACGCCCCTTCGTCCACTCAACAAGGAAAGAGTACCGATTCCCAAATCAAAATACTATGAAGATATCATGTCGCTTTGTCAAGGAAGTACTTCCGTTAAAAGATCAGAGGAGCACAAGGGTTTTTATAAATCACTTTTGTACATAGAATGAATATTCATTTCTGTTTAAATAATTATTCATTAGGAATAATTTTACTTTCTGTGTCAGTTAATTAAGTATTTTCGTTTCTTTTAGTATATGTTAGTTAATATCAATAATAATAATTTCAATTCAATTTCAATTTCCTTTATTATAGTGCTGGCCAACAGTCGTGAGACCTATAACAGGCCAGTACTGAAAAGTACACAAGTACCATAAAAGCACGCATAAGAACACAATTAAATAATCGATAGTAGCTCAATAATTATACATACTGTTGGATGATTACAAAAAATAAGACATACTAATGATAAATGACAAAAACAATAAATAACAAACATGAAAGTAGTCGAAGGATAAATATTTTAAAAGCGGCAACAATAAGCAAATAATAAAAAAAAAAAGTAAATTAAATTATTCAAGGCAGAGCCTCTACAAAGTAAATTAGTTGTAAGGGAGTTCCTTAAATAACTCTCTGAGTTTTGCTTTTCTTTTGTGATAAAAGTTGAAGTCAACAAATCTGGAGTTAGCGCTGTGTATACAACGGCCTATAGGGCTCATTTTTTAAAGAGTTATTAGAGAAAAAATAATTTAGGTTTGCGAGAGGCCTAAGAAGGGACAAGAATACCTACGTGATCGAGGGCAAATTTACAATAAATTACGCTATTGAAGATATCAAAAACAAAAAGGGCGTCACAATAAAGTATATGTAAGTAGAGAGTTTGAAGCCCTAAGAGGTTTTGAATTCTGTCATAATCATAATAAATCTGGTTAGTAAAGGATTTATCAAAGCACGCAGCGACAAATATTTTTGAACGGTTTCTAACCTGAGAGAGTCAGTTATGGTGATGGAATTCCAAGCAACAGTAGCATATTCTAGCTTGGATCCAACCAGGGCATTTTACAGTTATAAAAAACAGTCAACTTTCTTAAATGATGAAGTAATACATTTAATAAGTCCAAGTAAGTTCAATGATTGGGATATTATATGATCAACATGATAGTGTAAGTAGAATTTATTATCCAGGAGAAAACCTAGATCATTTATATAAATGGAGTGATCAATGTTAACACTGTCCAAATTATAAATAAAAAATATTGGATTAGTTTTCCTAGTGAAAGGTATAGATTTAGTCTTAGATTTATTTATTAATAGTCATTCCATTATTACGAGACCATTGTAAAATACCATTTATGTCGGTTTGTAAGTCTATACGCTCCGCAGTTGATGAGATAATTTTAAATAATTTCACATCATCCGCAAAGAGTAAATAACTAGATAAGGTTAAATATTTGCCAATATCATCAATGAACACATTAAAGAGAAGAGGACCTAAATTAGAACCTTGAGGTTTACCCCAAGGAGCTAAAAATGTATTGGAGGAGTAAGAATTTATTTTAATGGTGAAAGATATTTCATGTAAATAACTGCTAAACAAATTTACATATGAGTGGGATAGGCCAAAATTACAAATTTTAGAGACTATAATACTATGATGACATGAATCAAATGCCTTACTTTGATCAAAATAGATAGTATCAACTTGACCTTGGGTAGAGACTTGAGGGGCAACATGTCCCAGAAACTCTTCTAGATTTGTGACAGTAGATTTATTTTTTATAAAGCCATGTTTTTTTATCGGAGAGTTTGTTCTTTATGTGGTGGAAAGTATGCTCATGTATTATTTTCTCAAATACTTTAGAGAAAGTATTTAATAGAGGAATTTGTATATAATTACAACCATTTGTTTTTTGCCCCTTTATTATAGATAGGTATGACAACAGATTGTTTCCATATAAGGGGAAAAGTTTCATTTAACAGGCTATTGTTAAAGATATGGGCTAACAATGGGCTGAAAATGCTGGCACAGCTTTAACAATAAAGCTTAGAACTCCATCAGGCCCAACACATCTAGAAGAATTCAACTTTTTTTTATAGTATTCGCAACATCCATTATTATCCATGATTATTTTCCGTTTCAGTTTAATTTATTGTTATTTAGGCCTGCAAATAGCTTTTTTATAGAATCTCTAGGCAAGTAGTTAAAGTTTTCATTATTGTGCTAATTTAAAAAAAAACAATCAAAATGTCCATTCTTTTACTTACTTTTAAAAATTATTATTATTATTATTACTTTTATTATAATTTAAGGAATGTATTAAAATGCAGTATTTCGTTTTGTTTGCAAAAAATATTGTTATAAAAGTATTTTATAGCGTTTCTACCACTCTCACAGGATTATTCAGTCATGACGTAATTCCTAATAAGTTCATTCCTTCGTCCACACAAAAGAGGTTTATCTCAAAGAAACTTTTTCTTTGTTGGTATAATTAATTATAAAGGAGAGTTTGTTATTTCAGTGAATAAAACAACATATTAATAAGTTTATCTGAAAAAATAATCATATATGTGAGGAGTATACGTTTAAGCTGTAAAACAGGTACAACTAAGAACATAATTTTATTTCAGCCCTCCTGAACATTTAGTAAAACTGAGATACGTCTATTCGTCCGGAGGGCG
This sequence comes from Timema podura, assembly GCA_033556935.1. Classification (NCBI taxonomy): domain Eukaryota; kingdom Metazoa; phylum Arthropoda; class Insecta; order Phasmatodea; family Timematidae; genus Timema; species Timema podura. Next base: position 19,741,203 of record JAVRXN010000008.1, read on the forward strand.
ACGATATGTTTGTATATATATTGATATTATTATTGATATATTTATATTGATATGTCGCCACTCCACTCAATCAGTTTGGCCTAGTGGGATGGATAGGCAGCGACAAATAACTGTGGGATTCGTTTTTATCTTGTTTATTGAAATGGATTAATTACTCTACGGGTGTATAAATGGGATGTAGGTTTTAGAACTAGTTGAATGAGTTTATAAAAGAGAACCTTGTTCTATCAATGTCCCTACTCGGCAGTTCCACACTCGGAACTATCTTTGTTGTTTGAAGCTACGTTTTCCTAGCGACGCAATACATGCGCGGCCCAGTACGCAATGCGTTGGACGCAATGCGCTGAACACTTGAATAATAGGGGTTAAATACGAGTGTTTTCCTATACAACGCGATGCGTAGTGCGCCAACGTGATGCGCGCGACGCAACAGCCCGACTGCCTTTGGAGCAGTCAATTGCGACCTGCGCAGCGCATCAAGACGTTTTTGTGTGTTTATTGCAGTCATTAGTTGTATAGTGAATGTGTTTGAAAGGGGACCTAAGAAACAACAAGCTACTCAGCCCCGCTTTTCTTGGAGTGATGACGAAGAATTGATAGATTTGGTCCCTACTCATATACATTTCACTACAGCCTTTTCGAGCCTTCAAGGCTTCTAAGATGTCTACATCATCCTCCAAATCCCGTTTTTCTTTCATTAGCATTAACGCTAACACCCTACTGTTCTTAGGTAGTACACTCATTAGAAAAAATATATGCTTAGTACTAGAGAGCTCCGCGTACACCTGAGAGACGACTAAATACGATGAAGCGCTGTACATATGTCTAGGAAAACACAATTGCGTGGCGTGATACGTACTACGCTCCCCTCAACGCATTGCGTACTGCGCCGCGCATGTATTGTGTCGCTAGGAAAACGTAGCTTTAGTTTTAACTGGTATCGAACACACGGCCGCCTGGCGTTGTGTGGCTGTTGCATAACTCAGTCTTTTAAGATGGGTTAAGGCACGCACCCTCCTCCGTACTGAACAGACATTCAAGCTGTAGTTTACTCTCCCCACAAATTGCTGTAACTTGGTAGTTGAGTGTGTAGAGCACTTCGAAGTAGCCCTTTAACAACTGGCGTCCTTCCCCCGGTTCCCTATCCTAAAAAGATCTAAACTAGCTGTCATGTACAAAAAAAAAAGGAGTGTTTCCCCTAAGTTACTAGCTTTGCCAATACACTATGTTATGCTAATTGACAAAACAATCTATGTTTTTGAAACATGACCTGGTACGAGTGCATAGCTGTTGATTAAGGACAATTGACTGTATGAGTTCTTAGGCCTAAGTAATCCTTGCATGGCCTAGATTTTCTAAGACTAAGCTACGACAGGTAACATTTTATTATATTCTTGAAATTAATTCATCGGTATTGATAACATATGTTAAAAATAACAGCTGAAGATAACATGAATTGATGTATGAATATATTAAGGTAGTTTTAATAACTATTGTAACTGACTTTTTTTAATCACGTTTCTACTTCAAATGTATGAAAGAATAATGTATTACATTAATTAATGAAGAATATAAATATTAAATAATAAGTATAGAAAAATAAGTAACGTATAATCAAATATATTCTGTATTGAGAATAATTATGTAATAGATCTACATTGTATAATATTATTCATATAAATTATAAGGAAAAAATATAATTATTTTATCTGTGCATTCAACAATGGCTTATTCTTCGGTGGCCGTATGTTTTAAGGCGTCACTCTTGTATTAGACTAGATTGCCAATGACAGGGAGATCGAGGGTCGAATCCAGGTCGGGTGTATTGAGGGTGGTTTTTCCAAAAATTGCTTGCCACTTTCACTCCAAGCAAATGGGGATACGCTTCCTCTAAATTAAACCTTACTAATCCCTAACACATTAATGTAATTAGTACATATGCGTATAAACTGAACAGGTAGTACGACGTGGTCCTAAAAAAAAAGGGTTAGATTAAGATGTTGGGACAGGGAAAATAACTTTGAGGGGTTGGGGGGGGTGGGATACACCACTATTAGCATAGAAGGAGGAAGATAAAACCACTCCTCGTGCACACATCCGGGATTCAAATATTATCCCCTACGGCGACCAAGGTCAAGGCTACGTAATGCTTTACAACACTTGGTTAACACTGTGGGTTTTAATCTAGGGATGGGGGAGGGGCGAATGCTTATTTAAAAAAGACAATTGAAGTTGTAGAAATAATTGTAAGATTTTATTAATGTAATCGTTCCCAAACCTTTTTAGAGCCACGACCTAATTTGTAATACGATCAACTTTCGCGACTCATCTAGCTTTAATGGATGTGAGGGTGGAGGCTTTTTTTTTTGTAATTTGTTTTACCACTTTAAAAAAATATATAATTGAATATAATTTGAAAAAAAAAACCTGATCTATTTCTCATAGCGAGGCGTCTGTAAAGGGTGCGTTGGTTTATGGTTTCCGTTGATGATAGCATATCCATCCACGCCACAGTGATGAACCTGAAACTAGATTCCCGTATATTATGTGCCTTATTTTTTAACCTTTTCCTTTTTCCGTTTTTTTACTTTTCTTTTTTTCAAATAGTTAAAAGTTTTGTTCACATTTTAAAATATTTCATGAATCATCAACCATCTGCTCGTGACCCACAGTTTGGAAACCAATGATTTAATATATAAGTGATTGAATGCATCAGAGCATATTAAGGCTACCACAGTCATGAAAGTAATCCATATAGCCTATACACTTAAGGCGAAATCGAAGTTAGTTCGGATAAGTATGTACGTATGTGATAATAATTCAATTAATTCAATTAATAAAAGTAATGTTACACATTCATAAGTTTAAATGTGAAAAATAACATTTGTTGCTAAACAGAAAATGCCTGTAATTATTTAATTTAATTACTAAATTAATTCATGGCCAAAGAATGAAGTGGATTGCTGCATGAGGTGTTAAGTTTGATTCATGGTTGGATGATTGATTATGATTAAGTATGAAGTGGTGCGCTATGCACATGTTCTAAACAAAGTTTTATTCGAATTTAACTATTCAGATTCTAAACTTTACAGTGGGAAGTATATGCAATCATAAATTCCGGTAGCATTTAGTGGAGAGTGGCTAAACTATAAAAGTGCCAAGTAACTTTAATGCGAATATTAAAACATAACAATTTAAATAAAATCGCATTATCCATTCAAACCAAACAAACTACTCATACAATTAAAACTTAAATGTCGTATTAGTTTTGTCATAATTTTACAACAATGCTAGGTTTGGCTATAACAATCGCTAAACGTTATTTCCAACATGTCTTAAGTGGCTGTAACATTTCTTACGACCTAATGTAAAAAGTCGATTAATACAATTTTGATTTACATTCCTAAGCACACCTATTAATGCATCCCTCGATTCTTAATTTTTCATTCACCACGTAAACCGTATTTTCTTCAATATCGACCAAATATTGAAGAAACATAAAATCTTATTTTTTTGTTTCGTCTTATTCGGTTGTCGCTCCCATGGTGTTCAATTAAGGTTGTTACTTTAGCAATGTGTTTACCGATGATACACAGGACAAGTTCCCTCGCATGTCACTAGGAGCATTTCTGTCGCTCTTCGAGAGAGATACACAAGAACAAAGAAAGCAGACCGAGGGAATTGGTTGTCTAGTTTGAGGAGAAGTTTTAGAAAAGCTTTACATGCTCGCAAGAGCTTGAAAAAGTCATTTTCTTGAAGCACCAGCAATCTTTTTTTTTCTTTTTTTCTTTACCATGTTGGTTTTGTGTTCCACTATCTTAGAAGTTTAAACAAATGGAGTGAAGCAACAATGATGGCGTTCAACGGTTGGAACGAAGGTTCTAAGCTTTGAGTGGGTATCCATGTCTCTTTGCAGAACCAATTAATTTTGTTGATGTTTTTAACCACATCGGTGGGCGCGAGGGTTAAGGTGTACACCTCGTCTGGTCTAGTTTCTGGTGACGGGGAGGTCAGGGTTCCTATTTTTAGTTGGATGTATTGAGATATTTTTATTTTCCTAAATGGTTTTCCTCTCTTCTTTCACGCAAATATGGCTACATTTATTCTAATCCCTATAATCCCAATAATATAAATATGATAGTCTGGGTAGTAATGAGACGTGGTGTACAATTTTTTTTTAAATTATTGTTTTAGCAATAAATAAACTTGGTCTATCACCTTTCTGACACAAAATTTGTAATTAAAGTGGTGTAGCTATCCTCACTTATGTAGTAAAATTATCTCAACGATTAGAATAAAATTTGGTAACCTATAAATAAATAAATGGGTGCCAACTACCAACCCCTTTGCTTCCCTTAGGTAGGTAGATTTTTTATAACCAAATAAATCTATCCCAGAAACGGCTCTGCGGTATCACCAAACCTCCATTTCCCAAGATCCCTGAACCTTACCTAAAGCTTTGACTAAAATTGGACACTAACAACACTGGACCACATCCTTGGAACTTATTAACCCTATTGTCATGGACATCAAACATATTAAACAATCTCTAAGGCCCCTACACATGGGATGCAAGTTTCAAGCCACAATGGACAATACATTACCACAGTAAATAAAGAATGACACAATTAAATTTCTAAGGTGATTGTTATTATTTTTGTAAAGTATATCCTCAAATAAATCCCACCTAAATAAAGGCATAGCTCACTAGTTATAAAATTAATAAAAGTATTGCTAGGCAACACTTTAAAATATTAAACTCTCACTTGAATTTATTATTAAAAAATGTATATATAAAGTACCAGTTTCTTTAAATTTTTACCACAGGTTAAAATAAAATGTTTTCTTCAAAAAGTTAATTTGAAACTTCTAAAAATCTAGCTATTCTTTAACAAACGAAAAATAAAATATTGTTATGAGGTTGACACACAGTTATATATATGGTATTTAAATAAAAGGTTATTTAAAAAGGTTCTCAAGTATTATCTCTTTATAAATAAATATTCAGTAGGCCTACTTATTAACCTTAAAGGGTGGATGAATGTTCTAGGATAAAAATCTTTCAGGAGCTGAAAAAAATGTGTATCTTATCACAAATAGGTAATGTAATCACCTAAAAATAGTCTGGGATGGTAATATTTTCTCCCTCCTTTAATATTTTAAAGTATTATGACCAATTACTGTGACAGTGGAAAGGATGAAGAAAATGAATTTAATCTCAACCATAAATGTATCTCTGAAAATAAGTGTTTTATGGCCTTAGTAAAAATGATATTGCCAGGCCCCGAAAATCCAAATATCTTCCCTAAAAATTCTCATTTGACGTTCCTCAAGGGTTACTGCTTGCTTATAGCATAATTTCCACTGAAAAAGTTCAAATGAACTATGTATAAAGTCATGAGAGGATCCCATAATTGGGTCCTTCCTTGCTATTCCAAAACAATTTTAAACAAAAATAAATGGTACGGAACTCCACACGGACTTTCTCGCTCTATTGTTTAAATATTGAGATATTTACTCAAAACTCATAATATATGTAAAATTAAATAATATACACTAGCAAACCCAAGCATAAATTGCACTATACTTATGTAAAACATTTTTAGAGTCTTGGTTTTAAATTTTATAATTTTAATGTCCTCATTTATATGTTTGGACCAATAAAAAAGATCAATATTGGGTCCACAAAGGTTAACACTTCACATTAAAATTTTAGACATTTTATTGGGTGTTGCACATCTTTAGGTCATCGCATTGCTATTAAATTCCTCATTTATACATTTTGATAAATAAAGCCTATTGAGTCTAAAATGGAGATAGATCATTGTTGTACAAACATTTCTCCTAAGAGGTTTAAGAAAAAATAACATAAATATTTTTGAGAGACATATTTAATTACTCTATGGCATTGGAGAATTATAGATTTAAAACTTAAGTAGTATTTCTTTACAACTAAAGCTCACAAAATGTTACTACTATATTTGCCAATATCTCAGAAACTGTTGGTTTTATAAAAAAAAATCATATAAAAGTTTTTAAATATTAATAGTAGGCCTATCACCATTTTTCAATGATAAGTTATTTAGTATCTCAAATAGTTGCGGAGATACGGAAATTTCAGCTTCTGTAAAGTATCCTAAAATTCATTTTCATGGGAAAATGCAAATAGCCAGTTTATTTATAATCTTAATCAACGCCTAGATAAGAATTTTAATCAAAATTGTTAAAGCCGATTTTGAGAAGATTGATTTTTTTCTCTTTTCGCTTTTTGTTAAACTACTCTTAATTTAAGTTTAAATAGACACACAGACAGACGGTATTGCAAAGACCACTTTTTAGGGCTCGGAGGGGTCATGAGACGTCGACATCCATCAACACTTCAGGTTAGATTTTTTTTTACGGTCACTTTAGTTTTCGAAAAGTTAAAATAAATATAAATTTGCGTATAGCTTTAAAGTTATTGGTTTTATAAAAATATTTTTCAAATAAAATATTTGTACTATAAATAGATATACATATTTGTAATGCTAAGTAATTTCATATCTCAAATAGTTTCGGAGATATGATAAAAAATGATAATTTACGTGTCAGACCGGAGCCCTTAAATTCATTTTGCCGAAATATTGAGGGTAGCTATTTTGTTTGGAATATTTACAAATGTTTAGAAATAAAATTTAATCAAAATCGTTAAAGCCAGTTTTGAGAAAATCGAAATTTTCTCTTTTTGCCCTTCAGTAAACTACCCTTAATTTTAGGGGTAGATATCCAATACCAAAAACCCTCGGGGCAACCCTATGAAAACCCTAGATCCAAGTCTTAGCCCGATCGGTAAAATGGTTTAGGCTCTAGTCGGAGGTACAGACAGACAGACGGAAATTCAAAAATCACTTTTTCGGATTCAGGGAGTCATGAACGTCAGGATTCATCAAAATTTCGAGCTAGATTTTTTTGACGAACACAATACTTTCTCTACCTGTAAGATAGCGTGAAATTAAAAATCCATAATATATGTATAGTCATTGATACAAAATTATAGGGTCTATTAATAATAATATTTTTTATGAAATATTTGAAAATACATTATTGAAAACTATAATTGTTTGAGACTGATACCTTAGCTCAGATGATAGCGTATCTACCTAATGAGATATGGGTCCGGACTCGATTCCCGGCATAGCCTTAATATTATTCATTAGCGAAACGTGAGTTTCCCCTTTCCAGTGATGAACTAATGGCCAGGGGGCTGCGTGTCTTGTCTGTTCTAGATTTGAGTCAGTTAATTAGTCGTGTGCTGATATAATCAGTCGGTTCAAAAAGTGCACGTTAATTACCTTAAACGGTTAAAACCTATTTGTTTGAAATAGTATATTTTTAGACATAAAACGTATGCTTTACAAACGCAATACTTTATCAGCACAAAACACAAACCAACAAAAAATAGAACAGACACGGAGAGTACTTAGCAATAAATACTACTAAACACTATAATAACTGGACAGCATTGTTTCCCGTAATGATCTATGAAATCACTCTTTCAACATGGTGATGGGGAAATAATTGATCTGGTTTAGAATATCGGTCGGGTGAAATGAAAGTAGTTTTTCAACAAATGATTTCACAATCTCTCTACCCTCAAATGCTCGTACATTTCATGTCCATTTTATCTTCCTCAATCCTACCGCGTCAATGTAATTAAATTCGGATAGCCCTAAGGCACGCTGTAAAAACAACTCGGTGTCAAAATTCAAGGGATAAAATTGAAGTCCTTTTAAAAAACAAATTGTCACCTTTACCTATAGGTGGTCTCCCTTACCAACCTTATAAAGGGTTAGTTCATAAGTGGTTTGACTTGAAATTCCAGTAGATTTGTAGCAAACGTGGAGGTTGTAAACATAAATTTTCAATATTTCTCCTTGTGCTTTCAGTAACAGTTTCGGATTACATATGAACGGCGTCCACTGTATGTCTGGCGGAGAGTGGTAAACTCCATTCACGGTAGGAATTACTCTCTGAAAGGTCTTTTTTCCTACCAATATAATAGATTTCTGGTAGGGGAAAAGACCTTTTAGAAAACAATTTCTATGCTGAACAGACTTTAGTTCATTTATTCAGTGGCATCCTCAGCAAGCAAGTGGGATATGTATTATTTTAGAGGAAAGGGCACACATTTAGTTTCTAGTTTCTCCCACAAAAAATACCTCTACTTTATTTGACTGATTCATTCAAAATTGAATCAGTCGTTAAAGGAAATTAGTCTACCGACTCTTAAGGTATCTAATATGCACTTTCTAAATACACAGTTTATTTGAAAGCACGGCCTATATTTCACCCCGTGCTCCAAATATTCTTACCTGTCCGAGCTATCTGCTTAATTACGTTCTCTAATGAGAGAAGTCAACCTCAATGGTCTTGGGGTAAAGTGCTTGTCTCAGGTGTTCGTGAGCTCAAACCCAGCTGAGGTCGACTGAGTTTTCTTGGGTGATAGAATTAATAGCACAAATTCCTCGGAGAGGAAGTAAGGTCGTCAGTCCCATGTCAATTGTGGCATGTTAAAGAAGCCTTGAAGGTGTGTGAAAATACCTTTCCCGACAAAATTGGTAAGACCTTTCACTCTCGCCCATTGCAATTCTCATGTGCTGATGTAATTATTTGGTTTAGAAAGTTAAATACCGCGAATAATAATACATAATACCAATAGGAGAAGAATAAAGAATCTATAATGAAAATAACATGTACCTATATTTGCGTGGAGGGATATTCGGTAAACCATTAAAAAAAACCTCTCTCCACCTGGCAGAGATTCAAAACACCAACCTCCTCGTCATATGACAAACAGACCAGACGACACTGACGCCATTGTTTGAGTAAAATAAAAATATGTTTGTATTTTCTGAAACACTCCTACAGTGTTCTTACTGTATAACTTCAGAAATTAGACCCTCAAACGTAATAAAGAAGATGGACTAATTTGATTGCGAGGCCACTTTGTGATGTCAAAAGCTGCTGGTTATCGAAGTTAGTGACTGTAATATACGAGTCCTTTGACGGGTCGGTCCTATACCACCTCAACAAGGACACTATTAGTATGACCCTCCCGAGAGCTGCAGACTGGTCATAAGGACATGCAATCATTCATAGCTCAATATTTTAGTAAAAATAATTTCAATTAGTCCTAGGCCAACTATCCTTAATCATCGTATGCATTTTATCTACTTTAATGGAATAGGAATGAATAAGGTAAAGTTTAGAGGAAATACACATTCGTTTGCATAGAGGGAGAGTGGGAGGCCATTTAGGGAAAAAAATCACCTTCAGTAAGCCTCCGCTGAGATTCGATCATCAACCTCTCCATCACAAGCGAACCAGAATAGATGAGCCTTACACTTAGTTCACGAGCTCAACAATACTTGTAATTGATATAACGCTCAATAGAAGTGAGATTTATTTAATACCAAGTCTTACTACCCGTTCAAGCTATACACCTTTGTTGTTGTTCATCCACATGTAAAGGCATTCGGAGTAAGGCACCAGTCTCGTTTTGTCTAGTTTTCCCTTAGATGGTGAAGTCTGAGTTTGAATCCGACTGACTGTACTCTATGGTTTCCCCTCTCGCCACGCAAATGTGGGTACACTTCCTCAAATTCCTACCTTACTCATTTCTCCTAGATTAGTGTAAAAATGAAGCTTGACAGGACGAGGATCACGGCTAAAAGATCACATACTATACCTTCCTTCTCAACCTATACAAGATGCAGTTGCACTGTCAACAAGTGGTCCTGTTCTCCGTGGCAACCTGCCAATAGCTCTACCCCCCCCCCCTCCTCCTGTCCTTCAACCCAACTAGCAGAGTTACACCCACCCAACACCCCCCTACATCGGCAGTAACATCACACATAGTTAAAAATATTCCAGTAGCTACTAAAACTACATATATCCTGATTTTGGTTGGAAGAACAGTAGAGAAAATTCAAACACATTTTTTTGCATTCAACATTGATAACATTTTACTGTATTATCTGTGTTATTTTATTGATATGATAATCTCTAAAAGTGACAGCTGCAGATCACATATGATGAATAATTAAAATTGTTTAGTAACTAGTAACCACTTGGTGCGTAGTTGACTAACCGCATCGTGTTGACTCGAAGCGAGACGAGATCTATCGACTTCGTCGTGAACTTGTGTTTTAAATGTTTCACTCTCTACAAAGGTTTATTCTCTAATTCAACCCCTAATTCTAATCAGTACTTAGCTATAACTCGAACGGTAGTAAACGCGTGCTAAATATTATATTATTATTATTATTATTAGTAACTTTAGGAACTACTTATACTGTTCTTCCTACCAAAATCATACTATACTTGAAAATTATAAAACAGAATTTTGAAGCTTCAGCCTTTTTTTTAACGGTCTGTGTTTTTTCCTGTTTAATAATATTATTTTGAAAAGGAAGGGGTGAAAGTCAAAGTACAAAACTGGTTATAGTTAACAAAGTGGAAATCATTTAAAAAAAAAAAGATTGAGATCTTGGGTGATACTAATTAGTATATTAACTTAAATTTATTTATATATATATATATATAAAACCACACGACTTACAAAATAATATTAACTTAAAACGAGTACTACGCACCTAGCCATAAAACTTAAGTATTTACTAATTAGATAATAAGACAAATCCATTGACAAATATTAACTTAATTCGTCAGTAGGCCTACCACACGGAATTGATCCAGTTCTTCTAGATATGTACTATAGTACCATTCTTACAACTTAGTTCCCTCCCCCAAATGCTAGTACACAGCACACATTAGGAGCAATACTTAAAAACAAACCATTTGCAATTTTAACTAGACACAAATAAAAACCAGCAATTGATGTACACTGTCACTTATTATTATTATTAATTATTATTATTATTATTATATTATATATTATTATTATTATTATTATTATCATTATATTATTGTTTTGTCTCATTACAAGTCCATTCCTTTTGTCAGGAAATTAGACTGCAAATTCGCCCTGCCCTCCTTCAGCTCACAGAATATTTGAATCATCCTTCTTTCTAAGCTCCTCTTTCCCTCAACCTTGCTTTTCTATGATGTCGTGTAGAAGACAGTCTCTCCTAAGGATGTGTATGATCCAGTTTTCTTGGTACCGAAAGAATCACATCAAATTATGGTTCTTCTCACCCACTCCTTTTAGAACTTCTTATCTGCCACCCTGTCTGTCTAAGTCATCTTCTCGAGTCGATCTGTTCCCTAAGATATAAATAAACACACAAATAAATACCTGCACTGATGAGCACATGGACTAAATATCAGACTGTCTATTCTAGTTTGCTGGTGACGGGGAGGTCGGGGCTTGAACCCTGGTTTGCTGCTGTGTTAGTGGTGATTTTTACTTTCTCGCTATCTTACAGGTAGAGAAAGTATTGTGATTGTCAAAAAAATTGAGCTCGAGAGTTTGATGAATCTCGACGTTTCATGACCCATTTTAATAAAAAAAAGTGGTTTTGAATTTCCGTCTCTTTGTCTGTCTGTACCTCCAACTAGAGCCTAAACTATTTTACCGATCTGGCTAAAACTTGGTATCTGAGGTTTTTTTTGGAATTAGATATCCAATCCTAAAATTAAGGGTAGTTTACTGAAGGGCAAAACGAGAAAAATCTATTTACTCAAAATCGCTCTAACGATTTAGATTAAATTTCATTTAAAATTTTTATAAATATTCTAAAGAAAATGGTTACTCTCAATATTTCAGCAAAATGACTTTAAGCGTTCCGGTCTGATGCGTAAATTCTAATTTTTTTTTAGCATATCTCCGAAATTATTTGAGATATGAAATTACTTATCATTGAAAATATGTAGGTCTATTTATAATACAGATTTTTTATTCGAAACATATTTTTATAAAACCAATAACTTTCAATCTATACGCAAATATATATATATATTTTAACTTTACAAACCCTCAAGGTAAAGTACTACGACCGTAAAAAAATCGAACCCAAAATGTTGATGGATGTCGACGTCTCATGAACCCCTGAGCCCTAAAAAGTTGTTTTTGCAATCAGGTCTGTATGTGTGTCTGTTTGAACCTTAAATTTAAGAGTAGTTTAACAAAAAGCGAAAAGAGAAAAAAATCTATTTTCTAAAAATCGGCTCTAACGATTTTGATCAAAATTCCTATCTAGGCTTGATTAAGATTATAAATAAAATGGCTATTGCCATTTTCCCATGAAAATGACTTTTGGGTACCTTACAGAATCGGAAATTTCCGTATCTCCTCAAATATTTGAGATACTAGATAGCTTATCATTGCAAAATTGTAGTACTATTAAAAATAAAAAGCATTTATATGAAATATATTTTTATAAAACCAACAGTTTCTGAGATATTTGCAAATATATTAATACAATTTTGTGAGCTTTAGTTGTAAAGAGATACTTCTTAAGTTTTAACGCAATAATTCTCCAATGCCATATAGTAATTAAATATAAGTCTCTCAAAAAGTTTATGTTATTTTTCCTTAAACCCCTAAGGAGAAATGTTTGTACAACAATGATCCATCTCCATATTAGACTCAATAGTCAATATTTACATTTTTTATGGGTCAAAATTTATAAATGAGGAATTTAATAACAATGCGATGACATGAAGATGTGCAACACCTAATAAAATTTCAACAATTTTAAACGAAAGTCGACATTTTAATAAGAAGTGTTGACCCTTGTGGACCCAATATCGATCTTTTTTATCAGTCCAAACATACAAATGATGACATTAATACTTTAAAAATAAAATTATAAAATTTAAAACCGGGACTCAAAAAATGTTTTGCATAAGTATAGTGCAATTTATGCTTGGGTTTGCTAGTGTATATTATTTCGTTGGACATATATTACGAGTTTTGAATCATATTTCCATTTTTAAACAATAGAGCGAGAAAGTCCGTGCGGACTTCCATACCATTTATTTCTAAATGGTTTTCTAATATCCCGCCACATACATATTTAATATACTTGACTATAAGCTCAGAGGGATTACCTCATATACATACAAATTTGTCTCCAATATAGAATAAAAATAGACTGTATTAGTTTTACTTTTATAACTATGCCAGCGATGAGGAATAATGCTATTATTAGCAAAAAATCTAAAATGAGATAAAATCATACCTAGGCAATCTGTCACCAATCTATTTTATTGGTAACATTGCTCGGGTGTGTGTTTAATTTTACGAATCACTGAGCCGCCGAGTACAATAAAACCAAAACCATCTCCTCTATAGTTTGACGTCTCTTAATGAGTTATTTATGTGATTAAATATGTCCAAGTAAGATCCTTAACTAGTGTTGTGTTGCTCTGAATAAAACTCCTGCATTTTATGATATTTTCCAACAAACACTCAAGGAGAGCTCAAACATACGCAATACATTCTATTTGGTTTACCAGAATGAAGTAGACAAAATTCAACAAAATTCAATGTTGGGCCATTGAAGAAACAAGAAGTCGCCCGTTAAATCATCTAATACAAAATATCTTCTTTATACATTCGGGTGGGGTTCAAACACTGACCTCCCGATCACCATCAAACTAAACAAAATGAGATCGATGCCTTTTCCTCTTTACTACTGTAGTCTTGGTCGCCGACTTGTAAAAAAACATTGGGGGTGCTCTATAAAAATGGGTTTGGGGGTGGTATAACATTTGCAAATTTCCAAACGCCGTATGTAAAAAAAAAAATGGCCAAAATTAAGGTGCAATTAATTAGTTTCAATGTATGTTTAGTAAAATATGATAAAATAAAAATAAATGTAATAAAAGAAAACAGACATGCACAACCCAAAATTAGTACTTACGATGCGAATACTGCCACTAACAAAACTATAATGGAAACATGTTGGCAAAAATGCCAGGTTATCGGTTCGCGAGTGCTACCAACTTAATCTCGCTTGCATACATATCAGGTGGCAGCACCTGCCATTTGCTGCGTTAGAAAACACTTCGCAGCGCAATACTCTATTAAAGATAGAACTAGTGTCGTAATATTAACGTTTTTAAATAGCTGAAATATTGGGCGTGCGAATAGTCCTGAAAATATTTTTGGGGTGCTTGGTAAGCAAAGTAGCCGGTGCTTGTTGTGACAGTAGTGGTGAATCAATCTTGTTACTTCTAAATAGTAGACTTTTAATTTTTGTATAAAAGTGCTTACTTAACTAAACTTGTTAAAATCTTTTGCCTTTTTATTTGTAACGTATAGTCATATAAGATTTATAGTAACAAGTGGTCTACACCGGTTATTACGTTGGCAAAGGTGTAAGCCTTGCCTTGTTTGGATTACAGCTGATTTGGGGTCCGAATTCAGGGTGGTTTTTCCTAGATGGTCTACCACTTTTTCTCGATGCAAGAGCGGGTAGACTTCCTCTAAATATTATACCTTCTTCATCGCTAACTTATTAGTGTAGTCAAAGGCGGATATCGCCCAGAAGGGTTGTAATATATGGAGCACGCAAAAATAATTTATAAGTCATCGTACCCAGGTTAGAAACCACGTAAGTCGACTTATTTTCTTATTCAAATCACAGGGTTTGTAGTAAATCCCAGTTATAGGTGAGACTTTTGTTAATTTTGTGCTAGTCCACAGCTCAAGATTTTTTTTTAGAGATCCCAACCATTTTTCTATGGCATCTTGAACCCTGTCATAATAGCGTCCGTGCTTTCCCCTAATTAACTTAAATTGCCATATAGATAAAAGCTATATTTTAGTGTCCATCACGTGGCTTGTCCGGCCGTGAAGAAGGAAAAGGACTGTACCCACACTCTTTATCCGGTGACTGTACCGCGGCCGTGCTCTATCAGAATGTTGGCTAGGCACCAAACCCTCTATGGTCCATCCATCACGCATCAGCTGCAGCTGTCATTCAGACACTTAAGTTACAAGATCTACTCTGGGTCTCGGTTGAACATGGCGGGGATATTCCGCCTCACTTCCCCACACATGCTATGTTAATGGCGCTTACTGGTGCGTTGAAACACGTTGCAGACGTCTAGAAATTCCAAGTTATTTAAGAAGAGGTTTTTATATAAAATATTGTTCATGCAAAAAAAAAAGTTTAAAGGTATCAACATTTTCTTAACTCCGCCTCGGTGGCCTAGTTAGCTAACGCGCTAGTCTTGTTGAGCTAGACTGCTGAGGACGGGAAGATCTAGGTTCGAATCTTGGATGGGGTGAACTGGGGTGGTTTTTCATAAATGGTTTTCCACTCTCCCTCCACGCAAATGCGGGTTCCCTTCCTATACATTCAACCTTCCCAATTCCTAATCCATTAGCGTAATTAGTACTTAAGCGTATAACCAGAACGGGTAGTAAGACGCAGTGCTAAATAAATAAATAAACATGTTCTTATACAATTAAAAACCATACATTTTAAGTTTTATTATTTAAGTATATTAACGAAAAGTGAAACTAACTTATTTTCAGGTAGGTTAAATGCGAAATTTATCAATCCTGTGATAATCTAATATTCTAAACGCGCTAGTTTTGTGTTGAGCTAGACTGCCGAGGATGGGGAGACCGAGGTTCGAATTTCACTCGGGTGAACTGGGGTGGTTTTCCCTAAACGGTTTACCACTCTCCCTCCACGCAAATGCGGGTTCACTTCCTCTATATTCACCCCTTCCCAATTCCTAACCTGTTAGAGTAATGAGTACTTAAGCGTATAGCCCGAGCGTATAGTAAGACGCGGTGCTAAATATTAATTGTAGTTGAGAGATACTAAAATGCTGCCTTCTCTTCCTAAATTAAGATGGTGAACCAGACGACATAAGCGTGGTTGATGACGTCATACAAACCATATTCGGTTGATTTCATGAACACGTGTTTACAAAATAAAAACGTTTTATCTTAGAAATAATATTTTTAATGGCTCTTTTCTAAGTTATAAAAAAATGGGGGCTAGTTATAAGAATATACAAGTGTGAATATAATACTTTTTTGATTCATTATTTAATGAACTAAGCTATAAAATATCTTTTTGCCGCAACCACGAAACAAACAATATAATAGCCTTAGTAATATTTTCTGTTCTTTATATTAACTACGAAAAAGCTAATTATACAGTAAGTTATCCTTAGCTAAGTATTATTGGAATCGTTTAGTAAGACTTTTTACTGTTGTTTCTTTAGCACCACGTCTTACTACCTGCTCAGGCTATCCGCATATGTACTAATTACGCTAATAAGTTAGGGATGAGGAAGGTTGGATTTAGAGGATGCGTGCCTGTATTTGCTTGTGGAAATAGTTTTTGTTTTATTAGTAATACTATATTATCAATAAACATTTTTATCACCTGCTTCGGTGGCTCCATAGTCTAAGGCTTCATTCTCTCAATAGATAGATTGCTTATAACAGGGAAATTGGGGTTCGAATTCTGGTCTGATGTATTTAAGGTGGTTTTAACAAAATGGTTTTCCACAAAAGTTAGCAATATTGACTTTCAACCAATTTTGCAATAAAAATATTCCGTTAGCTGTCAGCTACCACACCTACGCTAGATAGCCTTTAATAAGCAAAAGATAATTTAAAAAAATCAAATTTGAAACTGTTTTGATTTTTTTTAAATCTTGAATACTGTATATATGTTTTTTTAATCCTTGAGCCTCAATATCCTTAAGTTTTTTAGTATTAAAATATTCTAAGGACTTATCCCTAGTAATTTACAACTTAAGGTTTATTAATGACTTTATCTTCGGGGATAAAAAAGAGTGGTTTAGAGGAAGTGCATCCCCATTCACGTGGAGGGATGGTGAAACAGTAGAGATTAATGAAAACGTGGAAAATCAGACCCCTATGCGGGTGAAACCAGCCGAGATTCGAACCTCAATACCCAACGTCACTAGCAAGTCAATATATTACGAACATACACGCATCGATGGTCACATGGTATAAATCTAAGACTTCACTCTTTTAATATAACGAATTGCCTGTTATGAGGAGGTCGGGTTTCAAATCCCGAATGGTTGTGCTGAAGACAGTTTTATTTTTAAATAAATGGTTTTCCACTCTTTCCACACAAATGCGCGTTCATTTACTCTTAATTCCATCTTCCTCATCCTTAATCAAATGGTGTGGTTAAATGCGTATAGTTTGGTGGAGAGTTAAGGCCGGTACACACAGAATGCTAGGCTAAGCTAAGATTTGCTTTGCTAAATCTTTAGAAAAATAGTGGATCATGTGTTTAAATGTGTTGGTTCACACAGAAAGCTAAGCTATGCCTTGCTACGCGCACTATGTTTTTTTCCGTTTGCTGGCCGGCCAATTTCTCCATCTCCCATCTTGAGCCATCTTACGTTGCGCATGCGCATAACGTAGCTTGGGCTCCGTGTTGAACAGAAGCAGTGCTGGTTTGCTGAAAATAACTAAAGAAGTGTTGAAGTTTTGTTTTCAAGTTTGTTTCACGTGTATTTAAATAATATTCTATTTAGGTTTTATAACTAATAAATACTTTTATATTAAAATGGAAGCGTTAATTGAACAAGTCAAACCTCCACCTCCTAAATTTTCTTCATCTTCCAAACCAACTGATAACATCAGCATTTTATCTTCCTCAGTAATATAGCCTGAACTCAAACAAGACATTTTGGAGAACGTCATCATAGCTTCACTGGAGGAGATCAGAAATAAACAGCACTGAATTCGGGGGGGGGGGGACCATAGCATAGCGTATATTAGCAATGAGTGTGTAAACAAACTGACAAAGCATTGGCACAGCTTAGCTTAGCTTAGCTTAGCTTAGCATTCTGTGTGTATCGGCCTTAAGACACGGAGTAAAAAAAGTAAGGCACAAAATTGAGAAGGTTAATTAAAGATGAATTACACCCGCATTACCATAGCAAAAGGATAATAAAATTATAGGGATAAATTACATGTGGGGACAGCCCCCTTATTCCGTAAATTAAAACAGGATTTGAACTCTGACTTTCCCATCCACGTCAATAGTAGTCTGCCTTGTGCAGTTAGATTAATTTTTTAAGCACCCCGTCTTACTACCTGTTAAGATTATACGCATATGTACTAATTACGATAAAGAGTAAGGGAAGAGAGGGGTGGATTTAAGAGGATTCGTGCCTGCATTTGCGTGGAGGTAGAGGGAAAACCAGTTTTAAAAAACCACCCTTAGTAAACGCTCCGAGAATCGAACCACGATCTCCCCGTCATTGGCAGTCTATTCTATTAGGATAGTGACGCCTTAAACCATGTGGCCACTGGAGCAGATGTTAATTAATTTAATTAAAATTTAACCATCATATTTCAAGAACTGTAGATATGATAAAATACATTTTCCAGACAAACATTGCTTTAATTTTTCCCGATAAATTTTCAGCCTATTTAAATTTAACAAATGCACTAAAGATAGTCCAAGCTTTAAAGTTAACAATTCAGTTTAATTTATCCTAAATATGTTAACCCAAGAAACTTTATCAAATACGCAATAACAGCGACTTCAATTTTCTTCTTACTCAGATATCTAAGACAGCATTTGGTGGTTAAATGTTTCACTAACATCAGTGCTTCTGAAGAGCAAATATGTGGTTAATACTTCAATGTTTTAATAAAGCCTTATCTAAAATCACCCCGTCCCCCTTAGTCACCTAAAAAAATTATCGGGAAATTAAATTTTCTTCTAATAACACTGTGAAACCAAGTACATGTATACAGCACTTTAGATGTGGCCTTCGAAATCTGGTTCCACCCTTTAGGTCGCGACTCTTCTATCAACTCCCCCGGGCCATGCATAAGCCATCCTCACTCAAACCGCGAATGTAAGCGATCCTAACCTAATGGAAGACCGGGATACTTTGCTTTGAAGCGGTAAAGTGGCGGGATGACTGACGATTCCCCTCACGCATTGCCAACATTGCTCATGTCACCCCGCTAAGTGACTTCCCACGCTTGCCAACTTAAAACGCCGCAGTACCCTGTCATCTTCATACGTCACCTAACCCCGAGGGGAGAAGGGAAAGATTTATTCATGAGCTTAGTGACTCTCGGACTGCCTATATGTAAGGCAGGATAAAAATTAAATTATTAAGGGAAAACGGAATATTTTGTTTAAATTAATGTATATTTAACACAATAGGGCTATTCACATCTCGGATTTATTTAATATTATAGAGATTTCCACTTGATGTCTCCTGCCTAGATTCAAACCAGGTATTTTTAGTTCAAAGCCAGCGCTTAAGGGGGTTGTACTAGTTGCTCTAGATAAAATAACAAATCAAACCATATTTGAAGTTACCGTTTAAAAATATGTCAGATTGCTTCAACGACATTCAACTTACTTTTTATAGTATTTTTCTTTAGAACCGGGTCTTACTAGTATATCTGTTTCGGTTATACGCTTACGTACTAATTACGCTAATGTATTAAGGATGCGGAAAGTTGAATTTAGGGGAAGTGTACACGCATTTTCGTGGAGGTAGAGTGAGAAACAATTTTAAAGAAAAATACCCTAAGTAGACTCGACCGAGATTCGAACCCCGATTTTCTCGTCATCGGCAGGCCAGTCCAAAATGAGAGTGATGCCTTAAGCCATTAGGCCACTGAAGCAAGTGAAGATGTTATAATTTAAATAAAACGCACCTGAATTTACATGGAAGAAGTGTGGGAAACTATTTAATTAAAAAATGCAACCTTATTATGAGTTAACTGTATCTAAACCTTGACCTTTCCGTTACTAATCAATCAGTATATAGATTTTTGACTGTGGGGCTATCGATGCAGGTTTTTTATCTTATACATTACTGTTTAAGCAGCACAAACACAAGAAAAGGTAGTTTATAACTTTCGAACTCCCAAATACTTTATTTGTGATCTGTGTTAATTTAATCCAATTTTAGATGTGGCAAGTGACAATATCCAGAAAACTTTTAATGTGGGCTTTGGTGGCGAGAGAAATTTCAGTAATTTCTGTTCCGGCATGGCTCAAATTGTAAATAATATAGGCCTAATACATTATGTTTTACTTTTTATATAAATAAAGAATTATAGTCGTTTACATTTTCTACCACCAGATATGAGAAATATTGACGGTTTATATGTTACGGAACTAAGAAAAAAAATGGAGTTTAAATTCTGTTTGTTTTCTTGTTTGTCTGTCTGTAACTGTGGCTACAGCCTAAATGGTTTTATGGATTTCGTACAAACTTGATATTTAGATGTCATGGTAATACCTTTAGGTTACATTTCTATTTTGATTCTGGCTTTAAAGTTAAGAATAATTTATTGAAAACTAATTTAGGAAAATTCAAAATATTTGGCAAATGGTTATAGATAAAAAAACTTTAATATTAATATCTGGGGAATGCTTTACATGATAAAAAAACACTATTTACTTATTTTTCAAGGAAAAATTTACTTTAATTCTATTTACCTATGACTGATTTTTTAACATTAAATTCACTAAAAAGTGGCTTTAACGATATATATATATATAGTATATACACATATATTGATATATATATATGCAAAAATATTATATATACATATGTATACGTATATGTATAAATATATACATGTGTATCTATAGTATACATCTATATGTGCTTATAAATACATATATACATAAATATATATAAATACATATATACCTACATATATAAATACATTTTTATATACATAAATATAAATATATTTATAAATACATGTATGTATACGTACTGTGCATACGTACTTTTGTATCTACATCATTATACATATCTATTAATATACATTTATATAAATATATATTTATATAAAAATATACATATGTATGTAAATAGTGTCCTTATGTGCCGGTGCATCGCCTTACCTCCTAGTGGTAGTGACACGGGAAACGGTATACTGGCAGGCAAGGCAGTCTCTATGGTAGGGATAATGGTTTGTAGAAACAGTGCAAGCGCTTTCAGAGTAACGCTGAGATCCGGTTGTACTTGTGGTATACTGAATAAAATGTTCTAATATCGATCGGTACAGCATCCTTACCGTAAGCAGAAAATATTGTCATGTGTGCGGGTACGATCAAGGCTAATAGCCTGGTCTACTCTAAATGAAACTGTACAATATTAGCCTCGGATGGGCAGCTGAGGTTAAAACTGAAGGGACCATCTGTTGACAAGATGTTAAGAACATGGTATTTTAGAACGTGGAAAGAGAGTAATGTGTGGTAAATATAAATTATATTCTGTGTGTATGTGAAACCAGGCGGAAAGGGAAAATGATGTTTTGATGACGAGTGATGGTAGTATAACATTTTTGTCAGGTGTGGATGAATTAGTAAGGGAAAGTCAGGGAGTAGGTTTAAAGCCCAACAGCTAAGCTGTTTATGAGAAAGTCTGAGTTGGTGTCATCTCGACTTCTATGGATACGTATGAAAATAGGCATTCGTAGAATTATGTTGGTTGCTGGTGGACGGTGAAGTGGACGGTGAATACGAGAATGTGAAAGTGGAGTTTTGGAATGAGCTCAATGAAGTCTTGAATGCTTGTGAACAGGGTGAAAGAATTATCTTTTTAGGAGATGTGAATGGATGAGTGGGTACCCGAATAAAGAATTCAGAGAGAGTATAAGGAAGATATAGTGATGACAGGATAAATCAGAATGGTAATGAGTTAGTAAGTTTGTGTTTAGAAAACGGTTTATTTGTGCCGAACACATGGTTTAAGCACAAAGATATTCACTTGTAGACATGTCAAAGGAGCGATTCGATAACAATGGTTGATTATATGGTGTATGAGCGACTTAAAATTTTAGTAAATAATACTAGGGGTGTGCGTGGAACTGAATGGGGAACAAATCACTTCCTAATTATCTCAATAGATGAATTAGGTAGGGATTTTGTGAGGAACAATCGCAAGAGTAATAAGAAATTAAGAGGGAAAGTGGAAAAGTTGCAGGATAAAATTGTGAGAGCGCAATATGAGAGTGCCGGGCGAAAAATTAACTTTACAAGAGCATAAATGGAACGTCGAAATAAATGCTGATGATATTGAAAGTGCTTGGAACAGAATAAAAGAGGCTGTAGTCGAGTGCGCGAAAGATGTGTGGGGATATGTGATGGTGGGAAACTTAAAAAATGATGCATGGTGGAATGAACAGATGAAAGAAGTTTTGAGAGAAAAGAAAGAAGCACACAAACGAATAATTGCTGTTAAGAGTGAAACAAAAGGTAAGAAGTTGTGGAACATATACAGAGAGAAAAATATGAATGCAAAGAAAGTAGTAAAGAAGAGTAAAGATCAAATGAGATTAAAAAAAAGGAGAAAGAATACAGAATGGTTTTGAAAAAATAAGAATTGTTCTGGAAGTGGGTAAAGAGAACTAAACAAGGAGTGCAAGGAAAGACCTATGGCATTCAGAATGAACGTGGTGAGATGATTTGGGGTGAAAACGGTATAAGAGAACGACGGAGAGAGTATTTTGAGCAATTGTTTATAGAAAATATGGAGAAAGTAGCAGAAAATAGGGAAAATATTATAATGATTTAAATAATTAACGAGGCTGAGGTGTTAAAAGCTATGAAAGTGTTAAAGAATGGCAAATCTGTGGGCATATATGGGATCACAAGTGAAACGCTTAAGTGTGGGAACACGATACTATTTGCCAGATAGTGTGAGCTGTTCAATGTGTTTGCTGGGATTTGAAACGTTTCTAATGACTGGAAGAATACTGTCGCTGTCCCTTTGTTCAAAGGCAAAAGCAGGGAAAGTGAATGTAAGTATTATAGGGAAATTAGTTTGTTGATTATTGCAGGTAAAGTTTTTTGGGTAGTTTTAATTAAGAGAGTGCCCGAAAAAACTGCGGACAAAACTTGGGGTGTGCAATGTGGTTTCGTGCTAGGCTGTGGTTGCATGGACCAGATATTTGCATTGCAACAAGTGATTGAGAGATTTATGGCAGTAAGGAAGAAAGTTTACTGTGCATTCGTTGATCTGGAGGAAGAGTACGATCGGGTGAGTAGGAATATGCTATGGAATGTCCTTAGAAAGTATGGTGTGGATGCATAGCTAGTAAATGCAATTATGGGGGTGTGTGATGGAAGTAAAGCGTGCGTTAGAGTATATGGAGCTTTGAGCGAAGGTTTGGCATTGAGCACGGTGTTATACAAGGTTGTGTTATATCTCCATGGTTGTTTAACGTTTTTATGGATAAGTGTATGAGGGATGCTTGTGGGGTCACGGATGGTGTAAAAATGAACAATGTGAATGTAAGAGTGCTGTTATATGCATATGATGCCGTATTGATGGCTGAGAATGAAAATGTCTTGCAGAATGCACTAAATCGTTTGAATGTGGTGCCAGACAGAATGGATCATCATCTAAATGTCTCTAAAACTAAGGTGATAGTTTTTGATAGGGACGTATTAGGAAATGATTGTCAACCTAGTATAAATGGAAAATTGTTGGAACAAGTTAATGATTTTGTATATCTGGGCAACATTTTCTATAAAAATGGAAGAATAGATGGTGAAATCGACAGACGGGTGAATGCCTCTTGGAGATTAGTTGGATGTATGTGGACTATTGCAAAGAATAAAGTAGTATCAAAAGAGGAAAAGATGGCAGCATATAAACGTGTGTTAGTACCAAGATTGTTTTATGGATGTGAAGCGTGGGCTTGTCAGGAGAAACGTTAGAGCAAAGTGAATGCGGTTGAAATGAGATACCTAAGAAAAAGTATGTGAAAAAACTCGTGTAGACAGGGTCGGTAATGAATGGGTGCTGAAGGAGTGCGGTTAGAAAACTAATCCAATATGTCAATGTGAAAGAAGCGTCTAAAGTTGGTTTGGGCATGTTGAGAAGATGAATGTGGATCGAGTGACGAAGCAAATATATGAAGGTAGAATGGGTGGATCAAAAAGAATGGGTAGACCGTGTAAGACGTGACTAAATGTTGTAGACGAATGTGTGTAAAAGAGAAACATTAAGAGTTTTAAGAATAAAAGAGCTTTTATGACTCGGTGTATGGATGTTGTTGAAACGAAGGGAGTATGCAAGAATAGGCAAGTGTAAATAAATTTAGTGAGGATGGATTAAGTATGGAGTTTGAACTATTTGCACTGTTTCTTGCCTACCCCATAAGCTATCCCCTCCCAACGTAGCCGTTTCGAACTTAGTTATACTGTCGCTACACGAATATGTATTTTCCAACCAAACAAGCAAAGAAGGTACAAGGATCATGGCCTACATTATCTCCTTATTCCTACAACCTTTGTAATTAAAATATTATGATTGATTATTGATGCATTACAAAATATAAATAGTATTAAAAAATATACTCATACAACAAATGCCTAAAAATGCAAAAAAAAATTATTCAAAAATGTCTATAAATGATATAAAATGAACGCAAAACAAGAAAAGATTACCTAAAATTCCAAAATGACAAAAATAGACCAACTAATGACCTTCAAATAGACGTTCCCAAGACAAGAGAATCATGAATATAATGTATGTACACATTAGCATTGTCTGTGATGTACAATTTTTTTAAATAAAAATTGACATGTCGTCATCAAAATTTTGGCCCCGATAAAGGCTAATTTTTGAAAATTTGATTTCTAACAATGATAGAGTATTTGTTTTAGAAAGTATGCAATCCACAATTATTATCTCGTGGTTGTGTTTATTTATTTTGGCAACTGAGCTATTTTTGTAAATTGGATATAGGCCTATTTACTTTGATAAAGCCCACTCCCGGGCTCGAGCAAGCATGCTATGCGAGAAAACTGAAGCACCATAAATTAAACATACCATCAAACTGAAAGAATTTGTATTCTACCATTGTATATTAAGGTGTGTTTCCTGTGTGGTTTTCAATTAGAAGAAATCGACGGTTGCAAGTTTATTATCATACCTCACATCTGTAGAGTTTGAGTATTGTAAGTTCTCTAGACATTTAAAATACATTCATTTAATAGATTATAGGTGACTAAATTATTGTTTAATTAGCTATGGTTTAATATTTCATAATAAAATTTGAATTAAATGTTTAACTGATTTGTACAAATGTTTTTAGTTTTCTTTTGCCTGCCCTTATTTTTTTGCTAAAAGGGAGTTACAATGATTTGTGGCCGTCTTAATAATATGTATTAATGTGGTGTTGATCTTGAAATGAACCGATTTTATTAAAATAATAAGAGTTGTTTGAACTTTTAACAAATTGATACTTGAATAACTTGTGGTCACTGTTTTAGACCAGTAACGGTTATGGATTCTTCTTGTGAAGACAAATTTATACAAACATTTTGGGTTTGCTGTCAACATTGATAGCATTTTACTGTATCCAAAACTCCGAGCGGCCGCCACCATCAGCAATGATACCTTCTATCCTCAAATGTTGGTGTATTATACGATGAGCACAAGCCCTCCAGGCGTTAATCTCTGTTTTCTAAATCGGAGCTGCTATGTATTTATTCAAGTGGCTCCTCATTTGTCCTCACGAGCCTGAGTTCGACCCCGTTCCAAACCCACTATTTCAAAGATAAATTTTGTAAACATCGAGGATTGATCACGGGACCTCTGTATCTGTAGCCAGGAACTCTGACCATTAGACCACATATGTGTGCGTGAAAGTAGGGTATTTAGAAACATTTTTAGCTTTCAGATAAGCTTTACCTATGAAACTTTGATTAGGTCCACACACACACACACACACAAAAAGTCATATTATTATTGATTTTGACGTTTCATGACCACCTGAACCCAAAAAAGAGTTTTTCGCGATGTCGTCTGTCTTTATCTTGGCCTGGAGCATAAACTGTTCTATTGATCCGGCTAAAATCTGATATCTAGGATTTACAAAAGTTCCCCCCTGAGGTGGTTTTGGAATTATATATCTAGCCTTAAAACGTTATGATAAGAATGGCCACGACGTGTGGCCTAACGATAGTGGCAAGACCTGGACACAGCTGAAGTCCAACAAAAAGTCTGGCCGGTGCGATGAAAGCCAGAAAGTAGGACACACTTGAGCGGCTCGTAAAGGCACGCACCAAATTGCTATATACAATTATTTATTTCAGGTATTTATCGTGCACTTTCTGAACCGACTGATTATATCATCACATGAGAATTTCTATGAGCGAGAGCGAAAGGGCCAACCAATGTTGCTGGGAAAGGTATTTCACACGCCTTTCAGGGTTATTTCACATTCCACGATCGACATAGGACCGACAGCTTTACTTCCCCTCCGAAGGAAGTTGTGCTAAGGATTTTTTATCGCTCAAGAAAACTCTGTCGACCCCGAATGGGTTTGAATCCACGAACATCGTATCGTGTCTTGAGGCGAGCACTTTACCATAAGACCACAAAGGTCGACTCTATAACCATCCGAATATTTACACTTATGAGTTAGGAGCGAGTAAGATGAAGTTTTAGAGGAAATGTACCCAAATCTTGGTAGAGAGAACTTGGGAAATCGATTGAAGGAAAAAACCTTAGTCCACAGGGCCATGATTCGAACCCCGACCTGCCCGTAAACGACAATCCAGACTAAACAAGGCTGGAGCATTTTTTAATAAGCCCACCGAGGTGGACTTTATAAAATAACGTTTTAATTTGTACTAATACGTTTTTATTACTCTTGAAAGCGAAGAATATCCATAGAATTTTTGGTCCAGTTTTATTTCAAGGATTTTTTAATATATTTAAGCTCGCTCCAGAAAGTGGTAAATCAATTATATAAATTAAAACAAAACTGTTTAAGATAAAATCGTAATATTGAGAAAATGGGAGAACTAATTTGGTTAAAATTGTCTGCCCCAAACCCTCCTCTCCTTTTTTTTTTCTTTTGCTACTATTCGATACTGGTTTTTGGAAACGAAGTACAATGTCAAATTTGCATCTTACAAAATTAATTTAGATGAAAAAAAATAAAAGATGGAGATGTTGCGACTTTCAACACGAGCAGCTTTTAGTTTTTGATCAATCAAATTACAGGACATAAAAGAAAACTTTATTCGAGTCGTAAGGGAGAAGGAAGGGGAGGTAAAGGAAAGAAGTTATCTCTTCCCTATCCTCTCCTTCCTCTCTCTTCATCTTTATACAGCTGCCGCACCCCTAAACACCTTCGGCTCTGAAAAAGAAGAATAAGGGTCTAGATTTCTCGCTCCATTTCTTTTCTCGTCCATTTCTCCTTTTTCCCACGTTTCATACCCCACACCCCTTTAGACCTTCTACCGTCACTTTGCTCTTATTTACCCTCTTCGAATCCCGTTCGTAGCACTTCCAGGCGCGTCATTACCGAGTCACATATTGAATATTGAATTACGTGACACCATCGAATTGGGTAGGAGCGAAAAGTACATTTTATTCACCTAAAAAATGAGGGAAAGATTATTTGCTTTTATTGTCTGAAGGGATAACGTACACTTTCCAAACACAGGTAACTATATCGGCACACCGATAACATATTGATTCAATCTAGGTCAACAAAAACTGGTACAGAACTGCAATCTTAAAAATTTAGGTTCAAGCTTGCAATAGACTGGATTGCGGGTGACGGGAAGGTCTGGGTTCAAACCTCAGCCTGGTGCACTGGGGGAGGGTTTGTAACTGTGGTTTTTCTAGCCCCTTTCCTCTCAAATTTGTGTACAATAAGTGCCCTTTCACATGAGAGATATTTTATCGCGCGATCAATTCTAATGTTGCTTTCGGACGAGAGGGAAAATACCGCTTGTTTCCCATGTACACTTGTGCTTCTGACAGCGATTCTTAACCGGGGGGGCTGCGACCCTCTGGGGGGCAGCGAAAGGTTTTTCAGGAGGCCTCGAAAAAAAAATTAAAATTAATTTGCTTATTACTAAATTCAACTAACTTAAATTTTACGTTTTGTAAGAAAAAATTTGATGATCGTAAGCATGTAATTACAGTAGTCTCTCAATTTACCGGGGTAATGGAGGGGAGGTGAAGCACCGATAATAGAAATCACAGATCTTACAAATATTCTCCATCTGTTTACCAACGCCTTTCAAATTTTATTGCCCTTTGTTTCTACTTATTTATGTGAAAAGGGATTTTACACTATGGTAAATATTAGAACGAAGCAGTGAAGTCTACTTCGAATCGATTGCTGCATGCGATTAGCATTAAGTAATAAAATTGAAACAAGAATAAATAAATTAGTGAATAGTGTTCAACAGCAGAGGTCTCATTAAATACATTTAGGTAAGTTAATTTCTGTTTGTTTATATGTTTGTTATTATAATCAGTAAATAGAGCCACTATTTTAGAATAAATCCTAATGATTAATATGTTAGTAAAAACTGGGAGGCCGCGAAATATTTTAGAAGATTTAGGGGGCCGCGAGTAATAAAAGGTTAAGAACCACTGGTTTAGGATACACCATTGACTGACGACATAGACCATATGATGGCTACATACCTTTTTCTAAGCAGAATAAAAAATAAATAGAAAGAGAAGGTGGTTCTGGCTACACTCTATAATTAGTTGGAGATTACTTGGAGGTGATTTTAGTTTAAGTTTTGCTAGACCACGCCAGTATGACTATATGATTTTCAAGTATTTTCGCATGTCTGTGGCAACATTTGTCGAATTGCTGCATTGTTTGTCACCAAGTTTACTTAAAGTTGATACAAATATGAGAAATGAGATCTCACCATCTGAGAAAGTGGCAGTTACCTTATGGTAAGGGACTTCTAAGACCCTCTTTGGTGGCCGCATAGTCTAAGGTCTAGCAATAGACTAGACTGCCGGTGACCTGGAGATCGTAGTTTAATCCCGTTTGGGTGTACTGAGGTTTTTTTTCCCTGAATGGTTTCCCATCCTCTCCCCACGAAAATATGGGAACACTTACTCTAAATTCAAGCTTCCTATCCCATTAACGGAATTAGTACATAAGCCGTTTTGCTTAGAACTACGTACCTGTTCAGGTTATACGCATATCATAAGCGTATTGCCCGAATGGGTAGTAAGATGTAATGCTAAAAAAAAACTTCTAGGACTCACACTGGTGGACACACGGATTAGGATGTCCATATTATCTTGTCTGGTTTGCCTGTGACAGGAAGGTCGAGGTTTGAACCCGGGTGGGTGTACTTAAGGAAATATTGTCTTAGATGATTTTACATTCTTCCTTTACACACAAGTGGGTACGGTTTCTTTAAGCATCTACCTTATTTCTTCCTAGCCCATTGCTGTAGGTAGTCTAATTACAATGCAAATAACACAGATGGATATCAAGAGGCTGTGCAAAAAAAACCCAAGCCTGCGCGTGTGACGCGCTAAGTTGTATCACTGTTGCGCAGATAAGTTCAAAGAGCCGCGAAGTTAGCGATGACCTCCCTCCTGTCTCTCCCAGCCCCCTTCAATGTCCTAAGCAGCTGCTGTTCCTATATCCCCCATACCCCCCCTTCTTCCTATCATTCCAAGCTCACAGGCACAAAGGGACCGGCATGTAAGAGGCTTATCAGGCCTGGCTGGGAGTCGAACCCTTGTCCCATACCATGCCCTTTATAACCACCACCCCCACCATCATATGTCCTACACACATGGCAAGGAACGCTCCTCAGAAATGCCAACCTCTCGGGAAGATAGCGACTCTCACTGTAGTACAGTACATGAAATGAAAAGATAGGCGCCCTCTTTACGCTCAAAAGAGAGTGAGTTTGTCGGCAGTTGACGGCTCTTTGGGATCTGGCGGATTTTGTAAAAGGTTTTTACATCATTTAACAACGCTCTCATTCCCTTAGTTTAGTGGTTAGAGTCGCGATCAACCGGTTGATTTAACGGCATTAATCAATCGCGTAAGAAAACTACATTGTCATTAGAAGTAGACCTTTGAATCATTGAAACTTACAAATATATCAAGTAACCTACTTAAAAATCATATTTTATTTGAGTGTGAGCAAAATTACCTTGATCGATCATAATCGGTAATGTTATAAGAAACGTAAATAATTTACTATAAAAATATACATCTTATTTAATCCAAATTTTTTCTATAAAGATGGGGATAAGATGGGAGTGTAGGAGAACGCGAGAAAAGGCTAGTGTTTTTACAGCTTGTATAGAAAACAAATTTTATTTTATCAAAATAAATCAAATATTGCTTCAGTACAAACCTATAGTTTAATTTTCTTCACATGGTGACGTCAACAGTTGTTAAACATCTGTCAAGGGTGTTCTTGAATTTAACTACCACTTTTTCTCTTTATTCAACAAGTTTCTCATCTAATGGTTATGCACATGGCAGATATTTGACAATTTTTAGTATCTCCATGTGAAGAAAATCAAGCTTTTATGTTTGTACTGAAGCAATCTTTTATTTATTTTGGTCAAAAAATGAATTGCTATAAAAACTGCAAAAAAACACACTTAACTCTCCTCGCATCCCCTTCACTCCCGCCTATTTGAAGAAAGTTTGAATTTAAACAATAAATACAAGATGTATAGATAAAAAAAATAAGAAAAATTATAGTAAAGAAATGATGGGTTATCGCGGGATCTTTGATAAGTTTATAAGTTGATTGGGGTCCAAAAAGGTTGCTGACCCCTGCCTCAGACCATGTGACCACAGATGCAGCTAACGGGTAGTTAGAGCATTGGCGAGGAGAAGGAGGGAGGCTACAATAATTAAATTATTTTTTACCCATCGTGTCTTAGTGCGTTCGAGTTGTACACATAAGCTAATTATAATTGTGCTAGTGGGGTAGGGATGTGGTGAGTAGGGTTAAGAAAAAGTATTCCCACATTTGCACGGAGGGAGATGAAGAAAAGGTTTATGAAAATAACCAATACATCCAGCCAGGATTCAAACCCCCCCAACCTCCATGTCATAGGCAAACCAGACTAGATGAGCTTGACATTAATTAATACCACGCGCCTACCGGTGCTATTGAGGTTACAAAACAATTTATACAAATTATCAAATTAAAATAACTAATATTCTTTAAACATTAAGACACTTTAAATTTAAGAAATTAAGATTTATCTTGACATCATATTGTTATTTTTGGGGAAGTGATATCTGTGATTCACTACTCAGTACCACACATACATAGGCCTGCAGGCGGACGCCATGTCATAAATAACCTTTTTGGAATAGGAGGCAGCTAAAATTACATTTTTCTTTAAAAATCTCAAGTTATATATTTGTATCTATTCGTAATTTATGTTAACTAGTGAATATATTAAAGCTATTATGAGAGGGCTTCAGATATAATAAAAAGTGGATGAGATCTCTAAATCAAATCTTGAGATTTAGATTTTTACAAAAATCATAAAACATCCTAACTCTCACTGGAATTCACAAACTTTATCATTTGAACAAGTAGTGCAGTTGAGTTTGGCGATTTTTCGTCTGTTCGGCAATTTGTTGTCCGGGTACGACTAGCTACATAACTTTTATCTATACATCGTATATAGAAACAAGTGTAAAGTAAAATGTGCAATATTTTTAATTCAATCTTAAATTTAATGATAAATTTATCTCCTAGTTCGCAAACTCGTTTCATAACTACATTCTCTACACTCACAATAATTAAAATATACTTACCCGTGATATTTCTAAAATAGTAATTAGCTTGAGTTGTTTTTTTCATTTTGTTTCCCAAGTAGTCCCCTTCTAGATTTTTACTATTATTATTTTTGGTGGGGCAATAATCACCGTATGAAGTTTCCTCTTGGAGAACACTTTCATGCGGCCAGTAAAATTATTTAAATAAGTCAGGAAATGAAGACATGAGGTTCATTAAGTCTGGAGAAGATAAAAACCTGGTTTAAGTTCGCTTAAATACACGAGCAAATAAGTTGTGAACGTTGAGTTTATTATTTCTACTACTATGGAATCGAGGTAGGAAGGTTGGTTAAGAACGTGAAACTTAACCGCTTCGGTGACCGTGCTAAGGCCTTAGTCTCGCTATAGACTAGACTGCCGATGACGGGGAGATCGAGGTTCAAATCTCAGTCAGGTGTACTGAGGTTTATTTTCCAAAATGGGTTACCACTCTCCTTCCAAGAAAATATGGGTACACTTTCTTTAAATACAACCTTTCTAATCCCTAATCCATTAGCGTAATTAGTACATAAGAGTATGACCAGAACGGGTAGTAAGATGCTGTGATAAAAATAAACTTTTTTTTGCTCTCAATAGTAACAAAATATATACATATTAAAATATACTATTTTTTATTATTTTATAGAGAGTGATACTATTTGTCAAAAGTTATCATTGCAGAAAATATTATTTGATGTGTGCATTTAATATAATATGAAAGTAGCTAGTCTCTTTTGTCACTGCACAGGAGTTGAAAATGAGAGGAAAAATGTATGTTTTTTTTAACAGGAGACAGTTGTAATACACTCTAAACCAGGGTCTTCCAACTTAAAAAGTGCCCAAGAGCTACAATTGAATACGCGTGTCTAGTGACGAGCCGCATCATAATCGGCTAATTTTTGTCAAGTTATGCGAGACTGAGAATAGGTATTTAATTGTGAAAGAAATAAGTAGTAGGTGACCTGGTGGTCTAGGGTAAGGTGTCGGACTTCTGAGCTGGCGACCGGGGTTCAATCCTCGGTCCCGGCACAGATTTATCTGATTACCAAACCCTTCCTTCACCTCTGACAAGATGTGTATTAATCACAACTTGTGAATGTGAGGAATGCCAGGCCTCCACCGTGGTTCGGATTCCACGTTAAACTGTAGGTCCTCCATTTCATCTCACAATCACCCTACCATTACACATTAGCGTAAGTGCGTATAACCCGAACGGGTAGTAAGACGCGGTGCTAATAATAATAATAAATAAGTAGTAATTTAAACATGTTTGGTTATACAGGGTGGCCCACGGAAAAGTAGCCCGCCTCCTATATCCAGCAGGCGCCTCACTCTGAATTGGAGGAGGTCCCTTCCACCCATATTGTGACATGAAGAATGAGCAAGTGAACTGCTTGTCTAAAGCACAAGACGGGGTGGAAGGGGATTGACCTCCTCCAATTCAGAGTGAGGCGCCTGCTGGTTATAGGAGGCGGGCTACTTTCCGTGGGCCACCCTGTATATTAAACGGATCTTCCGACTAAAGCATAATATCTTTGATACGTCATTATAATACAGCAGATGTAAGGAATAGATAAAACAAGAATATCAGTTGGAGCTTTCATGAAATTTTCCCCACGCAAAACTAAACTTTCCGTTTCTTGGCTGAAAACATAAATTTTGCTAAAATAGATTACTTTTCAAGATACTTTGTGGGCTGCAAAAAAAATGGTATCGTGGGCTGCCAGTTAAAAACTCCTATTTTAAACTCACCCACTGTGTAAACCTGAAAAAGTCAGGGTATTTGGTGGGACAGGAAAAATTCAGGGACATTTTAATAAGTCAATGTAGTTTTGAGTTATGATTGCAATGATGGTGAACTACGTGAAAATAATAGTATATTATTGGCCAACATTGAAGGTTACACATGTATGACTCGGCAACTATTGCCAATGAATGGTAATTATTGAGTTAATATATTCTAAAATATTATTGTTAATCAAGAGGAGTAAATAGCGGAAAACATTTTTCCAAAATCGATTTATGAGATTCATTATTCAATTTTAAGACCAATTTTAAAAATCAAGATTTTGTTAAGAATCTTGTGTAACGTATTTTAATAGAAAAGAACGCAATTATATCTTATACCCAGACCCACCTTGTTGATCACGTGAATTAAGGCGTCAGTCTCACACGGCTTGGTTTTTGATCTAGAGGTCATAGTTCGAATTCCAGCCGAGTATGAGGATGATGGTTTCCCACTCTCTCTGCGCGCGAATGGAGACATATTTTATCAATATTCTATCTTCCTCATACCTACCCCCTTAGTGTGAATATGCGGCTGGCCTGGACGGGTGGTAAGAGCAACTTTAGTCCGGTTGGAACTTAGGTCCCGTAGCTTAGCTGTTCCGGCTTGCGCTACTTGCGTGGCGCTCGGTGTGAGAGACTTGTGGGAACAACCCAGATGAAGTGTCGCGGAGAAATAATGGAGGGAGGAAGTCACCATCATTCCATGGCTTCTTAAAGGGCAATAAGTTAATTAGCTATTGAGGACGAAGGAGAGGGGAGGGTGCAGGATGTCGTTAAATCAAAGCAGTCAGGTGGAACGTTCCTTGTGACGTCACAGGCAGACATAGGCCCAGGGTCGGGTGTCAAAGGGACGGGGCGGGGGGGGGGGGGGTGTATGCAAGATATAGGCACAGCTATTGGCCCTGTAGAGCACGTTATAGGTGTGTTTAACCGCAACGTTGGTTGAGTGTCATCAACAGCAGATAAACCAGGGGTTGAATCCCCACATGGTGCATTGGGGTGGTGAATTTTTCGATGCACTGCATCTTACCCACTGTCCGGGCTATCCACATATTTTTACTAATGGGGGTTGAAATGATCAACATATATTTATGAGAAGATATACTCCGAATTCGTGGAAAGGGGTAGTGTAAAACCATTTAGGAAAAATCCCGCAATTCACACGGCTGGGATTCCAACCCATTCCACAGCGCTACCAGCGAATAAGACTAAACGAGACAATGTGTGCCCATGCACCGCTAATTCGACTTGTGAGCTTTGGTGTGGTTCCTGAATTGAGATCAACACAATGCTTTCCATACATTACTCCAGGATAATGCTGGTGCATCTCTCCCCACGTGAATTTATTAACTGGACTAAACGAGACAATTTGTGCCCCATGCACCGCTAATTCGACTTGTGAACTTTGGTGTGGTTCCTGAATTGAGATCAACACAATGCTTTCCCATACATTACTCCAGGATAATACTGGTGCATCTCTCCCCACGTGAATTTATTAACTGGACTAAACGAGACAATTTGTGCCCCATGCACCGCTAATTCGACTTGTGAACTTTGGTGTGGTTCCTGAATTGAGATCAACACAATGCTTTCCCATACATTACTCCAGGATAATGCTGGTGCATCTCTCCCCACGTGAATTTATTAACTGGACTAAACGAGACAATTTGTGCCCCATGCACCGCTAATTCGACTTGTGAACTTTGGTGTGGTTCCTGAATTGAGATCAACACAATGCTTTCCCATGCATTACTCCAGGATAATACTGGTGCATCTCTCCCCACGTGAATTTATTAACTGGACTAAACGTGCCAATAAAACATCCTCAATCTAAGTGTATTTTATAAGATACTTAGCGTGTATTTTCTTAATGTACAGATTGTATAAGAACACGACTTGAGAACTTGCTTAAATAGGGAGGTAAACTTACTATTACACCCCCAGAACTTAATTATTAATTGTATACTTACTAATTGTATAGTAGAGATGAGCTCGCATATAAAGAGTAAATACATTGTCAGCATCACCCGGAATTGAACTAAGGTCCCATAGGACACAATCCCTCTGACCAATTAGTCAAGGAAGCCGTCTAGAAATATATCTAATTAAATCGTACTTTTATTAAGAATTTAAAAAAACAATAATTGATTCTTTTTCTAAATTTCAATCTCGTTGTAAATACATTTTTTTCTGCAACGCGCCTTACTACCCGTTAGGGTAGTACGCCTATGTACTAATTACGCTAATGTGTTAGGGATGAGGAAAGTTGAATTTAGGAGAAGTGTATGTTAATTTGCTTGGAAGAAGAGTGAAAAATAATTTACGGAAAAATACCTTAAGTGCACTTAACTGGGATACGAACCCCGATGTCCCTTATATCGGAAGCCTAATCTATTGTGAGAGTGACGCTTCAGACCACTCTACCACCGAAGCATGTTCATTCTAAATAAATTTGGCAATTTTATTTCTTTGTAATGTACCGTTTGTTGGGAGAGAGGGGAGGGAGAGGGAGGGGAACTAAAGAGGATTGTGCAAGAAGGGAGAAGAAATCAAAGAAGTAAAGATGGAAGAATAAAGGGAGGATCGTTCCTC
Source organism: Timema podura (assembly GCA_033556935.1). NCBI lineage: Eukaryota > Metazoa > Arthropoda > Insecta > Phasmatodea > Timematidae > Timema > Timema podura. The sequence continues at coordinate 19,777,141 of JAVRXN010000008.1, forward strand.
GGGTTTGATTCCCCAGACGATTCATTCATCAGTGCGTAGTCGCTCGAAGTGCTCCTTGCGGTGAAGACTTGTCCCAATACTCGGAACGCGAGTAACAGACTTAAGTAACCCATCCCATCTTTTGTGTACACAATTAAAAAAACTTAAACTTAGCTAAGTAAGGTTTTTACTTCGAACTATGGCAATCACTGATTTCAGACGCAATATGACTTTCACCTCAAAATTGTATATTATTTATTTTACAAATTGGGGATGCCAAAAAACGTAAAGTCCAAGATTTAGTCCAACCAATCAGAAATAAGTATCTTTCTATGGCTTATTATATTTTATAAGAGAAAGAAAATAAAGTTTCGCCAGCTATACTCTCATGTAATTATAATATGTTCAAATGGAACACTTTTATTAAAGTAAGACAGGAATGGCCAGACTTTTTGATCTGAGTATCTTCTCCAGAAAAGGGAAATACTTTGTGATCTACAACGGAACCATAGGCTTAAATAGTTTGTCTCATTCGTAAAAATTAATAACCTATTTTATGTTTTAAATTGTAAAATTACATTGCAAATAAGAACATATAGTCTTTTCACACAGTGAAACTGAGTTTTTCATCAAAACACACAATATATAATAGTTTCCCTGAAAAAAATATTTTCTCATTAAACACTTAACTTTGAAGTTGATGCATGATACGATAGTTTGTTGAACTAGAGTTCATAATTATTCTGTCATAAAGGAAGGCAGGATTGTAAATGGTCATCAGTCAGACAGCTTCGATATTTTGATTTTTATAATGTTTATTTGAGAAAAATCTGCAAAACCTCTCTATCATTTTCTTTCTGTCAATCCTTTTTAATCAATCGACCAAACTAGCAGCCGCGGTTGACCGGTAGATCACGATCGACTGTTTGGCTATCTCTGAAGTAAGATGATTGCTGTGGAACGGGAGACATTCAATCAAATTGATAAATAACTCATAATATATCAAATCTAGTTATATCAGTCAATTATTTAACTTAGTACGAAACTCACCACTAGATGTAATCATTGTATTTTCTTGATCCTTCCTTTTCATTGTCTGAAGATTTACATTTTGTAAGGTTATAGAGAAGTATTGTGTGAATACCAAGTTTGTCAAATCTTATTTCCTCCAAGTTTGAAAATTGTGTGACCAGCTTTATAGTTGATCTGGAGGACAACACGTCACTAAAACATTTTTTTTTATTTAGCACTGCGTCTTACTACCCGTTCGGGCTATATGCTTAAGTACTATTACGCTAATGGGTTAGGAATTGGGAAGGTTGAATATAGAGGAAGTGAACCCGAATTTGCGTGGTGGGAGAGTGGAAAACCAGTTAGGAAAAACCACTCCCAGTTCACCCGACCGAGATTCGAACCTCGATCTCCCCGTCCTCGGCAGTCGAGCTCAACACGACTATCGCGTTAGCTAACTACGCCACCGAGGCGGGTCACTAAAACATTACCGGTGGAATTCTCAAACGATAAAAATGAAAAATAGTTTGAGGGGAGGGGGTTAAAAATAATAGGAAAAGTCACAGAAGAAGTAAAAAAGTTTAAAATAAAAATAATCACAAATTTGTATGTCTTTATTAAGATAACCGCTTATGTAATTGTATCTTAACAATCTGTGTTCTATTTAAGGGGGAGGTTATAGCCACCCTCAAGCTAGGAGCATGCCTTACAGCTCACAGCCATTTATCCCATTTTACAGAATGTCCATACAGTCGGGATACAAGAGTAAATTAAACTATAATTCTTCAACGTTCTCTCCTGTCTCAATTAATATTTAATATTATGTTTGAGTTTTACATACTAGATTATCCACCACATAATCGCGATGTGTTTCGAAGGAGCAACCAATCTCATGTGCAAGGCTTCATCAAGAGGTGGGTGAAGTGTATGACCGTTTGGGGCGTGGAGCTTTAAAGTGCATTGTTACACTTATGCTGTTTTATAAGACCCCACAATTGTAACAATTTTAATAAAAATGTGCGTAAATTTATTGGATATATTTGAAACTGTTTTCGTTTCCTTTAACGTTTCGGTACGACTTTTGCCATTGTTAGAAGTTGCCACTTGTTTGCCAACATCAGACACCAAGGAGTGAATGAAGCCCTTGTAGTGCTAAGTTTGGTAAAACTGCGTGTCTCGTAAAATGTTATCGTTTTACTTACCTTGATGGTTTATATAGGCTATAATCAAATGCTTGATAGTGCTGTCTAAATCTTTAATCAGGCTATACTTGGTGTATTTTGTTAAAATGCTAATGTTATTTATTATAAATGTGGCCATTTTACAACTATATTACTAAAATACAGGAAGTCTAAAACGTAATTAGGTTTTATGCAACCTCCTTGGCAGAATCATATCAGTGGCATTCTTAAACTCAAATCAAAGACTCTTGTTTGAACTATTAACGATTTTAGTACTTAAAAAAAAAGTAAGAGTTGTCATATCAAGTGTTTAAATTTTATTTTGTAATTTTTCTCTTAGAGTTTAGACATAAATTCAAACATCATCTTATGTCTATACATATATACCAGTGGGCTCAATTAATGTGATTTTCTAGTGGTGGGTAGTTTGGGGTTCAAATAATGGACGGGTGTACAGAGGGTGGTTTTCCCTAAATGGTTTCCAAATCTACCCTCATGCAAATGTGGAGTAGATTTACTCTCAATTATACCTCCTCAATCCTTCCAACTCAACTTAATTTATTATTATTATTATTATTATTATTATTATATTATTATTATTATTATTATTATTATTATTATTATTATTATTATTATTATTAGTATTATTATTAGCACCGCGTCTTACTAGCCGTTCGGGTTATACGTACTTACGCTAATGTGAAATGGTAGGGTGATTGTGAGATGAAATGTAGGACCTACAGTTTAACGTGGGATCCGAACCACGGTGGAGGCCTGGCATTCCACACAGTCACAAGTTGTGATATATACACGTCTTGTCAGAGGTGAAGGAAGGGTTAACTTAATTAACATTTATGCGTATAGCCCAACCGAGTTGGGATACTAGGTGAAAACCTTTATAGGCTTACATAAAAGTAAAAATAGTTGTTCATAACGTGTATAAGAATCCGATTAGCAATAATAAAACAAAACAATGGCCATGCAAATACATAAATGTGTTTTGTAATGATTTCCTTTTAAGACCATAGGAAAATATTTGAACCAAAATTATGTGATGAGAGGGTGCGCTAAATTTAAAGCTTACCCGGGCACAAAATCACAAAATTATACTCTAAGCGCTCTGCCCATGGTACAAGTGCAATATATTCTGATAAACTTTGTTGAAGTACTTTGCTAGCGTTAAAATATGATTATCCTTCACTTCAGTGCCCCTGCCAGGAAGGGGTGGAGGGGAAGGATAAATGGGCCCCGTATACCCCTTCCCTAGAACCTAGAATCAAGATCACTGTCATGTTTAAACCTTGAAATTGAGACAGTGTGCAAACTATTCGAGTGGAGAGGGTGGGTGTTCATGCGAACTAAATATTTATGGATTTTTGATCAAAATGTAATTTTAAAGTGAATAAGAATATATCATTTGATTGCAACCAATTATTGTGTTAAATATTCTATTACTTTTTTTACACCCCCGAGCTCTATGTCTGGATTAACTACATACTGACCGATCTCGTAAAATACGTGAGTTAAAGCCAGGGCTCAGTAAAACGAGCCAACCAGGACATCGAAAACATACTGATTAAATGAAAGACACCCCCTCCAAAAATGGGTCAAATGGTCTTCGCTTTGTGTATTTCATGAGAATAGGGTCCTTAAGGTTCGGCCAGACTGACAAGCATGCAAGCGAGCGCGTGATTAGCAGATAGCTCTCGATAGTTGTTGACGATAAGGCAAAGGTTCGAATCTTGGCTCAGTGAACTGAGGGTGGTTTTTGACAAGTGATTTATTGTTGTGTATTTCCCATCCTCTTTCCACGCTAATGGGGATTTTTATTTGCAAAGGACTACTTTGATTATAATATTGGAAGTATTTTAACATATCACTTTTACATATATATTGGTTTATGATCTTACCAATTAAATTAGGCCGTTAGTAGCAAGTGTGCTAAACCTATCGATAATTATAAAAAAAGTCAAATATCATGTTAAATTTAGAAGTTTTCCTAGCACTCAATGAACCAACATACAATAATATTGCCCTAGCGCCTATAAACTAGACTGTACCGGGTCGAGCGCGCGCGCTTGAAAAATAGAACCAGTTCCAGTCTGGCCACCTCGCATTACAACCAATGTGTTCTATTTTATATTTTAGTCGTTCGCGCGCTCGCCCAGTCTGGCCGTACCCTAGGTCGGGGATTAAACAATCGCCATAAAAAGAGATGTCCGGTTATGAGCCCTGAGTTGGACTCTATATTTCTACGCTTACAACCAAAGATATTAAAAAAAAAGTCCAGAATGAGAATGAACTTCGAAAAGTCATCGAGCAGATAAATGCAAAGAAAGAGAAAATTAGATCAACGATAAAGAGGAGGAAGGGGAAATGGTGACTGGTACTCAAAATTTCTTCATCTAGACATGAAACCCGTTAAAATATGTTGAAACAGAGGAGAATGAAATTTATTTCCTATGCAACATATGCTCCGGTTGATGTTGGAGGTAATAACATCATATCTATACCGGATGGAGACAAATCAATATCAGAACTTCGAAGCGTCGTAGGAGTCGTGCTTGGTTGAAATTAATCTGTTCTGTACACAATCGGGACGAAGAATGGAGTGCTGGACACATTATAGTGCAGGTACAGGGGTGGACTGGGCCACCGGTACTCCTGGAGATACCCCGTGGCCGGTTTGATACGGGCTGCCGCAAATACTTTCAAATAAAATAAATTCATTCGATTCAAAATTATATTTTTATTAAATTTTAATCAAAAGTTACAATGAGTAAGTCTGAGAAGCCCAGAATACATCTTTTTGAAAATATGCGATGACAATAAATGTAAAACCCTCTTGTTTGTTGTTACTTGGTGTTGTTTATAAACAATTTTTTAAGGTTAACGTAAAATCATTATGTTAAGTGATGTACACAAGTAGCGAGTGGAGGATCACTTTACAAACTTAAATATTTATCAATAAAGATACTCAGTTATTGTCCAAGCATTTAGAAGCATTTTTGCTCATGCCACTAGAAAGTAGAAACTGAAATGTTCTTGGAATTAAATTATCTAATAATAAATATATAAATAATTCAGATCAGCACTTCAGCCTACACTGAAACACAGCGTCATTTGGTAGATATGAATATATGCTAAGAGTAATCATATTTGTTGTCCTGGATCCGCTTGGAGTCTGCCAATCCACCCTTGTGCAGGCAGGTACAGTACATTAAATTGTAAAGTTATATCTAAAATTCAAACAAAAATCTAGAATACCGTAAATAACTTATTTTTCTTTCATATCTGAATACGACGTTTCTCCTCAAGTGTTATTGACCAGTGGACACGAAATTTCCGAGAGCCGCTGTGAGGAAAGCATGTTTAAGGACAGAACAAAGATTTGTACCCTGTTCATGCACGAAGAAGTGTACTTCTAAGCCAAGCTTGTGCAGTGAACAGGGAAATCTTTGTAGCTCGAAATGCTCTTGGCATCACGCCTGATTGCAATAAATGGAAAAAAGGATGTAATTGGTGCTTTAAATAATAAACTGGTTTTTTTTTTTGCAATTCAGTATTATTATTAGTTGTCCCTAGGGCAAATTGTTTATTTAGAATCTGGTTTTAACGGTCAGAGATTTCAGTAAAGAATTTTTTGACTCACCAGTTCTAGTAATGACTACAGATTTTTTAGTGTACACTAGTGTTGATTGATTTGTTGATTTTGTTTTTTGTTACATGTGCTGTGATTGTTTTGTTGATTCTAGAGATAGTTTTATTTTTTAGTGTACACTAGTGTTGTGTGATTGTATTTTTGTTGTTTTTATTTTTTTAACACTACGTCACTATAGCCTATCGGTTATTCGCATGTATACTAATTACACGTATGTGTTAGGGATGAGAAAGGTCAAATTTAGAGGAAGTGTACTCACTTGCGTGGAGGGAGAGTGAAAAACCATTTAGGTAAAACCATTTTCATTACACCCGACCGGGATTCAAACTCCGATTTCCCCTTCAACTACAGTCTATCATAATGGAGGAGTGACGCCTAATACCAGGGGAATCCTAACCGGGACTATCCATACCTTCTGGGGGTATGGAACTCATTCTTTGAACATAAAAAAATCTCACTAACTGTAGCTAGCCTGTGTATGTGTGATTTGCAGCTTTTCTATAAATAAATATTATTACATTCTTATGATTTTCTTTCATCGGTTCTGTTGCTAGCTATCCAGATGTATAGCAAAACCAAGCTATTCACGTATTTTGAGGGCATAATATGATTGGTGGTGATGAGTTAGACAGTCTGGCGGATGGGGTGTGGGGACATATTGAGCAATCCAATGGGAGTCTGTAATCGTAAAAAGGCCAAAAACCTCTACTTTAGACCACGCGGCCACCGAAGCGGGTTTCAAACTACTTAAGTCTGCTACTGAGAAAAATTATATCATAATATTAATACTAATATTATATATATATATTATATTTTGTGTTTAACAGGAACTAAGACACTATTACTTTTAAAAATATTTACACTATTGTATTTTTTTCCCCCAACATTGTAACATTTAAAAATGATTTTGAAATTTGATACATATTCTGGAATATTTCATATAATTTGATTTAGCTTCTCTCTTTATCGAAAACATGCAATTCGCACACTACTGGATTTTAACATAAATTAAAATTGGTGGGTAGCATGTACACATTTATAAAAATCTGTATATGATGTTTCAAATTAAGTTCATTCAACCCGGTTTCCTCTACAGCTGTGTAACTGTTATATTTATTTTTAAATCACGAAGGAGATATACTTATCTGAGTCACTTACCTTACCCCCTCTACCTTTTCCCCCTGAACCACCTGCTCGTTCTAATTAGTAATTTGGCCCCTTGGCAGCAGGTAGTACAAGCTTTCCTAAGAGTATAGCCGAGTAATTAAATTTGGGAGACTACCATCGCGCGCTTTCAAAATGCAACCATCACCCTTTTCTGTCTCCCCTTTCGCTACTTCTCTTCTTTTGAGACAGTGAGCGCCCGAATTTTTCACCGTGCGCGCCATCTGCCTGGCAAACTTCGCTTTAAAAATACGAGGAAGATCCACTAAATTAAATAAAAAGAGCTTCTCCCCATCATTTTCTTCTCTGTATCCCTTTACAAGAAACTGTTTTGTACAAGAATAAAAAATAAAATATGTATGCTATCAAAATCGAGGCTGGGGAGTTCAAATCCTGTAATTTGGTGCTTTTTAAGCGGTTGGTATATTTTAAATTAAATGGTTCATGCTAATATGGAAAGCGCATCAGATTACTGGCCCTGGTTTGATTTAGAAAGGTGCTGATAAGTCTATTTACTATTATTTTATATACGGATTCGTCGTCCTTTTCAAAAAGTAAATTTCTAGATGATCGGTCTAAAATTTGTAGCGTTAGATATATTACCCTGGGTTGAAGAGTAGTATATGAAGCTAGAAATCAAAGGAAGTGCCCCCCAATTTTCGTGAAGAGAAAACCACCACAATATACCCAGCTGAAATTTGAGTTATTTCTCTGTCACCAAAAAACCCTGGTAGGAACTAACTTGACACTTTTGTGCACTGGTGTGAGTCATAAAATTTTACCTTGATGGATCTTAAGTGGATGGATCTTACCTTGAGTGGATCTTAAGAACAATTTTTTTTTTAGGAAACACAAACTTATTTTTTGCGATCAACATTGATAACATTTTACTATATTATTGGTATTATTTTATAGATATTGATAATACCTATTAAATGTGACAGTTGTAGATACCATGACTGGACGCATAAATATGGAAAGTAGTTTTAGTAACTTGTTTATCTGTCAGATATGTCCATTTGTAAGAAAATCGGGGTATACTAGCGCTCGTTGCCATGATAGATTGTAGGATAAAAACAAGTCATTTCTCAAAGAATAAAACATTTAATTTTTTATAAAATTATAGTTTATAATAAGCCCTCTATACGCATAACTAACCTTCCTCACCTTTTAAGATTTTGTTGTTGTTGCTAAATTAGGCCTAGTTATTATAGGACAAGGATACAAAATGATTATAGAGAACTTCAACGGAAATATTTTTTAGCACAGCCCATTCGGGTTATACTTTTATGTAGTAATTACGCTAACGGGTGAGGTATGAGGAATGTTGAATTTAGAGGAAATGCACCCGAATTTGCGTAGAGAGAGTGGGAAATTCTTTTGAAAAAAATTACCCTCAGTATACCCGACCGGGATCGAACAACGATCTCCCCGCTATTGGCAGTCTAGTCTATTGCGAGAGTATCACCTTATACCGTGCGGCCACCGAGGTGGGTTTCAAGGGAATATGCCAACATTCACCAGGTGTGATGTGGATAAGCCTGGGAATATGTCAACATTCGCCAGGTGTGATGTGGATAAGCCTGGGAATATGTCAACATTCGCCAGGTGTGATGTGGATAAGCCTCGATGAGGTAAATAGCCATCTCTAGCTCACTCGGGAAAAATTCTTTACGTGATAGTTGGAACTAAAGATACATGCATTTACAAGAATCCAATTAGCTACTATCTCAGGCGTTGAGCGGGAATATAAATAATAAAAATAATATTTTTTAAATTCATAAGCCCCACATACTGATTGTCAGCAGGATCAGTTTTGAGAGACGAATCAAATCCAATAATGGAAACACGGGAATCTTAAGAGCCCGAGCTCAATTTCCGTGTCCAGGCTGTCATTTTTTTTAAAAACTTAATTGAATTATTAACAATACTTTCAGGAGCAATTTGAAATACATAAACACTTCCCTCCCTCTAGGTAGGGTACTTGTTCTCATTCGTTAATTTTAAATGTTTACAATCTGTAAAATTAATGTGATGATCTTTAATCAATGTTGTTGGCTACCTTATTGTCTTGTTTTTATGCGTTTTAAATGGTCTTTTCTAGGGTTATTTGACTAAATTATATAACTTTGCTGAATAAAACCTTGCCTGGGTACAGATAGGGCTTGCTGTTTAGTGTTATTTGTTCTGCTCAAGGCTACGTTAGTTTGTAAGTCGTGTTCTGATAGGAAAGGTGTTAGAGAAATACAGGGAAAGTTAACTTAGAGTAATTTTAGAAAATTTCATTTCAATGTTTATAACTCTGTAATTTTTACTAAAAAAATATTAAATAATAAAAACATTTTTCTCAAGGATTTGGGCTTTGAAATGAATTATAATAGTAAAAAAATTACTTTATCTTGCTGAACTTTAAAAAAAATTGACTGAGGTAGTCTCAATTAATGCTGAAAGAATACATGGAATGCCCAGTGAAATTGAAACATAAAACAAGGAATGTCCCATAAGTTAACAACCAAATTCTATTTACTAATTTAAGAGAACATTAACGAACATTCAACCAAGTTGTTTATGTAGACGTTAGAACTTAATTTTGTTATTATTATTAGTACCGCGTCTTACTACCCGTTCAGGTTATACACAATTACGGTAATGTGTAATGATAGGGTGATTATGGGATGAAATGGAGGACCTACAGTTTAACGTGGAATCCGAACCACGGTGGAGGCCTGGCATTACACACATTCACAAGTTGTGATTAATACACGTCTTGTCAGAGGTGAAGGAAGGGTTTGGCAATCAGATAAATCTGTGCCGGGACCGAGGATTGAACCCCGGACCCCCAGCACAGAAGTCTGACACCTTACCCCTAGACCACCAGGTCACCTTTATTTTGTTGAACCTGTACTGCTATTTTACTTTTTTTTTATCACAGAGTGTCCCACTCGGCCTTGCGTCAGCTTTGTTCTTCTTGTTTTGTTTACTTTCTTAGCATGATTTAGATTAATAATATATTTATATGATTAATATTTAGCAAATTTGGACATAAATGCAATGTCTTTGTACTTTTCTTCGCTGATGGTACTGGATAAAAGTAGGATTGTGTACTCAATTCGAACTTAGGATATAAATTAAAAAAAAAGTTTAGTTTTGAGCGTTGAGCGCAAGGTTGATCCAACAACATTACTTATCATAGTTTTCAATGTATGTTTCTTTGCGCATTATCTAACGTGTATGAAGAGATGTACCTGAAATTTATTTAATTTTTTTTTGTATTGGAAAAGGACATTTTTTTCTTTAGTAGTGTTTGAATAATCCAGCCACTGCTTATCAATAATTTTCTTTACAGAGATTAATTCAAATGGCATTGGTTTGTTGCGAGCATCTGCGTTGTTATCTTATCAGCCCACAGGTACTTCTATTATCTTTTTGGTATCAATCAATCCTATGTTTGTATCACAATCCAAGTAATAATGTCCTCGAACTGGCCACATGACATTTATTGATTCCCAAATATTCACAATACAGCATGTAGTGGATTAAACGTACCAGCACATAGTTCTTGTTTTTTCCAACTGCTCCATCACAAAATATATGCATTCTGACCAAGTGTAAACATTTGATGTATCATTTGACACTACGTGTATAGCTGTATATTGAAGGTGTACATCTAAAGCTGTCTTCTGCAATAAACATCAATGATATTAATATAGGAGGATGACATAATTTTTGCATAATATATTGCACAACTAAATGATTCTCGGTTTTTCAAAAGTGCTTTATTATTTTGCTTAAAAAGGACTTCAGCCTTGCAGAGCTGTAATTGCCTTTTATATTGTAGATCTTTAATTTCAGCTTCATTGTTTTAAGAGGTCAACCTTTGTATCTTTTTTCATTTCTTCAACAGCCAGAACTAATAATAATATCTTCGAAAATATATCAAGTTCAGTAAGACACTTTGTCCTGTGAATATATTCCCTGTTACCAGGTTGTGCTTTTTTTTAATACTAAAATCTTGGGTCAAGTACACTCTGTTATAGTTGTATTTTATAATTTAATGACTTTACCTAGCCTTAAAAGAGTCAATAGTGTAGTCACGTACAGTACATGCTCAGAAACAGTTGAGTTTGTCTTTTTGAGATTCACATCAACACATATATTTTGCTGAATATCTTATATTGTTTAGTGAATTTTGTATGTGTTCTAATTTTCATTTATAGTAATCATTCCATTAACTGCTTCGAAAAACAGAACTGACAGGAATGTATTTCGTTCCTTCCTCACTTTTTAGTATCACTTTGTAGTTTGTAGCAATAGGCACAATACTTTGTCGTAGTTCTGAATTCCTTGATCAGCGTAGTTGTATTTATTGGTGGATAGTAAATAAATAGGTAATAATGGTGTTCAGTGTGTGAATTAATGTTGTTGAAATTATTTATAATAGTCAGAATGGCTGCTACTTCCTATCTTTTCGGTGCCGCTGGGTATTTTGCACTCACAAATAGTAACATGGTCATAGGATTGAAGACAATACTTTTTCATCACTTTATACACTTTCCTTTGTTTCTTCAAATTCTTTTCACATTTTCTCACGGTTGAACTATCGTCTGATTCAGATCAGGTCATAAATATAGCTTTCTTACTACTTTCAAACGGAAAAAAAATCCACTATACAATAGAGTTGGAGCCATCCTAGCCTTAAACACTAATTACCACAACAGAAAGGTACAGATTGAGCTCTAACACGCCTTAATTTAACACAATATGGACATCACTTGTTTTTTACTCCCTACGGTGTGGACATTTCATGTTCATGCCAACATGCTTATTTTAAAACCTCAACCTCTATTAATCAAGGACACGGTGTATTTTTTACCAACCTTAAATACGCATCTGATAGTATTGAAAAAGAGCCACCAGATTTTATCAATATCTTAATCTTGCAACAAAAAAAATATAGTTTTTCTCCCGAAATCTTTCATATAATCCTGTGTTTTGAAATTACAAGTTAAACATTCAAAAAAGACCTATCCAAGTTCAATAAATATACAAATCTGGGTCAGTGGTAAAACTGTCCAATGCTTTAGGCTCGTAATATAATGGATTGCCATTGACGGGGAAGTCAAGGCTCAAATCCTAGCTGGATGTACTGATTTTGTTGTCCCATATTGTTTCTTGATCTTTCTCTACGAAAATTTGGGTACATTTACTCTAAATATTACCTTCTTCATCCCTAACCCATTAGAGTAGTTAATAAATATGCTTATAGCCCTAACGACTAATAAGATACGGTGTAAAAAAATAAAATGGCGTGAAATCAAAATGTATTGTATTTAAAAATATACAAGCACTTGACAAGTGACATCTAAAATGTACAGTACTTATTTATCGTACCGGCTCGATGGGGGGAGGGAGGAATAAACAACGAGTTAGTTTGTTTTTCCCGTCCTTGGGAAAGAATCCAAGAAGTGGAACAGGCGGCGCTGTTTTACGAGAGTCAATTTGTACAGAGCAATGTTCAGAATAAGTTCTCTTTTATTGGATAAAACATTCGGATGTAGATCGACGGACAGTATTTGAATCTGGGAGAAACGTATTTCGCTGAGTTACGTGTTCACATCTTAACCTAATAGTTTCTACTCTCTCTCTCTCTCTCGTCTTTTTTGTGTGTGTCTCTTTATATATATATACGCACGCACGTAAACACGCACACACGCACACACACACACACATATATATACGAGTATATATATATATTCGTATTTCACGAGCAGTGTTCAGAACATCTGCTGCACTGTGCAATGGTTAAAATTGTTTCCAACTTGTATTGCATTTGTAAAATAGTCTAGAAAGACAAGGAGAAAGAAAAAATCAATAGTGCTATTGGGTATATTTCAGTGTTATTAACATTTTCCACTTTATTATATAGGCCAATGCAAAATATAGGTAAAGTATTTTGATAATGAAAAAAAAGAGTGATTTTGATTTTTTTTTAAATGTAATTGTATCTAAAATGTGTTCAATTACCTAGAGAAAAGAGAGAATGGCCAGTTTCTTTCCAAACTTTGTTTTTTTAAAGATAGTTCTTGATAAATAATGATTAATATGAGCGCATGAACTTGAAATGTAAAAACAAATAGTATGTAACCTAAATAAACAGACATAAAAAGATACATTTGGGAACATTTGTGTCAATATAATAACAGTTTATTTTGTTTTAAAAGAATGAAAACGTGACTTTTGTCACACACATTCACATTTCCCCTTAATAGATTAAAACGCGTTTTAGCTTCAAATTTGCATTTCCCCCCCCCCCCCATGGCGTTTTGTCCAATCCGGGTGATTCTTATTGTTACATTAGTGGAGGTAGAGGCGAGGAAGGTATAATATAAAGGATATTTACCCTCGTTTGCGTGGAGGGAGAGGGGGAAACCATTAAGGAAAACAAACTCATACACTGGGCAGAGATTCGAACCCCCAACCTTCCTCATCAGTATCTATATAAGACATAGTTGAAGCCAAATACCGCGTGCTCACCCATGAAGGTGATTCCACTTCCTTCAATAGCAGACTATCCGCGTCAGTGGTCACACGGTCTAAACTCAAAGGCGTCAATCTCATAGTAGACTCAAGTGACGGTGATCAGAATATCAGGGTTCGAGTCCCGGCCGGGTATACTGAGGGAAGTTTTTCTGGTTTTGTTTCTCACTCTTCTTCCACACAAAAGTGGGTATATTTCTTCCAAATGATACCTTTCTCATCCCTATTCAATTAGTGTGGCTGAATGCGTTTCTCCCAACGGGTTGGGGGGGGGGGGCAGGCCTGGTGACAGAGGGGGGTGCACTGGACCCTGAACTGGTGAAGGGCCCCGCACTTACAACTTGCTAATGCAACGCCCGTTTGACAATATTTGCACTAACAAAGAAATATATGAGAATTAGGCGTGAAGGGAAGAAGACTTAATAATTTGCGATGTGCATTGTTTAATACGTGTTCTTATTTTAGTTTTGATAAAATTTTAACAAGCCCTAATGATACATGAATGGTGTTAACAACAACAATAGTAATAATAATAATAATAATAATAATAATAATATAATTTGTTACTAAAATCATTTAAGAGTATTTATTTATTACACAAATAATAGTTAAAATTGTTATTTTATTATTATTCTATTAATGGCAGCCCTGTACCTATCAGTGAAGAGGGGTCTAAAAACTATCACTGTATGGGCTTTAAAATATTTGTGAGGGATGGAGAAAGAAAAAGTTCAACCAATTAGACGGGAGTTTCTGTTAATTAGATTTTTTTAAATTTAATCTCACATTTTTGTAATATTTCCTATTTATTTTAACTTACTAAAATAATAGGAGCTTGTTTGATCTTAATATATAATGTTCTAATACTCACATTAAAGTGACTTGATAATGGTATAGTTTACTTACCCTCCGCTAGAGGACTTTTTGCTTCCTGCCAATATGATTGTCCTGATTGGCCATATTTAACGGACCGTTTAAACGTCACTAGGCGTTTTTCAACATCTATTGATACAACTTGCTATTTATTTCACAATGTAACAAGGAAAAGTGACTGCACGTAATTATTAGGTACTGAAATAGTGTTAGGTTACCTGTAAGTAAAATATTATCAAAAGCATTCAAAACAGTTAATTCAAAGAAAATACCGAAAATGGGGTACATTCATAAAATGTTTAATCTCTGTGATTTGTTTTTAAATTAATTACTTTGTGATTTAATTTACTTGTCTTGATTTTTAATTTGTGAGCCTGACTTTGCATTTCCCTCAGCACCACCTAATTCCTCCCACCCCCTCCTCCCACACCCACCAATTGACCTCCAACTACCCCTGAGGTCGAATGCCATTATTTTCTTCCTTCCTCCTCTTACCGGGCAAAGTGCTTTTAAATGTTGCGGTAATTACTGGAATACAAGCGCATTTAAGTGAAGCGTCAGAGAAACGTTAGTTGAGGCTCAGATTAACAGAAGGCAGCAGATAGGCCGTCAGTTAATCGAACTGCACGAGGAAGCTGTTCTTTTATTAGGATACATTTAACGCGAGGTGAAATGTAACGAGAGCTAGGGCCATGAGATGATAAAACGTTATCGCACTCATGGAATATTTACGAGCTTTTATTGGTAGTTAATTGATTTAAAACCAATACAATTCATGAGCTATAAGAGAACAAAATTAACTTATATTTGCTTTTTTTTTTGTATGGGTCATTGCTCCTCTTTCTCTGCTACTTACCACCTAATAACTCAAAAGCCCATCGACGGCTTTAACCTCCCCGAGATTGCCCTCGACCACTGCGTACCACTCGAATCCAACCAAACCAGCTCGAGTGGCTTGCTGCACAAGTAGTTTAATTAATCATCGGTCTCATTTTCCATCCAATATTGTAAGCAATTAACCATGCATCACCAACAAGCAAGGCCAATACACCGTATCCTATAGCATCCAAACAAAATTGTATGTCTTAGGGCTGGGCCAATATTGTCATATTCTAAATTCCCTTTCGGCTTAAATTATATCTAACTTATTCAAAATTATCGTTTCTGGATCTATAAAATTTTAACTTATTGATTTTTGACAGTAAATTCACGTCGGATAGACTTAGTATTTTTTGGACTCTTAGAGTCATGGTAATATTTTAAATCTTTGCACGGTTAGCGCAAACAGTATTTTCTATCTTGGCATTATGGTCTCCTTGGGGGACATTTGGTCCCTGTGTTTTCTTGTAATTTCAGCTCATCCGCCTAACGGATGTTTTTAACCCTTTGGGTACCGCCCATTTGGCCGTTTATAAGAGATAGCGTCGCCTGCCGGCTCCACTTATTTTAATATCTTGTAGAGTTAAGGTAAGCGCCCACTGGGTTGGTACCGCACGAACGGAACGTACCGCACGGACCGCACATTTTAGGGGGGTGCGCCCACTATCCGCACTGACGGTACGGATGGAAACTAAGTTTGCTCAGCTGCTCTTGAGCCAGAAGGTGAGCTTCTCGTTTGAAAGCTCAAGGAAGTAATGTTTGCATTTCTGTTATTGTTGGATTTGTTTCATGTTTATATTTGTGCTTTTGTGAGTGATATTTCACCGTAATATTTAAATATGGAAAGCGATGAAGAATGTTTAGCTCTTAGTTGCCTTTTAATTGAAGAGGAAAGAAGAAAATGTACGAAACGACAATTCTGGGTTCACATCAACAGGAAAAGACTTATGTTTGGCGAATACTACACATTATTTCCTGATCTGGTTGAAGTTGACGCCAAAAATTCCGGCCCGCACTTGATTTTAATTTACTCGCCCGGACTTTCTGTCGAATGGCGGAACGGCGGAGAGTCCGTTGCCGGCGGTACCGACGTAGTGGGCGCATCTTGGTAACAAATAATGCTACGAATTAGTTGTACTTTCCGTTCCGTCCGTGCGGTCCGTGCGGTACCGACCCAGTGGGCGCTTACCTCTATAATCATCTTGTTATTGGTTGATAGATTATTTAATATTGTTGGTACAGTTTAAATGTATCGTTTGTTAGTTTGAGATAGGGCTGCAAGACGGCGAGATTCCACTGTAGACATCACTTTACCTTGCAGATAGTTAGGCTTGAGACCACCTGAAGGCACGAAATATAATTTAATATTTTATTAATCCTTTGTTTTGTCGGCCGCCTCCTGATGAAAAGAAGGGCCAGTAACGACTTTGTATTCTATCATTTAACTATAAAGGCTTTAGATAGTTAACTTTTAAGTTGCTTGGCGTATGTGGTTTGCATCTTTGGATCGCGAGCTAATTTTGTGTGCTAGCAGCGTCATTATCAAATTAAAGATTGACGTTTTGGCGGATGATTTCAAATATTGTCCCGTTCAGTTTTAGGAGGCCGACAATTTAATGAAGGATTCTCTTTTATCATTTCAACAAATTGAGATCTGCCAACAAGGGCACTTAGAGAAATATGACGTATTTATAAGATTATATCCATGATTAGTTAACAATACCAGGGATCTTTGATTTTGCCAGTAAATTTCAATTATGACCGGGTTAAGAATAATGATTAGAGATGGTTAGTAAGTTTAATTTAGAATCTATTATATCATGTGTTTTGAGCTGCCATTTATGGGAAAGAATAGATGTCTTGCAAAGTCATATGTTAGTTGTCTGTTGTTACTGATACGAGACAGTCTTGGAAACTTGCCGCTTTGGGACTTACTTTTCACTTCATATCTCACATTGTATAATGCCGTTTAGCTATAAATATTTTCTATGATTCATTCCAAATAAATTTTGAGCGTTGGTGTCGCCTAACGCTTTGAGCTGTCTCACTCGTCTCATCGAGTTGCATATGTTTTTGTTACTTGAATAAAAAAACTCGCTTGTTACTTCCCTGGCTATTATTTCTGAGTGGGGGTGGGGGTGGGGGGTTTCAGTCGTAATAGTCTCATCAGTGGTAGTTTTTCGAATAACTCATACGATGAGTCGTGCAATCTGATTGGTCGGAAAAACGAAGACAAAGCTGGGCTATCTCCTGGTTTGTGGAAGCATATAACGCTGACGTATTTCCAGATCCTAGAGAAATTACTCAGGGTAGGAGGGCGTGAGGAAGCCTATATATCACCTCCAAGGACAGCTTTTAGGAGACAACGTTTTAATACCATCGTGTTTGGATGCTTTACTGAGTTTTAAAGTGGTTAGTGCACATGACATTACTATCAAGTCAGAGAGATCGGGTTGATCTAAAGGTCTGTCATAGACCACACTGATGACCTCTTCACCATTCTCAATACACACCGGGTCTGGTGAATTGTCACTCGGTACGAAATGCATCTCTAACGGGTCTCTCACACAGAGCGCCCAGGGTGTTGTGCTGACGTGCGTTTGTTCACTCCGAGTAAGTAACGTGCACGCGGGGTTGAAAGCTATGCGTTGCGCTGCGTGTGTGCGTCTTATGATTTGTTCCTCAATTTTAATTTGGGTAAGACGGTCGTCGGAATTGAAAGGAAAGAGTATATATTAAGTTTAAAAATGCTTTTTTATTATTATTATTATTATTATTTATTATTTATTTAGCACCGCGTCTTACTACCCGTTCGGGTTATACGCTTAAGTACTAATTACGCTAATGGATTAAGAATTGGGAAGGTTGAATAGAGGAAGTGAACCCGCATTTGCTTGGAGAGAGAGTGGAAAACCATTTAGGAAAAACCACCCCCAGTTCACCTGACCGAGATTCGAACCTCGATCTCCCCGTCCTCGGCAGTCGGGCTCAACACGACTAGCGCGTTAGCCAACTACGCCACCAAGGCGGGTAAAAACGCTTATTTGTTTCACATAAAATTATTCGACCATTCAACACTAAAATTGGACTACTATTGCACCTTTTGAATGAATATGTCCTTTTTCTTTTCATACCTAGCTCATTAGAGTAATAATAAATGCAGAAATCCCGGTTGGCTAGTAATTATTATTATTATTATTATTATTAATTATTTATTATTATTTATATATTATTATTATTATTATTAATTAGCACCGCGTCTTACTACCCGTTCGGTTATACGCACTAACGCTAATGTGCAATGGTAGGGTGATCGTGAGATGAAATGGAGGACCTACAGTTTAACGTGGAATCCGAACCACGGTAGAGGCCTGGCATTCCTCACATTCACAAGTTGTGATTAATACATGGTGCATATTTGCCTTGTCTCAGTACCCATTCGGGCTTAACGTATTTAATAACTCTAATTACTCTAATAAAATAGGAATGAATACGAAAAATTTAAGGAATATTACACGCGTTTGCGTGGAGTAAGAATAGGAAACGATTTACGATATAGCATTCTCAGTACACTAGGCTATAATTCGAACCCCGATCTCCCCGTCACTGGTAAATCAATATAAAGTGAGAGTGATGCCGTGGACTGTATGAACACCGATGGAGGCTAGCTATGTGTTGACTATGTTGACTGCATTAAAGAGGTTTGTATTTCTTAGCTCTACAACATCGTTTCCTCTATAGTTTGTCATTACTATTTGGTATTGCATGCAACCATTCACCCTCCTAGCATTTCTTATTTATCAGATGGGAGGCTGAACCAAAAGGTTAGCTCTCCCCCCAGCGAGCAGTAGAGAGGAGCAACGGCGGGTCCAGGGGTTGTCTCGGGAAGGGAGGTTTTTACGTTCCTTCAAGTACAAACATATATTTTAAATAATAAGGATTTTAAATAATAATAATAATATTAATAATAAAAGAGACCCGCTCGGGGCGTAGTTGGCTAACGCCTAGTCGTGTTGAGCCCGACTGCGAGGACGGGAGATCGAGTTCGAATCTCGTGGGTGAATGGGGGTGGTTTTTCCTAAATGTTTTCACTCTCCCTCCACGCAAATGCGGGTTCACTTCCTCTATTCAACCTTCCCACTTCCTAATCCATTAGCGTAATAGTACTTAAGCGTATAACCCGAACGGGTAGTAAGACGCGTGCAAAATAAAAAATAAAAATAAAAGAGGACTTGTAGCTAAAACACAATTTTGATTAGTAAACTTGTTATTTTAATTTAAAAAATTACTCTTATGATAAAAAATGTATATGTAATTAGGCCTAAAGTGCTTTAATGTTAACTATTAATAGAAAAAATTATGTATTATAATACAAATAATTAGTTATCACTAAACTTATAATATTATTACTGCCAAACTTTAGTTTTAAACAACGAATTCGTCTTTTGGAATACCACTGTTTGTCAAACGGTTAACAACCTTGTTTACTTCTACCGGAATATCACGATGGACATGTAGTGAAGCAAGACCAAATGAAAGCCGCTCTTCAGTCATTGTCGTACGCAGTACATAGGAATAATTTATTTACAACATTAAGGTACAGGTTTCAATACATTTGGGATGGGGGGCGATCACCTCAATCGCCTCCTTCTGGATCCGCCGCTGGAGAGGAGGTAGCCAGCAGTAAATCAGCCGAGAGCATGTATTCCCCCCTTTTGGTAGACGAGGAATCCTCCTGCTCAAAGCCTGCCCCAGGTTGTTTATTATGGTGTCGACTGTCGGAGAGAGGGGTTGATTCCTTTTCATCCCCTTCGCTCTGAAGGATCGATACCTTCCCTCGCCTGTGAAGGGGGGGGGGGGGGGATGAAGTACTGACTGCCCCGTCATCGTTTTGGTAGCTTGTCACCCTCACAGGGCAAGAGGACTGTGGACGAGTTAATTTAGTTCTAATAACCCAACACCCGTGGTGGTGACCGAACGGTCTATGCCGTCAAGGAGGCCGCCTACTGGAGCGCTCAGACGTGTTGCAGATACCCAGAAATCCCGAGATAGTTAAGAAGTGTTTGTTATTTCAAAAATATGTGTCACGCCAAGAAGGAGGTAAAAGGCACCGACAAGTTCCTAGAGGATTAAAAACCTTATATTCTAAATATTGACATTTTAAAACAAATGATGAAAAGGTAAGACTAGCTCATTTGTAAGGACGTTTCATGTGAAATGTCGCATTTCTGATATTAAATTAAATGACTAGAAACATATTTAAACAGGGTACACAATAACTTATCCAAGAGGAAGCTATGGGGCTCGCACAGCAAATAAAAGACGAAATTCGACCAGTAATGACGCAATTAATAAATATTTTAGTTTCTTCTTCTCACTAATGTGGAAAAGGACTTCGCATTGAAGATTAAAACTGAAGATGTAATGGTGATTCATGAAGGCTTGGCTAATATCGTTTTATTTTCTAATCTCAAACTATATTTACTGTGTGTTCTGTAAATAATATCATCGATATGAATGATTTTTCTTATTATTCTTTGATTGTTCTTATTTAACCAAGTACCATACATTTATTAGTTATGACTATTGTTCAAATACATTTTTCATTTTATTTTTAACTCATCTAAATTACTATATCACCAGTCAACATAACTCGTAATAATATTCCAATGCACTTTATAAAGATTATAGTAAACACATTTAGGAAAAAATAACTTCAGCCACGTTAATGTACTAAATATGATTTTTGCTACTAAAAATGATTTCATATTTCTATAAAGTCTACACTCAATCATTTTTACTCTCTAATGATTCTTAGGCGAGCGTAATTATTGTGATCGTAAAAAAAAATAGAATTTGAAATTTTGATACGAAATTTAGCTGTTTTCACAATGCCATTCTCTGTCTGTATCTCAGCCTAGAGCCGAAACCATGTCTTTGACTGGCTTAAAACTTGGTATCTAGGGTTTTCATAAGGTTTCCCGGAGGTATTTTTTTGAAATTGCCGATCCAACTATAAAATTAAGAGTACTTTACTTCAGGTTGAAAAGAAAGAAAATTGATTTTCATTAATCGGTTTTTGCTGTTAATTTAAATTAGTTGAATTTTGGTCATCTTCATGTGTTTTTATTTTAATAAAGTTTATTAGAATTCTTCTAGCATAGTTTAACATTAAGAATAAAATGACGTAGAGTATTTCATTTTCCCAGAAAAAATAAACTTTAAATAAGAGGATATCTCCAATTTTGATCAAATATGCACAACTATTTGAGA
Organism: Timema podura; assembly: GCA_033556935.1. NCBI lineage: Eukaryota > Metazoa > Arthropoda > Insecta > Phasmatodea > Timematidae > Timema > Timema podura. The sequence goes on from JAVRXN010000008.1 coordinate 19,798,699, forward strand.
TATTAAATAACTCATCATTACAAAGTTGTAAGATTATTAAGAAAACACTTTTATTTTAAATATATGTTTATAAAAGCAATGGTGTATGAGCTATAAGCAAATATATATTTAAATGAAGATCAGGGGAATGGGGAGCTGAAAATTTATGAAATCAACAAACTCCAGATAATCAGAAAGGTATTTAAATTTTAAAAAAATGGGGTTGGGGTGGGCCATAGGGGCAGGTTCTTGAAATTTACGAAACTAATAGAAATAATAAACTACAGGATGATACAAAAGTCATGAAACCCTGTTTTTCCAAGGATATTTCTCGCAGAAGAACATCTAAAATGAACATGTTTATATGTATGGCAACAATGCAATGCTGGCAGGGTGTTGTGCAGGCTGTGTGACCTTGAGATATACACTAGGTCTAGCCAGTTGAGTTAGAGCATTTTAAAGTGTAAGATGAGTTTTTCACGAGAAGAGTGAGTATTAATTTTGGAAAATTATTTTAAGGCCAATTCGTAAATGGAATGTCAGCAATGGTTTGTGCATAGTTAACCGAACTCCCAGAATACGAATAACAAGCAGCTCAAGTCAAATGGGGAATTGACCAACACCCGAATCTCAACTTTACAGGAGTGTTCGGAAACTCCTAGCCCAAACTGCACATATAGCTTGTATGAACCAATAGTAATACAAATCCCTGTACACTTTCATCCCGAAACCTATTATAATACCAGTAAAGTGTGTCCAAAGTTTTGGCGTACATCGCCGGGATAGCAAAGCTGTTCAAGCATGCGTGTACAACAAGTTGCATAGGAGTTAGGTGAGTGACACTGCACATGTGATAATGGAAAGCACTTTCTGTTATGTTGGACCATTAATGATGACCCTCAAAACATAATGGACTGGTGTGTTGTTTTCTATTAATTATGGTATGTTCTGCTGCCGTGCTCCAAGATGTCGAGGTGTGCAGTGCCACGCGCCTAACTCCTATGCAACTTGTTGTACACGCATGCTTGACCGCTTTGCTATCCCGGCGATGTACGCCGAAACTTTGGACACAATTTACTGGTATTAGCATAGGTTTCGGGATGAAAGTGTACAGGGATTTGTATTACTATTGGTTCATACAAGCTCTATGTGCAGTTTGGGCTAGGAGTTTCCTGTAAAGTTGAGATTCGGGTGTTGGTCAATTCCCCATTTGACTTGAGCTGCTTATTATTCGTATTCTGGGAGTTGGGTTAACTACGCACAAACCATTGCTGACATTCCATGTACAAATTGGCCTTAAAATAATTTTCCAAAATTAATACTCACTCTTCTCATGAAAAACTCGTCTTACACTTAGTAGTAGTAGTAGTAGTAGTAGTAGTAGTAGTGCGTTAACCCATGAAGCCACCGAACTGGACTCGTTAAGTCACGTTTTTTTGGAGAATCACTTATTTATATTGTCTTCCTTTTTTTATGTTGCCTATATATATATATATATAAATTATATAATGAATCGCGTCTACTGTAAAATCTTATTTTATTTGACTGCCCATTCTTATATTCAAACTCTCAGCCAAAAAAAGAATATCTTTCCACAGCGTCTCTCACAAAGAGAGCGTTCGTTGCATTTCAGTCTACTATCAAATAATATTCTCTCGGTTAATATTCCCATGTCTTCATGTCGTCATGTCTTTTAAATGCGTTCTTTTAGTCTCCCATCAAAAACTGTCTGAATTAATATTCTCAAATGTCTTCATTCTTGTGTGCATCGTGTGTTACTACCAGTCACGGCTATACCATATTTACATTCAAGCCTAATTTCATATTTACTCAGAAATTAGAAGGCAGAATCTGCTTTAATAGTGCATAGCTGTGTATGACCCATAATGCTTTGCAAACTCGGAATATTTGATTATCAAGAAATGTTATTTTTGAGTGGACAAACCGATCTTTGAGAATAATGTCACTACGAATGTTTTCACAGAGCGAATTATTTCAAATCCCCTCAAAACAGTCGACACATTTGTCTGCCGTATCTATATTCACAGCGCCTACGCAAATAAAATTAATAAGCAATGATTGAAACGATTAGTTTTGAAATTGTAATGATTCACCCAAGCTTCCATTTTATCTAAGCTCATGGTGACCTTAATCTTATCTAAACGTATTGTGACTTCCAGCTTATCATAACTCTTGGTGACCTCCATCTAATCATAGCCTCTGGTGACTTCCATCTTGACTCGGTGAATTCTACCCCACTTTTAGGACATAGCCCGTTCTTCATCGCAGCGTGTAGGTGTTAGAAGCGTGACGTGTTTAACCACTGCTCTGTGTACAGGCAGACCCAACCAAGAGTACACGGCTAACTTTACCGTCTATCTCTCTCTCTCTGACTTTACTGTCTGCTTAACTAATCTAATTCCCTTCATGATTTACATTAATTACAGCATCTTGTAAACTTGTCACTATGTAGTGGCAACGTTGTGAATCTACAGGAAAACTTCTAGATAGACCCAATGGCATCTGTTTTAAGCGGCTCTCGGTAATAATAATAATAATAAAAATAAAAAATAATAATAATAATAATAATAATAATAATAATAATAATAATGAATGAATGCCGCATGGTCTAAGACGCCACTCTTGTGTCTGACTAGACTGCTGATGGCAGGGAGATCAGGGTTCAAATCCTAGTCGGGTGTACTGTGGGTGGTTTTTACAAACTGATTTGCCACGCTCTTCACGCAAATTCGGGTACACTTCATCTCAATTCAACCTTTCTTATCCTAAGCTCATTATCGTAATTAGTGCATATGTGTATAAACTGACCAGGTAAAAAAAACGCTGTTCTAAAAAAAAATAATAGCAGTAAATCTTAACCTGCACTGAAGGTCTCGAAGATAAAGTTGTCATTCTTGTCTCGTTGGCTGGTGATAGGAGGGTCGGTATTCAAACTCCAGGTGGGCGTACTGAGGTTTTATTTAGCACCGCGTCTTAAGGTGGGGTGGTAGTGAGCACCAGTTTAGTGCATTAATTTTGCAGTTTTTATAGCATAAACATTTTTTGGCCAAAATAAATCAAATATTTCTTCTATAGAAACATAGAGTTTAGTTTTCTGCACATGCTAATCTCAACAGTTCTTGAATATCTCTAATGAGCATAGCGGTATTTGGTGACAAACTTTTTAAATGAAGAGAAAAAGTTGTCACTAAATTCCAGGACAGCCTTGACAGATATTAAAGAACTGTTGAGATTAGCATGTGCGGAAAACTAAACTCTATGTTTCTATAGAAGAAATATTTGATTTATTTTGGCCAAATAAATGTTTATGATTTAAAACCTCGAAAATACTGCCCCAAACTCACGCTCACTACCACCCCATCTTAATACCTGTTCAGGCTATACGCCTATGTACTAATTACGCTAGTGTGTTAGGAATGAGGAAGGTTGAATTTAGAGGAAGTGTACCTGAATTTGCGTGGAGGAAGAGTGGAAAACCATCTAGGGGAAAAAACCTTAGTACACTCAACCGATATCGAACCCCAAACTCCCTGTCATCGGCAGTCTAGTCTAACACGAGAGTGACGACTTAACCATGCGGCCACCGAAGCCGGTTCTTTTCTAGCTCGTTTTCCACTTTTTCTACACTCATGGATGGATATATACACCTCCTACAAAATTCTACCTTACTCCCGACTTCTTTCGTGTGACCATTCGAATAGCCTGGACGGGTACTGAGATGCAAATCACGAGAATAAAGGAATCACTTCGTAAGGAGAAGCCCCAATTCACTGATTGTATCCCTTACCTGGTATAAAATTACGTTATTATTTGATAGGAGGAGCGGAATTTGTTTCCAAGCGAATGGTCTATATCCTATAAACTAAGTGTCTGGACCAAAATAGTTGTGGAATCAAAGAGGAGGCCATTTATAATTCAGTTACTGCCACCAATTTTGTGTTTTGGAATCTTAAAAAGTATTCGCAATTCGCAAAACCTTTCTTTAGATTAAACAAAATTCACTTATTTTATAGCAGATAAGTGTTCAATGCTGAAATGCAATTTGAATAGTGATATTTATAGTTCCGAATCTATTTATGAGCAATCAGTAATTTAAACTTCCAATGTAGACCATTCCTAATTTATTATGAGCAATCAACACTCAAAACGTCCGATAGAAACAATTCAGAAATGTTTATCAACAATCAGTACTCAAAACGTTAGATGGACACAATTTCGAATTTATTATGAGCACTTGGTATTCAAAACATCCAACGGAGACCATTCAGAATTTTTTATTACTATTACTCAGCACTAAAAATGTCAGATAGAAACAATTCCGAGCTTATTATGAGCACGCGGTACTTGGAACGTTCGATAGACTAATCCTAATATATCCAAACGTCCAGCAAATACTCATCCAAATTTAACTCATTTTGAAAGCTGTGCTATGGAGAACATTGAGTGACGTAACCTTACAACAACATAAACCTTGACCGACCCAGTGCGCTGCAACGGGGAATATCGTTTCAGTGGGGGAAAATATTGAAACTGTGGAACCGAAGGTTCCCTAAAGCCCGAGAACTAATTACCGGGAGCTGAGAGGGTGGAGACAAGTTAATTAACTCGTAGTTAATAGCTCTATCTCTCCCGCCCTGGCTACCAACTGAGATATCCTTCGTTACGGGCGCGGCTCTTTTTGTTGCCTACTTTATTTAGTTATTGTTTACATTTTCACTTGCTCATGCATGAGTAGAAGCTTCAAAGCCATTTAGTCTTGACAAAGCATGGAGCGTTTTCAAGAGTGCATTTTGGCTGAAGAGTTTCACTTTTTCACATTTAATTTGATTAACAATTAATTTGAAATATAATTTTTTTTTTTACCCATCGTGTCTTCCGTTCAAGCTACACACATTTTTATTTATTTAAAGCAATTAACGTATACTTTCTGAAATGATTGATTATATCGACGAATTACTTGTAATTTATCTTAATTAATGCCAAGCAATTATTCATGGGGAAATGGGAAGCTCCAATTAGGCTACACCAATTATAAATTTTTGGTCATGCTGGGAATCAAAGCCGATACACTTAACTAACTAGGCAGAGGTGCTGATGACTGAACCAAGGTGTCGGATTTTACACACATTTAAATTACGCCAAAATGGTAGTGATAAGGAAGGTAGAGTTTGATAATAAATGTGCCCTTATTTACGTATGGGTACAGTATCAGGGAAAAGCAATCCTCACCAGACCAGACGATCTTGTTGTTTGGTCCATGTGCCCACTAATGCGTGGGAGGGAGGTTTAAAAAAAATGGCAGCGCAAATTAATATAATGTACTGTTTTTTAGAGTGTGCCAAAATATATTAAGACGCGAGCCTCGTTGTGTCATTTTTGGCAGTGGTGGGGAAGTTGGGACTCCAAACCCGGCCGGCTGTAAAGATGGAGTTTATTTTTTATTTTTCACTCTCTCTCTCTCTCTCTCTCTCTCTCTCTCTCTACGCAAATAAGGGTACATTCCCCATTTTCTCCAACGGACAGATAGTAAGACGTGGTGCGCGAAAAATTAAACCCAGTCTTTTATTGATATAGTTTATCCCCAAGATATATTTTATGATTAGACGCTATTTTGAGTATTTTCATTGAATTTCATCTTTTTGTTTGCATTTTAAGGTATTTTAAGAAGTGGTTAAAATTACAGTTCTGGACCACTTTACCCTATAAGGTCAACATTTATCCTCCACACTGAAGTTGGCTCACTTTTTCCCACTCTTGTTTTCACCACCAACCATCACAGACCATTATTATACACTTTTTATTTCATTAATTAATTCTAAAATGAGATTAAAATATCTTTACCACTATGAAAGAGTAAACACCAATTTTATTGATGACACATTTTTCAGCCATGTTAGGTTTCGAACCCATACTCTTGATTCAGTAGACAGATGCACTAACTATTTAGCTATGATGTAAAATTAGAGTGATCATAAACTTATGAAACAAGCCACAAACATAAACTAAATTATAAAAGTAAAACAAGAACTTCACTAATATTGTACTATTGTGTATTGATATTCGTGCCGGTGTTCTCGATGTCTAAGGCATCAGGCTCATACTAGATGCAATTATCAATGGCGGGAAAGGTCGAGGTATGAATTTCAGTCAATTTCAGTGGCTTTCCCCATCCTCTCTCAAGGCTAATACGTGTGTACTTCCTTTAAAACTACACCCTTCATCTTTATAACTTTTATCAATACTTCAATAACATTTGTATTACTAAACAAATTAATTTAAAAAATAATGCAAGAACTTGGAATTTATGTTTTGCTGATTTTTAACGCCATTTTTACGAAACCAGAAATAGAAATGAAAGTAAAATTTATATTGTTGGCAACTTTGAGCTACATTAACTACGACCTATTAATGGTCTTACCTCTCTGCCTAGTAATTCTCTCAAAAATGCGTGTTTAACAACTTTACCGGGTAATTAGTTCCTCCGTGGTACTTGCTAGATCGACTAATTATGAAATATCTGCTTGAGTAAATCCATTACATGAAGGAACAAGGTGTTCTAGGTTAAATAAACAGCTGTTAGCTAGTGTTGAAATACAAAACGAAACATAAGTCGATGTAGGGAAGAGATGAAGAGGGGTGTATTTGCTATTTTTTTTAAATATGTATTTTTTAAGAAATCAAACATTCAAAGAAGGATGATATTTTTAATATTTGAGAACCAGTTCTTACTACCCATCCGGATATTTGCATAAAAAAATACACTAATGGAGTAAGGATGAGTTTGGTATCATTTTAAATAAAAGGGAGATTGGGAAAACGTTTATTAGAATCACCCTCGGCAACAACAGCTAAGATTATAACGCTGGCAGAAAATTCGACTAGATGAGCTTGACATATAGTCCATATGTCCACCTATGCTTTTTTTAACACCACGTCTTATTACACCAAACTCCCTGTCATCGGCAGTCTGGTCTATTGCAAGAGTGATGCCTCAGACGATGCGGCCACTGAAGCGGGGTTTTCGCATTATTAACCTGCATTAAAAAAGCAAGATTATTATATATATGTATTATGTATTATATACAGTATCTATATACTGTATGTATATATTTACAAAATACATAATGTATATATTTATATATATACAATATACATATATACATACACACACCATGTTTTAGAATATACTTTATAACTCAAGGATTAATTAATGTCTATGACCCGTTTTGGCGGAAGCATGGTCTAAGGCGCTAATCCCACAGTGGGCTAGACTGCCGATGACGGGGAAATCGTGGTTCGATCCCGGTCGGGTGTACTGAGGTGTTTTTTTTTTCCTAAATGGTTTCCCACTCTTCCTCCACACAAAAGCGGATGTTATTCCTTCCTAATAATTACCCCATTAGTGGTGTGTAGGGCTATAGCTCTGATAGGGTAAATATTTTTAGTTAAAACAAGAATAATTTTTGGCACGCCACCTATGGAGTTAACTTAAAATTTCCATATATTTTCGCAATCATTGGATCTATAAGTTCTAGCATAGAGAAACAAAATGAGAAGGGTAATTTGCGTCAGCGTTGGTTATTTGTGACTATGGTAACTTAGCTGAGTAAAAATAGGATAATGATGTAGCATTCCAAATAGAATCACTACCATTCGACAAGCATGAAAATGTAGAACACCACGAAGAAAAAGTTACACCCAATTAACTCTCTTGGGCATCAAACCCGTCTTCCCTGTTCAAAACTCTCCGTATCATACACGTGGTAGATTCCACAGGTGATCTCAATGTGACAGGCACTTTGTTCATAGTTTAGGCCATGTCAAACCCGAGCAATCCTCTAGTTTTGTTCGCAATAAATATAACTTTGAAGGGAGCTGTCTTGCAAACACAAAAGGAACGCTTGCCGCTATATTGTCGTCTCGATGTCCTGAGATTCTCCGGATGAAAGTAAATATCTCTCTCCCCCATATGAATGTGGGGAGAGAAGTAGAAGAAGCAGATGTCTCTGAAGAAACTAGCGAGGTATATCCGTATATATGTGCACCACGTCTACATAACCCGTCCAGTCTATCCGTTTATTTGCCCTGATGGGGTGTAAAGACAAGTAAGATATAATTTAGAAGAAATATAGCTACATTTGTGAGGGAGGAAAGGGGAAAATATATTCATAAAAACCATCCTCAGTAATTAGCACCAATGTAAAGACCTAGACGCAGGTAGGAGGATAACATTAGAATGGACCTGAAAGAGATAGGAGGAGTGTAATGAAGTGGACTGGATAGAAGCAGCTCAAGATAGGGTCAAGATAGTGATAGGTGGCGTGCTTTTGTATGTGCTGCAATGAACTTTCGAGTTCCTGAAGCCATAAAGTGAGTAATCATTAATAAAATTGGTATGAATCCAAATATATATATATATTTATATATATATAATGTTTGTTGTATGTATTCTAGTAAACAAATTTACTAGAGTGAATATAAATGCAAACAAAAAATACCCACACTGGTGGACATGTAAGCAAAGTCATCAGTCACGTCTTGTATGGTTTGCTGGTGATGGGTTGATTGGGGTTTGAGTCCCGGTTTGGTGTAGTGAGTTGTATTTTCCTAAATAAGCCCTTCTTCCTCTACGCAAATGCAAGAACACTTCCTCTAAAATTCTACTCTCCTCATCACCAGCCTCTTTAGTATAAAAATGTGACTAGCCAGAACGGGTAGTAAGACGCAGTGTACACATTAGTAAATCGATTTGAAAAAAGTATTTTTATAGCCCATTGGGATTGAGCCCGAGTTCTATTAAACAGTAATGGACCTCTTTATCCACCGTGTGCTTCCATAAGCAGGCTGAAACTATAAAACCGCTCAATATTTTATGGTTGTAGCAAGTTGAAGAATTAAGTAATAAAAGGATTGCTACAATATTCCATTAGCAAGGCAAGTTGTAAAACGGTTTTATCGCTCAGAATATACTCACGCTGTGCGGCTGGATTCATTTACACTACATTTACCCTGAAAGGTAGCCATCGCACCTTGATGGGTTACACTATGGTCCTATCTTATAAGTAGGTTTCTGATGATTATACCTTAAAACATTGGTTCTCAACGTGGGCAATATGGCTCTTCAGGAGGCCATGACGTAATTCTGAGACAGGTTTTGATGATTAACCTTAAAACATCGGTTCTCAACGTGGGCAATATGGCTCTTCAGGAGGCCATGACGTAATTCTGAGACAGGTTTCTGATGATTATACCTTAAAACATCGGTTCTCAACGTGGGCAATATGGCTCTTCAGGAGGCCATGACGTAATTCTGAGACAGGTTTCTGATGATTATACCTTAAAACATCGGTTCTCAACGTGGGCAATATGGCTCTTCAGGAGGCCATGACGTAATTCTGAGACAGGTTTCTGATGATTATACCTTAAAACATCGGTTCTCAACGTGGGCAATATGGCTCTTCAGGAGGCCATGACGTAATTCTGAGACAGGTTTCTGATGATTATACCTTAAAACATCGGTTCTCAACGTGGGCAATATGGCTCTTCAGGAGGCCATGACGTAATTCTGAGACAGGTTTCTGATGATTATACCTTAAAACATCGGTTCTCAACGTGGGTAATATGGCTCCTCAGGAGGCTCTGAGACACGGGTAAAAGTCACGAAGTTAGGGAACCATGGAAACAGCTGTTAAGTGAGCCACAAAAAGTTCAATTCTAAAATAAAAATATTACCAGCATAAAATAAACTAAGTCAGTACACATGATAACACAACAACTTAATATCCTTGTTTTACAGTTAGTGTAACTTGATTAGAAGGGACTGAAGCATTGTACTCGTATTATTTCTGCGCATTCCAAGCACTGGTAAATAGGAATTCGTGGATCAGCCCCCGCCTTCTAGAAGCGGGAAAAACTCTAGCAAAATGTTTGCCTGGAAAAGTGAGTCATTATATTTCTAAGTGTCTCCCACGCCTCTTATGAGTTTAACCATTATCTTTTAAGTTCGTTTAAGCTATTCTTAACTTCAGTATTCAAAGTGTTTGGAGGGGAGAAGATTTCCTTCGTTTTGTTTCACTTTGGGTCAATACTGTATCATTTATAAGTTATCATCAGCATCTTGGAGAACATATAGTTGATGCTAAATGAGACATATTTTATACAGCAAAAATATTCGAAACACTGAATATGTTGAACAAACAGTTGCAAAGAGAAAACAGGAACCCAATATCTTACAAAGAGGACATTACTGGTTTCCTTGGAAAACTAAGCAATTGGACGTCTGAATAACTGCAATCTCCTTCATTAGTCACTATTGACGTAAATTGTAATTATCAAACATTTGAAAAATTTGTGTAGTGATATGAAATTTAGTTTCAGCGACCTGCTATAGATAACTTTGCAAGACTGGGTGGTGGATTCATTCGGGTGAGTTTGGATGATTTTTGACATCGTTTTACAAGAATGTCTATTTGAACTGCAAAGTGATGTAATAGCCAAAGCTAAGTTTAAAAACGACAAACAAATTTCTGGATAAGCAGTTAAATTGCAAATAACTTTCCACAGCTTTGGGATAAGGCTAATTTTTTTTTTTTCCACTTCATTTATTGTTGAATCTGGTTTTAGTATATTAATTCACCTGTTATCAAAAGTTTGTAGCCGTCTTGATATTGTGAATCGATTATCTCTAGCAACACTGCAACCAGAAATACAAAAATTTGCTTCAACTCATCGGTCGCAAGAATCTCATTAAACTAAGAGACAGTAATAGTCTTGTAATATTTATTATTAAGAGTGTAATTATATATGATAAATATACTAAATATTAAATGAGTAAAAATTCAATATGAGAGGAGAGAGGGGAACTGAAAGTAATAAAACTCAGAAGTGATACACAGACAAACAAACAAAAAAGTTGAGAGCCGCTACCTTAAAAAGCATTAAAAGTTCAATGTGAATTGTTATTTAAAATACAATTAGGTCCTTGTAACGTGTAAATTATGATGATTGCAGTTAACTGGAAATCTTAGCTAAATAGTTTGGATAGCATATAATTTGTTTTAAAACATACATAAGGTATACACAACTGTTATTTGAGCGGCCATTATATAGAAATGAATAGCTAGATTGAAAACACTATATACATACACCTCTAGGCCTAAGCTCAAAGAATATACCTACCTTTCATTAAAATTGATCCATGCATTTGCCAGCCATCACGGAACAAAGATATGGACAGACCGACGGCCAAACAGACAACCGAAATGCCAAATGGTAAAGGTAAAACATAACTTCGCTTCACTTGGTCAATGTGATAAGCAACAAGGTTTTGTAATCAATTAATCTACTGTCATTAACCTAGTAGACTTTCTTGGTCATGTTGTCCCTTGGGTTTATACTCAAGATCATAGTGATGCGATACATTTTGACCAAAGTAAAGCTTTTGATGCATGTCAACATAATATTAAACTCTTAAAACCTAACCATTTTGGCCTCTTATGCAAACTAGTTTAGCAGCTATTCGCAAAATAGAAATTTTTTAACAAAATAGATTTGAGCACGTTCAACATTTACTTATTCCTGTGTGGTATATTTCAAGGGTTATTATGTGTTTCTAGACAACATTATGAATGAAATAGAGTATAGGTTTGAACAGCCTGGATTTGAAAAATACCTTCAGTTGGAAAAGAGTTTGCTTATAGCTCCACCATCATGAAATTAACACATCTTAGATACTAATTTGGAATTGATGAGGCAAAACTTAAAAGAGAAAAGGGTAATTTATCTAGCAATTGATTCAAATCCTAAGCTATGTTGACGACTGTAAATAAATTCAAAGAAATGCACCCTGAAACGGGAAACTATTTCCTGGGTTGTGTATCCTCCTAAGATTATTATTGGTGGTCCCTGCTACATCTGCAACAGCTGAAATATCATCTTCACTGCTATGCAGAGTAAAAGCATACCTTCAAGCAACCATGACACAGAAACGTTTAAATCATATGCGGGTTATTAATGATACTCAGAATCAGTTGATCGTGTTGTCATGGTGTAAATAATGAATACATTTATGAGCACTAATGCTTTCAGATATCAAGTGTTTGTAAAAGTGGTTTGACTTTTATATCTGTACTCACCACACTCTTTCTTTTGTGTGTTTAATGATATCCAAATTTAAAAATTCCATTGTTCTAGCTTAATCTTAAGCAAACACTATTTGGAAAATCTTGTCAAACCATAAATTATTATTTTGTTCAAATTAATAAAACCTACAGTATAACTGTATTTTTTTAAATGTATGTTGTTCAGCCAGTCATTGCCTCCCCCTGTTTGCTTTTACTCAACCTAGCTTCACCTGGTCACTAAGCCATTTTGGACCCCCTAACCCCACTCCATGTTTTTACTCAACCTAGCTTCACCTGGTCACTAAGCCATTTTGGACCCCCTAACCCCACCCCATGTTTTTACTCAACCTAGCTTCACCTGGTCACTAAGCCATTTTGGACCCCCTAACCCCACCCCATGTTTTTACTCAACCTAGCTTCACCTGGTCACTAAGCCATTTTGGACCCCCTAACCCCACCCCATGTTTTTACTCAACCTAGCTTCACCTGGTCACTAAGCCATTTTGGACCCCCTAACCCCACCCCATGTTTTTACTCAACCTAGCTTCACCTGGTCACTAAGCCATTTTGGACCCCCTAACCCCACCCCATGTTTTTACTCAACCTAGCTTCACCTGGTCACTAAGCCATTTTGGACCCCCTAACCCCACCCCATGTTTTTACTCAACCTAGCTTCACCTGGTCACTAAGCCATTTTGGACCCCCTAACCCCACCCCATGTTTTTACTCAACCTAGCTTCACCTGGTCACTAAGCCATTTTGGACCCCCTAACCCCACCCCATGTTTTTACTCAACCTAGCTTCACCTGGTCACTAAGCCATTTTGGACCCCCTAACCCCACTCCATGTTTTTACTCAACCTAGCTTCACCTGGTCACTAAGCCATTTTGGACCCCCTAACCCCACCCATGTTTTTACTCAACCTAGCTTCACCTGGTCACTAAGCCATTTTGGACCCCCTAACCCCACCCCATGTTTTTACTCAACCTAGCTTCACCTGGTCACTAAGCCATTTTGGACCCCCTAACCCCACCCCATGTTTTTACTCAACCTAGCTTCACCTGGTCACTAAGCCATTTTGGACCCCCTAACCCCACCCCATGTTTTTACTCAACCTAGCTTCACCTGGTCACTAAGCCATTTTGGACCCCCTAACCCCACCCCATGTTTTTACTCAACCTAACTTCACCTGGTCACTAAGCCATTTTGGACCCCCTAACCCCACCCCATGTTTTTACTCAACCTAGCTTCACCTGGTCACTAAGCCATTTTGGACCCCCTAACCCCACCCCATGTTTTTACTCAACCTAGCTTCACCTGGTCACTAAGCCATTTTGGACCCCCTAACTCCACCCCATGTTTTTACTCAACCTAGCTTCACCTGGTCACTAAGCCATTTTGGACCCCCTAACCCCACCCCATGTTTTTATTCAACCTAACTCTTAACTGGGGCATAACATAATTTCGCTAATCTCCTCCCAAAAACAAACAAAAAAAGTTCCGGTGCCCTTGAGGAAAACCAACCCTATAATCCTCAGTTATAGGCCAGATAATCGTATTATAGTTTGCTGCCTTTATATCAAATTACAAGTTTTTAAGCCTGTTTAGGATAGGTTGTGTATAATAATACTACCCACTGTATCAAAACTTAATCTTCAAGTGATAGACGCATGGAAGGCTCTGTTTTGTTAGATTGGGTTGGCCAGTAATTCTTAAAAGTTAAATCTATTATAATGATAAATCAAAATCCATTTTTTTAGGCAGGGCCTATTTCCTAGTTTTATTTCGCCTCTTAAAAGCAAACATTAAAATTAATTTTTATGTTTTTATTTATTCAAATCAAGTTTCGGGTGTTGTATTTTTGCGCACCTGTTGGGTGGCTCCTGTTCAAATCCTGGTAGGGTGTACTGAGAGTGGATTTCTCTGGATAGTTTCACACTCTCTTTCTATACAAATGTGTATACATTTTATCTCAATGATAGCTTTTAATCCCCAATCCATTAGCATAATTAATATGCGCATAAACTCACTTCAGTGACTACGTGGTCTAACACGCTACTCTTGCAGTAGATTAGACTGCCGATGACGGAGAGATTGAGGTTTGAATCTCGGTAGAGTGTACTGAGGGTTTTTTCCGAAATAATGTTCCACTCTCCCTCCACGCAAATGCGAGTACAATTCCTCTTAATATAACCTTCCTAATCCTTCAAGCCACTAGGGTAATTAGTACGTATCGCTCGACCCGCGTAGTAAAACGCGGTGCTAATGATTGCATAAATGCGCATAGGCTGGACGGATAGTAAGCTGCAGGGGGAAACATTATCGGTGTTAATGTATTTGAAGCTAGATCAACTTGCCCAAACATCCACCCCAGCCTCCTCAACACCTTTTTGACCACAAAAGGCAAACCTTTCCTTTCAACCGAAACTTCGTCACGTGGTCCAAGAAATCTCTTAAAATGTTGTTTCAGTTTCCTAAGTGGGCGACAGTAGAAAAGAGCGGTCAAAGTCGCGAACTCTTGTAAAGGGGGTCAACTCCTGTACCAGTCTTGCCAACTTTCAATAAACTAAATCGCACTTCAAATGTAGGGACTCCCATCCATCGCTCCCACTCATCATCCAATTTTGTTTAATGGTCAAGGATAGTCACGAACTGCTTCAGACAGAGATACGGAATATGGGCTTTACGGTGCGCGAATTATGTTATTAAGGAAAGTACATTTTAGGAGCGAATATTTAATTAAAGTTTCATAATTAAAATAATACACTTTTTTTTGTCGATATTTCATACATTTCAGCAGTAGTATTATTTAATGGTTTGATTAATAGTTAAAACCACACCTAAATCAGTCAACATACGCTGTCGTATCAACACTTAGTGTCCTTCACAACGACTTTTGTAAGTTTGTTTGTTTAGTAATTCTTATTAATTTTAAGAATTTATTATTGGACAACAGTATTTCTCATTCACTGTTGTAACTCCTTAATATTATTTTGTCTTCATGCTTCTTTAATTTCGTTTTACAGTTTCCATGATTATGACACCTATGTGTCGAAACATGTCAGGGTGAGTATTCCAGCATCTTTTCGATGCTAGAAATACAAAAGGAGTAATGGGACAAGAAATAACAGATGAGACTTAGAATATTACAAAATTCTCTACTTCAATTAAATCCGTTTCAAATTGGTTAACCTATAAATTAAAATGTTTATACTTGTCAACTCTAATACCTATCTATACTTTAAACATTGTTTCATTAAATACCGCATATCTTAAGGTCGTTGTATATCAATACTCAACCATTTCATTATACCCTATTTGCAGACGTTAACCTTTTAAACAAAATTTTATAATTCGTATTCTTAACTTACATCAACTTGAACATTGTTCTGTCCAACCTATTTTGTTATCTGTAAGTTTTAAAACATTTTTTAACGTATTTTCGTGTATTTTAGACTTATCATCACCTTATATATTGATGAATTGATGATGAATTATTTATTATATGTGTAATGTTCATAATTTGACAATATTTTATTACCATAAGTTAACCTAATTATACATTTTGATCTACAATTTCAATTCACTACATCAATTAACTTAACAAATTTATCAATCAATTCTTTCTATATATTTTTGAGCAATATATCTAAGTCTTAAATTCTAAGAGTTAAAAACTAAGAAGGTAGTTTAGAGAAAATACATCCGCATTTGCATGGAGAAGGAATGGGAAAAACAATTTTTTTTACGTGTAGACTACAGGGTCTTATTTGTCGTCAGGGCTATAACTTACACATAATTAAACTGATGGGTTAAGGGAGACGGAAGTTGAATTTAGAATTTGTTTGGAAGGAGAGTAGTAACACATAGGAAAAACAATCTCAATGTACGTACCCAACCAGGATTCGAACCCTGACCTCCCATCACCTGGAAAATCAGAACTCATGCCCATTGGTGTGGGTAGAGTTTTAATTTAATTACGAGTTGCTTTGTTCAAAGGAACTACACTAATTGTTAAAAACTAATTAAAAATATATTTTTCTTCGAGTCTCATTACCCCTTCGAATTATATATATACATATATATATATATATATTACGCTAGTATTGCAGGGTAGTTAAGGCATTTGCGGGGAGGGAGAAAGGGAAAAAATTCATGAAAAATCTCTGAGTAGATCCATCCAGAATTCAAAGCCTGACCTCCATTTTAACGGCAAGACAGATTAAATGAACTCGATATATAGATCACGTGCCCACCGGTGAGGGTAAACAAAAGTTAGGATCCTCCTAAAAATATTTTTAATAAACTTGGCGTACACATGGGTTTATGTAAAATGAATTCTGTTATTTATATGTAAACATATTAATATCATGAAATTTTAAGCGGATCTAAAATTTAATAGCATACGTCAAAGGTTGAATTTGGTTTCCTCCTGATGAGAGTTTCCCCATTTGACCATCCTGTTATCAAAGGGAGGTTTGTCGCTACAAAAATTTACAAGGCAAATGTAATTAATGAACCCGCCCCACCGGTCTCCTTAGATTGTTTGTAGCTCAATCGTCGAAATATACACTCTGTCCAGCCTTTGATAGACCTTTCTCAAATCCGCGTCGGTGGTCATTTGTTTGAAGCCAGGGTAGGTGTCATGGTAGACTGGACTTAAGGTGACGGAGGGGTCAAGGTTTGAACCTCGACTAGATGAACTGGTGGTGGCTTTCCACACATGTGAATTATCACTGTTGTTTTAGACATTCTCTCACCACGCACTCTATCACGCCCTATAAATTATCTTCCTCATCACCATTCTTTATGTTTTGTGAGGTTGATTGTTTTTAAGTCCTGCTCTTTGGTCTTCGCTACAAAGAAGGTTGAAAGTGAACTGTAATTACATAGCCCCATCCCATGTAACCCACTTAAAAACTTTTGTGCATAGTCGCTGGTAGTACGAGATTCTATTACTAGACTGAAAAAAAAATTCCAAATATATATATTTTATATTAACATTTCTAATGTTGTATAAGATTTTAGTACTTAGCAATGTACCCCGAAATTAAATTTGGCTCAAATGTAGCGGCGCCACTCAACAGGTGTGAAGCAATTCATAACCCGAAAAAATCACAAATTACTCTTTACAAATTAAATTATAGTCCTTTATTCTTAAACACTAAAAAAACATTTCGTACACTAAAGCACGAGTTTTAGTTAGTTACAATTGCTTAGTATGCTATTAATTACAATTGCTTAGTATGCTATTAATTACAAGCTAATCCAAGCAAACAACACCTAACCCGTTGATTTCGATCTTAAGGCCAACACTTACTTGAAGGGAAATATCTTCTCTCTGCGGTATTTCTTATGGTGATGGTGGTTCTGAACCTTAAAAGCCCCCTTAGAATGGTTTGTTGTAACTGTGTAAAACATTAGTTAATTTGTTTGAGGAAGGATAGATAAAATGTTTCTAATCACATATTTCGATATCAGGACTTAGACATTTCACGTGAAACGTCCTTGAAAATGAGCCAGTTTCACCTTTTCATTGTGTGTTATTTTTTTTAAATTGTAAAATAAAGGTTCGTTGCCCTATACAAGCATGTAAATATTTTTTACCTCAATTTTTGGGTTAACCATATTTTGAAATGACAAACTACGTTTGAAGAACTCGGTATTTCTGGATGTCTGCAAAATGTCTCGGCGCTACGCCAATAGGGTTTTAGTAAATTTTTGGTTTCGCAGTACTCGGGCACTTCAGAAGATAAATAGTTCGGCCACTTTTATTGATTATAGTTCTTTGTTTATAATGTTTATATTTACTAAACCAATACCTTTGCCATAGTGAATATTTACTCAATAACCTAACTTTAATTTATAGTTGCCTAGTTCCACTAGGGGTGGACACGCGGGCTGAACATAAAGATATTCTAGCTAGGTTCACCAATAAAGGAGAGTCTGGAGTTTGAATCCAAATAGGGTTGTTATTCCTAAATGGTTTCTCACTCTTCCTCCACGCAAATGAAGGTACACTAACTCTAAAATTGTACCTTCATTACCACCCTATTATTGAAAATAAATGCGAATAGCTCGAGCGAGTATTGAGACACGGTGGATACAAAATTACCTTTGGCCCAAACACACAAAATAATCCTTTAAAAAAAAAAGTGCTCAAATGATTTTGATTTAATTTGACGACCACCGTTTGCCACACGCTTTAAGGCACCAAGATGGCAATATATTGGGCTACAGATGATTGCTCGGTTGGGATTCGAACAGTATACTATATCTTGGAACAAAATTTTCAAAAGTAGGTTTTCAGTAAACTTCCCTTGATTATTCCGCAGAAAAACAAGTAGGCCTATATCATCTTGTTTATCACAGCAAAAAATCTTAATAAGTATATAAATTTTAAACAAAATCGTTTAAACTCTTGTTTTTGGTTCAAATAGTTAAAAATCAGTTTTTTTAAACTAATCTCAAATTATTTATATATTTTGTAGAAATAAAAAATATATTTTTATTTTTATCATGAAAAACAATTCCTAGATATTCATTTTATACTAAATCTTCAAGGGCCGAGGCAATCGAAAAATTTCATCTATCCTTAAATGCATTTAATTTAGAAAAATAAACATACATTATTATTTATTATGTAAAATAGTACCCAAATACAAATGTATATAAAAAAAATAGTTTTAACGTTTTTGGAAAATATATAATGATGAATGACGATAATGATTAATGAATTCATCAGTGAACTACTATTAATTTTTTTAAGAAAAACTAAAAATTATTTTTTCTGTAAAAAGTTAAAGAGCTCCATTTTGAACCAAAATAGTTAGAACCATAAATATTTAGAATTTAGAAAAATCAGTCATAATTAAAATAGCCTGAAGCAAGTTTTCCACCAAAAAACAAGTATACACAAAATAAAATACTTCCAAGCTATATACATATGACATCTAAATATTATGTTTGAATAAAAGCCATCAAACCGCTTCTGATGTAGAAACAGGACAGTAATCAGTTGAATCAAGCCATTTGTAGGCTTTAAATGGAAAAACACAACATATATATATTGATTGAAAATCAAAGAATAAAGTCCCAAAATCAGAACAAAATCATATATAAATACACAATTAATTCAAAGAGTGTCTTTATTTTTCCTTATGAAGTAATAAATATGACAAATGAATAGAAAAATCCATACTTAGTGTCACCAAACCTTATTCAAGAAACTTTTTGCGTGCGTGAGGCCAAATTTCCTAAACACAGAAAATTTGCATTTTCTATTATTTTATTCAGTAGATGAACTATAGTAGTTAAATTTTAATTAGAATAAAAAATAATTTAAAACTGATTTTCAAAACTGGCAATGTCCATTAGTTAATACCGAGACAAAAAAGTTATTAAACTCCGTTCTTGAAATTTCCTTTAAATTGTACTGTTTTAATTATTTTTTTCTAAAAGAGATAACTTGTTGATAATATTATTTTAAACATCTCTGAATCTGTACCATAACAATTAAACTATTCAAATTATTATGGTTACGTTCCCTTGATAGAATATTTCGATTTTAATATTTGTTTTTGACCCAAGTTAAACATTTTTAGGTGGGAGGAATATTGTGGTTGTACAGTGCTATAAAGAATAAGCTATGTTATAACATATGTAAAGTTGAAAAATGACACATGGATGCGGGAATATAACCCGGGACCCTTAGCTAAGTGCACAAATTCTCTTCTACTGAGCTATATAGGATTAGTCGCGTGCTCATGCGTGAGAATTGGCGTGCTCAGAAAAGTGTTCCGGATTTGATTCCCGTGTCCATGGTTCAATTTACAAATCTACGAATATATCAACAACCTAAATATAATTTTGATCTCCCAAGCTTTGCTAATTATGTACTGTACGCACAATAATTAATTGGAAAAAGAGTATGATTCCTACATATTATTTGCTTTAATGTAATTTATACAACGTCTATTTTATCTGTTGGTCATCACCGAAATTACTTTGGGAAAAGTTGCGTGAAATAGGAGTAAACAATAAACAAAATATTAACTTGTCAGCGGACGTTCCATCGGATGATTATAAAGTACACTTTAAATACTTGAATCCAATGGCCAACTTTGTAAAGAGACAATCTATTAAAATAATATTGATATATCCCACTCAAAATACTAAATTTTATTTTTCTAATCTTTATACAAATGACGTTTACACGTCTATTATGCACAAAACTCTAAATCATAGGGTAATGTTGAGATCTATTTTATATTAATATAAAAGATTATATGTACTTAACGCACTTCCTATTTTAACAGATTTTTTTAAGCTGTTCTTTAATGATTGGTCACTTTCCAACTGTTTGGAAGTGGACTGAAGTTATACCCCTACCCAAAAAGAATCCACCTTGCAGTGTTAATGACTATCGACCTCAAAATATTCTTCCTTCTTTGTCAAAAGAATTTGAGCTATTTGTCATTCGTCAGATTTATAGATTTATCAATGAACATGTATATTAATCAGGCTTTTGTCCTGGTCATAGAACATGTATAGCTTTAATCAATATTACTGTAGATGTTAGACTTGGTAGGGACAGTTGTCAAATAACTTTAATTATTTTGGATTTTATTAAGGCCTTTAAAAATGTATATTTTTACTTGCTTTTAAATAAACTCACTTATTAATTTAATTTCTTCTCAAGCTGCATTCGTTGGATGCAATCCTACCTAGATGATTATATGCAATGGGTGTTCATTAATGACACTGCTTATGCATGATGCCCTGTAGAAAAAGGCGTACCTCAGGGATCGAGTCTAGGACAACTATTATTAGTTATCCACCTGTATATTTATTAATGATCTACTTTATTCTCTGTCTCATTGTAAGTACCAGCTATATGCAGATGATCTAAAAGTATATTGGTCTGACAGTAGTATCAACTTTTTAGCTGTTGATAAAATAAATGTTGATTTGAAATATGTTTTCTAGTGATCATTTAATAATGGCATATTGATTAACCCCATAAAATCACACTCAACGATTACTGGGACGCATAGACTTTTGTAAAATATAAATCGCTCTTCTATTCCGAACATAATGTTAAATGATACTATGATCCCTCTAACTTCATATGAAAAGAACTTAGGAGTAATGCTGAATTCAAATTTAATTTGGATGAATCATGTGACCAACATTTGTAAAAAAAAATCGAAGCCGTTATACGCATTATTAAAGTACTTAAATATGTTTTACCACCTATATTAATTCCAAGCTTGTATTCATATACAGTACAAAGTCTGATACTACCTCATTTTGACAACTGTGACAATGTACGCACAATGACCTGACAGAAGCGGTGTCTAATTGACGCCAACGCTTACATAACCATTATGTTCGCTTCATTTACAATCTAAGATACTTCGGCCACATATCTCCATACTTTAAAAATCTCGAATGGTTACTGTTAAAAAAAATTACGTTCATTTCACTCTCTTAATTTAGTCTTCAGAATTCCTAGTGCATCTTCCCTGAATATCTCTCATCCTAGTTTTAACCCATGAAAATCATCGGCTTAATACACATGCTGGAAATTGTTCTGCTCTCAGTATACCTTTACATAAATTTCAGTCGTTGCCTGCAGCGACATCACAGGCATGGAATGAGCTACCTACTAACACCAGAAATTTGACCACGCTAACTGCATTCAAAAAATAACTATCTACATTTATGATACAAGCTTTGCTTTTGTCTTGAGTATTTATGAGGCCCAAATTGATACATAAGTGTGTGTGTGTATGATTTTTCTGAAATTAATTGCTTGTATACATTTATTTAAATTTTGTAGCATGGATAATTTATTAAGTTAATCAATGATATGTGAATGAGATAAAATCTATATTAATTTATCAGATAGTAACAATTTGGAGTCTGATTTATTGGTATACATCTTTCTGATAGTTTAGTTTCTAAGAATCACTTTATTAATATTTTCGTTCATCAAGTTACTTATTTTCAATTAATATACTTATTAATTATGAATCATTTTGTAACCTTGCTAAGTGTGCAAGGTGTTACACCTTAACTTCGCCATATTAAATAAATATATTCAAACAAAGATAAATAAAATTATACAAACAGCGTGATAAATACACTCCCGAGTCGAAGGTGACGTTGAATAATGACACTTAGCACGGGACTAATTCTGGATAGCTCAGTGGCAGAGCATTGGCACGCTAAGCCAAGGGTCCCGGGCTTGATTCCCGTGTCCAGGTGTCATTTTTTAAATGTTTGACTATTTTTTTAGTTTGGTAAAAGATAGAAAAAACGAAGACCCCCTTAACACAGTGTTTTTTAGATAATTTCGAAGCAAGACTGTGCTCTTGATGTAATCGCAGTCTTTAGCAGTCAGTAAGTTCAGTGGTTCGGTATGAACTCTGCAGTTAAATACAATCTTTAGCAGATACGTGTGAAAGTGTGAAATGCACTCTGCATTTAGCATCTTTAGACATCCGAAGGTGTAAGAAGCGTATTTACAATTCTATATTATAACAAAGAAAGTTGTTTGACAAATACATTTGAATTTATTTTATTTTATTTATTTGAGGTATTTAACGTGCACTTTCTGAACCGACTGACTACATCAACACATGACATATTAACTAACCTAAATCTATAACAGACACAACCTCCAGTCCCCAGCGGTTAACCCATCACTATGAAAGGGAAAAACAACATTTTGCTAGTGACAATTTTTTTGGCCATGACAGGAATCTAACCCGGGACTTATTTAGCTCAGTAGACAGACACGCTAACGACTGAGCTAAAGTGTTGCACTTTAAATTTATTAATATGAAATGTATCCAACATAATGTTAACTTATCGGTAGGAAACCCGATTATCTGGCTCTCAAACCTAATATAAAATTATGTTGCAGTCACCATTTAAATCACACACCAGTGCAAAGCATATTTAAATTAATATATTAAGTCGTAGTGTCACAGAGATACGAACCTATGGTGGCAAACGTTGTTGCTTTACCTTATTTAATTTTAAATAATAATACATTAGTTCAAGAAATATATTAATTAGTACGATAGCTCCTAACCAGCCCGTAAATATAATATTTTTTTTTTTCGTTTCCTTAAACAGTACTGTAGAATACCGGTACAAATAATGTGTTGTCTTTTTTTTTTAAGTCATTGCTGCACATTGCTGCACATTGCTGCACATTGCAGTCTATATTATAATAAATTCCTAGTGCAAAGTGTGGACACAAGCTTCATGAAATAATATAATCTTACTTTACTAAAACTAATCGGTAAGAATTTTATATATACATGTTATAAACGAACGTCTCAAAACTCTCCTCCAAAATCTAGCAATGCCACATCAAGACAAAATCTTCTTTCCTGACGGGCGTATTTCCATTGCGCGTAAACTAATTTAAAAGTGTACTTTGTATTATTATTAGAATGTTTTCGGAGCGCGTCTTACTACCCGCCACTCGCGTCGGTGGGGGGAGGGGGGAGTGGTCTAAATTTCAAGCTAATTTAGTCTTGTTTGTTGGTGATGGGGGATTAGGGTTCGATTCCCAGTTCGAAGTAGTGAGGTTGTTTCATCCTAGATTATTTCCCAAATGTGAGAAGATTTATTATAAAACTCAGCCGTGCTCATCCCAACTCTGTTATGCCGGGATCACGATTAAGTTAACGTTAACTTAACGTTAACTTAACGTTAACTTAACGTTAACTTAAGTTAACTTAACGTAACTTAACGTAAAGGACCTCGTCGTGTGTTTAAATGGAGGCGATCACGATGCAGTTAACTTAACGTAAGAGATGTCCTGGGAGGTCTTTACTTTAAGCGAACGTTACTTGAAAGGTATCACGTGATCTAGCCAACCAATCATTATGCGAGTGACGTCAACAGGGCTATTTAGTAATTCATTTGTTGGTATTATGACCAATGTTTACTCTTTAGCGTAAGTTCTAGTGATCAGACATTGAAATAAAATAATTAAACTAAAATAGAAAATTGTATTTATATTCATTATATCTTTAGTAAGGAGAAATTGATTATGAATATTTTGCAAGGAACGAGCTATATGAGATTATTTCTCAAAATGAAAGTAGTTAATGGAAATTGGGAGTTAAGATATTAAAAATGTAAAGGAATTAATATTTCAATAGTTTTGGTTTACGTTACTATTGAAATATTAATTCCTTTACATTTTTAATATCTTAACTCCCAATTTCCATTAACTACTTTCATCTTGAGAAATAATCTCATATAGCTCGTTCCTTCCAAAATATTCATAAAATAGGAAAGCTAAATTTATCAAAAAAGTTTTGTAATAAATATTTATTATATCGATTGAAAACTGTAAACATTCACAGATCATCACTGTAAAACTAGTACAAATCACAGATCATACTCGGGAATGAAGATGTTTGGCTCGAGTTGTTACGTTAAGTTACGTGAATCGTGATTACACATACGTTAAGTTAACGTTACGTTAAGTTGATCGTGATCCCGGCATTATAATAGTTATTATAAATGTGTATATTCCGAACTATATCTAAGTTGAAAGTTGAGGTGAAAAAAAAAACCATCCGGGCTGTACATATACATTAATGGGATAAGGACGATTGAATATATATTTTTTAATGTACCTGCTCCTGCGTAAGAGAGAGATAGAGAGAACATTCAAAGGAGATGAAACACCTAGGTACACCATACCTAGATTCTAAAACCTTATTTCTCCACCACACAGCACATCAGACAAGACGATGGTGGCGCATTTGTTCGCGTGATGCACAAATTAAACGTAACAAGAGTGAATACGAAATATCGCAACCAAAGAATGACCATGCTATCACCCCACTCCGGTGGCCACATGGTATAAGACTTCGCAATCGGCTAGATTTACAGTGTAATTGGGATGTTAAGGTTCGACTCTGGGTCGGGTGATTGTTTCCACTATTAGATTTGACACGCGGTTTTTTTTCAATCTTCCCCACGATCATGCGGTTTTACTTCCTCTAAAATATATTACTCGTCCCTACCACATACCCACATGTTAAATAATACAATTAAATTTTATTTTAATGATATACCTTAAGGGGGCGTTGTAGCACACAACCTCGGCTCAGACCGTTAATTTAGTGCTTAACAAAAGGAAACGAACTAAATGGGAAAGGACTAGAACTATATTTATCATTCTCCACGGAAATAGAACCCGGAACTATCCGATTATTGTTGTTATTGTTGGTGCCACGTATTATATCAGCATCCCTATCAGTCTATTGGTGTTGGTGGGCCGGCTAATATATCAGCATCCCTACAGTCTATGGGTTGTCCGCTAATCGGGATGGATGAGAGTTGTAGATTTATAAGAAATACTATCCCCTTTTGTGTGGAGGAAGAGTGAGAAATGAATGAGACTGATGCCTAAGCCCACCTGTTCAGCGATGTGCAGCTCTATCTAGCAAGCCAAGGTTTCGTATTCTAGATTATTTTGATATAGGATATAGCGGACACTTTCCAGGCATATATATCAACAAACGACTTACAAATTAACTTAATTTTAGACCATATTCAACATCTAGGTCGTCAATTCTTCACTGTGAAAGGGGAAACCTTCAATTTCACTAATGATAATTTTTTCGACTGGTTCAGGAATCGAACGTAGTACCCTTAGCTTCAGAAGGCAAACGTGCTACCGACTGAACAAGATGTTAGACATATTTTTAAATTGGATATCATAACAAACCTGCGTACAAATAGTAAATATCTTTGTCAGCACCACTTGGAATCGAACCCTAGACTAGTGATCAACCATCCTGACCACTGAGCTCCAGGGACCAGCTCGCATGATGTACGATCCCGACCACTAGTGAGAACAATGATAACATGCAAGTCTTACCAGTTGGAGGCGGTTGTGGGTGGCGGCGTCACGGTTATCGGAGGTGGCGTTGGCGCCTCCGTTGCGTCTTCCTAGCCGTCCATGTGTGTATGGGATGGGTATGCTGGTGCCCCGGGGGGCCGCCCTGGTTGTCTGGATGGACGACCGCCCCCGGTACTCGACTACCCCCTTCTCTAAGGGTGGGAGAAATAAGTCCACGGCTTTGGTCTTGCAGGGGGGTAGTTAAAAAAAAAAGGAAAAGGGGGTTGGGCCGGGTGAAGGAAGGGGGTAGTTCGTGCGTGTGTGAGACAAGTCTGTCCCAGACGTCGTCTCAGACGACACTGGTGGAGTGCGATCTGCCACCGCCGCGTGGTGCCTGCCTCTCTGGGGCGCTGTTGGGAAGGCGCATGCGCGGGACCCGATGCTCTGTGGATTCGACCTGACCGCGGACTGAGTGGAGAAACGAGTCGCGGCTGGCTGATATCGAGGGACTAGGGGACCCTCCTACACATGGAGGCCCTCATTGGTCGGCTGTTCGCTTCTTTCTTCGGGGATACCAGGTTCTTCCCCCACCTCTCCCCTTTATGCTCTACTCTATCAACCTCTACTGCACCTTCTCTTATCGTTCCGTTTCTTTTGTTATAGTGGGAAGATTTCTCCCACCCTCTTTAGCTGTGCTTACGAGTTTATACCTCCTTCTTCCTGAACACCCTCACTGCTCTTGGTTAACAGTTCGACTCTCTACAGCACCCACATAATATATTAGCCTAATTTTAATGTTAAAAGAATCAATATCTCTCGTCCCATGTTTTATTACCCCAAGAAATCTCAAGATTTTTTTTTTCTAGACCTTAGAAAAGTTTTTGATGGTGAGTCGTCAACAGGTTTGCCACGTTTGATCTTGTTCGGAGTTTGTTAAGGACTAGATAGCTCGCTCACTCACTTTAATATGTCTGGTAGCAAGATTTATTAATATAGGGGCCTACCTATGATAAATATGGCCAATAAGAGTTTGTGTCAAAGGAAAAGTGATTACAAAACTCACAATAAGGCACCAAGATTATGGATTAAATTAAAGGCAGAAAAATATGTAATTAAATATTTCTTATATATCTTCTCTATGTATAAATTGATAAATCCATTTTGCTAGTTGAAATTACAAGAAAAACGGCCTGAACAGTTTTTGACAAATTACCACTCATTTTAAAGGGTTAGGATTCAGAATGTAGGCAAAAATAGTAGCTGTCAATGAAACTCCTATTTTATTAGTGAAATTCCAACGTTTATGCTGTGTGCGTAGTGGATCATCTGTAGGCCTACAATCATTCTTTACTTACATCAGCAGAGAAATCAGGTTTTGTGTATGATTGTATAGGCCTACCGGTTAGTAAAATATTTCTCTTTAGTTATAAATAAAAATAGCTCGTTTATTACTTTGCTTATAGTAAACAAACCAATGACTAGTTTTAAAATATATAATTTCGTTTGCATTGTTGCTTTTCCTTCTTCTTCTTCTTCTTTTATTATTATTTATTATTATTTATCTTTTAAGATTAAGTAGTCAATTTCACGAAATATTTTATTTTGTTTCGTGCATGTATTATAAATTAAAAACAATACCGCGATCGTTTCATTTGTTTTTATTTGTATTATAATGATTTCAAAACGATATAATGAACTTCAAATATATTTTGAAAAAGTAATATTTTGTGTACCCTTTCTTTTGTTCTTTCTCTATCTCTCTCTCTCATATATATATATATCCTTAAATCCTTTAATCCTTTTCAAATATATGCTGCATTATTATGATTTAAATCCGTACAATCATATTTTGTTTACATCATCCTGGTAAAACACGATATCAAGACTGGAACATAAATTGCAGCATTCAATGCACAATCCCCTAGTAATTATATAAATACACTACCTATTAAATATATTAGATCATATTTTTGTGCCTTTAATATAAAATTAAACTTTTTACATAGATATTGCAACTTTATTTTGATATCGATAGGAAGGAAATTTTACAGTTATAAGTTACTAAAACAATTCTCATATATCTATACGTAAATTCATATAATCTGCAACTTGTCGCGTATTATAATAATTAATATCAATGCCTGTAAAACAAATCTAATAATAGTGTAAAATCTCATCAATATTGACCACCACCAAAATATGTTTGTATTTTCTAAAGTTTAATTCTTACCAAAAAACTATTATGGATACATTTTATTTCTTCTTAAAGGAATACCCGCATT
Organism: Timema podura; assembly: GCA_033556935.1. Lineage (NCBI taxonomy): Eukaryota > Metazoa > Arthropoda > Insecta > Phasmatodea > Timematidae > Timema > Timema podura. Next base: position 19,826,988 of record JAVRXN010000008.1, read on the forward strand.
GGAAATCGCATGGTCTGAGGCGTCTCTCTCATAATATATTTGAATGCTGGACATGGGGAAGTCGGTGTTTGAGTCTCGGAGGGTTGGGCTGAGGGTGTATTTTCCTAAATCTTTTCCAATATCCTTTCACGCAAATGCAAGCACATTTTCTTTAAAGTCTACTTTACTCATCCCTAGCCCCTTTCGTGAAGATTTGTGGATAGCCCGGACAGGTTTGTGATACAAGGCTATTAATTAATATAATTATTAATATATAATCTTAATTTAATTTATTTTACTCTGTTAAATAGAGATGACATGAACCACCATTTTATAAGTTTAAATAAATGGTAGGGTGCACCGTACAGACCTTCTCCCACTTTTATCTTAAAATAGACATTTACTAAAAACTCGTAAGATTTATGAAACGAAATGATAGGTACATACATTCTTGTAAAGTCACTACACCAAAGATCATAAATGAAATAATATACACTTTTACTTACTTACTCTATGGCATTAGGAACTAGGAATACTCTAACATAAAAATTGAGAAAAGAGAATCAATCATCTTTGTCCATCATAGAATCAAATTCGTTTTCAAGCACATTAACTAAAAAGTATATATATTTGCTTATAGCTAAGAAATTATTGGTTTTATAAAAATATATTTCAAATAAAATATATTTATCTTTAATAGTATTACAGTTTTACAGCGATACGCTATTACGTATTTCAAATAGTTGCGGAGAAATGAAGAAAATTGGGAGATTTCCTCCATGTAAAGTACCCTCAAATTCATTTACATGAGAAAATGAAAACTGGCATCTTTTTTGTATTGATAAACAATCTTTAGATATCAAATTTAATCAAAATCGTTAGAGAGAGTTTCGAGGAAGTCGATTTTTTTCTCTTTTTCCCTTTAGTAAACAAACTACCCTTAAATTTAGGGTTAGATATTTGTTTCCAAAAACCCCCCGGGGATCTTATGAAAACCCCAGATACCAAGTTCTAGCCAAATTGGTAAAATAGTTTCGGTTCTATCCAGAGTACAGACAGACGGACAGACAGACAGATGACAGACAGACAGACGGACGGACAGACAGACGTACACACATACAGACGGACAGACAGACGGACATACAGATGGACATACAGACAGACGGACAGACAGACGGACAGACAACAGACAGACGGACGGACAGACAGACAGACGGCATTGTGAAAACACTTTTTTGGTTTCAAGGGGTCACGTCTACGTTTATAAAAATCTTGAGTTAGATTTTTTTTGACAATCACAATACTTTCTCTCCGAGGTGTCAAGAGAAAGTATAAATAAAATGGGGTTTCATATACACACACAAAAAAAATAGTCTAAGATTTATTTCTAATAGATCACTAGTTAAAAGGAATAAAGCAGTGATAACGCGTGAATAATTTCAAGGTAGATTCAGCTTGTAAATCCGTTGAATGTATACTTATACTCACTGCGCCTGGTTGCCTCGATATTTACAAGTTGGCTAGAAGGGTAAACTCTTTAACAAAGCGAAGCTCCATTAACCACATCCGGGATCTAATTAGGGTCTAGCACATCTCCAATAGGATTGACCTCATGGGTGTGCTTGGTGAATGGGGTGGGGACCGAATTAAAGGTAAATTCGTCTTCATTATAAAAATAGATATATTTGACTAATTTGTTTATATGGTTTATGTACTTATAATATTTAAGTTAGTCCAGACATGAATTGTATGTAGAGATGAAAATATCTCAATATATTTTCAATAGTAAAATTTTCAACAGTGGTGGCTTGCGACCTACTAAGTAATGTAGCTTACTGGCTATTACATGCATACAGCCAGTGTGGGGTACGAGTGTTTGTGTATGTGTGTATATGTGTGTGAATGTGTGGGAGGGGGGGTGGTTAGCGAATACTTAAGCCCACCTTAAAATTATTTTAATTCTCTTATTGAATATACACTGAAAATAAAATTGAAACAAATATGGCAATTAAAGATGAACATTTTCGAGAGAATTTTTAGATGATTGGGAGGGGAATGCATTCATAAAGGCTTCGACTATAATAGTTAGGTCTTGATAGCTCAGAGTTGAATTGGGGCCAAGCACATCTTGAACAATCGAAAACTCGAATTATACCAGTATAGCCGAAAAAAATTATGATACTTGCATATTATGTTTAAGTGTAAAAAGTCTGGTCTTCAGCAAGACTGACTTTAGTGACACATTCAACCATTGAGCGCTGTATATAAATATGTGAGTTTAAGAAGAGAACAAAAATCGATATTATTGGTTTAGTGTTGGTTTTTTAACATCACGTTTTACTACCCATTCGTTTAGATATGTTTATTGTGTTAACGTTCTTAGGGGAAATTGAACTAAAGTGAAAAATAAAATTAAATAAACCTGCTTTAGTGGTTGCATGGTCTAAGGTATCACTTTAACAATAAATTAAGAGTGACGCGATTACATGGAGATCGGAGTTCGATTCCGGTCAGGTGCACTGAGGGTGGTTTTGCCTAAATTATTTCCTAAATTCCCTCCACGCAAATGCAGATATAATTCCTTTAAATTAAACCTTTATCATCTATAACACATTAGCGTAATTAGTGCATATTCGGTATAACCAAAACTGGTAGATAAAACGCAGTGCTAATAAAATTACCCGGATTTTTTTTTTTTATATTTCCAGGCGAAAAATTCTGATAAATTTTCAAAACAGTTTTTTTTTCTTCTCATATCTATAATTATTGTATGACCGTTTACCTTGCTTCGCTTAATCGGACGTTAATGCTTTAAGCTCAAGATCCTTTTGCAAGGAGGAAAATATTTTTAGTTATCTAAGTCACTTTAATGTATATATTTGAGAAAGAGTTCATCTCAAATATAATTAATCACCCGGCCATGTCACACACATCAAAATGTTTTGGACAAGAACAGATTGCATTGTTCCCTTAAATTCAAACATTGCTATTTAACATAAAATAAAACTATTGTAAGGAGGTCTGTAACTATTTTTTTTTAAATACTAAACAAACTCTTGAGAAAAGAGTTAGAACTATTGGAACTTGGAATGTGGTGAAAATCTTGAATGTATATTAACGTTCAACTAAATCAGGGTACACCCTCATAAGTTCCTCGTAGTATGGGCGATATTTTCGTAATTAATTTAATACTGAATTCAGTACAATTTGACTATCAGCACGTGTGCTTTCAACTATCATGGTGAATACTCGCATAGCAAGTAGTTCATGAAAACTTGTACGCACTTGGTAGTAGCGCCATTCATAGTTTACAGCGATGTTTATGTACAGACGCGTGCATATAAGAATACATATTGGTTAGCCAATTTAATAGTAATTTCCCTATTCTCGATAAAAAAATATTTCAAATAGAATTGGTTTTAATTAAATATAATTAAAAAAATCGAATAGGCGGGAGGTTTTTTAATATATTTTAATTTCTCACGACCCCTTGGAGAAATAAAGTATTGTGATTGTCAAAAAATAAAATCATATTCGATATTTTGAAAGAACTTGACGTTTCATGACCCCGTGAACCCGAAAAAGTGGTTTTGCAATGTTTGTATGTTACCAGGACTAGAGTAAAAAAAAATGTTACTGATCCAACTAAAACTTCGCATCTAGGGCTTTCATAAAGCTCTCCAGCGATGTGTTTGGAATTATATACCTTGCCCTAAAATTAAGGTTAGTTTGCTTAAGGGCGAAAAAAGAAAAATTTTATTTTCTCAAAATGGGCTTTAGTGATTTTGATTAAATTTCGTAACTTTAATTAACATCCATTACTGTTTCCATCCTGTGGTCAGGGTCAGTTTTTCAAGCCATATATCTTCCACTACCGGCTTGCTAGACCTGTCGTAGCTTCATATACCTTATAATCTAACTTAAGATTAGACAGACACAACATCCAGTCCCCGGCCATTAATTTATTAATGTGATAGTGTAAACCCATTTTCCACCAATTATAAATTTTCGGCCATGCCGGAAATCGAATCCGGGACCCTTAGCTCAGTAGGCAGACATGCTACCGACTGACCTAAGGTATCGGATGAATTCCGTAACTAAGCGTCTGTTTAATATTAAAAACAAAACGGCGCCTCTAATTTTTTTTCCATAAAAATGACTTCGAGGTTACTTTACATGCTGGAAAATTTCCAATTTTGATTGTATCTTTGCAACTCTAAGATTTGAAATAATATTTTATGAAACCAATATTTTCTAAGTTATAACCATCACACTTTTTTTAAGTAGTTCTTTGGGAAGTGGGTAATTAAAAATGAACAAAAGAAATAATATATTTATGTTACATTGTATATTATTTCTTGAATGCTCTTTGGTGAAATGTGATATTCTTTTTTCTTATTACTTTTCTATAACAATGTATACTTGGTGCACTACATAATTTATTTTACTCACGTCTTAGTATACGTTCGGGCTAGTTGCATCATTATTATTGGGATATGTATGAGGAAGGTTAAATATAAAGGAAATGTACCTGCATTTGTGCAAGAAAAAGAAGAACCCTTAGTACACATGACCAGGACTGGATCCCCTATCTCCCATTATTTGTCAATCCAGTCAGACACGTGATTGTCGTGTTAGACCAGGGGTTCCCCAACTATGTTTGATGGAGGGCCGTTTTAAAAACTCGACTAATTCCGTGGTCCGGCAAAAGTTTAACAGTGACTCAAGTTCAAGCCCTGTAGGACTATACTAATTCAAAAACTTGATTTTTCTTTCCTTTTAGTTGTTTTACTTATTTATTATTGCTGGTCTTCCATGTTATACCCGCCCACCACCAAAATAACATCATTTCTTCGGTTTATCGCTATCTCATCAAGGTCCTTAAAAATGTATTTGCGGTCCAGATGTGAACCGTGGCCCACCATTTGGTGACCACTGTGCTTTGACCATACGACCACCGAGTTGGGTAATTTCCTATGGTTTAGTTTTTGATTTGTACAACTCATTTTCCGAAAGGAATGCTATTTTTGTTGGCTACATTATTCCCAAAACACGGATGAAACTAATGAAGACGTGAAGGTGCGTCAAATATTTTGAAATAGTTACTTAGATTATAATTTCATGTTTATCTATCGAATAAGATATGGCAACATCACCCGTGACCGCTCTAATGTTGAGTGGCGACGCCATGGAGCCACTTGTGGAGTAGGGCGGAGTGACGTCAATCAGCTAAGATTGATTAACGAGGGTCTTGGTTCAGTACCCGCGTGGTGCTCGTCATTTATAATTAATGAATAGCAGGCTCTGTATAAACCCCCTCACCCTCAAAATGAACTTCTCAACTTTGCCCTGAACTTTAATGGAACTACCGTGATTTTTTATTAAGTAAAAAATATGGCGGAAGGGTCAGTGAATAATGAATATGAACACATATATTTATATATTAAGGATACTTCTAAATTCAGACTGAAACATTGCTGAAAGTCACAATTTCCCCCCCCAGTGAGCTGTCTACTTGTTCAACTGAACAACTAGTCAACACGCGTTAATTATTTTCATGGTAGCCGCTTCTAACCACCCATCCGGGTTATCCACATATTTAAATTAATGTGTTGGAGGATAAAGGTATAATTTAGAGGAAGTGTACCTGCATTGGCATTGAGGGAGAATTATACACAATTTATGAGAAACCACCCTTATTACACCCGGCTGGGCTTAAATCCCTGACCTCCCACCCACCAGCAAACGAGACCAGACGAAACTGATACCTTTTCCCACGTTTTCGCTGACGCGAAATATTTAAATAGTCACATTTTAACACGAGGTTTGTTTGACGGTTTATGAAGTTTGGGGCTGGGAGTGTGATTTTTTAAGAATCGCACCCGCGTTGATTTGTAGAGAGAATGTGAGAAAAACATCGTTATTAATCACACGAGGAAACCCCCCCCCCTCCTTCCCGAGCATTGCACTCGACCCTCGAACTTCCTCGTCCTATCAATCGAGTGTATTGGGAGATTGACACCTTTGACTGAAAGACCACAGGTACGGATGTAACTACAATGTTACAAAGTCAGATATTAACAGTATTGTAACAAGATTAGTTAGTATCCGACAGTGGTAACAATGCGCTTCTTGTTGCCTACCCTCCCAGGTCGTGCACGCCCTGCGTTACAGTATTAATAGTTGCTGTGTTACTTTTAGTGTTACAATGTCTGGTATTAACAATATTAATAGTTGCTGTGTTACTTTTAGTGTTACAATGTCTGGTATTAACAATATTAATAGTGCTGCTGTGCTACTTTTAGTGTTACAATGTCTGGTATTAACAATATTAATAGTGCTGCTGTGCTACTTTTAGTGTTACAATGTCTGGTATTAACAATATTAATAGTGCTGCTGTGCTACTTTTAGTGTTACAATGTCTGGTATAACAGTATTAATAGTGCTGCTGTGCTACTTTTAGTGTTACAATGTCTGGCATTAACAATATTAATAGTGCTGCTGTGCTACTTTTAGTGTTACAATGTCTGGTATTAACAATATTAATAGTGCTGCTGTGCTACTTTTAGTGTTACAATGTCTGGTATTAACAATATTAATAGTGCTGCTGTACTACTTTTAGTGTTACAATGTCTGGTATTAACAATATTAATAGTGCTGCTGTGCTACTTTTAGTGTTTCAATGTCTGGTATTAACAATATTAATAGTGCTGCTGTGCTACTTTTAGTGTTACAATGTCTGGTATTAACAATATTAATAGTGCTGCTGTACTACTTTTAGTGTTACAATGTCAGAACGTAACAAATTAGTAGTGCTTGTAAAATGCTTTTACTGTTAGAAAATCAAGGTTCCCCTGAAATATCTTTATTGAGACAATATAGGAGAAAATACATTTTTACAATATTGGTGAAATATGTTTCAAACCAGTAAACTAATAACAATTTTCAAGTTGTTTAAGAAAATATTTCTCTCGACTTTTTTTACTTAGGTAAACTGTATTTAAAAAATGTATCTTAACTATCTAGCATTTTTATGGCATCGCTATTTAAATTACACCCCCTATTTTCCATGTTCATAATCTACGTATTTGGAAATATATACAACCGTTATTGTCTGGTAACATTGAGACATAGGTATGTTACATAAGAGAAACAACGCCCTCGTAATAATGAAAGCCTGAGTCAGCCAAGCTATTCAGAGCAGTCCACAATGAGTTTACACGTATGTTTGAAAGTCAGCTTTACTTGTGTATAATTACATACCAGTAAATTACATTTAGGTAAAACATCAGTAAGTATGACATATATTTTAAGCTATAAGTATGTGCGAAACGAGGATAAGGGTCTTCTTGGTTTTCGGAGAGCTTTTGGAAAGTGTTAAGAGGTTTTTGATAGTTGAAGGCAAGGATCATCAAGGTAAGACTATGTGGTTCTTGTCCAAGAATATGTGGATTAGTTCACCAATATAGACTGTTTGCTAGACTCACGGACTTGGGATATAGCTTTCGTACTATTTTACCAATTAACTATCTACATCACCTTATGTACTTTAGTCTACAATAAATCCATTAACACAACGAGTTTGACTATTTAAAAGCTCCTACCCGACAACCCCCAGCCTTTGATAGGCTATCCTGGCATATACATAATGGGTATGGGGTACAGGCAGTTATACAAATAAATAAAAACAATAATATGTATAAAAATGTGAAACAAAGGCTTCCCAATTGTAATAGTAGAAATAGTAATACAAAATAAGAAATTGTTGAATATATGCCCTACTACAAATGAAATTTATAAAATGATTACGCCTGAAAACCACTTTATAAACTGTCAAAGCCATCGAAATCTGGCAAGGATAGTTTTTTAACCTAGACCGAACGATGATTTTTACGTAGTTTTAAAATCTGGCTATCCAATTCAATATGGCGTCCACTCAAAAGGTTTTGAGTTTAATATCTCATCTCAAATAATTATATTTTAGCAATCAATTGAGTACCTGAGACATATTTTTTAAATTTCGACATAAATTGCGTGGCTGACTTATTAAGTCACGTGAACAACGGTTATTCTCTATAAATATATTTCACTATTGAATAAAATATTGATTTAATTTGTTATTTGTTCAGCTTGATCACCAAAGAAAAATATAAACTTAAAATCCAAGGATAAATTATGATAACTACAGTATTTAAACTTGAAAACCTAAGAGAATCTTTGTCAAGCACCTCGTCTTACTACCCGTTCGGGTTATACGCTAAGATAGATCTTAAGACTATAGAAACGATAAGAGCATTACATAATTAGACTGAACATTATAAACCTAGAGTTTTTGAATGGAGGGAGCGAGGTCTACTGTTCACAGAACTATAAGTATTTTATATAAGAAAGCATTAAAGCAGAACGATATAGATGATTATTAATAATGAACCGACTGGAATAAAAACAATGCTGGCTGTAACAGTGCGAACACCAAATGAAAAAGAACAAAAGCATGAGACGTCACCAATCTCAATGTCTTCAAAGAGATAAATTACCTAAATTTGTGCATTTGTGAATATTTTAATAAGGTAAAAAACCATTAATTAAAACTAATCAAATCAATCAAATGAAGTGTTACTTTATTTGGTACCATGCATAGTGTATTCAATATTATGTGAACTTTATAGTCAACATAAGCTTTGTGGTCTAACTCGTTTGTGTTCGATAGTATTCGAACATGTTCTGTCGTTTTCGTTTGAGCTCAACCGTACTTTGTTGAGTTTAACGTGAGTCAGATTTGTTCAGTTCCATATCGATCTATTGTGTACCCATATTCAAATATTCAAGTCCGATTTGATCCTTTCTTTCGTTATATTTTTAACAAAGTTTTGTATGACCTTTTAGCCCTAACGTACGTTTTTCAAAATTATTGAGAACACACTTGGTACACTTAAAGTAAATATGAACTGCAGGATCAAACTAATTTAATGTTAATCATGCTATATAATAAAGTATAATACCATATTTAGTCAACATTGATTACATTTTTTGACATTAGTAATTTTTGTATTTTCTATATATGGATGTACTAAATTTTGTTTGTGATCCTTGGGGCGTTAAAAATGCCCGACATTGTTCATGTTATAACCTATAAATGCTTCTGGAATCTGAGTCTGAAACAATCAGCCAAATACATTTTCAAAGATACACGTTTTTTTAAATGTTTAGTGCATAAATTAATTGATGGAAAGCTTTCTATGCTATTAAACTTAAATTAACAACCAAATTTTAAGAATAATAAAGCGAAGAAGCACATAACTTTTTGAATATTTTAATTTTGGGAACTTTAAATTATCCGTATTTCACGTTTCTTCAATTCAACCTCCCTACGTTTCTTGATTTAATTTTTTCATTTTCATTTACTTAAGGTAAGACTTATTTAATGTGCACTTTCTGAACCGACTTATTATATCAGCACAAGACTTATAAACTAACTCAAATCTAGTTCATCCCCCTTGCCGTTAATTCATCATTGTGAAAGGGGAAACCCAGATTTCACCAATGATAAATTGTTTGGCCATGCCAGGAATAGAACCTGGGACCCTTGGCTCAGCAGACAGACAAGCTACCGACTGAGCTAAGGTGTAGGACTACTTTTCCTGATCCTCCATAGAATAGTTGTACATGCTAAGTTTAGTTTAATATAGTTAGTACGTTTAACACCGAGGCTATGAATTAATTTATGGGGTATGGATTATTGAGGTTCTTTAGAGGACGTGCACTCACATTAGTGTAGAGAGAGATTGGAAAATTACATTCGGAAAACCACACTCACTCATAAAAGGATTTAAACTATGACCCTCCTCTGTGTTAAGGCGGCCAAGTGCAATGCATTTTTAACGCCTTAGACACTTGGAAAGGGATGTACACGTTTTTGAAGGTGACCTAGGGTAGACCAGTGTCCTACTTCCTGTTGGGACCATCTCTGTCCTTTCCACAGAGACGGAGGTAGGATAGCATTCGGGGTAGGGCAAGCTGCGGTTGTTTGAAGCTGTCCTAAGGATAGGTCAGTGTCCTACTCCCTGTTGGGCTCATCTGTCCTTTATGCAGAGATGAGGGTAGGGCACGCTGGGGTTGTATGTTTGTATGTTTGAAAGTGTCCTAGTTGTAGGTCAATGTCCCTGTTGGATTGGGCTCATTCTTGTCTATTCTTTCCGAAGACAAGGGGTCTCCAAGGGGTGGGTCAGTGTCCGTATTGGACTCATCCTAGATTCTATCCTTTCCGACGGGGGGTAGGGCAGACCAGGGCTAGGTGAGGTATCCTAGATATAGGCCAGTAGTGTCCTACTCCCTGTTGGGCTCATCTCTGTCCTTGCCACAGATGAGGGCAGGGCAGCACTCGGGGTAGGGTAAGCTGGGGTTGTTCTTCTTCTCCTCGCATTCCGGGGTCACAGTCAGGTCCAGACAGCTGCAATCATTCACAAAAAAGGTCAAGGACCCAATCGAATCGATGATTATGGAAAATAGCTAGGTTCAACTTGAACGATTTCGAGAAAAATGCACGGACTCTTGGACATTATGTCTTTCAACACCCAGCAACATAAACAATTTATTGTCCCGAGCATACGGAGCGTTTTGAGTTGGTTCCTTTCTACAGCTATTGAAAGAAAGCATTATAGATACATTAAATTCATTGAAAACTTAGAATTATCAAAATTTGTACTTGGATTCTTTCAACGATCATCATTTATTTCTAAATAGACTTTTTAAGAAGGGATGTATTGTTCATCATAGCTTCTTAGTAGCTGAAGAGGGAACAGCTTATTAGAGGCAAGAAATCCAAATTTCAACGGCTGAGGGTCGAGAATGATCTCATAGTAGAACTATGGTGTAGAGCAGTGGTTCCCAAAAGGTGGTCCGTGGACCTACGGGGGTCCGCGAGTGGTTCTTAGGGGGTCCACGACAAACACTAAAATTTAATAAAATAAAACGTTAAACTAATAACTAAACAACGGTAGGCCTAATATTAATCTATTTTCGTGGAGGAAGAGTGGAAAACCATTAATAAAAAAAAATTATGTACACCTTGTTGAGATTTGAACCCCGGACTTCCTTTTTATTGTGTCACGTTTAAACAAAAGGTTATTAATCTATATTAATCTATAGTAATCAAATGAAGAGTTTGTTTGTCCATCATGTGCGTTGCGCAATAGCTACCGCGCGCAAAGGGCTGAAATTTTAAAATTAGTAGCCCCCGTGGACAAATATATGGACCTCGAAGCTGGAATCTTAAATTTTTGATTATATTTTTTTAAACTTAGAGCCTATTAAAAACTGGGTCGGAAGAAATAAAATTAAGATACTTTTTATGTTTATTTGAAGCAAATAAAAGCGTTTCCCTGGGTAAGCACGCAATGAATTACGTGGGTATCCTGGGCAACGCAGAGTACTTCTGCTAGTGACTAAAAGTGGTAAAGAAGTAAAGTATGGTATATAAGAAATATACCCCTATTAGTGTGGAGAGTGAATGGGAAAACCACAGTGATAACTCACATGTGAAAACCACTCCCTCAGTATACTCGGGTGGGATTCGAATCTTGACCCTCCATCAGCTGGAAAACCAGACCAGACGCGAATGGCACTTTCATCCGGGTGTCCATCGGTTCATGTAACGTCTTAGTTGAAATATTGTAAAAAAATATGTTTTAAATTCACCTGCACTTGAGGAAACATTGTCGACGTGTGAATAAAATAGGTGTGGAACAAGAGCACCTGTCTGGTGCCAACTGTTCACACATTGACATCGTAGATAGCCTTCCGACCTTCGAGAGTACTAATTACCTCGGAAAACATCGCTTCTCCTTCTCGGAACCATCACGCAACAGTTGCCACGCTTGTTAGTGTGATCTTCGCAAGTTAAGGGGGCCGACTACCGGAGGGCTTAGACGCTTTGCAGACGTCAGAAATAACTTTTTTATTGAAACGATGGCTTGTTATTTCAAAATATGGTTCAAACCCAGATAGAGTTGACAGCTATCAGAATAGATCTATGAGTTTATAAACTAACATTTTAAGTTTTATAATTTTAAATGATTTAGGGAAAACTTAAATTAATTCACTCTCAAGGACGTTTCACGCAAGATGTCTTAGCCATGAGATCAAAATAAAATGCTATAAACATAAATCTAGCCTTCCTAAAATAAATAAAGTCAACTTTCAACAGTACCTATCGAAACAGAACATTCTAAGATAAATGAGGAATGTTTGAGTGTTGAAGCCTCATAGCTGCCATTCACATAATAAATACCGCAGCTTGAAGACATTTTCAATTCCTCCGCATGCGGCATAAGTCAACGATATTTCTTATCGAAATGGTAGCTCTGAGGTTTCAAAACAACTAAGGCAACCTTAAATTGTCTTAGACTGTTCTGTTTCGAAATTGTTAAAATTCCGACAGGGAGGTGTTTCTAAGTAGTTTTTCAATCTTTCTCTACCCAAATTTAGGTACAGTTCCTCTAAATTCTAACGTCCCTGCTCCACCAACGTAATTAAATGCTACAGCCCAGGTAGGTAGTAAATAGTGGAGAGCCAGAAATCAATATATATTCCTTCAAAGTAGGCGGCACCCTTAGGGGTTGCACGCGTGACTAATTTGTTTCAATAAACGTGCTCACATTCTTGCCTCTCCAATTAATTAAATTGTTCGTCAAAGACAGCCACTTTCATTTTCTAAGTTAATATTTTGTTGCCGTGGACATCAAACCTCGGTATAAGCTACATGATATCCTGTTATTTCAAATCCGTTTGAATTCCAATGGACTGATTTTTGTTGGAAGAACAGTTTAGAAAATACAAACATATTTTTTAAGTCATCCTTGATATTTTACTATGTTATTTGTTTTATTTATAGGTATTGATAATATCTATAAAAAGTGACAGCTGCAGATAGTTTGACTATGTATTAATTTATTAAAATTGTTTAAGTAACTTTAATAACTACCAGATACTGTTCTTCCTACCAAAATCAGGATTTGTCACCAAATTGCCTTGAAAAGAGACCGCTCCACGAGTATGCACGTATATAAGACTTCTATTTCGTGTGGGGGTGAGAGATGAGAGGGGACTGATTTCCAGTGCACTTTTCCACATATATCCTTTAACAATGTTGTGTTTACATTCCATATTACTGAATTGTCCGAGTTAATTTAATCAGAATTACGCTAATAAGGTGAGGATGAGGAAGGTATAGTTTAGTATTTGTGTGGGGGAGAGAGAGAGTGGTAAACAGTTTAGTAAAATACACCTAAGTACACTCGGGTGGAATTCGAAATTCCAACCTCCCCACTACCCAGCATAGCTAAATAAGACGTGACTGACGCTTTCATTGGTGGGCCCACGGTTGCGGGTTTGCAGTTCCTTAAAAGATAGTTTTGTAGTGAAGTAAATTCGTCAAGTGTGTACTGCACACGTGCTTTCCGTATTAATATTGGCCTAGTAGGCCTATAAGTCCATGGTATGTCCATATTTTATATTAAGAGTCTCGGGCTCGATTAACAGCATAGTAACCCGCCTCGGTGGCGTAGTTGGCTAACGCGCCAGTCGTGTTGAGTCAGACCACTGAGGACGGGGAGATCGAGGTTCGAATCTCGGTCGGGTGAACTGAGGGTGGTTTTTCCTAAATGGTTTTCCACTCTCCTTCCACGCAAATGCGGGTTCACTTCCTATAAATTCAACCTTCCCATTTCCTAATCCATTAGTGTAATTAGTACTTAAGCGTATAACCGAACGGGTAGTAAGACGCGGTGCTAAAAAAAAAAACAGCATAGTAGAAAAATGTAGGCCTACATTTTGTTGGGATTGGGGATTCCCATTAATGGACGGAAGATTGGGTTTTTATATATTCTAAATCTATGATTATGTTTAAGTAGTGCTTATCTAACGTATCGGTTCAAAAATACACGCTAAATAACTGAAATTAAAATATCCCTAGTAATGGATCGATGCTTCCAGGAATCCAATGTCGGGTGGAGAAATTTGGACCAAAATGAGGGCACATATATAAGTAATCATATTTCTTATTTACTACTAGATTATTTTGGACTCTATAGAGTGTATTGGTACTTTGTGGATACTGACTGCACTACTTTTCCCTCGACAATGGGAGATCCGTTTGGCCTCTCCCCGATCTTGGCACAGGACAACTCCGAACACTGTCCCTTCCTGTGCCACTTCTTGCCGATCTGATAGAGGTCCTTAGTGAAAGGATCCATGCATTTAGCGCCCATTTCTGAAAAAGAAGGCACGCAAACCCAATATAAAGTGGGTCCTACAGTTCAAGAAAAAATTACAAAGCTAGTTTGTATGTATCCTGTAACTTAAATCAATACCTTTCTTTCAATACGTTTCTAGAGATTCACGTTCTGATTACTTTCCGCGGGTCTGCCTGAGAGATTAGTAAACTCTTATTATATTTGGTTTCTACCTATGAATTTTGACATGCGAAATAATTGACAAATTACCTGTCAAAAGCACTCTAGCCTTTGAGAGAGAGCTATGATACCTAGTGGTCCCCCCCGCCTTGGTCATGAACTCACCAACTATGAAGTCTTTCTCCACCTCCCACATCTTGCTAGTGTGTACATTGCTCTTGGGGGCGGCCCCCGCCTCCAGAAGGGCAAACACCAACAACGTCGCCGCCCGCAGCATCACGACCTTCTGGTGAAGGAGCCCTCGAGGCCGAAACGCGGCAGTCCTCATTTGGTACGTTTGGCATGCACCAGATTGCATTCTTATCGAGCACAGTATGTAATCACGTACCTTTGTGACTGTACAGGACTTGGGAAGGGGAGGGGGGGCTTATAGGTGAAGGGGTGGGTAAACCAGTTACCACCAGAAGCCTCGCTGTAATTGGCTTCGTTTCCTGCAGTCTGCTTGAGCTTTTTAAAAAGCGTGAATTGAGGTTCTGACTTATTTACTTTCTTTTTCTGCAATCGAGTATATTTCGTGAAGAGGGGGTTAGGTCAATACCTGAACCTAGCTTTGTGTAATTTGGCCGATTGACTCTAGATGGATATTTGGGTCTTATCTCTAGATAAATAATGTTTAAAATGAGCTTTTTTTTTAAATACCCCTTGATTAAATCCAGCGATGCCCATGTTGAAGGACCACTCAAGCTCTCTCACGGAGCGCAGCCATTTTAACCTGTGGGGCTGGTGTATCTGCTCTAAATGCTACCTTCCTCATCCTTATCTATCTAACGCGATTAAAAGTATGACTCTCTGGAACGAGTAGCAAGATGCGGTACAAACAAAACACACTATGATGTTAAAAATATTGTTTTAAAAAAATAGGGCACACCTTAGGTCAAGTCTACAAATATTTTATTATGTTCATATGGACACCCCTGTTTGAGGCGATCCGATCAAGTTAATTCCCTTGTTGAAGCTAATGAAGAATTGTGAAAAAGTCTTGATAGCATACATAGGTGATGGTTTAGTCACGATCATGAGTTTTATGAACCAATTTAGTTGGTATTGTGAGGTCTAATGGCTGACATTGTGATTTTACTGCACTTTTACTGGCTCATTATTATCGCTATTGATATTAAATTCGCGTTTAGGAAGGGAAATGGCCTGCAAGGTTCATCAAGAACGCTACTAGCTTGTTTAAGTAGGGACACAACCAATATAATTAATTAAGGCTACTAGTGTGTTCAAGAAGGAACGCGATCAATAGGATTTTAACTTAGTCCAAAATACGTCACTAGAAGATTTTATTATATTTTCTTGAGCTTGGTTTTTAATTGGCTAAATGTTTACATTTTGTAAAGTTATAGAAAATGATTGTGCAAAAACCAAGTTTATCCAAGAAAATATTAAGTTATTTAAGTATTATTATTTCAGGCCTATAACTAACATTATTTAAGGAGTGGTTTTTTATTTTAAAATAATGTTCACTCTAAAATGAAGGCAAAAGGTACAGTATATACACATTTAAAAATCTAACATTTTAGGTTTCATGGCATCAAAGATAATTTCTCTACAGAGTAAATCCATCCCATTGAGACTTTACCTAAAATGACATAGCTGTAAGATTAGGGCAAATGGTGAGATCCATGCTACTTTAAATAGTCAGGTAGAGGCAATATAACTCCCAATTCTGTTGACAATAACTACGCATGACGTTCCCACCAAGGAGGGAGTCTTATGCGAGTCTTACCAAAGTATACCAAGGTTGATTTTCCCTTAAATAGTTTTCCACTTTCTCTCATCGAAAAGTATTTTCATTATGAGGGTAGCCTGGATGAATAGTAAGACTAGAAAGAAAATCCCTAATATGTTTTATTACAAAGGTATTTATTTGACATGAATGTAGGTGGTTAAGTGTCACTAATACAAATTCATAAATTGCTATGTCACATACTTTGATAAAACAAAGTGTAATAACTATTGAGGTATCTACCTGTTAACAAGATGTTACAAAAGTTTAAACAGCATCATTTTAATAAGATTGACGCCATATGCGGAAGGAATAGTTGGGGATCATCAGTGTGTATTTTGACAATATATAATGACAAAAGATAAGGTTTGTACTTTTCAGAAAATATCAAAGAGAAAATGGGAATACGACAGAACGGCACATCAACCATTCATGTATGGATTTTTAAAAAGGTTTATGATTCAGTTAAAAGAAAAAAAAAATTACTTAATTATGGAATGCCAAAAATACTTGTCAAACTTTTTGAGCTAAGTTTGTCAGCTACATGGGGTAGGGTACGTGCTGAATTTCACTTATCAGATGCCTTATGATACATAATGGCTGAAACAAGTAAATACACATTTTCTGCTAGTTTTAATCTAGTATTGGGGTGATGGAGGAAAGTATGGACATCATTTTATTAAATTTAATAAACTAAACAGTTTGTACTACACCATCGTATGGCACATAAGGCCATTATCGATACCAAATCACTATATGAAAGACAGTAACATCATGATGCTATACGTACTTAGAGAATCAAAAACAAACAATGAAAATAAATTGATTTTTAGCACCCTAAATAAATGCCTCTTTACATTAGTGCTAGTGATACATTTGGAGCTAGTAGCTCTCCCCATTAGCTTAATACAGTAGTAACATACAACTTTCTATATACATTTTGTACGTATATGAAACACCTGTCCTATTTTGGCTGACATGGTCACAGAGTTTCGGGCGCTTCGCCCAGAAATATTGATGTAGAAATACCCTGTTTAGTAATCACGAGCACCTCGTCTGCTAATCAACGGAGTAGAAGGAATGATCTCTTCTTGTTTCTTGCTAATATATAATATATTAACGGCAATGTGTGTAAACCAGGCATTCTATAAAATGCCTAGGCTTTTTATATAACTTTTAAATGGTTTTAGCAAAGTATGAAATAAATTAGTTTTGCTGTTGTATTTAATACTTTTCGTAGGAAATTTATAGAATAACTAGTCATTATATACTAACGAGAACAATAGCTAACCTAACCTAACCTTACCTAGCTACCATATTCTAAAATAACCTAGCCTGACCAACTGAAATCCTAGGAATTAGGTGACCCTGCAAGAAAACGGCGCAAGACTTACATAGAACTTGATACAAGAATTGATAACATATTCCGGGACTTCAAAACGACAAAGAACTTGAAATTAAGTATAAAATACAACAGCAAAACTCGTTTATTTCATACTCTGCCAAAACCACTCTGGCATTATATATAAAGCCTATGCATTTTATAGAACGCCTGGATTTCACACATTGCTGGTGACATATATAGTGCAAAATGGCAGGCAAAGAGGGGAAGAAGGGAGTACTTTCTGGAACATGCTAGAACCATATTCACTGGGAGGGTGCAGAACACGTGACCCAATGCCACCCCTGTCCCCCTTTGGTAAGCCAGAACACTTTAAGAAGTAAGCGAATTATTTTAGTGATTTTGAAGCTTTAGGGATACCATTTAGATAGGAAATAATTCAGTGTGAGGCTATATCCCTTAAAGTAGGAGGTACCCTTAACGTAGGCATAGGTAAAATCTAGATTCACTCGTTCACCAAAAATAAAGAGCAGAATTTTCTTGAATGGCTTATTATTATTATTATTATTATTATTATTATTATTATTATTATTATTATTATTATTATTATTATTATTATTATTATTATTATTATTATTATTATTATTATTTTATTATTATTAGCACCGCGTCTTACTACCGTTCGGGTTATACGCTTAAGTACTAATTACACTAATGAATTAGGAATTGGGATGGTTGAATTTTAGAGGAAGTGAACCCGCCTTTGCGTGGAGGGAGAGTGGAAAACCATTTAGGAAAAGCCACCCCCAGTTCACCCGACCAAGATTCAAACCTCGATCTCCCCGTCCTCGGCAGTCGAGCTCAACACGACTAGCGCGTTAGCCATCTACGCCACCGAGGGGGCTTAAATGGCTTATTATAGTCCACACTGATATACATTTGTCCTGGATATTTGTATACGGCCCTTGCGAAAACAAATGCAATTGCCTAGCGCATTTGCTTGTGTGCGGGCAATTTTGTCAGTGTGGACTAGGCTTTAGCAATCCACACAATACAGAAATGTTTGTTGAGCCATAATGCCTTGAAACAGAGGTTAGTGGAACCTTATTATAAATTAATTGGTTTTAAAGTGGATACATATATCTTTTAGTTGGGTGATTTTCAATTCGCGTTGTGTCGTGACAAACTCAACACAGATCAATAGGGTCTACATGCGCCTTCCGTTTAACCAGTTGTTTCAAATTTCTTACGGCCGACTAGTTTTTAATTTCACTACGCATGCGCACTGAATAAAGTCAATTGGTCGTGAACGTTTATTGGATATTACAAGCATATAGTTGTGGTGCTGAATCAACAAATATTAATACTATTTCAACTCACGCTGAGGTGACACAGCGGATCACACAGAAATCTTGTGCTGGTATGTTTAGAGATAGTCACGTGTTTGTGTGTGTGTGTGTGTGTGTGTGCTCCGCTCCGTTCAGGCTATTCACATGCTTACTCTGATGTGATAGGGATGAGGAAAATTGATCTAAAGGAATCGCACCCACATTTGCGTAGGGTGCATTACAATTGGCCCACGTAAATATGTTATGATCTGCGTTTAAAATTACAATTGGGCCACGTATAAATTTTACGTAAACATTACAGTCAAAGAATGTGGCCCAATCGACCTGTGGGCTTGTGGGGGAAATTGGTGTCGTAGCCCGATTGTAATGCTCCGTTTGCGTGGAGGGTGAATGGAGAATCGTTTATGAAAGAAGATTCTCAATACACCCGTCCGATACCTATACCCAGATCTTTCTGTCACCGGCAATTCACTCTATTAAGAGTCAAGTGTTAATATTTCTGTTCTTCTCTTCTTTATCGGTGAACGTGGGAATCTACCCTCAGTCCGTGGTAAGTCATGTGTTTAGAAATTTAACCAACGCTTCTTTACGTAATAGTTTAAAATAGGTGTAGAATCTACTTAAGACAGTTAGATTTGACCAACTTTTATATTCTTAAATAATAACGCGGACATATATTTTTTTCAACAAAGTCAGAAGGCAATTCCTGTAAATTTGAGTTTAATTTGTTTGTTTTGATGTTGCTTATTTCTAATATTGTAAATCTATCTACTTTAAATAATAGATATATAGATGCAATTAATTTTAATTATTTTTGAATATTCGGACAGCTCACACTGGGTGGTAACGTAGACTAAGGCATCCGTTTCGTCTGGTCTTGAGTTCGAATCCAGTCCAAGTGTGCTAAAAGGCTATTTCCTCAATACTTACTCACTAAAGTCCTACGCAAATGCGGGTAGCTTGCCTATAAATTCTACCTTCCCCTTCCATGCCCCACTAGTGTAAATATACGGATAGTCCAGCTGGGTGGTAAGACGGTTGAAAAAATAAAATTCTCGTTCGTTGAAACGGGCATTCGTCTCCTTTCCCCCCCACCCCCCCCAACTTGTTGTTAACTTGTCCATAGATCCTTGTTGCACTGAGGATAGAAGCTTATTGTGCCCGAAACAGAAGTCCCGGAGGACAGCCACATCTGCTCCTGGAGTCAGCTCTAGCCCGTATTATCCACATCTGTCATATTACTACCGGGCAAAGCCCTGCCTGTATCACTCAGGACTCAGGTGTATACAGATGGGATGGAAAGGGGGGTCTGTACTTCGTACGGTGCAGGAATGTATCAGGTGGAAAACTACACCGAGGAGATAAAGGAAGGAACGCGTCCATCTCGAACAAAGAGATAAAGGAGAGAACTCATACATCTCGGCCAAGGAGATAAAGGAGGGAACTCATACATCTCGGCCAAAGAGATAAAGGAGGGAACTCATACATCTCGTCCAAAGAGATAAAGGAGAGAACTCATACATCTCGGCCAAGGAGATAAAGGAGAGAACTCATACATCTCGTCCAAAGAGATAAAGGAGGGAACTCATACATCTCGGCCAAGGAGATAAAGGAGGGAACTCGTCCATCTCGAACAAAGGGATAAAGGAAGGAACTCATCTATCTCGAACAAAGAGATAAAGGTGGGAACTCGTCCATCTCGAACAAAGGGATATAGGAGGGAACTCGTCTATCTCGAACAAAGCGATAAAGGAGGGAACTCATACATATCGGCTATGGAGATAAAGGAGGGAACTCGTCTATCTCGAACAAAGGGATAACGGTGGGAACTCATACATCTTGAACAAAGGAATAAAGGAGGGAACTCGTCCATCTCGAAAAAATTGATAATGGTGGGAACTCGTCCATCTCGAACAAAGGAGTAAAGGAGAGAACTCATACATCTCGACCAAAGAGAGAAAGGAAAGAACTCATACATCTCGACCAAGGAGATAAAGGAGGGAACTCATACATCTCGACCAAAGAGATAAAGGAGGGAACTCATACATCTCGTCCAAAGAGATAAAGGAGAGAACTCATACATCTCGGCCAAGGCGATAAAGGAGGGAACTCATACATCTCAACCAAAGAGATAAAGGAGGGAACTCATCCATCTCGGCCAAGGAGATAAAGGAGGGAACTCGTCCATCTCGAACAAAGGGATAAAGTAGGGAACCTCGTCCATCTCGAACAAAGGGATAAAGGAGGGAACTCATACATCTCGACCAAGGAGATAAAGGAGGGAACTCATACATCTCGGCCAAGGAGATAAAGGAGAGAACTCATATATCTCGACCAAAGAGATAAAGGAGGGAACTCATCCATCTCGGCCAAGGAGATAAAGGAGGGAACTCGTCCATCTCGAACAAAGGGATAAAGGAGGGAACCTCGTCCATCTCAGTGGTAGACTTGTGCCTCCATATTTGATCCTATGCCGTCATATTTGTAATAAAACACCTATAATATATTCAAAAAGTCTAAAAATGCACAGTGGTCAGATTACGTATAAAAACAAAAGCTCCGGGTTCACACTAAATGAACATGGCTTACGTCTTTGTCTTACACTCGAGCAGTCTTACAACACTATCGTAGTTGCATTAATCAACTATCACATATTTACTTTACTAGGTAACCGTTAGATCACTATGCTGTCGTCCATTGATCTCAAGTGTCAGAAAATCTTAATAATAAATATTTGTGTGATCTAGTATCAGAGAGATACTATCTCAAGGGTACAGAACAAGAATCTGTATTAATATTATTTAGCGGTGTATATTTGGCCAGAATATTTTACACATTTCACGATATGATAGAATGCTGAACCAAGGGATAACTGTAAAGGATAAAATGATTCGGATTATTGGAGATATAATTGGTATTTATAGCCCCGTGATCGAGCGACAATTATTACGATATTTTACTTGAATAAATACAACTATTAATGTTGCACACGATTTATTGGAGTGGTTTTACTCTTTTATACAATTTGACTTGAAATACAGGTTATTTTCTGTGTTTTCTTTGTATATAAGTTAGTGGCACTGTCGTGATATTATACGTTCTCTAGGTTTATGTCACTGGCACTCTCTGTGTTCATACACACAAACAGCTTATATATGACCTACCCCTTGGACCTCTCGTGACCAGTGTCTAAACCAACAAATCGAATATGTCCCTGCGGCAGGTGTTTTGAAGGCTAGATTCCTATTGGGTATAGGGAGCTAACATCTCTTGCTTGTTTGGTAAATACTACAGAGTGAAATTTTGAAATAAAAAGTAAGTTTTAATGGTGCAATACTTCTAGACTATTCCTGAAAAGTGCGTGACTCTCCATGGATGAAGTATTGAAAGGATAACTTACATACGATACTTTATAGAAAAATACCTTCATCCATGAATTTTTAAATATATGAAAGCAGTCCAAATCAATATCATTACAAGGAATTACCAAATAGGTGGGTAAAATTAATACATTTTAAAGATTATTAAAAAATATTCACATAAAGCTTGATTCGTAAGCTCGTCGAAAATAGAGAAGAGAATATGTTTGCGTGGTGCAGCAACTCACACGCTATACGTTGACCCATGATGCATTGCAACGCAAAATTAAACAGCTGATTATCAACATATTTTCTTTTCTTGGGGATACACATCTTTTAGATCGCTCTCCCTATGGACGTTTTCGAATTATAATGATGTGTCATGGCACAATTCGCTACATTGATACACACTCTTTCCATTAACTGGTTATTTCAAATCTCCTCACCAAAGGCCAAAGAATCTGCTTGCTTCTGGTGGTGCAGCGCATGCGTTATCAAATGTGCATGCGCAATGATTTGAACTTCAGCGGTATATCTCGCGCCGATAAGGCGGAGATCTTGTCATTTTAACGTGACCCCATTTCTGTTCTACGCTTGTTTTTCGGCTAACGTGTGAATCAACAGTAGTTTAATGTTCTTTATTCTTAAACACTAAAATATCACGTGTTTTAGTTGATCACTATAGTTCGTTTAGGTGTTGCTAATTACTAACTTAGCCTGACGATACCTAGCCTTCAATACTTGTACCAATTGAAAGTTGCTAAGTTGGGTGGTATTGTCATAAGCAGCCTGTCGTTGACAAGCTTGAGGTGGAGATGTAGTGGGCGCAAGAAAAATCCAATGTTTTTTGCAGTTTTTGTAGCAAAACTTATTTTTGACCAAAATAACCAAATATTACTCCAGTAGAAACATAAGAGTTTAATTCTCTTCACAAGGTGATATCTTGTTGAATATCTGTCATACAGCAGTCATGTCAATAGCGCAGTAGATTACAAACTTTTTAAATGAAGAGAAAAAGTTGTTATTCAATTCCAGGACAATCTTGACAGATATTCAAGAAATGTTTGTCACTATCTGAAGAAAATTAAATAATATTTAGCACCGCGTCTTACTACCCGTTCGGGTTATACGCTTAAGTACTAATTATTTTAATGGATTAGGAATTGGGAGGGTTGAATTTAGAGGAAGTGAACCCGCATTTGCGTGGAGGTAGAGTGGAAAACCATTTAGGAAAAACCACCTCCAGTTCACCCGACCGAGATTCGAACCTCGATCTCCCCGTCCTCAGCGGTCGAGCTCAACACGACTAGCGCGTTAGCCAACTACGCCACCAAGGCGGGTAAGAAAATTAAACTATGTTTCTACTTTAACAAAATTGTATTTATTTTGACAAAAAAAAAAGTTTTGATATAAAAAACTGCAGAAACACCTTTTCGTACGTTTCCTACACCTCGACCTTAAAACTCAGTTAAAAGTATCAAAATAATGCATGAGAGTTTACCCTGATAAATAAAGGGAAACCATATTGTTGGGGGAAACTATTATTGCTTCAATCTTGAATAATTACTTACAGCTTTGTTACAAATGACTGAGTGTGTGTACGGGGAACAGAAAAGGCATTGAGACTGAAGGAGGTGTAAAGAAGGTTATAACAGAAAGGAGGTTATTTGTACGTGACTCACCAGTCCAGGGTTCAA
Source organism: Timema podura (assembly GCA_033556935.1). Classification (NCBI taxonomy): domain Eukaryota; kingdom Metazoa; phylum Arthropoda; class Insecta; order Phasmatodea; family Timematidae; genus Timema; species Timema podura. Next base: position 19,850,914 of record JAVRXN010000008.1, read on the forward strand.
TTACAGGAACCTGTCAAAAGATACCGAAGTACGCAGGAAAAAGAAAGGTTGATAAAAAAATAAATTCCACGGAACACACCCCCACCTCCACCGTCTTATTTCTAAGAAACATCGAACAAAGCTGTCCGTGCTTGTCTCGCGATTCCGCCAATCAGAAGTTGTTGTTCCTCTAGGTCGCCACCAGGAGGTGTTAGCATCGTCAGCAACAAGTGTTCCTAGACAACTTGAAGCTATAGCAAGGTCTAAGACATACAGTTGTAGTTACTTCTTTTTTAAGCACACATCAAATTCTAGTTCCAGTGATTAGACATTGAAGGCAATGTCTTTATTTATTCAAAGTGTGCTAAGATTTGTAATAGTGTTGGTCTGAAACAATAATAAACAGTTGTTATCACTACATCACATATGTTCACTACAACAATATGTAGTGATGACAGCACTAGCTTATAATACAGCAAACTATGCAAATAAAAGCTTAAAAAAATCTGATCAACTTTTACATGCTGGGTTGAAATGAGTGTCTTCATAAGGGTGAGATAAATTATTTTATTATTTTATCACCGCGTCTTACTACCCGTTCGGAATATATGCTAAAGTACTAAGTACGCTAATGGGTTAGGAATTGGGAAGGTTGGAATTAGAGGAGGTGAACCAGCATTTGCGTGAATAGAGAGTGGAAAACCATTTAGGAAAAACCACCCCAGTTCACCCGGCCGAGATACAAACCTTGATCTCCCCCGTCCTCAGTGGTATAGCTCAACACAAAACTAGCGCGTTTGCTAACTACGCCACTGAGACGGGTGGTGAGTTATAGTCGGGTTGATATACTTATTACCCCTAGGCTGAGCATCTATCAAATATATGGCCATCAGGACCAACTTGTACTTTAAACAGTAATGCGCCTTTAGTGACGTCAAGAGCATAGAAAGCTGTAGTTTTAGTCCCGACTAGGCCGAGTAGCCACTCATGCGTTATCTTAAAGTAAAATCTGCTCGTGTGCAGTGGGCTCAAATTTCGTCATAGCCAACGGAAAGTGTTAGCTATGTCCAGTGTAGGGGGAATGACTAGACATAGCGTGGACTGGTTGCAACAGAGTATCAAACTAGACATAGCGTGGACTGGTTGCAACAGGGTATCAAACTAGACATAGCGTGGACTGGTTGCAACACAGTATCAAACTAGACATAGCGTGGACTGGTTGCAACAGAGTATCAAACTAGACATAGCGTGGACTGGTTGCAACAGGGTATCAAACTAGACATAGCGTGGACTGGTTGCAACAGAGTATCAAACTAGACATAGCGTGGACTGGTTGCAACAGAGTAACAAACTAGACATAGCGTGGACTGGTTGCAACAGGGTATCAAACTAGACATAGCGTGGACTGGTTGCAACAGGGTATCAAACTAGACATAGCGTGGACTGGTTGCAACAGGGTATCAAACTAGACATAGCGTGGACTGGTTGCAACAGAGTATCAAACTAGACATAGCGTGGACTGGTTGCAACAGAGTATCAAACTAGACATAGCATGCACTGGTTGCAACAGAGTATCAAACTAGACATAGCGTGGACTGGTTGCAACAGAGTATCAAACTAGACATAGCGTGGACTGGTTGCAACAGGGTATCAAACTAGACATAGCGTGGACTGGTTGCAACAGAGTATCAAACTAGACATAGCGTGGACTGGTTGCAACAGAGTATCAAACTAGACATAGCGTGGACTGGTTGCAACAGAGTATCAAACTAGACATAGCGTGGACTGGTTGCAACAGAGTATCAAACTAGACATAGCGTGGACTGGTTGCAACAGAGTATCAAACTAGACATAGCGTGGACTGGTTGCAACAGAGTATCAAACTAGACATAGCGTGGACTGGTTGCAACAGGGTATCAAACTAGACATAGCGTGGACTGGTTGCAACAGGGTATCAAACTAGACATAGCGTGGACTGGTTGCAACAGGGTATCAAACTAGACATAGCGTGGACTGGTTGCAACAGAGTATCAAACTAGACATAGCGTGGACTGGTTGCAACAGAGTATCAAACTAGACATAGCATGCACTGGTTGCAACAGGGTATCAAACTAGACATAGCGTGGACTGGTTGCAACAGAGTATCAAACTAGACATAGCGTGGACTGGTTGCAACAGGGTATCAAACTAGACATAGCGTGGACTGGTTGCAACAGAGTATCAAACTAGACATAGCGTGGACTGGTTGCAACAGAGTATCAAACTAGACATAGCGTGGACTGGTTGCAACAGGGTATCAAACTAGACATAGCGTGGACTGGTTGCAACAGAGTATCAAACTAGACATAGCGTGGACTGGTTGCAACAGAGTATCAAACTAGACATAGCGTGGACTGGTTGCAACAGGGTATCAAACTAGACATAGCGTGGACTGGTTGCAACAGGGTATCAAACTAGACATAGCGTGGACTGGTTGCAACAGGGTATCAAACTAGACATAGCGTGGACTGGTTGCAACAGAGTATCAAACTAGACATAGCGTGGACTGGTTGCAACAGAGTATCAAACTAGACATAGCATGCACTGGTTGCAACAGGGTATCAAACTAGACATAGCGTGGACTGGTTGCAACAGAGTATCAAACTAGACATAGCGTGGACTGGTTGCAACAGGGTATCAAACTAGACATAGCCTGGACTGGTTGCAACAGAGTATCAAACTAGACATAGCGTGGACTGGTTGCAACAGAGTATCAAACTAGACATAGCGTGGACTGGTTGCAACAGAGTATCAAACTAGACATAGCGTGGACTGGTTGCAACAGAGTATCAAACTAGACATAGCGTGGACTGGTTGCAACAGAGTATCAAACTAGACATAGCGTGGACTGGTTGCAACAGAGTATCAAACTAGACATAGCGTGGACTGGTTGCAACAGGGTATCAAACTAGACATAGCGTGGACTGGTTGCAACAGGGTATCAAACTAGACATAGCGTGGACTGGTTGCAACAGAGTATCAAACTAGACATAGCGTGGACTGGTTGCAACAGAGTATCAAACTAGACATAGCATGCACTGGTTGCAACAGGGTATCAAACTAGACATAGCGTGGACTGGTTGCAACAGAGTATCAAACTAGACATAGCGTGGACTGGTTGCAACAGGGTATCAAACTAGACATAGCGTGGACTGGTTGCAACAGAGTATCAAACTAGACATAGCGTGGACTGGTTGCAACAGAGTATCAAACTAGACATAGCGTGGACTGGTTGCAACAGAGTATCAAACTAGACATAGCGTGGACTGGTTGCAACAGAGTATCAAACTAGACATAGCGTGGACTGGTTGCAACAGGGTATCAAACTAGACATAGCATGGACTGGTTGCAACAGAGTATCAAACTAGACATAGCGTGGACTGGTTGCAACAGGGTATCAAACTAGACATGGGCCGGTTTCATAGTCAAATTTAGTACGCCTCAAGTGCGGCGCTATACTAAATACAAGACGTCACCTACCTGAAATTGAATGGAATGGGCCAGTTTTATATGCGAAACTGGCCCATTACATTTTGGTCTAGGTAGGTGTCGTCCTGTATTTAGTATCGACTCGCACTTTATGCGTACTAAATCTGACTATGAAACTAGCCCATAGACTTGATGTTTCTGAAACAAACTCTAGGTGGAATGTGTAGTCTAGCACCTTAACGTCCTTTTTAAGGAGATAATTTCACCTTTTAAGGGATTTTTTAAATTATAAGACTTAAAAGGTATTAATCAACATGTCGCCTTAGGATTTAAAAAAAATCAACTTCATTTTTACATTAATCATATTTTGTAACTCGGGAGTTCTGAACGTCTGCAACGTGTCCAAGCGCTCTGGTAAGTGGCCCTCTTAAGTTCTCAATTGAGTACTAGAGCGAGATGTAAAGAAATAATTCAAAGGGTATGTATGTAAATAATAAAATTCCTCGATCTCAATTCGGTAAGGTGCTAATGGTACATTCTTCTTTAATCTGTGTCTCCAGGTATTGGGGGTAGAGTGAGGGAATGTCGATCGTTATAACGTCATAACGTCTTCTCGTAGTATTTCATTAAGAGCGTCTCCTTCTCTCTATGACAAAGAGGGGGGGGGGGGGTGAGTTATATTGCGGGCGTGCTTCAAGCTCTTCAGTGGCGCCGTAACTGAGATGCTTGACATTCCCGGGCGTCCCTCAATAAGCAGCGCTATACGCATCCGAGAATTCCGCTTGGCTTCATTTGGTTCCTACGCTTCCTCCCTCCCGTGTATACTACCTCCAGGGACTACTACATTCTCCGAGCCTGTAACTAGATCCTCTCCACTGCTGTGACGTTACAACAGTCGGCTTACCCTTGTATTCAACTGCACAATCCACATTATTCACTACATTTGACGACTTGAATTGTGCAAATGTCACGTTTTTATTTAATAGTATGCCTTTACAAGGTTGTCTCTATATATTCCAACATATTTTATTTTAAAAAAAAGCTTTTCAAGAAAAATTCGCCATTTTTAAGACCATTTAGACTTAAAGGGTAGTATAGAGGAATTAATTATAATTTTTCATAAAATTAATTTTTGTGAAGTCATGTCAGAACATGATATGATATTGATGGGGAAATTTCTGCAGTTATTTCACCTAATTAAACAAACAAATTTAAATGTTAAAACCACTTTGAAAGCAGTTTACAACAATAACTAGAAGTAAATAAAGACATTCCTGAAGTCAAATTGACTTGAAACATAATATTTTACTGGATTTAGTACTCAATTCTTATTTAAATTTAAGCCACAACGCTGAGAATACATCAGTGCAGAGAAAGGTGAGCCAGCTATTCTTGTGACGTCATCAATCCTAGTTCCAGGCTTGGAGGTTTTCGTAGGTTCTGTGTGACCCCACCCACTTTCCTTCAAGGGGAGTGACGTCACGTGGAGACCTGTTGCTATACAAGAAAAGAGAGTTTAACGACTCGTTTTTTCTATCATCACATGTAGGATTGGACGCATGAGAGGATAGATTAACTGATTCAAAATATCTGATTTTTATACTATTTCCTGCATTATAGTTTAGAATACTTGGTGAAGTCCTGCGGTAGCTTATGGGGAAGTCTCCAAACAAAAGATATTATTTTTAAAAATTTTGAATCCCCCTTGAAACAATTTAAATATTTAAAAAAAATTGGAGTTGTAATGTGTTGAATACTATAAGATTTTGATAAATTATTAGCCTAGGCATTGAGGAGGAATTTTAAAAAAGATATCATTAATACTTTAAAAAGAGATTCAAGCCTCAAAAACACCCTCGCTTTGTACATCTTTGGGTGAAGATAGAATTTCCTTCCTTTCTTATTATGGATTTTGATGCACAAAAGGCGCCGAATACTTGAAGGTAAATATCCTCACACTGCGGTATTTTTTATGGTAGTTCTGAAGCTTCAAAATCACTAGAAAATCTTGATTTATCTTAGAATGTTCTGTTGTGAACCGTTAAAAAAATGATTATTTATTTGAGGAAGTCTTGATCTATATTTTTAACTATTTACTTTTATCTCAGAACTTCGACATTTCGCGTAAAACGTCGTTGAAAATAAGTTCATTTTATCTTTTCGTACTTTTTTTTTTTTTTACAATATCGTAAAAACTTTAAGTAGACTATATGCGTATCATTGCTCTTGGAACATCTTTATACCATCCTTCGCCTTCCTTCAGACGTGAACCATATTTTGAACCACTTCTTAAATAACGTGGGGGTTCTGTACGTCTTCAACGCATCTCATTGCTTTGGTATGCAGTCCCTTAGTATAAATTTATCTTCCTTTAGGTGGGGATGTAATGGACGCAAGAAAAGTGTAGTGTTTTTTGCAGTTTTTATAGCAAAATATTTTTCTGGTAAAATATATCAAACATTTCTTCAGCACAAACATAGAGTTTAACTTACTACACATGGTGACCTCAAAATTTCTTGAATATCTGTCAAAGGTGTCCTGGAATTTAATGACAACTATTTCTCTTCATTTAAAAAGTGTGGTGATAGAATACGAGGACGTTCGGACCGAACCAATTCGTACAAAGCTACTCTGAGATATGGTTTCCACGTTATGGTACTAGGATCGTTATAAAGATGGCCGATAGCATTTTTAAAGGTATCGGAGCTGTAGCGGATATGTCAACTAAGGAGCTAGAAATTTATGAAAAATTGATTGCTTGAAGTAAAGAAGCAAATTTAGACACGTAAATGGATTTTCGGGCGCGACGAATTACCAAGTGCCTAACTAGGCAGTAATGGGCTCATGGTAAAACTTCCAGAGTGGGCTCCCCCACCTAAAAAAAACCCTGTGTGATTGTAGATTATAATAAATTACATTGGCACTAATTATAATAAATTACATTGGCATTAATGATTGGAATTATTACATTGGCCTAATAAAACTGCTACTGAAAAGTGGAGACTATAAAAAAAAACTTTATTTGAATTGACTAAGACTAGGCCTATATTAATAAATAGAATACCTGCTTTGGTGCCCACATGGTCAAAGGCGTCACTCTCGTATTAGACTAGGCTGCCGATGACGGGGATATTGGGTTTTGAATCCTGGTGGGGTGTGCTGGAGGAGTTTTTCCAAATTGGTTTTCCACTCTTTCCACGCAAATGCGGAGTACACTTTCTCTAAATTCAACCTTACTAATTCTTAGCTCCCTAACTTATTTAGTAGTCTACATATGCGTATACCCTGAACAGGTAATATGCAGTGCTAAGAAACTTTAAAAACATTATAAACAAAATGATAAATATTAATCCTTTTAGGCTAAACTAACGATATTTAAAACTCCTTCGTTTTTGCTTTGATCACTTTGCGAAATTGTTTATAAATTCTTCCAAGTCCAAACTACGGGCAGTGAGTGGCCTGATCAATAAAGGCATAAACAGAAAATCCCCGCATCCTCTCCTTAGTCATTGCGCTTCTTAAATAACTTAATAATTTCAAGTTTTGAGCTTGACCTTTCTGCTGTTGCCACTGACAGGTAATGTAAGAAATACAGTAAAATCAAAGCTGTGCAGACTTCGGGGAAACTGACTGATTAAGACAGATTGATGCCCCGCGCACATTTTCTCAAACATATCGCTTACACTTACAAATTAGCCAAAGACGTGGAGTAGGGGTATTTAGCAACGGTTTGAACTTTAGCAATTATCTTATAAATTATGAAACGATCTGCATCGGAAATTGTCAATTAATTAATTATTGCAAAAAAAGAGGCAATTTTTCTAATTTGATTAGACCTATATCTTGTTAAATATTGCTTTTACAGACAAATATGCACAGAGCTTTTATGTAGCGAATGAGATAATTCACAATAAAGTGACTATTGAGTAATTTTTGATTGAATATTGAGTGAGATCTTTACGAAACAAAAACAGGCTTTAAAGAAAAAACTAACATCTCTTTTCCCGCTCAGTCCGCCATCTTGGACGAGCTCCTTTCACCGTGCCACCGCCATTTTGTAATGTTACTCGTATTCGAGCTGACTCGCATGGTTCGACTATACTAGGTTCGGATGACGTCATCCGATTGGGCTCTGATACGATACGAGTAGTGGGCTAAACCCACCTTCAATTGAATGGGGGAACACTGCTATTTATAGATTTAAAAAAATAGTTTTATAACAAAAACTTTTTTATTCAGAATAAATTAAGTACTGTTGCATTTAATTTAATATTCATAATGGTCAACGCGGAAAAACTTTTTAAACTTAGTCAAACTCAATTCACCCGAACAATTATTCAAGAACAGTTGACTGCGTAGAATATTTTAAACGAAACTTTTGTCATAAAAAAAACCCGCAAAAAAATATATTTTTTACTCGCGTTCCCTGCCCACCCCAAATCAAGAAGAAATGTAGAGTATTTAAAATTGTCAAGCGATTACATTCTATCAAAATTATTAATTTTAAAACACAAACACATTCACAAATAAAGACTTACTGCTGGGTCACTTTCTATTCATTCCAGACAAATATTTAAAACTCAAAATTTATAATACTTACTGGTAGTATTCTATTTTATAATGAGTTGCACTGAACACAATAATAATATTAAGAATTAATAGCCAGAGCTATTATTTATGCTTAATAGTGGGAATTACTTTATCTAGATATCATATTCTGAAAATTGAAAAATTATTCCCGTGTCCAGGTATCATTTTTCAATTTTCAGAAAACAATAATAATAGTTGCGTCATTTATTTCCCGCACGAGCACAAGTAGATACGCTAAGACACAAGGAAGTTTCCTTCCGTTACAAATGTCGCATTCGAACTTCGAACAGACTTCAACGCGCCAATAGACAACACTCCCTCTCTGCGGGATAAAAACGAAAGTAGGCTATGACGGGCTAATAGAAAACATTCCCTCTCGGGGGTGGGAAAAAAATAGTATAGATATTGGCCAGAATCTCGTAGAACAAAGTGGAACAGTTAATTATTTGACTATTGTGTGAACTATTTGAAACACGTTTGATAATCAATTCTTTAAATCAAATAAAATACAATATATTATTATTGCTGTTAAATAGAGTATAACAAATAAAGATATTGATATAATATTAGCTTTATATACACTATACTCCCCATCCCTTTGGTTACAACGGCCTACATAGGCCTACTTTTAAATAAATGGTAACATACGTGTAATGTACCTGCATACAAATAGATAATCATCGACTAATTTTGGTGCTAATAATCAAGTATTATAAAATAAGAATTGTTACATATTATAAAATTATTATTAAACTCTTCGCTGACACTATTTGACTAATTAAATTTATTATTAATGATCCAAAGACAAGAGTGGGTTTGTTATGACGTAGGGACCGGATTCTGCCTATTTGTCCTTTCTTTCCTTGATCGTTAAACATAGGCAGCTGAGAGATATGGTATGCATTTCATGTTATTACGAGCACAATATATTAATTTTTAGTTTCTTTAATTGCCTATTCTGTTGGTTTTTCGTATTTTATGAATAAGAGCCTAACGCGCCTATTTTAGCTGTGGCCCCTCTCTTTTTCATATGATATGGTTTTTCTGCTGAAAAAGAGAGTCCAATTTCTTAGAAAGGGTAATTTGTGGCACACTTGTTAAGAGTGGGTTTGGGAATCGACGCTTTGTTAAATAGTTTCCAATTGGGCTGAGGACAATGGAACAGTGGTAGACATCTTGGGAGGAAACAACATGCCGTTGCAGGAGAAGATCAACTTCTTCGGAACGGCAAATTTAAAATTTTTCCCTAGGCATCGTGAAATAGAAATCAACTTTTGAAATTGTAAAAATCATTGTCCGAAAATATAACCATTTATACAATCATATTAGAGAAATCCTATATAAAGTATCTAGTAATTAACAGCATGTGACCCGCTTCTGTGGTCAAACAACCAAAGGCGTCACTGTAGCAATGGCCTGGACTGCCGGTGAGAGGAAGATCAAGATTAGAATTTCGGTCCAGCTTGCTTTAGGTGTTTTCACATTCTCTCGACACCTCGGAGAGAAAGTATTGTGACTGTCAAAAAAAACGAGCTCGTTATTTTGATATATGTCGACGTTTCATGAATCCCTGAAACCAATAAAGTTGTTTTCGCAATGCCGTCTGTTTGTCTATCTGTACCTCGGGCTAGAGCCGAAACGATTTTACCGATTGGGCTAAAACTTGGTTACTGGGGTTTTCATAAGGTTCCCTCCGAGGAATTTTTGGAATTAGACATCCAACCCTAAAATTAAGGGTAGCTTACTGAAGGGCACCAAAAAAATCGATTTTCTCAAAATTCATTTTAGCTATTTTGATTAAATGTTATATCTAGAAACTGTTTATCATTATAAAAAAAAAGGCAATTCTCTTGACTTAGAGGTAACTTCACATAGGCAAAATTTTCAATTTTCATAATTTCTCCGCAAGTATTTGAGATACAAAATAATTTATCATTGTAAAATTGTAGAACTTTTAAAGATAAAAATCTTTCATTTAAAATATATTTTTATAAAACCAATAATTTCTGAGTAAAAGTAAATTTATGTACTTTTTTAATCCAGGTCTTTGAATATGAATTTGATTCTTATGTTCTTTGGTAGACAAATATGTTAATTTTTCTTAATTTTTCTGTATAAGTGTTCCTAGTTCCTAGTGCCATAGAGCAGGGGGTCTCAACATTTTGAGATCCATACCCCTTTTATACTGTTTGTTGTATGAGGTCACATTTCCCAACCCAACCCCCAATCCCTTTATGCTTTATATTGTAATATATACTATATGTATATATGTTTATGTATATATAAGTATATATAGTATATATACATATATTGATTGAATAATTTAAATCAATATATATATATATTGATTGATTAATTAAATCATTTATATTATCATCATCTATTATATTATCTTTTATTATTATTATTATTATTATTATTATTATTATTATTATTATTATTATTATTATTATTTATTATTTTTATTTATTATTAGCACCACGTTCTTCCTACCCGTTCGGTTTATGCGCACTTACGCTAATGTGTAATGGTAGGGTGATTGTGAGATGAAATGGAGGACCTACGGTTTAACTTGGGATCCGAACCACGGTGGAGGCCTGTCATTCCACACATTCACAAGTTATGATTAATACTAGTCTTGTCAGAGGTTGAATGAATAATTTAAATCAAATTTTAATGTTATTTTATAATGATTTTATTTTACAAACATTTGTTAAGACACTTCATAAGTAACTGGAATGACCACCTGTAACAGCCCCTAGGCTATCAATTAGCCTACTTTCCACATCCGGTTGATTTATAGTTATTGCCCACCCACATCCCCTCCCCCGAGATCATACGAGAGAGTGTGTATTATGATGTCAATTAACCTACTTTCCACATCCGGTTGATTTACCGTTATTCTCCCCCACCCACATTCTGTGGTTGTGAGGACCATTTGTCACAGCCCCGAGGCTATTTTTCATGAACGAGAGTGTGTATTGTCCTTCCCCCCCCCCCCCCCGAGACCATACCCCTGGACCCGGGGGTGGAGGGCCACAACAGTATCCTAGGGCTGATGGGCTTAGCCCATTTGATTTTAATGTGTGCCCATTGGTTTTTTATGCGTACCTGTTGGATAGAAATGTCTGGGACTGACGTGGGAGTTTTTGGGGAGTATGCAGTCTTGGCCGTCGGGAACTCCTCCCGTGACGTGTCGGCCCATGAGGAAGGGAGGAGTATCCTCTCTCGGCGAGTGTCTAACATCAAGTGTGAGCTTTTGAAAATGTTTCGCTGTAATTTCCCTCCCTCCAAGTTTAACCCCCTTTCCACATCTGGATGCCTTACTCGGTGTCTAAACATGTTCAAACAGGAAAATACTGGCTGTGCAAACCGTAAAATTGTGTGATCTAATCGTAAATCAAAAGTACTTGGTGGATAAACTAAAAGCTGTTAATAAAAATTTCGGGAGACGCCTAATAGCATATCTAGATGGCGAATTTAGTGTATTTTTGCCCTGTCGTTTTGGTACGCTAATGGATAAAGACGTATGTGATCTTAATAAGGAAAAACTTATATTTACCTGCGCCGGATTAAAACTGGTACACCTACAATTGTAAACTTTGAACGCGTTTAAGAGACGGGTAGCATTATCGAGCAGTTAACAACAACCTCAGGCAACACATCTTCACTGGCAGTTAGAACAAGTTTAGCATCAGTGCAAGAATTAAATATGTATACAGTGGACAGGTTAAAGACTCAGCAAATCATCCAACGCGTTTAGCGGTCAGGTACGCCCACCATACTTAGAACCGGCTATATTGATTTAACGTTTATGGGTTATACGATTGCGGGGCGTGTCTATATGACAGCAGAAAATATTCACAGTGTGGCGGTGAGCGATAGACATGTAATTTACAAAGTATGAACCACGACAGAGAGGAGCGAGGCTACATCGAGTTCTGTGACTCTACCTGTCACACGATCAGAGCGACTGAAGTATTGACCTACGAGAGAATCGAGGAGACCTACCTGTGTGATATGACATGTGCTGTGTACAGTTTCCGCAAAGGGGAAGTCGTGGCCGTGTTGCCCAGGCCTCCACCAATCTTCAGAGCTCCACACCATCCACCACAACCCTTCAAGACGCCGCAGTCACCGCTCCCACCCCCAGACTCACCAGCGTACCCGCCGCCAGAATCACCTGAGTACCCATCGCAAGAGTCGTCCGCCTACCAGACATCAGAATACTCACAGTCAGAGTCATCCGCGTGCCCACCGCCAAGGAGAGGAGGTAAAGTCCGAAGAACCCGTAAATCTCGAGGATTTAAAATGTACAAAATTTATTTAAACGTTAAAATTATGGGTGAAACGCCCGATGACTACATAATCGGTCTGGGCAGTTTCGGTAACGTCTTCCTTCCAAAGTCTGTCTATTATTTGGATTGTAAGCGATTTAAATCAAAAGCCACGCTGTATGATATATCTCGAAGGACAAAGTGTGATGTTTAAAAGTGAATTAGAAATTAGGCGCGCTCATGTTGCCGTAGCACGTTACTATTCTCACACAATCTGCTGACGTCATCGGAGCTAGCGGTGACGGAATATTTTCGACATTTTGAAAAAACGTTTACTCTGTGAGAGGGGAACTCAGTTTGTGAGTAGAAGACTTTGCTGCTTGAGCGAGAGTGTTATTTATTTACACCGTTTCTTTCGCTGCATCCCCAGTTGCCATTATTTCATTTAAATGTAGCATTTATGAGGGGTCCTACGCAAAGCTCTCCAAACTTATTCGACACAAACATCAATGTCATCAAACTCCTCCAAATCCTGCTCACCAGGATGATGTTGGGACGAGGAGGTATTGTGCCGTGCATTAGACCAGATCGAAAAAGAGGAATACAATTGTGTCAAGTGCTTAAACGAACTTGAGACAAACAAAAGTTATAACGTTGTGCTATCGGGAGAGGCCAGCAATGACCGAACGATTATTGTGCTTCAACGGTGTGGGAAGAGTAAGAATGCCAGGTAAAAACTTTGGAGACATTGTCAATAGGCGTTCTAGCGCCTCTCAGCGTGTTCTGAACTATTTTGGAGGTGACTCTTACTCATTTTCTAGATGGTAGAAGATATGATATTCTCTCCTGTTGTTTTAATTAGGTGAAAGAGTGATTATTTGTTTTTCTTGCTATCACAATTGGTTGCACTCTAGACTGTCAACTTTACCTGTAGTGGTCACAAGGCCTAAATAATATTTATATTTCTGTTTTCAAATTTAATCATCATTTACAGGGGATGCATTATACCTCCGTTCATACCCATATCTATTGGAGGGGGGGTGCTTGTTGCCATCACTGGTATAGGGGGGCATTGCACCCTTGTTAAAAGCCATGCTGGTGGATGGGGTTGCTGAGCCCCCATTTCGGAAGCAACTCGGGCTTAGCTCCATCGGAGCTCGTGCTGGTCTTCCGGACGGGACTGTTTCCACTGGCACCCTTGTTGCAACATTTGCAGAGGTATATGTGTCTTATGTCTTCACAATGTACGTGATGATGTAGTCGTAGGGGGACTTCCATACGATGGGTGACAGCTGAGTCTTACTATGTATTCCGTCTGTCTGTCAATAAGGGATTTGGCCTTTGCAAACTCAACTCTTAGATGAACGATTTCATCGATTTCTATAGTACTAAATGAAACACATATATGTAAACTATTATTTTCTAAAGGTGTATTAATTACTTGTAGTTCCACTTGAACAATATCTAAAATAGGGTTTCCCTAAACTCAACTTAAAGACCATTTTCAATATCGCTTACAAATGTCCTCCAAGATACCGCAATGAATAACACAAGAATGCAACAGAAAAATATTAGGAAAGGCAAAACATACATGGTCAAGTGACTGTTGCAGATCACAGCACTTGACGTAATTGTATAGACGGTTTTTTTTCCTCTCAAAATCCAACTATAGCTGTCCCAGCACCGCGTTTTACTACCCGATCGGGCTATACGCTAATGTGTTAGGGAGGAGGAAGGTTGAATTTAAATAATGTGCACTCGCATTTGCGTAGAGGGAGAGTGGACAAACCACACTCATTACACCCAAACGGTTCGAACACGATCTCCCGTCCCCGGCAGACGTAACGCGTTAGACCACTCGACCACTTAAGCAAACCAGATTGTGTATAGATTAAGAATCCCTCACTAATTGATCAGAGCGGTGGGAATGGGGTGAGGCGCTTCAGAGTACAAACCTATTACTATTTTTGACACAAAGAGTAAAAGTAATTTCACATCCACATGTCCGTCACCAAGTATTCACAGGACGCAAACAAACATATTTCTGACATTCAAGCGGTAACGCGTGCCATTCCTACCGACATACTGTTGCAAATCATGAGTGGCTACAGCCAGGGAAAATATTAGGGTGATTTCTCCCTCTCCCTCAAAACTGTTGTGTTGGTGCAGAAACCCTTAAGTAGGCTTTCCTCGCAACACCTGTTCAAGTTATTTGTAAGGTAGCCTAAACGCCAAACAATTCCCATCAACTCTTCAGGGCCATAAGTTTTCTGTTGTAATGTCAAACACTCCCAGGATAGCCATTTAACCCAACATCTTAGTTTAGTTGGTAGCGTGTCTGTCCACTGAGCCAAGGGTCTCCTTCGAATCTTAGGTGGGTGAACTAGGGATGATTTTCCCAAATGCGTGTTTACTTCCTCTAAATTCAACCTTTCCAATTCCTAATACATTAGGTCTTAAGCGTTTAACCCGAACGGTTAGTAAGCGCTGTGCTAAATAATAATAATAATAATAATAATAATTAAAAATTGTCGAGTTCATATAATATAATTAAGATAATTACGTCCAAGTTTCCATTTTAGAAACAAATTTTGATAATTTTGAAAATTAGCCTAGTCCATTGTATAAAACATTCTTAGTGATTTTAATTAATATTATTATTAATTACACTAGTGTGTTAATGATGAGAAATATCTAAAACAGAGGAAATGTACCCGCATTTCTGTGGAGGGACAAAGAGAAACCATTTAGAAAGATGCACCCATTTGTTTACCCATTCGGGATTTGAGCTATGACCCCATTTATCGTTAAAATAAACTAAATGAGGGTAGTGTTTAAATCAAGTTAAGGTTAACTTTAAAAATGAACCGATTGTTTAGTTCGGTCCCGGGGTGACCTGGCGGTCTACGGGTGAGGTATTTGTGATATTTGTGTGATCTGTTACAAAAGTTTTATTTTATCCTATTTTAAAATACAAAATGCCATGATTTCTAAGGTATAGAGAGTTTGAGTGGAAAAGATTAGTCACATGACCATAAAATGATCAAACATAGCAATTAAAACAAGCACACCTCTTTGGATAATCGTCCCGCAACAATGTGTTTAAATTTGTTACACAGTAACTAAGGTATTAATTAAGACTTCTCCGTTCATCATAATAGCTGTCTGACATCTTAGTTCCCGTCTGTCTACTGAGCTAAGCGTTCCTGGTTCGATTCCTGGTATGGCAGAAATATGATGAAATGAGGGGTGATAAATTAACGCGGGATGTTGTGTCTGTTCTAGATGTAAGTTAGCTAATAAGTCATGTGCTGATATAATCAGTTGGCTTAGAAAGTGCACGTTAAGTACCTCAATTAATGAAAAAAATTGAAAATCATAATAGTTTCCTTACATCAGATAATTAATCACAAAATATAATAGGATGTGAGCGAATAAGAGAAACTTGAAGAATAATGGAAGTACAGTGTTGAAAAGTCTCGAGAAACTTGAAGAATAATGAAAGTACAGTGTTGAAAAGTCTCGAGAAACTCGAAGAATAATGAAAGTACAGTGTTGAAAAGTCTCGAGAAACTTGAAGAATAATGGAAGTACAGTGTTGAAAAGTCTCGAGAAACTTGAAGAATAATGAAAGTACAGTGTTGAAAAGTCTCGAGAAACTTGAAGAATAATGAAAGTACAGTGTTGAAAAGTCTCGAGAAACTCGAAGAATAATGAAGTACAGTGTTGAAAAGTCTCGAGAAACTTGAAGAATAATGAAAGTACAGTGTTGAAAAGTCTCGAGAAACTCGAAGAATAATGAAAGTACAGTGTTGAAAAGTCTCGAGAAACCAGTTTAACGTACTGTACATTCACAAGATGACGCACTTTTTAAATGAACCAATTATAAGACATCATGATTCAAAATATAATTCTATACTACATTGATTTGATTTTTCTCTTCTTGGAAACATCACTGGTTATATAAACTCGGATAGTTTCGCATTTGAAAATAATCCGCGCTCGGACTTATATTTTACGTGTAAAAAAAATGAACTTGTCTGAGGAAAAGAGTACTAGTCATTGGTCAATAGTAAATTTGGTAGATTGTCAGGACATCATTCTTAAACCGATGAAAGAGAGAAATGTTTCACTTCTTTAGTAGGCCTATAATGGTTATCCATATCACACTCTAGGAAACTCTGGTCGATGATAATCGATAAAAATATATTACTAACGCTTTTTAGCGGAAATCCTCGTGTTAAGGTGCGGCAGAAGGGAGCGCAAGAATTTTTACCGTTTTTATAGAATATAATTTTTTTGGCAAAAGTAAATCAAATATTTCTCAAGTAGCAACATAGAGCTTAGTTTTCTGCACATGCTAATAGCAACAGATCTTGAATACTGTCAAGGATGTCCTGGAATCTTGTCAAAACTCTTTAAATAAAGAGATAAAGTTTTGACAAAATTCCAAGACACCCTTGATAGATATTCAAGAAATGTTGATATTAGCATGTGCAAAAAACTAAGCTCTATGTTGCTACTGGAGAAATATTTGATTTATTTTTGCCAAAAAAATGTAATGCTATAAAAACTGTAAAACTACTCGCGCTCCCTTCTGCCGCACCTTAAACAATTTAAGTATACCCTCATACCTCTAGTGAACGCGTTTTCAGCCTAAAAGTACTTCAGCGATGCTAGTATCCTACTTCACCACTGGGAAGCAAATAGGGGGACAAAAATCGTCTTACTGCCCCCCTCCCCTTTTCCCTTTACGCTAACCGATTGGGTGCACAACTATGAAGTGTTGGTCTACCCAGTATGATGTCTCTGAATGAATTAGCTGCTAAGTTGAGATTAAATTTAATAACTAAAAACCTCAGTTTATGTTTTTTTTAATGACTTGGTTTCCCTAAAGATGCTTTTGTCATAAGGATAAATTAAAAACACCCAAAACGTTTGTCTGATAAAATCGAGGACACCCTTTCCCTTCAGGAATTACTG
The DNA here is from genome assembly GCA_033556935.1 of Timema podura. Taxonomy (NCBI): domain Eukaryota; kingdom Metazoa; phylum Arthropoda; class Insecta; order Phasmatodea; family Timematidae; genus Timema; species Timema podura. The sequence goes on from JAVRXN010000008.1 coordinate 19,868,211, forward strand.
TGACGTACAGTACAGTACACCAGATTTTTTTACTCCCTCACTACACCCTGTTTAATTTTTCAAAACTCATAACTCTTCTCTCGCCGTATCGGCCAATCAGAGAGCCAGTTCGAGTAAGTGCCCTGGCTATTGTACCGCGAGATTGGACCAATTTACACCCCATTCCCAACCCTCCCTAACCTCCCCTCTGTCAGTGGGATGTGAAGGGCAGCCACTGCCATCTGACGCTTCAAGTACCAACATTACATAGACCAAAAAAAACCTCTCAATTTCCCTCGAGTGGCTCACCCGCTAAATGAATGTGTCACAAGCCGCCACCGGTCCCGCAGTGCGCATATTTTAAACCTACTCGTGCGTAATTAGACCACGGGGTTTTGTTGTCCTTAGAGGATGAACTTAAGATTATTTTGACTAGACTTATAAATAATAATAATAATAATAATATAAAATAAACTCGTTTTAATTTTTTTTATAATGATACATTCAAGGCCGTAGAGGGGATAGGAGGAGGGGGGTCTTATTTAGGAGGCTAAACCCTATCCACCAAATTAAGCTTGACAAAAAAAACCTTATATTGAGATTGAAAATAAGTATCTCGAGGAAAAAAATCACAAGCAACTTTTCCTGCTCACCCACTTCGGTGGCTGCATGGTCTAAGGCGCTGCTCTCACAGTAGACTAGACTCCCGATGATAAGGAAATCGAGGCTCGAATCTCACTCGGGTGTATTGAAGGTGGTTTTACCAAAAATATTTTCCACTCTCCCTCCACTTAAATGCGGATACACTTCCTATAAATATACCCTTATTCATCTCTAAAACAATTAGCGTAATTAGTACAAGCGTATAACCCGAACGGGCAGTAGGACACAGTACTAGAAAAAAGTTTACTGTGTTTGGCCATTTGTAAGGATCCAGATTTAGATCAATAATTTATTAACAATTACTGTTCTGCAGCAATTCCTTGTGTGAATTATTTTCTTTGGTTTCGTCAACGCTTGGAAAAATATACTTCTTATCAAGTATAGGAATGATAAACTTTGCAGTGAAAATTCTTGTTCAGAAAAAAAAAAAAGTTAAACACTTTACAGAAGTAATGTTTCAACATTCTATACCTCGAGGCTGGTATTTGTTCAAAGTATGGCGTTCATTCTTCTATTGTTTTTCTGTTTTGTTATTAGCACTGCGTCTTACTACCCGTTCGGTTTATACACACTTACGCTAATGTGTAATGGTAGGATGATTGTGAGATGAAATGGAGGACCTACAGTTTAACGTGGGATCCGAACCACGGTGGAGGTCTGGCATTCCACACAGTCACAAGTTGTGATAAATACACGTCTTGTCAGAGGTGAAGGAAGGGTTTGGCAATCAGATAATCTGTGCCGGGACCGAGGATTTAACCCCGGACCCCCAGCACTGAAGTCCGACACCTTACCCCTAGACCACCAGCTCATCCTATTGTTTGTCAATAGTTAATAATCTATCTTTATAAAGTACATAAATGACGAATGTAGGCCTAGTTAAAAAAATGGCACCTCCCAAAAGTAAATTATGAAAGTTTTTAAAAAAGTTGGAATCCACCTTGCCTCGGTGGCTTAGTTAGCTAACGTGCTAGTTTCTTGTTGATTTAGACTGCCGAGGACGGGGAGATCGAGGTTCAAATCTCGATCAAATGAACTGAGGGTTTTTTCCCCTAAATTGTTTTCCACTCTCCCTTCACGCAAATGCTGGTTAACTTCCTCTAAATTCAACCTTCCCAATTTCTAACCCATTAGCGTAATTAGTACTTAAACGTATAACCCGAACGGGTAGTAAGACACGGTACTTTTAAAAAAAGATATTAGATAGTGAAAAAGCATCTTGTAAAATTTGTTTTAAACTATTAAAAACCACTATCATTTTTAGTGTTTAAATAAAAATGAAAATATAATGATGATGCAAAAGTTGAGATTTTTTTTTGTAACACAACGTCTTACTACCTTTTCCGGCTATACGCCTATGTACTAATTACACTAATGGGTTAGGGACTAGAAAGGCTTAATTTAGATGGAATGTACCCTCATTTGCGTTGTGGAAGAGTGGAAATCAATTTAGGGAAAACCACCCTCAGTGAACCCGACTGGGATCGAACCCCAATCTCCCTGTCTTTGGTAGTCTAGTCCAACACGAGATTAGAGCGTTAGACCACGCGGATACCGAAGCGGGTAAGAGATTATTAATACTTGATAAAAAAAACAGTTTTCCAGATTAAAATTTTGATACCCATACTTTTATTTCGATAATATCACGGTATCAATATTTTTCTTCAGATACTTTTCTTTCGATACCACATCCCTACTCAGCGGTCACAGTGAATTGGCTTCACCCTCCACTGTCGTCTGGATTCTGATATAGTGAGTAACTTTACAACTTTACAAAACTTTACAAAACGATACTAGCTTGCAAATGGGTAATGATCACACTAACGGCACCTATTATCAACTAATATAACTATTTTTATAAGGAAAAGTTGTATTTAAAACCATGTATTTTTATCGAAGTGTCTACTTGGGTGTCGTTAGAGTTCAATATTGTCGTATTTATTGAATATTAAGCACCGCGTCTTACTACCCGTTCGGGTTATACGCTTAAGTACTAATTACTCTAATGGATTAGGAATTGGTAGGGTTGAATTTAGAGGAAGTGAACCCGCATTTGCGTGGAGGGAGAGTGGAAAACCATTTAGGAAAAACCACCCCCAGTTCACCCGACCGAGATTCGAACCTCGATCTCCCGTCCTCGGCGGTCGAACTCAACACGACAAGCGCGTTAGCCAACTACGCCACCGAGGCGGGTTATTTATTGAACCTAGCACGAATCTAAAATTATATTTAAAAGAATAAACTATTCATTAAATGACGTTTTATAAACAAACACTCTAACTTAATTTTACAAAGATGATAAATAAATCCACTAATAAGTTTTGTTTTACCATTTAGAATGCATTGAAATGGAAACATTTTAAAGAAAATATTTCAATAACTATTTTTTAACATGGTTTGAAAATTCCATAATAATAATGATGAAAAATGCCCAGATATGTTAATCAAATAAATAAGAAACAACAATGTTGGATTATTGATTATTTTAACACTTTTTTTGTTTGGAACCATGCCTTTATGAATAGGCTCAGCCCTAATATGGGATGGGGCAACTTAATTGTTTACAAAATTGGTCAATATTTGCTTCAAAACAATATTTTGACAATCGTAGTAAATATAATTAAATTTAGGCCTACATAAAGAGTAATTTTTGTGTTACCGTACATAATAAACACTACCGCATAGTGTAATTGTGATATAACAATTTACTTTGACAAGAAAATAAACAAATATGTTTGTACAGTACATACTAAAGACAAGGTGCAGATGATCGAGACAGTCCCATCATAGCGTCTTTTATTAGTCCGTCTATTAAATAAGTTGTCAGAACTATGCGTATTTGATCTAAATAGTTTGACTAATGCTTTTCCCTACTAGTAAATGCGTTAAAACTAACCCTAATACTGTAAATTCATATAAGTGGCTCATTTCCTGCACTTTTAATTTTCTTTAGTTCTTGAATTGGGAAGCAATCTAATAATCCACGTGACATCTTGTTCAAAAACCCTTTGAGATGTTGGGGACAGAGGTATGACTAGGGTGAGGCAATAGGGGCATTTGCCCTGGGCGACAAATTTGAGGGGTGGGAGCGTTCTTTTAGTGGTTAAAAAAATACCAATTGATATTTTGCTTTTGTTGAATATCACTTCTGGATTGGTTGATTCATCGTGGCTTGCACATGTTTTGTCTTATTCTCTTCTCAATAATATAATGGACTTATTACTTGACTAAAACTACTATTTTTATTATTATAACTAAACTTTGCTCATTAGTCATTTCCGCCCATTTTTTACCCTTTCTTTTTCTGCTATGCGGCCGATTTCTTAGAACTATGTAGGCAACTAGAAAGAAAATAAAAAGAATAAATGATAAGAATAATGAAAGGAACTATTGATCGCCTTCATAATGAAATGGAAAAAAGTTTTGTCCATCTCTATGACTTGAAATCAAAATTTGGATTTCTTTTAGATGTGAATGGATTATTGCTTGACTCTAATGATGATGCTATAAATATCCTGAAGAAACGTGTCAATCTTGGACATTTCCATAGTAATGATATTGACATTTTTCAGCTTTATAAAGAAGTTCTAGATTGCAAGATGATTCTGAAAAGTCGTGCAAATGTTAATATTTCTAGAGCTGAGGAGCTCCTCAAGTTTATTGTTCAATATGGAGATGAAATTGTTTTTCCAAACTTAAGAGCTACTGTTTGGATTATGCTCACTGTTTCAATCACAATTTTCAGATGTAGCAAGCTAAAATTGATCTTATCATATTTGAAAGCTTCAATGGAGCAAGAGAAATTTTCTGCCTTAGCCTTGCTCGTCATTAAATCTGAGGAAACCGAACCAACAAATGTTGATAGCATTATTAATCAATTTGCATCTGCTAATGCTAGAAAAATTAATTTATAGTGTGACTATTCAAAAAGCTTTTCTTAAGAACAGTAACAATTGATTATTTATGGACTGGTGATTTTTTTAATTTTATCTAATTAATAATTTTTTTATCTAATTAATAATTTTTTTAATTTTATCTAATTAATAAGTACGGGGTTATAGTTATATAAATAAACTATTTTAGCAACAATATAGGTTTCATTTTTAACAATAGAAGTGTATTTTGTTTCTATTATTTTATTTATCTATTTATTTTATGGGAGACCAAGAGGATTAACCCAAAAAAACCTAAATAGGTCACCACAACAGTACAATTGAATTAATAATTAAAGATAATACAAAATAATACAAAATGGCCTTATATGGGAAACATTAAATAGACCGTGGGGGAAAAAAACACAAGAAAAATATATAACGAAGTACAGCAACGAGCAAAACAGTATTGTAAATTAAATTTAATATTGGCAAACTGTAATGAAGCAAGCAACCTTTTTGCCATGTACAGTAATGTTATTAGGCTATGTGGAAAAGCCATTTTTTTAAAGTATTATTAATATTATTAAAAATTATATAAAGACCACAGGCTTACAATAATCACAAAGATAGACACAGAATATACAGTGATACAAAATAATACCCATAAAAATACAATTATACTCTGACTATTTTCAATCTTTATGATTGATACTGACAGAAGTACCCTATAAAATAGTAAACTACACAATAATACACACAGAAGTACAATCATTCAATGACTAATATCAAATATCAAATTATAAGGTTGTTATTAACAGTGAAACACGATATTGATAAACTTTACACTCGAAAATGGAATCATACGATGCCCATAATTAATTTTAATAATTTTGCTAAGGTAGTTACAGACAGATCAATGTGATGAATTTGTTGAGAGGAGAATGATATGTTGAGATTCCTACAAGCTCTTGTGATGGGAGAATTGTATGCAAAGTTGGTGGAGTTTACTTAACTGTAGCAAATGCATGATTTAAGCGTATGCTAATAGCAGGAACAAGAAAATTTAGCTTCCCAATAAGATCTATACTGTCTATTACATTATTGTGAGTTTTGTGTATGAACACAACATCTTGAAATATTCTTCTTTGTTACAAAGAAGCCATTTTGAAGTGACTTAGTTAATTTTCTTATCAATGCAAAGGTACACCCTTTTTGAAAGTTAGGAATATCTATATTCTATACGCACATCAAGAGGCGCATCAACCAGATTTTCTATTATGCCTCTAGAATAGTAATGATAATGAATATCTCTAAGCTTGAAATTAAAATTAAATTGTAATAATCTGTAATTTGTATTTATGGTATTGGATTGTATTGTATTAATTAATTTATAATAATAATAATAAACTCTCTCTCTCATAAACCTTTTTCAAACCGACTCTATTCTGTCAGCCACAACATTGTAATAAGGATTCTATTCAACACACCCATACTCTAAAATACATCTTGAATAGGCATTATAAAGAAGGATACAGGTTGATGCGTTTTGGAAATATAAGCAATTTCTCATAACAAATCTTAACATTTTAAGAGCTCTATTTGTTGTACTTTAATGTGGGATTGAAAAAGCATTCTACTTTCAAATATTATGTTTAGATCATTTATATGTTCCACTTGTGCAAGGGAGCTGTCTCCTATTAAATATGTTGCTGGCAAGTTATTATTTACGATACTATCGCAGGTTTTTACCCTTGACTTAGTCCAAGGGGTTTTTCCCTGCTCTTACTTCCACTCAGTGGGGTGGTCCTGCTGGCTTTCCCTTTGTCTGCCAGGCCTGCCCTACCCTACTCTAATAGAGTCGTACTTCTTTTCTTACTTTCCCGCATTTTAAAGTGCATAGGCCTTGGCCTGACGCACGCGTAGTACCCCACCCTAGTGTAGCTTAGTTGCACATGTGGAGAGAGCAGTAGTAGAGTCGGCTCTCACACACGGCAGAGCGGGATACGGGGCCTGCCATCATCTTTTTTCTTTTTTTTCTTTGGGAAACTGATAGTAATTTTTTTTTAAATTGAAGTCCAAACAGTTATTTTTACACCATTTGGTCAAATTATCCTAATCATTTTGAAGAAAAGCTTGACCCTCTTTTGAATTAATCGTCCTGAAAATTTTCATATCGCCTGCAAACAATAAAATTTCACAATTTTGTTACCAATAACAATAGAAGTGTATTTTATTTTTATTATTTTGTAATCAATATTTGTACCAATATAACATTTCAGTAAAATCTTAGGACACATCATGTTTATGAGGGCACCATTTTTTTATTTGCCCTGGGAGCCATAAATTGTAGTTACGCCTCTGGTTGGGGAACTCAAGTGGGAAACTCAAGCGGGGGGGGGGGGGGGACACACACGAGATTCGCAAGAATATACTCAGAAATACGTCTCCTGGATCTCTATTCCCGAGCTCTCGAGGAATCAAACGTCTTAAATATCGATGAAATATGTTTGTACTCCTGAATGAAAGCCAATAGTATTTGATACACTCTATTATTGTAAATTCATATAAGAGACTTATTTACTGCAATTTTATTTTATTTTATTCTTGAATTGCGAATCAAATTAATAATCCACTCGCCATCTCGATTAAAGCCCTTTCGAAATAATTGGCTTACATTTTGAGGGAGTCATTGATATCTATAATATAACTGGATGGACATCTGTGGCTGAAATTTTCGAGCTGTCATCCGCATACCATTGCATAAGAGAAAAAGAAACTTTCAGGTATCTCTTTCTCTTTTACACTCATACAAGGCAAAGGGGCATTTTGACATCGTTCATTAATTTGATTGAATATATTAAATACATCAATGTGTGATTAGTTAAATGAAATGAATGTGTTAGTTAAAGCTTTGAAGATCATAAAAAAGTTCGGAACTGGTGAGTTTTGTCTTTAAATAAGCTTATGTAGCCTAATATATACAATTATTTTTGAAGGATGCTCGTTTGGAAAGCTGTATCTCGTACCAGAATTCTACCCTATAGTAGTTTTTAGGTAGGATAAAATACCTTCCAGAAGGAAATTTTTATTTCCATTCTAAATGGCCGTCCATCCTACCAAAATACTAAAATAAAATAGTATTCTGGTACGAAATAAAGCCTTACAAATTGGGATTCTTACTAAAATCAGGGTTTAGTAGATTTAGTAGATTAGTATTATAATAATAAACAAAACATGTAGGTACGTTCAGGGAAATAATAATGAGTTATAAAATGTTTACTTAGAAAACATAGATTATAGTAATTGTGGTTGAAGACAAGTAGATAAGATGAGACTTAAGTAAAATAATTTACAGTATTGTAGGCCTATTTTAATTACAAACAGAGGAGAGATGGTAAAAATCCTTACATAATGTTCGAGTCCAATTCACGTTGTTTTAAGCACTACCCACCACCTGTAGGAACACCCTCCACCCCCTTAAATAAATCTGAGGTACAGGTCTGTATGATTTAGTCGATATCAAAATAATGATTAGTAAAATAAATCAGTAAAAATAAAATATTGACAACTTAATAACAAAAAATGAAACTTTTTTTTAAGAAGATAATAGCACCAAACCAATTACTTGATGTAATATTGGTGACACTGAATAATAATTTGGCATATTTATTACATTCTAAAATACTACGAATAAACTTTTGTCATTAAATAAACCTTGGGCAGTTTTAAACCAAGACTTTAACATACTTATATGTCCTATGTAGTGGCTTGTAGCCCCGTATATATAAACATTAATTTGTCCTTTAATGTGAAAAGCCCGGATGGATAGAAAGATGTTGTGGTTGAGAGGGCGGGAAGGATTTCCACTCATTCGAATGTAGTGCTACCAATTCCATCGGCATCAGCCTTTCTTTAATTTACGCATCCTTATTTTTTTTAAAGAGAAATTTATTTGTCCTATGTTTGGGTCTCCGGAATTTAATGCTTCCCGCACTTTTTTTGTTTTTAGGATCAAGTGACAGCCAGCCAGGGACATGACACAGGTTCTTTAAATGACTATAGTCCAAATATTATTATTAAAACAAAATTTAATTGAAGTTTATAAATCACAGGAAAAGTTGTGTATGCAATGAAAGCAATGAAAACTCAGGATGCGATCAAATATTTATAATTATTGTAACATTTGGATTACATTAAACAAGATATTATGTAAACCTTAAAAATGCCTTTGCATAGACTTGAAGAAAACACCTCCTCTTTAATCACAAGTTCTCAAATAATAACATCTGTTTCGAGTGTTGTGAAGGAGTTGGTTGAGAATGCTTTAGACGCTGGCTCAAACAATATTGAGGTTAAGTTGGTGAGAGAAAATAATATTCAATCTAATTATGGCACTAGCTGATTACAACTATTCACATAGCTTTACTATAATTTTAAGTTTTGGTTAGGTAAGCATTAAATAGTATTGAAGATGGAGCCCATCATCTAATGGATACAAGACTTTTTATTTTCAAAATATCAACACTAAATGTTTAAACTTACTTTAACAAATTAATATGGTGAATCAATTCATAAAAAAAAAGCTTTTGAAAAATAAAAATAATACATTTAGCTAATACTTTCAGTTAAAAAAACTTGAAGAAACTGGGTGTCTGTCAACATTGTTGCTAGTTAAATAATACATGGCACAGCTACATCTATAGGAGGTTTATTTTAATTGGATACAGCTTAATATCTTCAGATGAGTTGATTTTTTTATTTTGTTAAAATATATTTAAAAAATAATTTCTCTTCATATTAATTGATTCTCTTTATTTATTTATTTATTTGCCAAAATTTAATTAAAATATTGATATTTGTTTAACAAAATTTTTTATATGCTTGAACAGGTATAACTTTGCTCTAATTGGATACATATTTGTGGAGACAAGGGATAGTTAATGCCCTTTCCCCTATAATCTCTTGAAGTTATTTAATTTTATTCCACCTTTCCATTAATATTTTCTCATTTAAATCTTTTCTTCTACACTCTGCCACCCACCCCACCCATTTAATAAGTGTTGTAGATGTAAAAACTTGACCCTAGGATTGGCTTCACTATCCAGTGCAAACATCAATAATGTGGCCGCTTTGTTAATAAAATATTTTATTTCATAACATTATTAACCTACTGTTACTTTAATTATTACACTTATAAGATACTGTTAAACAAAACACCAACAATACGGACATAATGATTTTAAGATTTTTTAAATATATTTTCTTAGTAAATAACTGATAGCGCTTTAAACACCTTACACTAAAATATTTTATTTACAGACACACCAGTTTGGTCCTTGGTTAGACTTGATTCCTATTTTATTACCTTCATCCTATTTTATTTCTTCTAATAAAAAATATCCAATGGTTTTATTTTAACAATATATTACCCATGCCAACTTAATCAAATAGCCAAAGCTATTATTTATGCTTTTAGTGAGGATTACTCCATCAGATATCATATTCTGAAAATTGAAAAATGACACCTGGACACGAGAATCGAACCCGGGACCTTTGGCATAGTACGCCAATGCTCTAACCACTGAGCTATCCAGGAATGGTCCCGTGCCCAGGGTCATTCTTCACTCATATCTTAAGCCAGAGTTTATGATGAACGTGCGGCTCTCCCTTAAGATATGAGTGAAGAATGACCCTGGGACGGTTCCTGGATAGCTCAGTGAGCATTGGCGTACTAAGTCAAAGGTTCCGGGTTCGATTCCCATGTCCAGGTGTCATTTTTCAATTTCCAGAATATGATATCTGATGGCGTAATCCTCACTAAAAGCATAAACAATAGCTTTGGCTATTTCATTCTTAAATATGCAATCCCTTACAATTATAATAATTGTACAAGTGGCAGCAATAAGCCAACTACCGAATCGAAAGTTGCTTTGCTATCTGATAGCTCGTGATCTTAATAAAATCACACATTTGTAGCCGACAATTACCGAATGTTCATCATAGACTCTGCCTTAAAATATGAGTGAAGAATGACCCTGGGCACAGGACGATTCCTGAATAGCTCAGTGGTTAGAGCATTGGCATACTAAACCAAATGCCCCGGGTTCGATTCCCGTGTCCAGGTGTCACTTTTCAATTTTCAGGATAAAATATCTATTTGTCAACACAATCAAGGTTAGGTTTTGTTAGGTTGGGTTAATACATGGCCCTTGATTTTCATTGGAAGTCCACTTTCGACCACTAACATTGATTGAAAGTCATTAAAATCTACATTCTAGAACTGTCTTATTTGATTTATCAATTTAAAGTTCATCTAGAAATTTATCAAAACACTTTCCGCGATTGTGGAAACAGGTTTTTTCCGGTTTTCATATCGTGGGCTTCCTTTGAAAACCAGCTTGTATGAACTCTTATGTACTAAAATACTTTTGACGCCATGTTGGGACTATTACATTCATATTATTCCTTTAAATATTTACACAGGTTTTCTGATTGACACGTTACAAGCAATTTTACAAAATATTGCAGTATGCTATGTAATTTAAGTTAGTATATTTTTATCTTTCTAAAACTAGAAAATCTACAATCCTACTATTGGTATTTCTCTAATCTACTTGTTTAATTTAATAATAGTAATTAATTCTTTTATATTAACATAAAAATAAAATGTGTCTCTTAATATTCTAACAAAGTGTACAATCCATAAACATTTTTACTTCAACCTTTTTGTTGTCCATCTTAACTAAAATATGGCAATGTAAACACATTTTGGCCATGTTTTGTAAATCGTTGTATTTATCCCTACCACTGGTTTATCTTCAAGGAGGATAATGGTCTGTCAAGAATTGAAGTGAAGGATGATGGCATCGGAATTAACAAGCTGGATGTACCCCATATGTGCCTTTCAAGCTACACTTCAAAAATTAGAGATTTTTCTGACCTTGGTGAGTGTTGAACATTAAATTTAATCCCTAATTGCAGAGAGAAAATGGTTGAAGTCATATAGTATTGCCCATCCATTTTGTCTCACCTAAACTTAATATAAATTCACACTGTAAATAAGCTACCATAATGTTTAATAACACACTTCAATTCTTATTAAAACCTGTACTTTTTTTTTCATCCATGAGTTACTAAAAGTCCAAGCTATACTAATTGGGTAGGAAGGAAGGTAGAATTTAATAGAAATGTACCTTCATTTGCATGAAGGGATAGACAAGTAGTACACCATGTAAGACAAACCACATTCAGTAAAAACCCAACTTGAATTAAATCCCCTACCTCTACCTCTTTATCACCGGCTAGACAAGTTTGACATATAGGTCACGTGCCCACTTATGTGGAGCAATAAGCCTACTTGCTATAATTATTTTTAGTAGTTACATTAGAAATGTTTTAACCATATTTTGTTTGTTTCAGAACACCTGGAGTGTTATGGTTTTCGTGGCGAGGCGCTCAATGCTCTTTGCCGAGTCGCTGAGGTGACGGTTACAACTAAAACTGATGAAGATGATTATGCAATGGCATATACAATGAATAAGAATGGTCAGGTTGCATTCATGAAGCCCTCTCATTTGGGGAAAGGTATATCTTTCTCTTATTTAATATGTTTAATTTAAGGAGACAGCAATTGTGTATTCTAAAAAAATTAGTATGTATGCTGTACTCAAAGTTGAATGAGGGATTTTAGGGCCAAAGACCCCAAACCATTGTTGTCTAAGAAGGTATTTGTCTCCAGAAAATATTTAAATATTGATGCCTCTAAAACAGTGGCTATCAAACAATCATGGTTTCCTATTATTCTTATGGTATCTTGGAGAATTTTGTGCCCCCCCCTCCCCCCCCCCCACCACCACAACTCTCATCTTATATCTTTTTCAACTTATCCATATCTTTCTTTGAATTTCCACCTTTACAGCCTTAAACGCACATATTCGGAATTCACAAAAGCGCGCTCAAACTATAAAACACACAAATACGTGAAAGTATTAGTAATTATCATTACTTAGGTCATCAATATTGCAATTTGTTTGCTGCAGCTCACGTTTGCTTAGCTTGAGCCAAATGTTTTACATCTTTTTTATGTACCTTTAATTAAAAAAATCAACCCAGAGACCAGGGGTTGGCTACCTTTTATTAATGTTGTGCCGAAGTAATATTGAAAAGTCGCTCAGCGTGCCAACCAACCAAAGCCCACCCAAATTGTTTATATTTTTTACACTAGTTAAGTAGTATCACTATTAAAACAAATTAAAGTTGATCTTGTAAAAAGTAAATGTAACATCATGTTTCTAAATTGAATACATTAAATAACTACTGTTTCTTGAATATTTTAATATAAATCATATAAATCAGAATAAATACAAAAGTTATAAATGTGTTTTGCAAAATTTAAGTTCTGAAGACATTATTTTGAAATTTTGAAACAAATCAATTGAATCATTGAAACATAAACATGTTTTTTGTGCCTAGGCACCATTGTGACTGCGAACCATTTGTTTCTGAACATCCCTGTGCGCCGCAAACAACTCCACATCCCACGCCGGGCCAGTGAAGAGCTAAGGAAGGTAGAAGTGGTGGTGAAAAGTCTGGCAGTTATCCACCCTGGTCTGAGGGTGTCCCTGGCGCATGAGAAATGCCTTATTTGGCAGAAATCGGCCGTTACCACTCTGAAACAGTCGTTGCTGCAAGCATTGGGGCACCATGCACTTGCTAAGCTGGAGGAACACTCTCTTATTCATAAGAACGTAAGTCTTGTCACTCATTATTTATTAAAGAGGAGTCTATTTCCCACTAAATTAGAGTTGGATCAAATTTCCTCATTTTTCAAACCCAAATTTTCATTCTACATATCAATACAGAATCTTGAATCCCACTATAAATCATAGAAAACATGGTAAACATAAGGGTAAAAACATGCTGAACAGGTTGTGTTGATGGTGAAGATAGAGGTTGCTGTCGGGTAAATGTACTGAATAGCTTGACCTACACTGTGAATCTCGCTTCTAGCACTGGTCACATTTGTTTTCAAACTCTCGCAGGAGCTACAATGAAAATTGAACCGGGATTGGGAGGGCATTGTCCCCCAACTTCCCATCAAGAAGATATATTTCAAATCCTTTGATATTATCTAATATGAAGCTAAATGATGGCCTTGAATAAAACTCTAAATGACTTGTAGATGCAATGAATTTTCAAACTTATCTTCAGGAGGCATCAAAATGTCTGAAAAAAATCAGGCGAGTAGCCCTCTAAATAGCTTCTAGGACCATCTAAATTTAAAAAAATTTTAAGTTAAGACCACTCCAAATAGCTTCTAGAATCTAGATGCATATAATTTTGAAGAATTTTCACACAAGGACCACTACAAATAGTTTCTGAAAGTATGCAATTTTCAAAAATTTGTTGGTGGAAGCCCACTTCTTCAAATCTCTTTTAGAAGTATATAGTTTACAAAAAAATTCCAGAAGAGGACTTTTCTAAATGATTTCTAAGAAGATCCAATTTTCAAAATATCGCCAGGCAAAGACTACTTCAAATAGCTTTTAAACCTATCCAATTTTCGAGAAAAATTAAGTGTAGGACAATCTAAATAGCTTCTAAAAGCATCTAAATTTAAAAAAAAAAATTTGGGTATTATTTAAAATAGCTTCTAGAGGGATCCAAAATGTAACCCGTCCCTGATTATCACTCAATAATAACAGTCAGGTTGGTCACAAGAGAGTTTTATTTTTCATTCAAAAAACATAACAAGTATAGCGTTGGGCGCCAGATCTGTAAACAACAATCAAGATAGAACAATAATATATGGAACATTTGGGACTCCTTCCCACGCTCTTAAATGGCGACTCAAAATAAATCTTACAATCAGAAGTTGAATTGACCTTCGTACACATCCCATGAAATAATAATAAAGGATAGCCAAAAGCACTAGTTATGTGAAAGGCATTTTCTCGCCACCACTGGCGGATCTCAAACAGTGAACAATGAGATCTCAATAACATATATCTCCCCAGCCGTAGTCGGGCATAATAGAAACAAACAACAAGAATTTAATTTAGAAATATATGCCTTAACTGGCTGCATTAACGTTAAATATAAAAGCCCATATTAGAGAGCAAACCTGCCGACTCGCGGCCCTACATTTAACCAACATAATATAATCTTTCAAAAATGTAAGACTAATAAATTAACTTCCAATGAATAACAAGAGATACAATCTTTTAAAATGCATAAAATGGCAGAACAAAGAATGACGCTGCCAGAATCAATTATGGACCTAAGATGGCGGCACTTCAAGGTATACGACCATCCATGAAGCGGAAGAAGTAGAAAGTACGTTAAATACATAAAAGAGTTATCTAAAAAGACCATAAAGTAACGTTAGATAAATAGTTCGGTCAAACAATGCAAAGATAGATTATCCATGGTCTACAAACAATTTAAAAGAAACCAGGTACAGTTAATAAATGATAACTTTAAATATAAAATCCTGAACAATAATTTTGAATTATTACAGTCAAACAGAATTTTGAATGTACGGACGTAAATTTATTCTAGGACCAAGGTCTCTCACCTAGTGATCGCAGTGTAATGTGTACCAACATTACAGAATGATGCCCTATATATACCTGACAAATGAAGCCATGTGCTCTCAAGGCGCGGAACCAAAGGAGGGGGAGAGGGGTAAGGGTAGTAACCTTCCAGAACATACTCCACTAGCCTACTTTTTTTTAAAAGTGTGCCAACAACAGCTCTAATAGTTTCCAAGCGCTGCCGATGATGCGCATCCAGTTCGCGCGTATCGCCGTCTTCTTTTTTCTTGGGCGCGGCGAGGAATGAAGCATGAAGCCTCTCTAGTCAGTTCGATGTTGATAGTGCCAGGATGTGTTAGTGGAGTGGAGCCTTACCGAGACGAGGTCAACTGGGGCCAGAGTGGTGAGCCAAACAATCTCGTTTTCTTCTAAATGTTGTAACAGGGTTACAAAAATATCAAAAACTTATCGATGTTGGGGTACTTCAAATAGCTTCTAGAAGCGTGCGAATTAAAAAAAATCTGAGGGAGGACCACTCTAAATAGCTTTTAAAGAGCCTTAATTGCCGAAAATTGGGGAAAGACCACTCCAGATTAGTGATATTGAAACTGGTGAGTGGGACTTAGAGGTGGGGTTCATTGCAACTCCTGGAATAAATTAGCCCCTCTCTAGATTTATTTCACACCTTCTGATATTATTGAATATGAAGTTGAAAGCTTTACATCAAACTACAAATAACTTATAGAGGCATCCAAATTTAAAAATTTGCCAGGATAGGCCCATTCCAAATCGATTATAAAAACATACAATTTTAAAAATTATTCAAGTGAGGATAGTTCCAAATAGCACCATAATAATCTACATAACATTAAAACTAAAATTTCTGAAGGAAGCTCAATTTTTTAAATTTTTATTTAGCACCACGTTTTACTAACCATTCAGCTTATATGATTATTTACTAATTATGCTAATGGTTTTAGGGATAAGGAAGGTTATATTTATAGTAAGTGTACCCCCATTTGTATGGAGGAAGAGTGAAAAACTTTTGAAAAAAAAACCCATCAGTACATGCGATCAAGCTTAAAACCCTGATCTCCCCATTATTGGCAGTCTACTTTACTGCGAGAATAGCGCCTACACTATATTGCATCCGAAGCAGGTGAGAAGACTACTTCAGGCAACTAACTGTCAGAAAAAATTCAAACAATTTAAAGTAAGGATTACTCTAAAAGAGGCATACAAATATTTCTAGGGTGGACCACTTTAAATGGCTTCCAGGGGAATTATTTGTTTTTAAATACAAGACGAGGACTTCTCAAAATATATTCAACCATTACCTCTTTGTCCAATGGCAGCAATGTAAAGTGTGAACTGTGTTCTTCTTTTCATTATAAAAGCCATATTGTGTTTGTCCCCCTTTTATGTGTTTCTATCCACCTTTCCTATACCTTCTTCCAAATATAATACTAAACATAAAAATAAAGTCTTTTCAGCATCGAAATCCACAAACAAAAGGCGAAAACTTGCAACTCTTCAGTGACTTTTCATTTGTTTTTTGTAACGTTGTACATTCAGTATTAAGTTTGAAAGACCATTATGTGTTGTGATTTTTAATGAAACAAACATTAAAATGTTTGTGTTTAGTTGATGTACTTGAGTTGATCATGTAAAAATACTGTAAGTAAATGTAAAATAGAAAAGTTTTATGCATTAAATTAAAATTTGTACATGACAGTAATCTTTGTAATGTGTATACTTACATACAACTTAATAATCAAGGTAAATTATTTGTTAAAAAATATAAACAATGGTTGTACTAGTCACCAAATACTAACAATTGCTTTATTATGTCAGTGAAGGCTGTGCGCTCGCTACCTTCCCCTGGTAGGACCACTATTTGGAGTTCTTGCGATGTTGCCAAGTCAATTCTCTGGCCTATAACTGTAGACGGCTGTGAATGGACCCATCTCTGGTTTTTTGTTTTAACTTATAATTTATTTATTAATGCTAAAATTAATAGTCTGGGGTTTGTTTTTTAATTTTGTACCATGATTATGTTGGGTCTGAACCATCAATAAGCTAAATAAGAGTTAATAAATAAATTCCAATTCAAAATTTTGAAATGAATTTTTTCTTCTTCTACTCAAATCTAAAAGTCCAATAGTTTCTCGAATCTGCAAATATCTAATATTCTTAAGGATTTGAGGGTTCCATCATTCCATCATTGAAGCAATTTGGTTTCTCATTTGTTTGAAAGGCAAATAAATCACTGTTCAATTCACTAATTTAAGACAACTTGTTGGATTAAATAGCCAAGCTATTAAATTTACTAATTACCAGGGTGTCCAGCGACCTGGAAAACCTGGAAAACAGGGAAAAGTCAGGGAATTTGCTTGGTCAGGGAAAGGTCATGGAAAAGTCAGGGAATTTAATTAAATTTCTGGAATTTTCACATAATCACTAAAAAAAATACTAACATTTTATTTAGACTACTCAACATTACATTTTTCTACGATTTAATACACACCACAAACAATATCTTTTAACACAGTTGAACATACAAATTTTAATTCTCAACGTCAACATGGGATTTTTGTGTGTCATCCATCTTTCCGTCCTTCTACTTCGCGTCTTTATTTTTTAAACTGTATTTGTGCAAAGCAATATTTTAATGTATCAATATGATCTCACTGAAATCTAACTCAGATCGCTCTACCCAAGAGCCCATCACTTTAGGCTGTAACCCTTCATAGAGTGTCACAATTTCAGAGTGTGGATGTGTTTAAAAATATTGTTGCATAAAGTTGTGATCTTAATAAGATAGTGTTTGTAATATAGGGACTGGAAAAGTTGTAAATTGGTTCTGGAAAACCTGGAAAAGTCAGGGAATTTTAAAATATGGTTTGGCTGGACACCCTGATTACAGTTATAGCTGTATCTAAATATCATATTCCTTAAATTGAAAAATGACACCTGGTCACGGGTTCCGGGTTCGATTACTATGTCAAGGTGTCATTTTTTTCAATTTAAAGATTAAGATAACTTGTATCGCTCCTGCACATGCATATTTTGTACATAAACATTGCTGAAAACTATAACCTGTGATATCACCATATTACATACAACTTTTCACGATAGCTTTTTGATTTTATAATAGTCACTATGCATTGTTCTCCCCAGAAATTCTATCCATCTGAGTTCCATTATTAAGTAGCGGGGCAGTCAGGGTCACCGAGCCTATTTGACCTACTCTGTCATTTTACTTTGTTTACCTGTTACCATCTTAATTTGCTCTAGTACCAGATAATGATGATGATGCCAAAAAGGAACCTTGGCGGGATGGTGGACATTTGCCAACCAAATGTTGATTGCATGATGATCTTTGTCAACAGGCGACCAGTCCGGCACAAGAAGTTGGAAAAGGTAATGTTCAATATGGCTGTAATCGTAAGGTCATTTGAAAATTAGTCTACAAAGATCAGATACAATATGAAATGTAAAATCTTGGATTCATACTGACATACATTTGCTATTCCAAATTCCACATAAGTGGGCCAACTCATAATTTTGTACCTTAAATAGTAAAAGTATACATACTTTATACAATTTTGTGAAATCTGTTTTTCTACTTTTAAAAAAAATGTACTTATATTTTTGTCAGCAGCCTTGTAAGTCATTAATAACCCCTGTCTTAAACATATCGTTAGAAAAATATTTACATATTTGTTTTGTTGTCCAGTTGGTGGTGAAACATGTCAGCAAATATTATGGAGCCCAGTATCCTCAACATAGATATCCTACTTGTCTACTATCCATAGAGACATCACCAGCAGAACTAGACATCAACGTTGAACCGAATAAGACAAGAGTGCTCTTGCAGAATGAGGTGTGTACTGTGAATTTACACAAAGCTAGTTCTAAATGGAATTGTGTGCCACTCAAGGTTGGGGTTATTTGTATTATTTTACACTTTGATGTCATTGTTCTACCAAAATTTGTTTCCCATTGTTCAGCTTTCCTTAGCCTTCAAAAAATTATTAATTTATCCTGTTCCATAAAGATATTTTTTTAGTGCTAGTCATTTATTATATATTTCTATATTCAGATTGATTCTAGTTTTTCAATTTTAACATTCATTCTTCAAATCTTGAAAACAATTTTTAGAATTTACTCAATAAGGTTACTCTCTACTACAAAATTTCAAATCTGAATCCTTAAGGATATTTGAAAAAAAAAATTGATTTGAAAATCAAATCCTTAAAATTTTTTTTTTTTTTTTCAATTTTCCAAGTAAAATTTGTTTTAGAGCTCAAAGTCTTAATACTGCTCATTGGTGGTTCAGAATCAATTATAACTATAGAATGAACTTAACAACCAGGCCCCAGATGAGTAATTTAACACTTAACTTACACATTTGTAGCTGACGATTTACGCACGTCCATCATAGACTCTGCCTTAAAATATGAGTGAAGAATAACCCTGGGCACGGGACGATCCCTGGATAGCTCAGTGGTTAGAGCATTGGCGTACTAAGCCAAAGATTCTGGGTTCGATTCCCGTGCCCAGGAGTCATTTTTTAATTTTCAGAATACTTAACTTTTGTAAGAATGTTATAATGAAAGGATTAAAATAAAGAATATTAACAATTTTTGTTACTCATCATCTTCATCATTCGACGTTTCCAGCTCTGTGGGCCGTAAATTTTTAAAGATTCAAATTTTCATTCGAGATTTGAAAGGAAATTTAAGATTCAGATTTGAGAAATATAAGATTTGACCCATCCCTAGTTAAAACCCTTGAGAATTTTACCCTGAACTGTGATTTTTAGCGTTTAGGTGTTGGTTCAATGTAACAAGGTTATTGTCTACCCCATTAGTTTATATTGTCAAGTGTCATATGAACAATCTTATCATCACAGACAGATGTAACCTTTCTTATAGTGGAGGAATTGCAGAAGGGGCAGATGATTCATCTACCGCCATCCTCCCCCCCCCATATTCCCAGTGACCACTTTGAACCATAGATGATCCAATTGGCTCTATCGAGACAAAGAGTATATGTCGGCATCAGGCCTAGGGGGAAGACACAATTCAAACTAGCAGAAGAGTGTGTGAAGAAAGAAGGAGGGGGACAAGCAATGCATGTTTCAAGGCACGACGAAGTTATCGGGCATAGTCAACAAGGCACAGTCTCAACATACCACGTACCCCCTCCATTGCATTCTACTTCATGTGCAAGATAGCCCTAGAAATAAAAATCGAGTAGATTTAAGTCTGGGGAGCAAGCAGGCCAGTCAATAGGTCCTGCATGACTTATCACTTTGTTAGGAAATTGCACATTCATTAAATGTATAGATATTTGGCTAAAATGTGTAAACACCATCGGTGACATATAACATTAAGTGAGACTTCTTTCAGTAGCACATTCAATAGATTATTCAAGGAACTGACATAAGATTTTCTTGTTAATCACTCATCAAGAAAAAGATGTTTGATTAAATTGTCGTCAATTATTCCTCCTGCCATAAATTGACACAAATTGTTGTTGATACCGTGATTGAAGAGTTGCGCATGGATTTTCTTCAGCCCAATAGTGAGTGTTATGAAAATTGGCTACCCCAGCTTTGGTGACTCTACCTACATTGATAAATAATATAGTGGGTAGAAAATTACAATCACTGGCAGACTTTTGCAGCAACCAAGTATAAAAAATTACTTTTGGAGGAAAGTTAGCTTCGTTAAGTCCTTGTATGTGCTGATTGTGGTATGGATAAAGCTGTTGAGTTCGCAAAACTCCAAAGTCATGTGTCCAGCATTCTCTACTGCTACTTTTCTTCATGTGCCATCTTTATCTTCAATGTGGTTGAGGATCCACTCTTAGAAATTGACTGTTCTAGTAGTGATTGGCTTACCACCACATGCCACTCATGTGTTTTAATTGAACCATCATCTCATAGGCATTCTTGTAGTCTTTAAAATAGTTTCTTACTTGTCAGATGTCTATTAGAAAATTAGTCCACATGCAGATGTCTTGCTTCAGCTGAATTAGACCCGACAAGTCCATACATCAAATGCATATTTACCGTTTGAGTTGAATATGTATTCAGTATCACTTCAAATGTTCAGCAAATTAACAAGTTCTGAAACTTTCTGCGCATATCAAAAGAACAGACTCAAATTACAAATTAACATGGTTAATCATTATTTTTTGTTTGTAGAATAGTCAGCAACGTTGTGAATGAAATTTCAAGCATTGCTTGTAAACAGTTCAGTGGAATTTAACACAGTTTGTCATAATAATTTCTGAAACACAAAATATAACTCTGAACTATAGCTCAGAATAAAAGGCCAAATAAGATACCTGTTTAAATAAGCTTTTCTCAATGTTTTGTATCCTTAGTGACACCTTTTCTCATTTGGTAGCATGTCTGTCTACTGAGCTAAGGGTCCAGGGTTCAATTCCTGGCATGGACGAAAAATGTATTATAGGTAAAAGGTGGGTTTTCCCTTTCACACTGATGAATTAACTGCCAGGGACTAGATGTTGTGTGGGTTCTAGATTTAAGTTAGTTTACAAGTCTTGTGTTGATATAATCATTTGTTTCAGAAAGTGCACATTAAATACCTCAAATAAATGTAAAAATTAAATATATCCTGAGTTCACCCCTGAAGTGGGTCCCACATGTTTAAATAAACCCTGTATAATCAACAATTTCATAATAATATATTAGATAAGTCATTCGTCTGTATTTACATTTAGTTTTAATTTGAAAGAATATCAAATATTCAAATTCAAACATTTTCACTGTAAAATATTCAAGTCAAAATATTTCCAAAACATAACACTCAATATAGAATCGATTCAAGAAGTTCATATTTGATTCGAAATTTAAAATCTTGGATTTGCAGAAAATTTAATATGTAATCTATCAGTATTGATCAATAAAACTGATTTTCTATTCTAAATTTTTATTTTGCAGGATGATTTGCTCAGTAAGTTAGAAGAATTTCTTTCTTCAAATTACAAAACTGAGGAAGAGGGAATCCCGTGCACTAAGAATAACTTGACTTCTCAAAAGCCCAAAGAAACAGCTCATTCAAACAATTTACAAAACCAAGATATAAGAGCTTCAAAGAAATTGAAGCTGGACCCAGAAGCTGCTGTTACTAAACTGACCTCTTGCAAAGCATCGACTGATACAGTTGCCTTGCAACTTCCAGGTACTCAACTAGTCATAGACGAAGATGGAGAGGACATCAAACGCAGGCAGAAGTTAAGGGAGGAGCTTAAAGCTGTCCATAAGAAACATTTGGCCACCGCGGAGGAACGAGGAGAGAAAAAGGACTGACTTTGGAGAAGCCCCAGCCAATCTCGATGAATTCATCAAGTCATATAAAGAGCATTGGACGCAAGAAAAACAATTTCAGGCATGCACACGCCTGACAAACATCGGCAGGGATCCCACCAACTATCATAATGTTGCCGATAGATGTGTTCCAGGGAGTGATGCAGATTTGGTTCAGACAGGATGTGAGGGTGAAGGGGCTATGCTTAATAATACTAATGCACACGTTGGTAGACAAAACCAATGTACAGGGGCCTTAAATAATAATAATAATAATAATACAACCTTTGTCACAGAAACATCTGTTTTGAATCGGGTACAAGATGTAGGCAGCATCATGAATATATCATCCAGTGATATGAAGAATGAAAATGAACAACAATCTATGGGTCATCTTGAAAAAAGTGTATTTAACACCTCAGAGAATATTGTTAGAGAAACTTCTCCTTCTAATCAGCCTAATATCAGTTTACTTTTTGAAGTTAATGATATAAATATGTCTTCAACTCAAAATGAAGTTGAAAACACTCTCACCAAAAGTTTGAATAAAATGGAAACTATCACAAGACATCAACAGGGAATCATGTTTCCAAACGAGGACTTGGAAAAAAAAAATACTTTGGAAGGGTTGTTAAATGATACAGAAGAAGAATCATTGGTTCCCATGTCAGACGAAACCTCTAGTGTGAGTGATGTGAACTGGTTTGCCAGCCAGAGTACAGAGAAATGTTCTAGCGAGGGTGGCATAGATAACATTGAAATTGGAGGAATCATGGAGGACCTAAATTCAAGAGATAAGCCGCCCCCCATCAGTCAAAGCCTTTGGGAGGTTGCAGACTTAGCCATGGATAACTGGAGCAGGGGAAATGTTGTGACCAAGACTGGACAAACTGTACAGGTATATAAATATATGCCATTTAAGGATGGCTCCTTTGAATTATTTATTCCTGAAGAATATTCAATGTTTAAAAAATAAATTGAAGTACACATATAAATACCCGCCTCGGTGGCGTAGTTGGCTAACGCGCTAGTCGTGTTGAGCTCGACCGCCGAGGACGGGGAGATCGAGGTTCGAATCTCGGTCGGGTGAACTGGGGGTGGTTTTTCCTAAATGGTTTTCCACTCTCCCTCCACGCAAATGCGGGTTCACTTTCTCTAAATTCAAACCCTCCCTATTCCTAATCCATTAGCGTAATTAGTACTTAAGCGTATAACCCGAACGGGTAGTAAGACGCGGTGCTAAGTATTACACATATAAATATTTTTTTTCCAAATATTGCATTGGAATTTGTTTTTGAGCTATTTTTTCTGTTTATTTATGTTTTAGATCAACATATTTATAGGATGAAATTAACAATCTGATCCCAAATCTTTAATTTACCACTTTACTTAGTGTTTACCAAACTGACCCGGTCACATGCTGGAAACAGTCCTTGTTGATGGATCTTGGTGTGGGTGGTGGTGGCGGCAGCGACATCGATGAGACGACTTAGTTCTTAGTTCCCACTCTCTAAAAATAGGGTGTTTTTCCTTTCAATAAGTGAGAAATCAACTGTGTAGGCTCAGGTCGATCTATTGTCCTAGAATTAGTTTTGAATAACCTGCTAACACACTGATAAAAAAGTATGAAAAAAATATAAAAGATTTAACTTTTGAATTTGCTAAATGATTGAATGCTCCATTTTCCCACAGTTTTAAGGTATTCATCGTTAGTGTATTTTGTTAAAACCGCAGAAGCTTTGGATAATTTTTGTTTAAATATGTAATTGTTAAGGGGTCCTATGTGCTACTTCCTGGTGGGAAGAATGGCACAAACCTCAACACATCAGTCCAGAGCGCCAGCAGTCAAATGGGTCGAAAGGAACAGAGTGCATTCACCAAGTTTTCAAGGGAAATGAGGCCAAAAAGTATGTGTGATCTAAACTTTTTGTAGTGTGTAAAAAAAACCAATCTCTGTATTTATATAATTACAAGATGAGATCTATTCCCTTAGATAAGCTTTAAAAATGAAATTTCATCTTAAAATGAGAGATTAAGATTGAAGTGGAGTCAGATCCACTTTTTTTTTTTTTACAAATTTAAATCTTAATTTTATATACGAATTTCGAACCTTAGAAAACATGGCAAGTATAAGGGGTTAACTTTCTCAGATTGGTATGATTTTGTTCCCATTAATAAATGAGTTACAAATAGTGTCCCTCAATATTTCCTTTTGCTTGGTAAAAAAAAAAATTATACAATTATGAAAGTCCGAATTAATGTGATTTTAATTCTTTTTACAAAAAAAAAGTCACTATAAAAATCAATATTTGTACTTAAGATTTATAAATGGATCGATTAAGGAAACTAAACTTGAAATATTCCGAGTACAAATGTTGATTACTCAAACTTGAAAAAAACTCAATGTTTTCATTCAAACTCAATTTTAACTTGACACTAAGTAGAAAATGCCTACTCGCACACCCCTAAAATAAAATTATGTTTTTTTTTTTCTTTTTTTTTTTTCAAATTTTGAACTTGAATTTATTAGAACTAGAGCTCTAATAGTGCTCAATCATAATTATAAGAAAAACTCAACAACCACACTCCAGGCCATTAATTTAAAAACTAACTGAATGTTATAATGGATGCATTTTAGCAACAACCTTAACATTTAGTCAATATTTCTACTTTATATTAATCTCTTATATTTCTGTTTCCTCTTATGTTCAAAGTAGTTCAATCCAAGATTTGAATTCAAATTTAAGATTAGGAATTTGAAGGTAAAATGAAGATTCAAATTCTTAAAATAATGGATTTGTCCCATCTTTAATAATATTGCGAAAAATTTCATTTTCAAAATTTGGATTATTTTTTAAAATTTTGAGTCTCAAATCTGAAATATTTTGGAATCCTTAAATCTTGAATATCTTTCAAGAATTGAATTATTCGATAAAATGAAGTTTCAAAGGACCCATCACTAGCTTAAAGACTTTGTGCACTAATTCATATGCTTTGAAAATATAAATATCTAGGTGTCATTAGTGTCTAAGACTTCACCTACAGTGAATTATGAATTGCTTTTATGGTGCTATCAGAATGATTAATTTCTGCCTCAAATGTTTTTCTTGCAGTTCTGGAAGAAAATCCCGGCATAGCCTTCACCAAGGTATCTGTGATCCTGGTTGGTCGGTGGCGCTCCATGTCTGCAGAGCAAAAGGCTCACTATGAGCTCTTGGCTGCCCAGGAGGCCGAGCAGAAACAGAAACACCGGCCTAACACCACCATGGTGACATAATTGGTTTCTTTCCTTCATTCAAACAGAAACACTCGTTGAGGAGTCACATATTAGTAAATGTTTTCTTAAAATATGGTAGGAAAATAAATAGAGGTTAGTTTAATATACCTTTTCTCGAATTTGAGTCTCCACATTACCTACAAATCTCGGATATAAATTTTTAAAACATAGTTAATACAAGAATCTGACACTTTAGCTAAGTCGATGGCATGTCTCTCTATTGAGCTAAGGCTAAGGACCATAGACTGGAAACAGTAATGGATGTAAAGTAAAGTTAACCAAGAGGTTAATTATATCACTTTGGTTTCATATATTTTTCTTCATTAATTATGATTCTGTTAATATTATTTCTCTAATTGCTATAGCAAATAGAAACGGTAATTAATAATTAAATCTGTGCTATGCTACAAAATTTCAAATGTAAATATTAACTGAGATTTAAATTTGATTCCAAATTCAAAGTCTTAGTATTTGAAATATTTGAATCTGATTCAAAATTTTAAATCCAAAATACCAGTAAATCACAGTTTCAGATTTGATTGGGGGTCAGGAGGGCTGCTAGTGACTAGGTAACAGGTTACTTCTTTCATCCTAATGGTGGCCATATGGTCTAAGGCTTCATGCTTGCAATAGACTGGACTGCCAATGACGAGGATATCAGCATTCGATCCCAGTTGGTTGTACTAAGGGTGGTTTTCTCAAAGCAGTTTTCCACTCTCCCTCTATGCAAATTCTGGTACACTTCCTATAAATTCAACCTTCCTAATAACTCATTAGAGTAATTAGGACATAGGCGTATATCCCTAACAGGTACTAAGACGCAATGCTAAAATAAAAACAAGAGGAAGGTGGGTGGGGGAGGAGTGGAATTGAGAATGGAAAGGTCAGTGAGTGAGAGAAACTTTATTGGAGTGGTTGTAAGTAGGGAGGGATTATCTTTGTAAGGTCATCCACAAGATCAACTAGCAAACAGACGTCTGAACTAAGAGAGGAAGATTCACGACAAGTTAAAACTGGAGAAGATTCAAGGGAAGTCAAAACTAAAGAACTAAGTCTCAAAACTACATCATAAACTCAGAGAACTTATCTTTATTTCAATACATAATTTTATAGTTTGATAGCTATAAAATTATTTTAAAATTAACTGTACTTATTTAAATGCCAAAGAATGAAAGAAAAAAAAATTTGTTTTATTCTACAGTTACTATGTTTGCCATGATATTCTATACACGGATTTTAAAATAAAATTACTATATAAAACTAACACAAACTTAATTATGAGAAAATAATGTTGAATCAATTTGACCATAACTTGCTATCCTTTAAAATGTCATAGGACCAATGATAAAGTGAATTATATCCAAACTGTAGTTTTGGTTTAAACTTGTATTAGCAAACCTGCTATAGTGAACGAAATAAAAATGGCCCACATGAACAGTTGATTTTTTTTTTAATTTTTAGTATTATTAATACATATTATCTTTGTAATATTTAAAAATAAATAAAACAAAAGATCGGCATCGATGATCAGCCTAGTCAGAAACAAATAATCAGCATCGACAAAATACATGATCGGTCCAGCCCTTCTTATGAGCTACTGAATTCCATTTTAATATAGTTTATTGGCATATAACCTGAAATGTTAGTAAGACGCGGAAATAAAAAAAAAATCATTTATTGAGGTAGGCCTGGTGTGGGTTTCCTAGTCCCTAATCTATTTCAGAATACTTAACATTGAAGGCCTAACCTTATGTTGTACAAATCATAGTTATATAATTAATAATTAATATATAATATATAATTAATTTTATATTCATCATTCTAATATATTATTAGTCAGCATAAAAGTAGCCTCTTAAATGTCATAATTATAAGAAAGTATGGATGGATATTGTAATTTTAAGTGGGCTTGCCCAAGCTATAAACTAGTATCATATCTATCAAGTTTCAATTAAATCACTTAAATTTTTAAATTAGTAATTTCTATTTTTGTAAGGCCATTGTTGTAGAATATAGGTTAGTTGTAAATGTACTCTAAATTTGGTTTTAAATTTATCTCAGTTCTATTTTTATTAGGGATGTATGAAGTTTTGACTTGGCTTCAAAAAAATTATCAGCTCCAATTTGACTCTGAAATTTTTTTTTTTAAATCAGCTTTGACATTAAACATATTGACAACTAAAATACTCAATTTATGTTGAATTATTGCCATTATAAATTGTTATATACATTACAAATGATTTGTTTGTAAAAATCTGAAGTAATTGAATCTCATGTATAACTTGATTTATCATATTAGAATGAAATATTAGAAACACTTGTACTATAAAACAATTTTAAGTAATTTTAGTACCTATATAAAATTATATAAATAAGCACAATATTAGATTTTATTCAAGTATACAACACTCAAAATAAAAATTTCAAATATTCAATTAGAGTGTGCTTCAAATTGAAATAGTGTACTTCACACACCCCTTGTTTTTAACATATCTGGATTTTTAAACCGAATAAAGGGAATTGTACAAAACGTTGCAACCCAATTAATGTATATGATCTTGACTTCCTTTAGAGGAAGCAAATGCTAGTGTGGCCTGACACCCCCACGCCCACCAACCAACACAACAAATTTTCGCGAAGTAGTGGTGCTAACTGGACATAATAGTGTCCTCTTATTGATTTGTTGTTTTTTAAATTAACTCACACTGGGAAAGTTCTGAAAGGAAAGGTGAGACAACTTTGGTTACTCTAATCATTTAACCCTTTTGCTGCGATAATCGGATATATTTGATCTCAGCATTATAGCCATTGACTGCGGAAATCAATTTCACCCCATAATGTATAAACTTTATCTACCTTTTCTGCGACAGTTGGAAATAGCCACAAGTGTGTTGGAACACTGAACTTTTCATACTAGCATGCCCGTGCGCCTCTGACATCTGGTGTTAATTTCGAGAACTGTCAATTACCAGCTGCTAAATCATAACAATAGTAGCGCTTGTTTACTTCCGCATTTCACTACTTTTAGTACACGTGGAATATTTATGTGGCAGAAAACATTGTTGAGGGATTTATAAGTGTCCGGTTATTCTACTGTGTTAATGACATTTAATTTATGATTGATGAATTAGTACCATGTGAAGTGTAAAAAATATAATATTTGGTTGGTATGGCAATTGGAAACTTCAATAATTCAGTGAGTTTTAAAATGTATTTTATTTCTTCTAATTGCTATTTTATTTTTGTTTTTTACCTATTTTCTATTTTTGATACCATGCCTAACACAGATATATGATCTTATAAACTACACTGAGGAAAGGACCAATGTAGCACAAAATTGTTCAAGTTGTGTTGATGTAACCTAATTTTCAAAAGTTTTCTTTTTATTACATAAGGCCTATATTAGGTCAATATTAGGCCTGTCAAATCCTCATTTAACAATTGGTTTGACACTTTTGTGGAATGCAAGTAAAATAAAGAATGATTCTGATAGCAGAATAACCATTGCATTTGGGTAAAATGTGACACAAATAATATGTGACGTATAAAATGTTATCGATATAAAATATATATTATTATGTGATTTATAGACAACGTGGTGCTAAATTTTATATTTAAAATGCATTTCTAGTTGAAAATCACAATATTTGATCATAATCATCTTGCAAATTTTCAGATTTTGAATTTTTGACCTATAATAATCCATTTGTGTTCGTTCCTTTTATATGTTTCTATCCACCTTTGCTGTACCTTCTTCCAAATATAATGCAATTGACTTATAATTAGCATTTCTTAAGGTAAGAAGTAAAAATTAAATATGCAGCAAAAGAGTTAAGATATATATATATTTTTTTTTTTAAGTGGCCAGTTTCTTTTGTATACACAGAAAATCAGTAAAACTACAAAATATGTTCTTTATTCCAAATTTCTAGTTTTCCACCCCCACTATGGGAAAACACTCCGATGACCGAGATATTTGCAGATCTATTTTGAAACTGTCTCCAGTAGGCCCTATGGACTGATTTTTTTTTAATCACTGTGTAGGTTATACACATATATGATAATTACTCGAATAGGGTAGGAATGAGGAAGAAAGCATTTTAGAGGTAATTTACCTGAATTTGCATGGAAGGAGAGTGGGAAACCAACTAGGTAAAACCATCCCCAGTAGATCTGACCAGGATTCAAACACCAACCACCCCATCATCAGCAGGCCAGTCCAACATGAGAGTGATGCCTTAGACCATTTTACCACTGAAGCAAGTATGAACTAATTCAATTAACACTGTAACTAATATCTTTAGAACCTCCCCCAACACCTAAGAACTCGAAAAAGACTGAATGTGACAATGATGGATTTTCGACTGCTTACAATAACAACTTGCGAATTTCATAATATTATTTTATTAGAGATGAGTTGAATCCACTATTTTACAAACCTGAAACTCCATTTTGCCTCCGAATCTCGGATTCAAATCCAAATCTTGGAAAAAATTGAACATAAAATAAAATAAAAATATAATTGAATAAAATAAAATGTAATAGTAATTTGATGTTAACATTTTTTATTATAATGTAAGTTATTCATTATAGCATTAATAGCATCAACTAAGTGCTGGATCTAAGTTTTTTTTAGCAGCATATCTTACTATCTGTTCAGGTTATACCATATGTAGGCCCTACTAATTACTCTAATGAGATAGGGATGAGTAAGGTTGAATTTTAGAGGAAGATACCCACATTTGTTTGAAGTAAAAGTGGAAAACCATTTTGGAAAAGCCGCCCTCAGTACACCTGACCAGGATTCAAACCCCGATATCCTCATCATTGGCCATCTAGTCTATTGGGAGAGTGATGTCTTAGACCATGCGGCCACCAAAGCGGGTTAGATCTAAGTTAGTTGTTAAGTACATGCTTCAGTGGCCACATGGGCTATCACACTACTCTCGCGGTAGACAAGACACCCAATAACGGAGAGCTCGAGGTTCAATCTCGGTCGGTTGTACTGAGGGTGGTTTTCTAAAATGGTTTTCCACTCTACCTACACACAAATGCGGGTACACTTCCTCTAAATAAAACCTTCTAATCCCTAAACCATTAGCATAATTAATGCATAACATAAAACCTGAACAGTTAGCAAGATGTTGTGCTAAAAAATATAAGTTTTTATAAGTTATATGCTGATATAATCAGTTGGTTTATAAAGTGCATTTAAATACCTCAAATAAATGAAAACAATTCTAAATGCATTAATTTAATATATTTTATTAGAAGGTTAAAATAATATTGGATTCAGACCAATTTGAAACATTTTATACAACACATATTAGATTTTTAAATTTTTCAAAAGCATAATATTCAGTTTGGAATTAATTTGAGTCTATAAACAAAATTCAAATTTGATTCAAAAGTGAAAAATATGTTTTTCTCCAGGCTTATTAAATATTAACTTTTTGTTATAATGTGAATTTACAATCATTTAAGTGGGTCAGGGTTTATTAAGTTTTTCTAAAATTATATTGGGTTAAAATCACAAGTAAAGAATTCATAGATTCAAAATTTGAAATTTTTATATCTTGAATTTCACTTTTAAAAATCCTCAAATATCCTTGATAGTTCGAGAGTTCAAAGGCTAGAAGACTCCTTCCTTAAATCAGGAACATTTTTATCATATATTTAGTCAGTTCTCTTATGATTTTGTTAGTATTGATAGGTGCTTGTCAACAAGGTGGGGAAAAAAAATTGTCATCGAGAAGTGAAGATTGGTGTGCAAGATTTGTGGCACAAGATGTCGAAAGAAAAAGGTCGGGCGACAAGGTACCACAAAGAAGACAAGTAGAAGTGGCGGTGTCGCTGGGAAACATCAAGCAGCAATTACTCAAGAGGTGAGGTTTAAAGGACAATTTTATTTGATCATAGTTTAAAGTGTAGCATCTATAGTATCAAGATGACATACCTTAATATGATAAAGCCAAAGGTCTTCATTTAGATCCTCATATCCATCTATCATCAATCAATCTTTATTTGAACGTGATTACTCAGATAAATTTTAATTATTTTGCATACAAAAATAATGTACATTTCAACAGCATAAAAATACAACAGTGAATTATCACTGCATTTCCTATGGCTTTACTAGACAATGATTCTGTAAGTTCATTAAAGATCCTCTTTCAAATTAATGAGTGACAATAACCCTAAGCATGAGACAGTCTCGTAGCTCGCTAGAAGAACATACATGCTAACCGAAAGTACAAAGTTGGACTTCTATTAGTCTTCATGCATCTTAAACGGAAACACAGGGAATATTGTGTCGGGAGGGAAGGACAGGAATTTCAAAAAAACTATAAAAGTAAAAATACACACAAATATAGATATATTTGTTCATTTTCTTAGCAGAAGTTAATGTTGAATGTTATTATGGATCAGTCTGTCTAAAGCTACCGGTAAATAAACAGTTCTTATTAAGTATATACTTTGCTAGACCAACCTAGTGGTGCCTGTACTCAAAGGAGAAAATGTAAATGTTTTGTCAAGTTTATTGGTATTTAAAACAAACCAATTAATTTTGTTAAGAGCTTGATGCCACTGACATTTGACTTTTTATTTATTGGTTATATCTATTATGCTATAAAGAACTAAAAGGAGAGCTTTAGAGTAAACTTATCATTTCTATATGTTAATCCAAATTTCCTTTTTTCTCATTTATACAAACTTATAAAATTCCTAATCAGTTGCATATAATAGTTATTTTAAGTCGAGTCAAACTATTTGAATCTCATCTCTTAAATACCATAGGATTCAAGAGAGTTGCTCATATGAACATCTAATCTTTAATTCAAAGCTAGTTGAGTTTAATATTTTCTTCTATATTACATTGTGCTCATCTTGTTCTTGGTGCACTTGTCACTTGTTTATTCTCTGGTTTGGCAGTTTCCCCCACAGAGGAGTTCAGGGAGTGTCCCTTATTGGACAGCTTCATCCGAGCCAGTCATGGCTCTACACAAAAGACAACGAGGTGGGTCTTTTGCGTCACTGGGGTCTTCAGGAGAGGGTGCTGTACCACAAGATGATGTCTAATCACTGTGTACCTCTCAAGACACTTAATGAGAAGGTGATCATCACAGAAAGGTGGGACACAGCAACAACAACCAACCCTTATTAGTAGTAACTGGATTATCCTTGAAACTCTCGGCCAGGTCATTAAGGGTGGTTTTCAAAACATGATTTATCACTGGAGTTTTCTCGTTACTACTTCACTTTGACATGGGTAAATTTTGTCTTATCCACCCTTATGGTAGCCTTGAGACTAACACAAACCCTGACTGTTTTAATATATTTTATATGTTCTTTATTGGGTGTTTGCCACCCTTATAGATCTCTGAGGGCTGATCTCTGGCATTTGCTGCTGACCTTGGAAAGGAAAGACGAGCCTGCAGGAAATTGTGTCACCATCTCAAGTCCTTGTATTGTCATGAATGGCTTCCGAATAGAAGTCAAGAAGAGTAAGTAGTTACTTAGTACAATCAAGCGCACTTATTTTATTGTTATTTTTCCAATTATTCATCTTAGTAGATACTTCCCATCTGGGATACATATATTTTAATTAATATAATGAAATAAATATATGAAGGTAAAATTTAAAGAAATGTCCCCACATTTTTATGTATTGAGAATAGGAAACCGTATAGGAAATACCACCCTCAGTAAAACCTGGTCAGGATTCAAACCCCATTCTCCCAGTCATTGGCAAACCAGACTAAATGATCTTGACATTTAGTATGTGTGCCCACCGATGTGGTTTTAAGCCAACTTAGAACATAATTAATAATGTTGTTGTCTAAAAAGTTTTAATATAAACTAGGCTTATTAGGAAAATTTTTAATAAAACCATAACCAAAATTTGTACCAGATTTCACACAAACTAATAATTATGTTGTCTTAAAGAGTTTTTTAATATAAACTAGGCTTATTAAAAAAATTCAATCAAAATATAACCAAATTTTATTTGAGATTTGAAACTCAACCTCCTTGTTCCCGGCAATCCAGTATATTCCAAGACTGACTGACTGCTTAGGCCATGTGCAGGTTGCTAAGCTACTAGATGATATATTGTTCAAAACATTTGATAAATCTGTTTTAATGGTTCTGCCCACACTGAAGTTCATGATGTGATGCTGCTTGGCTTAGGTCCTGAGTTTGTGACCTTCCTACTGACGGCTGTGGCCAGTATCACAAGGTACTATAGTCTTCCGGAGCTCAGTGAGGTACTGGAGCTGATACGCACACACGGAGACCAGTTGGACAAACTACCGTTGTGTCGCAGCCTTAAGGTTGCCAGCTACTTCAGGGTCTGCTCAGTACTTTAATTAATAATAGTTTTTAATATTTTATCTTGCAAGAAGTACATATTTTTTATTTGATAAAGGCTAAAATATATAATAACTACAAATATCTCCTTAACATGGACGTGTGTTGAGCTACCACTTTGGTGAGCTATCTTTAATACTATAAATTTGTGGTTATTAAATTTGCTCCACAAATTATTTATATATATATAAAACAAAAATAACTACAAATTTATTAAATATACAATAACCACAAATTATATTTATATATATCACAATAACACAATTATATATATATATATAAAACAACAATAACCACAAATAAACATATACAGGGGGTCCTTATTTTTGAAGTTTTGAAATGTTGTTGTTGGACCATCCTATGTTGTTCTATTATATATAAAAATATTTTTTGAAAAGTTTCATGCAAATCCAACTATACTTAGAGGTAGATCAAGTCATTTGAAATTTCCACTTATCGTAATGGAATGAAAAGGTAAATCAACTACTGATAATAGTGTCTGGACTAGACCTAAATCAGTTGATTGGTGTTCCGAAATTACAGTCAGGTACAGGAGAAGTACAGGCTCAAGCAGTGGTTACTATGCTTGAAGAGTGGGATTATTCACCAAGTAAACTCAATGTGCGTTGACACTACTGCCAGCAACACAGATCACAGAAATGGTGCTTGCATACTTTTGGAACAAAAGTTACAAAAGGACCACCACCTAGCATGTAATCACCACATAATAGTGTTCATTATTGCAAGTGTGATCAACGAGGCTATTCGATATACATCATCTGGCCCTGATATAGCCGTTTTAAACAGTATTGTAATAAAATCGATCATTCAGCTTACGAAAGTGCAACCAGTAATGCAACAGTTATGGCAGCTTTTGGGAAATGAGAAGTACATTGGACTCAATTTGCAGTTAACCAGCTTCAAGAAACTCAAGATAGAGATGATTATAGAGAATTCATAGAGCTTGCATTTATCTTCTTGGGAGGCGTTCCTCCACGTATAGTAGGGTTTATATATCCTGGGGCTCTTCATCATTCTAGATGGATGACAAAGGCATTGTATTCTCTCAAATTATGGATGTTCCG
Organism: Timema podura; assembly: GCA_033556935.1. Lineage (NCBI taxonomy): Eukaryota > Metazoa > Arthropoda > Insecta > Phasmatodea > Timematidae > Timema > Timema podura. The sequence goes on from JAVRXN010000008.1 coordinate 19,903,340, forward strand.
GGGCCAATTCAATATCACTAAATTGGAAGAAAACGGATTGTGTAACATTTGCATTTTTCTTGTGTGTATTTATATTAGAGCTTTGTTTACAGCTCCTTTTCCTATTTCAGCACCCTCTAATAGCCTCAATTTACTGCATCAACTTAGTGCTTATGAAAAGATAAATGCTGCTATCTCTAAAATTGCCAGCAAGAAACTAGAAGGGCAACTGTTGTATTTAAGTGAGGAGCTTGTAGGGTTGACCTTTTTTTTTTAGTAAAAAAGTGTCTACAAATTCAAAAAAAGCTATGTGTCAGACCCTTGATGAAAGGACTGAGGTCGATGAACTTCTTAAGTGCATCCAGCTATCTGACAAGAATTATTGTGAATATTAAAGTTTTTTTGATAAAAAACACAATGTCTTTCATTGCCTTAATATCCCAAGAGATTATTTATACTTTGAGCCTGAAACATGGCATCTCGGAGATGACTACAAGCAAGGGAGACAGTTAAACATTTAAGGGTTGTTAATGACAATGCTGAACAGGGGGTGGTCACTTATGCAAGAATACAATGCCCTTATAACGAAGAATGAAGACCAAAAACAAAATTTATTGCAAGTTGTAGAACAACATAGGTTGTTATCTCGACTGCAGTACACTTGTAGCTCCCTCAGGATTCTATCTCAAAGAGGATGGTATATCAATCTGCTTCCACAAAAAAAAAACACCACCTTCGATATTTAGTTCATCCTTTATCGACCTCAAACTGGGATAGTGGCTCCTTAACAACTGCTGGTCAACCATTAACAATATACTTCGCCACCTTGCTTAGCACTGGAGCATTTTCTACTTTGTAAGTCTACTAGTTTTCTATCCAGATAACTGAGTCCCTCCTGGATACTTTGAGAATAATGGAGAACACTTTCGTGTTCTAACACCAACGGCCGGATTGCATGAGACAAGTAATTGGCACAATTACTATGAGTAGGCACAAACTGTATCTGGTATCAAAATTTGACAGTAAATACACATAGTTTTGGAGGCGATTTGGTTAAAAATTGGTATTCCTTTCTTTAACTAAAGATTGTGACCGCTTGTGGGTTTGTTTCATGCCTAAATTTCCAAATATGCACAATTTCGCACTCCAAAAACCAATCCTAATCTTCCTTTTGTATTTGAGGATATTTGCACTCTATCTTTGCCAATTTCCAGGAGGCATATGCAACCAAACCTATTTTTTCCGTCTTCATATAGTTGATTAGTTGAATAGAACCCAAGAGACTTGCACTAATCTGGCTTTGTTGTAAATACCATTTCTTGTGTTGGGTCATAATTAGACAAATAGTGGTGCTGAGATCAGTTTTACCTTAATCTGTTCAAACGCTTGAGAACACTTGAAGGTCAATTTCCACTCATCTCCTTTCTTCAAGAGACCTAATAAGGGGTTTCAGTGTAGTTAATGCGTCCTTAAGAAATCTTCTCTAATATTCCAACATCCCAATGAAAGATTTGACTTGGGTGATGTTTACTGGTGGTTCCACCTTCAAAATGGGCTCTATCAATTCCTTATCCAACATTAGGCCCTTTTCACTAATAATATATCCAAGATATTTAATGGAATCGTGTGTGAACAAGCATTTATTGGTGTTAAGAGTTAATTCATTTTCTTTTAACCTTGACAAATACCTCACGCAGCTTCCCATCATGTTCGTCTTTCATTTTGCCCCCAAAAGTCATCCTGCCATACCGCTATTCCCTCCATTCCTGCTAATATGCCTTTAATAATTCTCTGAAATAATTTTGGTGCCGATGATATTCCAAATGGAATGTGGTTCTAGGTGTACCTGCTGATATGCATTCTACAAATACACTTTTGAAAAGAACGCGCTTCCTTGCATTGTCTGAAACACTTAATCTACTCTAGGTAGCAGGTAATGGTGATCCTCCAAAAACTGTCTTAATGTCACTTTAATGTTCTTGCAGATTCTGACAGAACCATCTGGCTTAACAATAGGGACAATTGGCATACTGTATTTGATGGTAGAAATCACTCATATTTCTTGTAAACGTAAAAATTTACCTAACCTTTGGTTTAATGCAAAAGGCACTGACATGTATTTAAAGATTGTTGGCACTGCTCCCTCCTTTAATTTCAAATTTCATTTCCCTTTATTAAATGTACCCAACATGTCCGAGAAAACTGTATGATACCTCCCACAAGGTTGATATATACTCTTCATCTTTCGATATCATGTGATGTATTTGACACACCTCAAACCTAAAAGTTTTCATAAAGTCTCTACCTAATAGTAGAGGGCCCTTCTCTGGAAGTAGGTGAAACCTATTGCACTAATTCTTTATTTGTATGTTACTTCTAGAAAACAATGGCCTCTAGGTTTAACTACATGCTGGGAATAATATCCAAAAGTTTGAATTGAATATTTGTGTGAAGGGTTTTTCAGAAAAAACTCTCAATATACATAGATTCAGCCATAGCACTGAATGTTTCTTCTGGCAGGGATGCAAAATATGTTCAGTAATCCAATATTTCCCCAGAACATAACATTTTCATAAAAAATTTCCCTGAAAACCATAAAACATTGAATATTTTATAGAGGCTGAAGGTAATAAGTATTATTACCTCTACATAGTTTGGAAAATTCCAATTTAAATATATTTTTAATTAGAGTTATTTTTATAGAATTTTTTTTATAAAAAATTTAGTTGTCTCCCAGAAATAGCAACCTTCCCATTTACTTGTGTGCATTACATATTGTTATTAATTGTTCATTGATACCAGTAGGCTTACCGGTACTAACATTTAATTTTATATCTTGAGAGTAAGAGGCAATGGAGTGTAATTCCGTGAGGCCTTGGTTTAATTGTTGATTTTCATAGACTCGCCAATACTTCAAGGTCTTTCACTACCAACACACTAGGGGAAATACTATCACTATTTACAACTATGAGTTTTCCCTGATCATATAATTTACATTTTACAAAACTTGCAATACTCCCTTGATCCTTACTTCTAGGTTTTTCTTGGGGATGTTTATTAGATATGTGATATCCGAGCTTATTACGTCTGCCACGCCATTCACAATAAGCACAGTTGACGTCTTGTTTGCTCTTAAAAGTCGACATAGTAAACATTTGTTTCTCTAAACCATCTAATTTTTTTATAAACATTTATCTATTGTACAATGTACAAACCTTAATAGGTCCACTAAAAACCACAATTTCATGGTTACACAATTATTACAATACACATGCCAAGAGTTTAAATAAGCTGCGCGCATATATTTCCGGTTTAATCTCCTTATGAGACTTATCTTCAGGCTTGTTGGGGTCACATAAGTCGATTAATAAAGTGCATCTGAATTGATGTAATAAGCTAAGCAAAATATCCTTTTGTTTCTTTGCATCCACTGCGTCATTAGCCCTAGATATGATTATAACTTGTGCTCAAACACCTCATACTCATCAGCAAATGGATTAAATTCCGTAAGTTGACCAATATAAGCCGACATGATTACTTTACTATACACAGTAACAAATGAATTAAACACTTTAGTCCGCAGCGCCAATGTAATATTCTGAATAATACTTCATGATAAAAAAAGGTTAAATAACCATATATATTAATACCAAAGCACTTGCGATTTAGTATTTAAGTATTATTTATTTATAAATATAAATATCAAAAAATTCAGACTCGAGAGCTTCTTAAAAGACTTGTTCGACTCAAATGAAATGTGTTAAGCGCCCAGACTCCTAATATTTACACTTAAAGATAACATAAAGTGTGAAATCAGCACTAATTCTAAACCTGTTCGATTCTTTCATTTCAGAGTGAAGCTGTGCGACTCACACATCAGTCACCGGACATTATGGATAAAGATATCCTTGTTGACCTATTAGCCGTCTGGGAGACAGATCTACATTCACAAGGCTCGACATGTGTTCATGATAAACCCATATTTGCCCCAATATATCATTTGGAGGATAGTGATAGCTTATCATCCACGGGGGAATAATTACATGAGATTAAAATGACAAACGTTATTCAAAGCTCTGTTTTGTGATAATACTTTTTACTAATAAAATAAGTAACCTTATATTTAACTATAGTTCTTGTAAATTGGAGACGGGATACTCGAATTCTCAATTCCTTGTATCCCTTAGTATTAAAGGGATTCAAGATTTGAAAAAAAAAAATTTTTTAAAAATTAAAACTTTGATTTGAAGACCATGTCTTGAAATGAAAGTTTTATGTACTTCATAGAATAACTTACTTAGGCTCAGACTTTTAAGTTGTACATATTTGGAAAATATATTTTAGTTGTTTTTTTTAGATAGAAAACAAAAGATGCATTTATTTGCTCAAAACAGTTTCCTCTGTGTTCCTTATAAGTTATAACATAGTAAATATTACAAATAGACATATTTATCAATATTCAGAGTTTCCAAACAACTCTCAAGAATAATTTTCCCTTGTGATAGTGTTCTACAAAAAATAAAGTGTTATTCTTTATTATTAAATTTGCAACATTTTAGCATTGACTAAAATTGCTCATTTTTAAAGATTCAAAACTCAAAAGAAAATGAGACATTGAACATTGAGATTAGAGAAAATTACGATCTGTCCTCTCTTTGTAAACTACTCTTTTAATTCATCATCAACAACAACAATCGTTTCCAGCCTGTGGCTGGGACAGTTAAGTAAAATGCCTCCAAATTCCTCTATCCTTTCACCATTCCTCTTTTTAATGTTTTATACAATTATTAATCATGATATTTGAAGCTTTAGTAAAAAAAATATATATTACTTGATATATTTATTTGTGATATATTTTGATTTTAAATATATACATAACTGTGTCTTTTTGTTAACTCTTTTGGTTTGAAAACGTTTTTCTTGTAATAATTTTTTTCTAGTAATCCCACACTGCCCATTTTCCCCTTCTTCCCTTCGCCCTTAACCATACCTACCTTAAACTCCAAGAGTAATCAGCACCTGGAATTACTCCTTCAATCTCCCATACATTGCTTAATGTCATGTAAGGGCCAAGAAACTTCGACTTTGGTGAGAGTCGAACCAACACAATCTTTAAGAGCTGTTCAAGAAATATTTGTCTTAGCTTTCTTACCTATTCTTCATTAAAAAGTTGACTCAAGTACAAAACTTAAAAACTCTGTTTACCTAAATACAAGATGAATCAAAATTTTCCAGGTGAATTAAAATGAATAAAAAAATTAAAATGTTAAAAAGCTTTATAACACCATCACAAACAAAACATTATGTACAATCGACTTTTCTAATCTCATGCATGGATTGGTCAGCTGGGTGCAGCTTTCTGACAGGTAGAGTTGGTTTGCTTGACACTAGTTCACACTGAGGGCCTTATTATTTTATAAACGATGCTCTTTTGAAGATCACTTTTCTTAAGTTTTGTGGTTAAAAAAATTGTTCGCATTAATATGAGGATGCAAACATTGCCATATATATTTGGGCATGATTTACTAAGTGTGGAAATGTTGAATTTGACATGGTTATATAAAAGTTCAGTTTTGTAGGGTTTTAAAAAGCCTGTTTCACAATGCAACACATTTTAACTATTTATCCTGTGCTTCGGATTGAACACACCAGCGGGTTGTGGTTTTTCTATCCCTGGCATAGTGTAACAATAGAAGGTAAGCTTGCTACCTTACAGGATAGTTTAAGGGTACATAATAGCACAGAATGACAAATTGAACATAAACGTGTATTTTATTCTTTAACTGTAACAAATTACTAGTAACGAAACAATTGAATGGTGTGACACTTACTCTCCGTCACATTTGGACTTAAACTTCCACGCACCAGCAGGCACCTCCGCCCGCACACACACTTTCAAATAGAATGACACGAGGTTTGAGTCAACGTCCAGCAAGTAATGAAGACTACGCCCAAAAATATGTGACGCCACTATGCAAGCTCCCCCCCCCCCCTTTGATGTTTCTATTCCATTCAACACCCCCTTTATATATCCTCTCTCTAGGTTCTAGTAGATCATTCTCGTACTTTCCACATCCTTCTCGAGCTCTTCACTCTCACTCCCCCTCCCCCTTCCCTCTCCTCTCTCTGAACATGTGATCAGGTGTTTGTACTATATAAGTTTTATAAAGTTACAGAAATTTTTTACATATAATTGGTATTTATAGCCCTATGATCGACCGCCAATTATTATGATACAGTATTATTGAGCTATAATTGGTATTTATAGCCCCGTGATTGAGCACCAATTATTACGATACGGTGTTATTGAGATATAACTGTCTTCTGATTGGGAGCCAATTACAACTTTCTTGAATTGATTGTGAGGTAATTGGTTATTATAGCCCCATGATGGAGCGCCAATTATTACGATATTTTACTTGAATAAATACAGCTGTTAATGTTGCACATGATTTATTAGAGTGATTTTATCTTCTTATACAATTTTACTTGAAATAAGTTATTTTCTGTGTATTCTTTGTATATAAGTTATTATCCCTGTCGTGATATTACACGTACTCTAGGTTTATGTCGCGGCACTCTGTGTGTTCATACGCACAAACAGCTTATATATGACTTGCCCCTTGGACCTCTCGTGACCAGTGTCTAAACCAACAAATCGAAAGTGTCCCTGCGACAGGTGTCTTGAAGGCTAGCTTCCTATTGGGTTTATAGTTTTAATGGTGCAATTCTTCTACATTATTTCTGAAAAGTGCGTGATTCTCCATGGATGAAATCTTAAAAGGATAAATTACATACAATTTATTGAAGAAAAATACCTTCATCCATCACTTTTTAAATATATGGAGAGCGGTCCAAATCGGTATCGTGACAATACCCCTCATTTGCTTGTATCTGAAAGAATGTAATGAATTTTGATATAAGCAAATCCCATACTGTGCAAGAGCTATGTCATATTTAACATTTGATATTCTTAAAGTTAAACATGAATAGATTGTAAAGTGTAAGTTTACATAAATTGTATGTGTGTGTAAACATTGATTTAAAATTACTTGTATAACAATAAAATAGTTATGATATATTGTTTACATATTTTCACAATTGATTGATTTTATTTTTAATGTTCAATATTCTTGAATAAACGAAAAGAAAGAATTTTCTGTCTTATTATTTATTTAGTGTTTCTTTTTTATTTGCCATATTTTTTTTATACACTGAAAAATTGTCGCACTGTTCTTGAAATGGTGATAATATACAAATTTTAACATAATTTTTGTTTCAATGTGTTTTTATCAAGTTTCACTTGAAAAAACTGTTGAAACATTTTTTTTGTCGTGATTTCATCATGTTTAGTGTCAGTATGTGTGCACCCTGCCTAAGATTACCTAATTTAGTGAACCCCAAACCATTCTTACTCGACATGCTAAGTCTTATTCCAAGTCTCCAACAAAATGATAAAACACTTGATACAAGATGATTGCATAAGTAACCAGTGATTTTTTTAATATTAATTTTACAAATCAAGTTGATTTCACTTGAAGTATATTAAATCAATAATTGTTATTAAATTGGTTCTGAATATTAAACTTTAAGATATGTCTCTTACCCTGTTTAGTTATTAACTATAAATATTTAATTTGATTCTATAAAGAACATATTTTTAAAACTGCAATAATAAATCTCACCTCTCCCTTTCAACATATTTTCACTATTTTAATCGGGAATTGGATCAAAAGTATGTCCCTGTGTCCAGATACTGTCCGTAGTTTCCTGCCCTAAAGTTATCGCAATTATCTGACCGTACTCTCTGGAGGCTGACCGAGTCGAACCCTAGTTCAACCCCTTGACCTGTCCCTGGCAAATACACCCAGATAGGTTGGCTGTACATTGAGTTGGCGGTATTGCCATCTGGTGAGGTTGGCCCCACTGCATCACTCCTTCGGACAGCTGCCAAGTGTCTAGGCTAAATAAGGTATATTATTAGCTTTAAGTGAACGTTCTTATTACATTTTCATAAAACCTTGCTAAGTTAATTTAAATGGTCAATGAAAGATAAAGAACAAATCGGTTAAGAAGTGCGAAAGCAATATTTTGTACATCTAGTTATTTATAATTTAAAAGACAATTAATAAATGAGTGAAAGACTATACATAAAATCTAGAGATGGTTCAAATCCTATATTCTCAAATCTGAATCTTAAATTTTTCTTTATAATCTCGAATCCTAATTTGAATCCTCGATCTTTAAATATGTGCAATTTTACTAAAGTGAACATAATTAGTTTAAAGAAAAGTTATTTAAGCCATTGACATGCTTTTTTTGTTTTTATATCTATTACATCATAAACAACAAAGAAAACACTTTTTTTTGTAAAATAATTATATTAATACAATTTTTGCATTATTGCTTTATATTACCCATAGCAGGGTGTCTACTGGGTCACTACCCTAAAGTCATGAAAAAGTTGCTAAATGCAAAAAAAAAAAAGTCATGAAAGGTGAATGTTCAATATTTTGGCCATAAAGTCACGCAAACGTGTCAAATGTCAAGCCACCCACTACCCATGATGCCATGCGCTATAGTTGGATTCAGGAAGATATGTGTTTCAGGGTCATTTCAGTGTTGCCTATTGTTAGGCCTTGTGGGAGACTGTTATCAACAGAGCGGTTCTCACTCTGATAAGCTGACAACGTTGAGCTATGAATGTGGGCACGAGAGGAGAGGGGTTTCCATCCCTAGTATGACCTTGAAACACACAAACAAATGACGACTAGTATAGCTTCAAGTCACCCTATTACAGTGATACCAAGGACAAGGTTAAGGTTCGCCTTCTAGTTAAAGTAATGTTATGTGTGAGTGCATTATGCCTATCGATGCATTATATAATGTTCAGCTGATTACCGATCAGAAATGTCACCAAAAAGTCACTAATTTTTGTTTGTCCTACTCGGTAGACACCCTGCATAGGGTGGGCACATCTCATCAGATGCACGTCCACATATCATAATTGCCACTGCAGCTTTGGAAGACTTTTTTTTATTGTTTCAGGATACTTTCACCCTCGCTTTGGGAGAACACGTAGGCCTCAAAAGCTCTTCTGCTGAAGAAGGGGCCTGATGTACTTTGAAAATTACATACTATGTGTTTTGTTGTGTTTTAATTGGGAACTTCGGGTCCTACAGTTTCCTGGTAATAGAGTAGGTCTTGCTCTTCTATCCTCCTTTCAATGTTTAATTGAATAATATTGTTAGCTACTCTTCATGGAAAAGATGAAAACAAATAAACAGAATCTTAGTCTTTGAATTACATTGTGCTTCTAGTTAAGAAAGAATTATTATAAATTATTAATAACTATTGCTCACAATTGAGCATTTTAGATCTCTACCAAAGAGGTCTAAAACACTTATCTACCTTGTACGTTCCTGTACCCCTTTTTCAAATAGCTGTCACAGCATAAGTTTTTTTTTATTATTATTTAGTTTTTTAATGTTTATTAATGATTTAATGAAAAAAACATTGTTTATAATATTAAAAAATGTTATGTGTTTTGTTTTACATATTATCTTTGTAAAAAAAAAAAGATCGGCAACAGCCTGATTGACCCAGACATAAACAAAACTCATTTTTTTCACTAATATTTCTATTCTGACCAACTAGTTTTTCATTATATTTTTTTTATGTAAAGAAATGTTTAAATTTGGCAATTTTTTTTCAATATGTTTTTAATCTATTAATATATATTTTTATTTGGCTCTGTTATTTTTACATTGAAAAACGGTGTTTAGATTTTGTCTCTTATAAATATTTTTTAATTTAAGTGGAAAAGTTACCTTAAAAAATCACATTTTATTTCATACAAATGATCATACAAACCTTTTCAGTTGTTAGTGTGTTGTTGATAGGTGTGACTGGTCTTACGTTCTGGGGAATCCATTTATACATTTGTTGGCTTGCAAGTTCACTTCATCAGCAGAATAAATTGTCTAGCTGCTCATGTCACCGTGCCAAGGATAGATAAGCGAAAATTAGTTTTTTTTTAACATATACATACACACACACACACAACATTAAATATGACCTTGAGCAGGTTGTTGTATGATAAAGAGTTGTTATCTATCATAAAAAAAACTTTAATTTTTAAATGTAGAGTAAGAGTGTTTGTAATTATTGTAGGAATAGGCACCAAATTAATAAAAGTAATAAATGTTTATTAAATTTCACTAAACAATTAGATTACATTAAATTATAGGTCTCTCCCCTTCTTTCTCTCTAAACTCACTCACTCACGCTTTTTTTGTGTGCAGATATAAGTGGTTCAGAAAGTGCACATTAAATTCCATACCTGAAATAAATATAAGAGCCTATAATTAATAAATATCGGCCAACAAAAGGTTTTTTAGTTGATTTCTTAACTATATAAATTGTGTAATAGGCAATGCTATAGTCGAGCCAGGGTGGGGTCCTGGTACTTTCTAAGCCGTTTTGAAACATAAATTTGGCACTAAACCTGGTTGCAATAAGGCCTCGCAACACATAATATACATATACCTGGCTCGCTAACATAGTCACACAATCAAGGTATTTCAGACCACTCCCAACAAGGGAAGGTAATTGAGTACATGTGCTATTGTTTCTATTTTAGAATGACTACCTACCATTTTCCAAAGCATTAAATGTGTTATTTAGTCAGTCTCCTAAGAAACACAAAAGAATTGCTAGCTGTCGCAACTTGCATCAACACTTGATACTAGATGTAAGGCGGGTGTCTCACAGTTTTCAAACACTCAAGTTTGTTTGGAACTTCTACCAGGAATTAATAGTTTACTTTAAGGATGACATCAATGACCCAACGTAAAATTCCATTGAAAAGTTAAAATGTTTGAAAATGTTTAATCAAAAGAGTTCAAAAGGGTTTCTGTTTGTGTGATGCACTTGAGAAAGTGATGAATCTTTCAGAAGAATTGTAAAGAAGATAATATATTCTGACTACTAGGCTGATTAGCTGATATATCATACAGTAAGAATTATTAAATCAATTAAATACAGACCAGGTGAAAAAGTAAAAGAAAGTATAAAAGCAACTTAAAGTGGGTAATGTCTTGGCATGAATTTTACCAAAAAGCTCTGACCCCAATCATTAAATCGGTTTCAATTATTTTGAGCAACATTATGTATAATTTAATAGCCATGTTCCACAACCATTTTTAAGCCATGTTATAAAAGAAAGACAGTGACGTTTGTCAACGAGAATATTCCAAACTTTTTAAGGATTTTGAAATACTGGACTCAAACTTGTGGTCGAAATTAAAGCTACTAACATCAAGGACTCCGTGAAAAAACCCATTACAGCTGCTTCAGAACACAACTGAAAATAAATTATTTGAACGGATTCCTAGACAACATTGACTGTGGAGGAAGATGTATTCCAAAGTCTCTTAAATCTCTGGCAAATTGCTTAGAATCATGTCCGTGTAGTTCTTATGAGTATGAATGTGGTTTTAGTAGAATGGTCATAATAAGAATTGCTCCATTATATTTTTCTAGTCTTATAAATATTTTCTGTTGTTTTAATAATGTTACATCATTAATGTTCATTAAACTAAATGATCCACAACCATACGTTCAGACTTTGTTGCTGTATCGTCGGTGGAGACAAAATCATGCCATGTCATTTTCCTGAATATAAACTCTGGTCATTGCTTTAATAGCTATCATAAGTAGAACAGATTGACATACATTACTACTATGTATACCTTGTCTTTGTAATTTTAAAACCATTAAAATGCATTATTAAATTTTAAATGTTAAATTGCCAATCCAATTTTCCGCTTAGTATGCTTAGATATATAACGTTACTTCAAATCAGAAGAACTACCACACTTACGGCTTTTTTTATCCAGGACTACACCACTGAAAACAGGAGTGAATTTTTATAATGTTTTGCAGCATTTGTCTGGAGGGGGAAAAACCAAAAGACATCTTTCCTGCTCGATGTCTGGCACACTAGTTATGTGACTGACCAACCCTACCAATTTTGTTCACCCTAATAAATTGATGGTAAAACAAAATATATCTTTATAAATCAGCCAACTAATGTGCAGTCTTACATTGTTTAGATTGGTTTTACTGCATTGCTGAAGGGATTTATAAATATTGTAGATTCCACATGAAGCTTGGACTTCTAACAACTTGGCAGCACATTAGTTTAATAACAGTATACAGAGGTAAAATATTTTCTTATGAAATTTCATTCTCTGTCATTTCTTTAAATTAAGCTATTTTTTGTTTTTAATAGTGATTAACGTGTTGGTAACAAAACTCCAAATATTTCGTTGAACATTCTGGTAGTCAGCATAAACGCAAGTAAAAAAAATTTAGGGGTGGGAGGAGGGGCATGAGGGGGGTGCCTGTTCAATCAGGAGAGAGGAAGGCCTCTCATTGGAGAGTAATAAAAAGAGTGACAATTCAAAACAACAAAGTGCCTTTAAACTCAAATTAAACAAAAAACTTAAAAAAATTATAGTAAATTCACAACCAAGACTTAACATTCTTTGTAGTTAGTTTTTCTTACTTTAGTTAATAAAGCTGAATTTTGACCATTCTTAATATTTAGGCTAGCCACTTATTTATATTAATGAGGTAGGGATGGAGAGGATAAAATTTAGAGGAAATGTACCCATATTTATATGGTGGCATGGTTCTTAGTATACCCAAGATTTTGACCTTGAAATCACCTTAAAACTAGATCAGACAAAATTGACACGGTATCTCACATTCCCACTGCTATGGGTTGCAAAATCAACTTTTGTAAGAAATATTGGCTTAAAAGCACTGAAACGACCTCTTGATGACTGACTGTATTGGACGAATCACTTGTATGTCTCCTTTAGAGCCCCTCAGAGATGATAGACTAGTCATAGTGCTCTCATTCACGGCAGGACCTTCACCAAATAAATATCGGAAAGTAGGGATGGGCCTACGAATCCTTAAGGATATTAGAGTTTTGAGAAAATTTCAGATTAGAGACTCAAATGCTTGAAAAAAAAAATCTTTTTCAATTTTTCAAGTGAAATTTATTTTAGAGCTCTAATTACTGCTTATTGGTGGTTCAGAACTAATTATAGGATGAAATTGAATTTTTTCCAGTATTCAGATTCGAGATTCTAACAGAGTGGCTACAAAACATATTTTACAAAATTCCCTGACTTTTCCAGGTTTTCCAGGCAACATTTTTCAATTTTCCCTGACTACTTTTTTCCAGTTTTAATGGTGGATAATGACTTGTTTTATTTATTATTGATCACATATTAAAAAAGTTTGTATCTACTAAACATAAACAGTTTTATCAGTTATTTTAAAAATTAAAATGTTATTTTATTTAGGTATTATTAACTTTTTTTTAGTGTTTTGTTGTGAAATTAATGGAATTTTTAGACATATTTTTTAATTCCCTGACTTTTCCTTATTTTTAGTTAAATTCCCTGACATTTCCCTGTTTTCCCTGTCATTCAAAAATTCCCTGACTTTTCCAGGTTTTCCCTGTTTTCCCTGTCTGTAGCCACCATGTCTAAGGTAAATTGGAGATTTAGTCTCGAGATTCGGATTCGTAAAATAGTGGATTGACCCCAACTCTACTGGAAAGGGAAATAAAACAATAACAACTTGTAACAAATTATATATTTTTTCCAATACTATAATAACCATACAACAGCAGGCATAAAACATTATTATTATTATTATTATTAGCACCGCGTCTTACTACCCGTTCGGGTTGTACGCACTTACGCTAATGTGCAATGGTAGGGTGATTGTGAGACGAAATGGAGGACCTACAGTTTAACGTGGAATCCGAACCACGGTGGAGGCCTGGCATTCATCACATTCACAAGTTGTGATTAATACACGTCTTGTCAGAGGTGAAGGAAGGGTTTGGCAATCAGATAAATCTGTGCCGGGACCGAGGATTGAACCCCAGACCCTCAGCACAGAAGTCTGACACCTTACCCCTAGACCACCAGGTCACCCACCATAGAACATTTAAAGTGTTTGAAAATACTGTGAACAATCCATTTTTCATAATACTAGAAGGGAGAAGAAAAACCACGAGGGGGGAAAAAAAGCAATTTCCTAGTTACTTATTTAATTAGTAAAATAAAAGAAGTCTGTCATTTAATCTTTTCCTTGAGGTTTTATACAATTGCCATTACATCAGTTTATTTGTGTTTAGAGAATCAACTCGCTGCTTCAAACATGTTAAAATACATTGTACAACAGTCTTGTAAAAGTGCTTTATGGTAAAATGTTAGTGCACACTAGAATGATGATGTGTACCATTTGTCATAGTAAATAGATGTATAAAAAACAGAAAGATAACCTCGTTTATTCTGCAAACTAGTTGAGAATTCAGTTTACAAAGCAAATAAAAATATATTTATATTTACAATTTTATTTAGCTATATTGCTAGTCAATTGAAAGCGCATGAAAATCTAGTAGAACACCTTAAATTTACACAAACACATCTTATTCTTCAAATTTTACTACCACGGTCACTTCATTAAGTACTATACACTAGTGGTTGACTACTCTTCAGTCAATCAACACCTTAGTAGTTGGTGACCTGGTGGTCTAGGGGTAAGGTGTCGGACTTCTGTGCTGAGGGTCCGGGTTCAATCCTCGGTATCAGCACAGATTTATCTGATTTCCAAACCTTCCTTCACCTCTGACAAGATGTGTATTAATCACAACTTGTGAATGTGAGGAATGCAAGTCCTCCACCGTGGTTCGGATTCCACGTTAAACTTTAGGTCCTCCATTTCATCTCGCAATCACCCTACCATTACACATTAGCGTAGTGCGTATAACCTGAACGGGTAGTAAGACGCGGTGCTAATAATAACATCTAAGTAATTCGTTTCAGTATCACAATGGTCTAAAGCGTCCTGTAAAAGGTAATGTGCCGTGTATGTTTTCCAAGCTTGTTTAGTATTTAATACAACTTTCTTTGACAACTTTTATAATTGTTTGTATTTTTAATCATAACATAATGCACTGGCTTGTCTAGATAGTACCATTGATGGAAGGGGAGTGAAGAAGGGTTTAACGAAATTCAACTCCCAAGGGGGTGAAAAGAGAATTGGAACATTATGAATGTAAAAAAAATAAAATAGATAGATGAGCTGGAAATCTGAAATTGGGCAGAAAGATAGACACATAACTAGAATAAAAATATTTAAAAAATGGAAATTTCAAAATAGGGATCCAAGAAATGAATGGGGAGAAAGCTATAATTATAAAAATAACTTTTTAGAAGAGGTAGAAAATTAAAATTTAGCAGGAAGATAAAGATAAATCCAGATAGCCAAATAAATATTGAAATATAATATTTTCAAAAGTGATTTGGTGAAAAGGGGTGGGGGGTTCCGAATTTCCAAAACCAATAGAAATAAATACTTTTCAATGTGTTAGAAAACTGAAATTTAGAAGGAAGGTAAAGGGACCACTGGAAATAATCAAATGAGCCTGAAAATTTTAAATAAGAGACCAGGGAAGGGGGTTATGGGAGCTTGTAAAAAAATAAAATAACACTTTTAGGTGAGAGTAAAATTTAAATTTAGCAATCAGAGAACAAAATAAATATTAAAATTTTAAATGTATAACAAGGAGTTGATAAATGGTAGAGGAAAGGTGGGGTACTCAAAATTTCAAAAATATAAATAATTATTTTTCTGTATTCTCCTAACTGAAATTCAGCAAGCAGGTATAACACATAAAATCCTGGATATCTCATATTTTTAAATGTAACACTGAGAAGATCTTGGAGGTGAGAAGGATAATATAAGTAGAAAAACATACCTTTTAGGGAAGGTAAAGAATGAGAACTCTCCATGAATGTAGAGGTTTTACTCCAAATAAATTATGGCACATCTCATTTTTCAGAGAAAATGACTTGTAGGACACTTTAATTAAGTGGTTATCTCCAATTTTGATCGTATCTCTGCAACTCTTTGAGATACAACATAACTTAGTGTAGCAAATTGTAAGACTTTTTTTATCACTGCATTTGACAACATATTTAGGTTATAAGCATATATGCTATTACTCTAATGGGGTGGGGATGAGGACGAAGCATTTTAGTGACAATCACCCACATTTGCAGGAAGGAGAGTGGGGGAACCATTCTCAGCAGACTCAACCGGCGTTCAAGCCCTGATCTCTGTCATCAAGCAGGCAAGTATAACAAGAGAGTGACGCCTTAGACGATTCAAACATTTAAGCGGTAAATATGACTTTTTTGACATTCATTACTGTTTCCAACCTATGGTATGGGTTAGTTTTTTATTCAAGCCATATATTTTCCACTACCAGCTTACTAGGACAGCCACAACATCCAGTCCCCAGCTGCTAATTCATCACTGTGAAAGGATAAATCCACATTTCCCCAACGATTAATTTTTCGGCCATGCTGGGAATCAAACCAGACTTTTATCTCAGTAGACGAACATGCTACCGACTGAGCTAAGGTATCAGATGGGAAAGTAGGACTAATAAAAGTAAAAAAATTATATGAAATATACTTTTAAAAAAAACTATTTTTCCTGCTATAAAAAATATATATATTTTTAAATGGCACTTAGAGAGATAAGAGTTGATTGCTATGCTCTTTGGTGAGCATTGATGTTCCTTTTTTCTCACTGTGTTTCTGTAAAAATATACCTATATTATTTCATTTATGCTCTTTGGTGGAATATGATGATGCTCTTTTATCCATGAAATTTCTGCAATATTGTATATTTTGTTTTATTCAGATAAACGAGCAAAAAAGTCTGAGATGCAACATACAATTTATTTTATATTGGATTGGATATTGGAACTTAATATTAGATTTTTATCAAATTTGATTGATTTTGTAAAAGATTTAGGAAACTGACACAACCATTACATTTTCTATGTGGTTTTTACCCTATTTAACCCTTAAATTCCTTTTATTTTTATTAAATTATCTTTTATTCTTTTCGTATCATGTTCTTCCTTTTCCCTTTATTACTTTTTTTTTTAAAAAAAATATTAGATTTACTTGTTACACTTTTTTATCCTAGTTCTACCGGGCAAAGCCGGGTACTTTAGGCATGTGTGTGCGTGCGTGGGTTGAGCTTTCTTCATTAAATTTGCATTTTATAATTTATTATTTCCTTATTTTTATCAATTTCCATTGCTATAAAATCATTTAGCCATAGGGCCACCTCATTGTTAAACATAATATAGCTGTCTGTGGTAGTGATATTTGAAGATTAGTTTGAGTAAATATTGGGTGTTATAGATTTTAATTATCAGTGAACCCCCGTAAAGGTAGGTTGGGCTCCTATCCTTACAATTCACAATATTTAGCTTAGGGCTCCATTCAATTATTGACCCTTTCCCTGGCACGGCCATTGAACAACACCTGTTTGCTCGAATGTTCCCTTTCACGGGTGTGAATCAATGTCTCATTGCAATAAGCTATTGTAATACCATTTATCAATGAACCACTGTACTTTTAGCCAGTATGAATACTTCATATTGAAGCTAATATGTGGGGCTACCAGTTCAATGCTATATGACCTTGACTAAAGTAATAAATGAGAAAATAAATGAGTATCAAAAATATTTGTCAGATTAAGAGTATATAAGTAGAAAAACAGCTGCCGGGCCTATACAGATAGCTATGCCACAAGCATGCCAGGGAATGGGTTAACCAATTCGACTTGTTACCTTATTAATATATTAATGTAGTTTTAATAACTTTTGTACTGTCAGCTATGATTTTTTTTTCTACCGTATTTGTCATATTTTAATGAAAATACAGTCAAAAAATCTCATAATATAATACTTAAGCAAATATTTCATTGCAACAAATATTTGCAAAAACCTCCTTCAATAGTTTATGTAAAATAATATAGCTACAATTTTCAATTTAATAAATATTTTAACATAATTGAAACTGCCCTTTCAATAATTAAAACAATACTTCCTCCTCTCCTTAGGAGGAAGATATCCATGTTGTAACGGTTCCTCTTCCACTCCACTCCGGCAAAAAGTCCTATGTGGAAACATTCCAATTTTGTCATCTTAAATTTTAAGTGCTGGGGTGTCTTCTCTTTTGGTCTTAAAATGTAACAAATCCCGGCCAGGTTCTCTTTCCATGTTGATACATGTGCCTTATCTTCACATTACCATGCTCATCCCTAACCCTTGGTGTTATTAATAACCCTTGCGTTGAACTTAACAACATATAGAAACTTGAACTACATTCACTCTTTTTTTGTATACCATGACTATTTTGAACCCAATTAAGTTTAATTTAAATTGTTTGAAAGGTAGCTGGTCATAGTCTGAATAACAAATCTTCCACAATCTCGTCATTCAAGAATGGCCAGAGAGAACTGATATAAGAGTATAAAAAATATAGTTAGTTATCTTTTGAATTATTTCCCAAAATCCGACACAATCAATATTTAATCAAAGAGAAACACCCAATACAGTGCTTAGAATTGCTTAAATCTATTATTTCCCTTTGATGGCTCTGCCAAACTATCAGGAACTCTTTCCGAATGATGTCATACACTTCCACCATCAGTCTCCCGCCATTCTCCTCGTCCGTCGAGAAGTTATAAATGTTGTCACCGACAAGACAGACATTCACTGTCGGGAACCTGAAGTCTCCCACACTCTCCATGGAGGTATCTTGGAAGGGGATGAACTTCACTAGCGCCGTGGTGAACAGGCCTAGAAACCAACAAGTAGTGAGGAGGATCAAGTCAAAGACAGCAAAACAAGAAACTCAAATAAAGCTGCTGAGGGGGATTAACCAAAGTAGATAAACAACAATATAAGTCAAAAAGTTTGGTGTAAAGCAGAAAAAAGTCAGGGCAATTTTCAAATCTCACCGGAATTTTCAAATATTTTAGTAGTAATTTTCCAAATACAAGGTAGAAGATCATAACTAAGGTTGGGCCGGTCAACCCTTTTGCCGATCAGGACAATTCCTATCATGCAGATCATTGATGCCAATTATTTGTTTTTTCTTTACAATATTGAGGGTAACTATACAAAATGACAACCATACATTTTTGAATATAAACAATATTTTGTTCATTAAATCTAAACTTATAATAAAACTTTAAGGTATGTCTATACATTCAAATTTATGTGGAGTTTCTATTTTTACTGGGTAGTATAAACAATAAACCTCTTTGCTCTACTAGATAAGGTATTTAAAAATAACTTCACTAAAGGGTTCACTCAAAAAACAACATTGAGTAAATTGTATATTTTGATACGTCTGGGGTAATTAAACTGGGCCCTGTACTATTAAATTAAATTGAATTTTTATTTGGTTCTTATTATATTAATATCCATACATATACAGTATAACTCTTAAGGTATGCCTGTATATTTAAATTTTTGTAGGGTTTCAAATTTTTCTGGGTATTATATAAAATATAAGACAATTAATTTATTCTTAGAATTTCTGTGTCTGTATGTCTGTTTGTTGCCAGTAAACTCATAAAGTACTCAATGAATCTAGATGTGACTTTTTCTGTTTTATTTCTTATTTTACCGGGAACAAGTTAAGTTATATACCACCACACTATCTCATCAGCTAGTGAAGTAGTGTCAAAAAACCCAGGCGAAAGCAGTAAGCATTCTTTGCAGCTGCTTGGTGTGGGTATTAAACATGGCACTTGATTCAACCAATGGAATGGAAAGGGTGTGGGGTTAGAAGGGGTAAAGCGACTTTGTGTTACTTCGGGAATCTTCAGATGCACATAAAGCATTGGTCTCAAGTTGGTATTATTCTTTTATAGCATTTAAAGTTGTCAGTTGTATTGAAAGTGTTAGCGCTGTGAATAATATTTCTTGCTTACTGTTTAGTACTAAGCCAACAGCACAATGTAGTTTGGTGGGTTAGCGCACTCACTATAGAGTGCTTCTTTCAATTTACTTTATTTTTGTTTCTTAGATAAGAAATTTAAACTATTTATTTTGGCGTTCATTGCAGCAATACCTCCATGCATGATTGCATCTGTGTCTAAAATTTAGCTATTTTTCTGGGTTTTTTAATGGTTTTGCATGTAAATTAATTTAATTTAGTTTTGTATCTGACATCTTAAAATTTAACCTTTATTTTGGTGTTTTTTGCATCAATACCTCCATATAAACAAGTCATTGTTAGTCTGTATAAATTTGCGCCTTAAATTTTGGTACTTACATGGTTATTTTATGTGTTTGCATGTAAATTAGGTTTATTTAGTTTTGTTTCTTAGATATTAAATTTTAACTATTTCTTTTGGTGTTTATTGCAACAATGCCTCTGCTTAGGTAAAAAAAATCTTGATTCAAGGACTGTAAAAATTTAAACAATTTATTTTTTGGTTAATGTGTGAGGTCGTCAACATATAAAACATTTCCCTCACCTCATATATATTTGAAATGGTTATTTTGGTAGTTTAGATGATTCACTAGTAAAAAAGTAAATTTACCAGACTTAAGTACAAGTGAATCCATGTGCTAGCTCTAGTTTATAGTAAAAACCTTGATAAACATAAAAAAGTCAAAATAAAAAACTGGAATATGCTGTGGGCGCTATATAAAAAAAAGGGAAAAAGAAGCACAAGGTCATTGAGTGTTTTAAACCGCTTGATATAGTTCCAAAATGCTAAACCACAGAGCATAAATTATTAATAATTATTTTCAAATTAGCACAAAGTCAAATACTAAGCTCCGGTTTATTTGTTTGTATCTTTCCCATGAAGAAAGACACACAAACATACAAAAACATGCAAATAAATACACAAACACACAAACTGTTCCCTTACAGGGTAGGCAAGAAACTGTACATATAGCTGAAGAAATAACAACTCTCTGCTTAAGCCATCCTCACTATCTTAACAGTCCAGTATTCAAGAATTATTGTTGGCTTTTTTTTAAATTGTTACCTCTTAAATTTATCATCTTATTCTTTCACACATTCTCTTCTCTATTGACCACAAAGTGTTCACACACGCATGCATGCACACACACACACACACATTTATTGAGTTAATCTTTAAACGATGCTCATGGAAAACTCATTGTGAAAATAATTTTGTATTATTATGTTACGGCATTATTATCTTTTCAATGCTGATGCCTTTAAAATCCAAAAACCAATTTAAAAATTATTCATCGACTATAATACACATGTTTTGTGATTGTGGCAATATTTGCCGTGGTAAACAGTAGATGTTTGGTAATCAAGGGCCTCTACAAATAGGGGGCTGTCTCAATTTTTCTTTCTTCTGTCCATTCCAATGAGTATGTTTCTCCTTGTCAAAGGGCAGTAGTGTTAAGAGTAAACTGTGTTCCTTTTTACATTGCAAGATCCATGTTTTATTTGTTTATATAATTTCTGTTTTATCTATAATACTTAAGTCTATTGCAATTAAATCAAACATTATTTTGTGGCAGTATTTAGTTTATATATCTAAGTATGTTATTGACTTACACTATCTCTTATTAAACTGCTAATGATGATAAGATACATGTTTAACTTTTCTATTGTAAATAACCTAGTTCTTGTGTAATTATTTATCTTTTATTGAGGGCTTATCTGAGTTAAAGTGGTTTATATGAACAATTTAAAGAAACTCAATCTCTCAATCAATCAACCACGAACTCCCTGTAAATGGGTTAAAAATTCGCAATACAATTCAAAGGCCTTAGTCTAGCCATTAGTGTGGGTTATATAACAATAATCCAAGCATTGCTCTATGTTTTAAACTTGTTTAAAGTTAAATTTGAACTTGGAGGTATGACCCCAAACCCTATTCTGATTCATGTTCAAAGCTGGGGTAAATTGGTGCTCAAACAAAAATCAAAAACTTTATACAAAACAAACTTTCAATTAATTTTTTTTTTGCAAAAAAAACAACACACAAAAAGAAAATTGCAAATTCTGACCATTTTCGTTGGGTATAGGCCTCCTCATCAAAGGCTTGCACTAAAGAATTGAAACTGCTATGGGTTATTTACTACTAATATGGGATAATGTAAACGGGACAAAATAATTTTTAACTTTTACCAAATCTTTATTAAGATGTCATAAAATTTTACAAAAATTGGAAAGATACATTAAAGTTGGGACTTATTTACAAGTTAGAGCTTTATGGTTAATCAAAGTAAGGACAAAATCGTGTTTTTATTTGTACCTCTGATTTCCCCACAATGGGGTAATTTGGAGGTAAAATTCCCCCCTGCCTCCTCCCACCATACCACTCACCTTTTTAGATTAAAAAATAATTACATACAAATTAATGTTGCTCAGAACATTCTTTTTCAAGTCATAACAGTTTTGGTCAATTTTGTACAAAGCTGTGTGGTCCACAAAATGTTTTATAGTAGAAAAACTAATTAAAATTTAGATTCAGAATCAGAAAAAAATCCGATAAACTATTTTTGTTTGTTTTGTTAATTCTATAGTAAGACATTTGAACAGAAACTTTTTTTGTTGTTGCCAAATGTATAAGTAACATTTTGACATATTTTAAATTAATCTAAGTAAAATAAAATTGTGAATTTTTTTTTTTTAATTTTTACCTCTGATTTACCTCATCTTACCATACTTTATTCTTTTTGCCGTTTTTACATTATTTAAACACAAACTTATGAAAATAACCGAAGGGATGTTTCTTTTTTGTGGAAGCGGCATTTGTGGTTCACTTAAAAATGCTTTTCAAACAAGAGTTTCTAAAATGCTGCATTCTCTTCAAAAATTAAAATGGCGAACCATCGTAATATAAACCATCGTCAGTTGTGTTCGTGCAATGTTTAAAAAAAAGAAATGTCTTATTTTGGAACTAACATTTTGTATGGATCTTTCTCTATGCCATAAAAAACATTTATTTATTTTGGTGGCCAGGTATAACAAGATAAAAGTGTGAATATAATACATTTTAATTTATTATTTCATCTACTATAATATCTCGTGTTGCTACAACTGTGAAATGAAATATGTAATTGTTTTATTAATATATTTTGTTCTTTCACTAAGTTATGGAAAAAGGCAACCATATAGTAATCCTTAAGTATTATTAGAATTGTTTGATGTCACTTCCTATTGACAATATAGTATAACCAAGCAAATAATAATTATTTCCGAATAAGTTGACATTAATCCAACACCTTAGCTCAATCAATAGCGTGTCTCTCTACTGAGCTAAGGGTCCCAAGTTCAGTTCCTGGCATGGCTTTAAAACTTATCATTGGTGAAATGTGGGTTTACCCTTTCACATTGATGAATTAACTGCCGGGGACTGGATGTTGTGCCTGTCCTAGTCTTAAGTTAGATTATAAGGTATATGAAGCTACAACAGGCCTAGCAAGCCGGTAGTGGAAAATATATGACTTGAATAAAAATTGACCCAGGCCACAGGCGGGAAACAAGAATGGATGTAAAGTAAAGATTGACATTAGTGATTTTTAGCCAATATTTGCAATAAAGAAACTTCTGCTAGCCATCACTTACAATTTCTCCTACCATATATGCCCTATGGATAAGTTTTCTGATTACTGCTTGTGATATAGGGTAGGATGCTAGTGTAAGCCTGACTTTAAAGTCACCCACAACAGTGAGTACAGAGAAAAAAGCATTAATCTCATCTAGTTTGGCTTGATGATGACAAAAAATCCAGGATTCAGATCATGGCCCAATATGTTATGGTGATTTTTTCTAATCGGTTTCCTACACCCCATCACAGAAAATGTGAGTGCATTTCATATCAATTCTACCTCCCTCATCCCTACTTAATTAGTGTAAATATGTAGATAGCACTGATGTGTACTAAGATGCAATATAAAGCCCCCTTTAACACTTAATCAGGAAATATTAGGTATGCATCAAAAAATGTGGAAAACAAGTAGGCTTCCTTGTAAATGGGGATCCAAATTTTGTATTCACTGTGATGTTGGCTCACCTGTAAGATAGATACAGTGTCCGTGTGACATGGCACTGTTGAAGTTGAGGAATTTTTTTGGTGTGGCAATATTGGACGTATTCCAAGAGTCTTGGTCAGGTTGGTACCAGTGCACCTGCTGGCCAAACACGAAGAGGTACTCCTTATGTGCGATGCAAGCTACGTCATACAGGGGTGAGGGAAGAGAGGAACAACTGCTCCAGATCTCTACAAGTCAGAACAACAGTTTAAAAACTATGAGGAGCTTGGGATTAAACACATGTGGCATAGTTGAATATTAAAAAAAAAACTTTACTAAAATCTTAGATGTGTAAAAAAAAAAAGTTCAATCAAAGAATCTAAATTTCTTTAGGCTGTGGCTATTTTCACCATGTAATAAATATATTAAAAATGGTTTGAATAAATCCGATCCAGAAATATATCAACAGCTTATGCAATCAGTAAATGAATTAAAACTTATATATTGGTCTCTCCTGCTTGAGATAACAATCAAGAAATCAAATTATAAAAAGAAATATAACCCAATATTTAGTAGCAAATTACCAAAATAGTATCTATGAATTATTGTAATCTATGCTACATGCAACATAATCTCTTGTCATAACCCATAGTCGTCCAAGGCATTGTGTGTCAGCTGCAAATGTCTATTATTGTGGCATGTGACATCACTAATTATACAACACAAACATTTTTGTTTGAAAACTATCAATGTTATTTATATGCCATTGTTAAAGATGAGTAAATGATCACTTCTACCCTCATAGATATATGCCCAGGTCCAGTAAAAGATTTTTTTTAATACAACCAGGATTGTAAAAGGGCTATCTAGGTATGAAGTCAGCCACATCATTCTTCTGGTGGGCCAGATAAATAAATCTGAAACAAAATGCAATTTTAATCTCAACTAACTTGTGACTGTGTTGTATTTCTCGACAGTATCCATGATGATCCGATGTCTTCCGAACCCTCCAATCAAATACATATCATCCCCCATTACACAGACAGAGTGATGTCTTCTATGGAACGGCAAGCTGTAGCACACATTTTACTTCATCAATACCGGCAAGGTTGGCTGCACAGGCAGTGTGATGAATCCCAAACAAGGAGGGCATGGTTTGATTCTTGACTGGATGAATTTTGATAAAGTCTATCCATGCTGTAGGATGCCCATTCTCTTGCTAGGTGGGTGCTAGTGATTTTCTTAAAATTCACTCTATCTCATGTACTCTGTCATGTTAAAGAGTGTTTGTCGCTGATAGCCAATAAATTTACATACATTTCTCATCTATTATTGGTCAAGTTATTTGAAAATTTTATCATGCGCCTTCAAACTTGGAATAATACTTGAGAATCAAGGATTCAGAAAATTCTGATTTCAGATTCGAAATAAAGAAATGATTTTTCTATTATTATACTTATATGATGCATTTATTCGCACTTGTCTTACTATCTGTCTGGGTTGTAGCCTATATGTACTAATTATACCAATGTTTGGGGATGAGGAAGGTTGAATTTAGAGGAAGTGTACCCACATTTGCACAAGAGAAAGTGAAAAACCGCCATCAAAACACCCAATGGGGATTCAAACCCAATATTTTTATTTCATTTATTTGAGGTATTTAATGTGCACTTTCTGAACAGACTGATTATTCAGCACACGACTTATAAAACTAACTTAAAACTAGAACAGATACAACACCCTGCTCCCAGTCTTTAATTCATCACTCTAACCTGCCACGGTAGCCACATAGTCTAAGGTGTAATCTCGCAGTAGACTAGACTGCCAATGACGGGGAGAATGAGGTTTGAATCTTGGTCGGGTGTACCGAGGGTGGTTTTTCCCAAATGGTTTTCCACTCCCACTCAACACAAATGTGGGAACACGTCCTATAAATATAACCATTAGTGTGATTAGTAAATAAGAGTATAACCCAAGTGGGTTTTAGACGTGGTGCTAAAAAAAATCCTCACTGTGATAGGGGAAATCCACATTTCACCAATGATAATTTTTTCTAATTAAACTCATGACCCTTAGCTCAGTAGATAGACACGCTACTGTACTGACTGAGCTGAAGTGGTGGACAAAACCCTGATTTTTCTGTCATTGACAGGCCAGTCTATTGCAAGAAGGATGTATAGACCAATAAACCAGCAAAGCAGGTATTTACTTATTAGTGGTTTAATAGATTAAAAAATAACAACTAGAGACTGGACAAAAAATTTACCACTTAACAAGATGTGTATTCATATTATAACAAAGTAATTTAAATTTAGTTACCATTTTCTATTATCCATAGAAACTTAGGAATTAATGTTGTACAGTTAACCACTTAGGTTTATCAAGTTTTAAAAGATGTTTCATGAGAAATCGTATATTGAGCCATCTCGATTTTAAAACCCACCCTCTTCATAAGTTCCTTAGGCTGGATAGTTCTATAGCAGAGATAAATTACTGGCACTAACTATACATAACAAATTAGAACTACCTTGTCTCAAAGCCCCATTCTTCTCGTAGCACGTTGTACCTCCACACAGACCTGTTCCAATTGCTGTGCCCAAGGAGATACTCTCCTCCCGTCACAAATAGTTCCTGACCTGTTCAACACACAATAGTAGATATTTGCAGCCAATGGTGATGCAAATCTCAAATCATACTTGTGGAATAGTTATAACTTAGATCATGGTACAACTTGTCATGACTCGCGGGCCAAGGGTAGGAGGGTTAAAAGCATAACTAAGGCATAAATATGATGTCTTTGCAGTGAGCAGATAATAATTTGTCAGTGAATTTTTTATTTCAAATTACTATTTTTTTTTCTTTTTTAAATATTAATAGAAAGTGGAGAGAAAGAGTAAAGGGGAGAACCTTAAGTCTGTAAACTAGTTGTTCTTTTTTTAATGCACTTGACACACCTGAGACCAAGTGACCATTGAGGGCTCTGGACTCGGCTTATTGTATTGACGAACTTGAGAAACTTATGATTTCCATTCTTACCTTGGAGGGGAAAAACAAATCAATAAGCATGCTATTTATCAAGCTAATTTATTATGGTTTGCTGGTGATGGGAAAGTCAGGGTTCGAATGCTGGCCTGGAGTAATAGAGGCATTTTTTTCTAAATAGTTTCCCCTCTCTTTTTTTTCATACAAATGTGGGTACATTTCCTCTAAACTCTACCATTCTCATTCCTACTTCATTAGCATTTATTAATATGAAATATGTGTATAGCCTGGAGAGGTACTAACACTCCAGAGAAAAAATAAATAAGTACCGGTATGTTATTTGTACATACCTTTACTAGTGACCTTATACCCCGTCGGCTCAAGCGGACCTTGGGTAACTTTAGACAAAATGAGTAGAGGCGACACCTCTTGTTTCTTCTCATTAAAAGTGAACACACAGGGTTGACCTGATTTAACGGAAACCTTGGTGCCAGACTCATTCTGTCTAGTCTCCTCCAGCGTGTGACCCCACACAGGGTAACAGCGGAACATTCCGGCGTGGTAGTTGAAGCAAATGGTTAGCGGCTTCTACAGTATTCGCTGGGAACACTTGAATGGGGAGAAGAGTTGAAGTCAAGTCCTTAGCGGCAGAGTTAGTTGAGCCGGGACTTATTGTGACTGGGACATTCAATTCTTCTAAGCTGATGGCTGGAGAGTTATTCATCGAATGCTCTCTGCAAGGGGAGATGACACAATAAACACAACCTTGAGAGGACTTATCTGAAAAAGACTCTTTTCCTGACTCATTGTACAGTAAGGAAACCTTTTGACTCCTCCCAAACAGCCTGAATAGCTATTTAACGATAGTTTGTCTTTGTTGTCGAGTAATGATTCACTGCCCGACTGTGTATCTGAATCATCATCTTGAGTTGCGAAAGTATTACTGTTGGCTATTGGTATGCCCCTTTCATCATCAAGATACACTGAAGAAGGTGTTGTATTTCAATACTATCCCTGACCAAAGGGTACAGAAGCATCGTGCGGAGGTCAACGGTTGAGATGTCCACAAACCTTACACACTGTAGGATCCTCATTGTGTGCTCGGCTCGACTTTCCATCTCATCTTCTAACCAGTTCAAACCCGCTTCAAAAACTTCAAATTCCCCTTGACTTGTATTCAATCCATCATTTTGTAGGTAAACATCAACTGCTTCAATGGTTAGAGCAAAAAACTCGTCGTGTTCCTGACTCGAGGAAACTCCCATAGAGCAAGTGCCATCGCTTTACTGTACAGAATATGTAGGTCAAGTTCTGTGGCTGTTGCAGCTGTTTGTAGACAAGTGTCGACAGTCAGCCACTTGCTAATGATCAAGTGGAGACAAGTTTCCTTCACAGAATCAAAGTGGAGCATACAAGCAGCTTGTAGTAATGACAACACATTCTGTGATTTTAATATATCTGTTTCAGTGGATATTGTAGACTGTAATAAGATTTTCATTGCATGTTTATCGACACCCTGAAACATAATATAAAATAATTATACAAATGCTTACACATATAAATTAAATTCTATTTTGAGTGCTAATGTTAGAGTTGAGATCAAATACTAGATTAGATTATGGTAGACTAAATCTTAATTAGCTAGTGGGCAAATAGACAAAAGCATTATTCCCATTTTGTCTCATCTTTTGATGACAAGGGGTTGAGGTTTGAATATTGACCAGGTGTATCAAGGTTCTTTTTACTAAATGTTTTTCCACTATTTAAATGTAAATTTGGCTACATTTTTCTAATTTTATTTTCTTCGACTTATGTCATTAGTGTATACATGCATATAACTTGAATGTGACACAAAATCATAATAATAATAATATTTAGCACCGCGTCTTACTACCTGTTCGGTTTATACGCTTTAGTACTAATTACGCTAATGGATTAGGAAATGGGAGGGTTGAATTTAGAGGAAGTGAACCCGCATTTGCGTGGAGGGAGAGTGGAGAACCATTTAGGAAAAACCACCCCCAGTTCACCCGACCGAGATTCGAACCTCGATCTCCCCGTCCTCGGCGGTCGAGCTCAACACGACTAGTGCATTAGCCAACTACGCCACCGAGGCGGGTTGTGACACAAAAAAAAACTTTACACTCTAAGTAAATTTAAAAAAAAAATTTTATCAAGGTTAGAAATTAATTTGACAATGTTTCGTATGATTGCTATTTTCATTTTAAAAAAACAACAAAAAAACAGCTAGGGTTGTTCCCAGTATATCGGCTTAGTCATGAGCTATCAAAAATATACACACACATACAAGACAAGCATAAATCATTTTTATTTAAATGAAACTTGAAATGTTGACTCAGCTAGTCAAGAGGATACCTCTTAGGCTTGTTAACTATCAAAGCTAGAAAGGCTTTGACTTTTGTAAGCCTACTCAAGTTGATTTAAACATATATAAAACTGTAAACTTTGTTATTTATTATTTTATAAATATATTTGAGGTATTCAACGTGCACTTTCTGAACTGAACGATTATATCAGAACACGAGAGTTTGTATTTTGCCAGGAAAGGTATTTTCACATACCTTCCAGGGTTTTTTTTATATGCCACCATCGACATGGAACCGGCGGCCTGGTTTTACTTTGCTTTAGCTATGCTAAATATCTTTATAGCTCAAGAAAAATCTGTCGACTCCAGCTGGAATTGAACTCAAGAACATGTAAATTTTGTTAATTTTCCTAATTGGATTACCAAACAGAAATTACCTTGCAAAAACCCTTTCACTGATCACTTAAAACTTTAAACATTATTTGTCTGAAGAAAATAAAATTATAAAATACATATAAACTAACTTATAAACCAATTATTTAAAAATTATTTCATCATCTATAAAAAAACCAGGTAAAGCACTAGACATGTCAATATTATGATATGATAGAGTTATGAATTTAAAAAAAATTAAAATAAATAGTTTTGTGTTTTGTTTTATTTTACTTTGTCAACATAGCAGAATTTAAGAAAGCTATTTATCATCATCATTATTATTATAAAAACAAATATACTTGTTTTGTATATACCTGTTAGTGCTATCCATATATTTACAGGTAGGAATAAGGAAGGTAACATTTATAAGAAATGTGGGCCTAGCCTCATTTATAAAGAAAACCATTGGAGAAAACCACTAAGTAGGTATGACCGACCAGGATTCAAACATGATTGTCTCCATCTATAAAGATTGTGTGTGTGTGTGTGTGTGTGTGTGTGTGTGTGTGTGTGTGTGTGTGTGTGTGTGTGTGTGTGTGTGTGTGTGTGTGGTGTGCGCATGCGCATGCGCATGTATGTGTGTTGGGTGAATATTGCAGAAGGTGGAGATGCCGGTATTAGTCTTGTGCAGCATATCTAAATATTATTTACAGAGAAAATTATTATTTTTGAAGGGTTTTGATTAGAAAAAATAGCTCAATTATAAAGTGTGATTTTGGTTGTGAAAAACTTTTATTTTATGAGTCAATCATGATAACATTTTACTTTTTTATTAGTGTTATTTTTACATAATGAAAATATTTATCAAAAGCAGGTCCCTACAGATTTTTTTAGCACCGCATCTTACTACTCATTTGGGTTATAAGCTTTCCTACAAATCACATGAATTGAGTTCCCTATGAATAAAGTGACAGTAGATCTAGTAATTTTTCTATCTGTCAAAAAATGTTTTTTCAATGAAAATTGGACTGTAAATATAACACCATGTCTGTTAACATAATCTAAGTGGTACACAGATGAAGAAGGGTGAACAAATAAACCCAAATTTGAAGCGAGAGAGAATGGGAAATTCAGTGGTACTGTAAATCTCATATGATAAACCACCCCCAGTGCACTTGGCCTAAAAGTTGATTTCATTCAAATCACAAAAAATGTACTCTGTGGGGGTGAAACCTAGGAACCATACATTTATGGCAATTTTTTTCACTAAATAGGCCTAACTTGAAAATCCCAAAATCACACTCACAAAAATGCTGGGAACCCAATGATACTAAATTTAATATTTATTTATTTTTAACTTTGTTATAATGAACAATTCAAAACCAAAATCATCTAAGTGACGCAGTAGCAACTATCATTTAAAACTCTATAACATAATTAACATTACACAACTGAAGCTCAATGTAGAACCGATTATGAGCAATAATCTTCTACAGCAACCACACTTAGCTCAGAAAAATTTCTTGAAAATGGTTAACCAAACTTTTCTTATTCAAAGAAAAACACTCTTGCAAATCCACTAACAATTTTACCTCTATCAAACTCATACAAGGCTACATTAGAACTTAATTGAACTGAAATGTAGTAGTGGAAATACCCACCTGAATTCAAATATTAAAATAAAGTAATAACATATATTTTAAGGCTAAATAACTTATATTAATAAGATTCCTTTCCAACCTAGTTTTATTTAAAACCGTGTCTTACTACCCGTTTGGGTTATATACCTCTATATAGCCTACTAATTAATTTAATTTGAGAGGGATGAGGGCTATTGGATTCAGAGGAAGTGTATCTGCTTTTGCGTGGAGGGAAAGTGGAAAACCCTTTAGGGAAAACCGCCTTCAGTACACTCGACCAGGTCTCCTGGTCATCCGCAGTTCAGTCTATTATGAGTGAGATGCTTTAGACTGTGTGGACACCAAAGCGGGTAGAAGATCTAATGGAAGCCGTTACTAAATGAAGTAACCTATTGTAATAATTCCCTATTCACATGGGAAACATAAGTTGAAAAAGTGTCAAAATAGCAGGTTGAATTGATTTGACAGCAACAATGGAAACTGGTATTTAATACAACTAAAATAATAGCTACCATTTTAAATGATTCATCACACATACCTTGATTTCGATTACATTTTTATCTTTTTCAGAAAAATTCGAGCTAAACATTGCCTCAAAGTAAGGACTTCTTGCTGCCAGAACATTACGATGAGAAGGAAATTCAGTTTCTCCTACTTTTAAAATAACATCAGGGTCACCAAGAGAAGTTTTACTATCCATTTTGTTTCTTCGCCTTAAAAAATATTTACCCTAAGGCTTCATTTAGCGCAATAACTTAGTTTATTGAACTTGTCATTCTTAATTACGTTTATTACTACTGTGTCGCAATAAGAGTTCTTGTTTACTGTTTCATTTGACACTTAAATGGGAACAGCTGGTTTTAAACACACCACCAAAATACGAACATGAAATTTCTTCATTCAATAACAGCTTAGATAAAATAAAAATGTGGAGTCAATGTCTAGCATTGGTGGTGAACGGTCATATCAGAGACCGTGACGTTTGATAGTTATTGGGACAGACCTTGGATTCAGGAGACGAATGCGGTGTCGATTCGATTATTAAGGAACTATATTCAAATATTACACAAAATTCTCAAACTAGTGCCACAAACTCAAAATTGGGTCGTTCATTATCACCATCTGGTAACCAAATTATGAAGAAAGCGAGATCTAACGTTGGGCGTGTTGCTATCAAACCTACGGGACAGGCTTCAACCAATATTTCCAAAATAGTTAATGCCAAATATGATCAAATTGGGACAGTTGTTTCAGTCAAAATTAAGAATGTGCTTATGTCTTCTAGTTTTGGGCCGTACAGAATATCATTGTCGAATTCATCGGAATTAAATATTCAGAATATTCATCCAATGAAAATAAGAAAGGGCTTATTTCCCAAGTATAAAAGTGTAGCGAGTATTGTTCGGGCAGGGAAATATCAAATTGTTGTGGAATTATTATGTGTGAAGGAAGCTAATACTCTTGTGGCAGATAGAGAACTGCACAATCTTTTGAAGGTTTTGTCAGAGTCCACAATTTTATAGAAATAATTAACACGGTTTATACTTGACAAAACATGTTCCGATACAAGTACATGTTATAATAACTAGGGTCATGACTCAACTGTTACACCACGGTCGGATATCTCTTATAGGAGCTACTTTAACCCATGGGGTGGACAGTCAATAGAAAAAAACCAAACCCCTATTAAAGTTCGGGAAAGAACCACTACTGTTAGTGTCGCATGACGTAATTTCTCAATAACCTTTGCTTTTATATGATTCTTTGGATAGTCTTTTAACTTTATTAATTATATTTGACGACAGCTGACGATTAAAACTTAAACGAACATCGTAGCTTCTCCGAGTCAAAAGTTATACTAATTGCAAATCTCGATCCACAGCAAAATAACCTCAAAATGGCGGCGTTTCCCCTTCCACCACGCGCGATGCGTCTCTGTTCTCGCTTATCGTAATGAATTCTTTGATCCTTTAGCTATCCATTGGTATAATTTAATTTTGGATGTAGAGGAAAGATTCGAAACTACAACACCAAACTGTATCCCCCGATTTTGTTATCATTAGGTTTTTTGGATTGCCCCCGTATGGTAGCAAATTTAAAGACGTATTCACGTCAAAAGACTCGAGTAATCGAGTAAAATTACTCAAGTAATTTTTAGCAAATCATCTACTCGAATTGTCTCGTGGCAATCGGTTGGACAACATTACTCAGGAGTCGGGAGTCTTGCAATGGAATTCGATACTAATAACATGTCGTCTATAAACTTCAACCCAACGAAGGAATATTAAGGAGAGGAATTAACCAACCTAGCTAAGGAACGGCTTATATGAGCACTTATTAACCTAATTTAATTTTATCAAAATTTATACATCTATCTTATATTTTAATACATTCTGATGTTGTTAATTGTATTTTTAGGACTACTGTTTTTGATTAGCAACTGACTGATAATAAATAGGCTTAAATTTAACTTATCAATTTGCTTTCTTATTTTATACTCAAAACTGTAATTTCACATAGCTTCCCTGGTGGAAAAGCACAGGAGTAAACCATAGTAAACCAAGGAAAACCGATGTTGGTTTCGTATGGTTCTTTAAGGTCCAAGGAAAACCTAGGAAATCCAGATCATTAATCTTGTGTGGGCTGCTATGGATTTGTCAGGTTCTCTCAGGGACAGAGTATACCAATGAGAACCAGACATTATCTGGAACACTCAGGGTCTCTGGTTTTAAATGGTTTTCTTTGGGAAGGGCCAAACCAATGCAAACCAGACATTGTCTGGAACACTTTGGGTCTGTGGTTTGACCTGTTTCTTGATGGTATGTGCCAAACCATTGCAATCCAGACCTGGTCTGGAACGCTCCGTGTCTATGGTTATATCTGGTTTTCCTTGGGACAGAACAAACCAACGCAAACCAGACATTGTCTAGAACACTCTTGGTCTGTGGTTTAGTCTGGGTTTCTTTGGGACAGAAGAAACCAATGCAAACCAGACTTGGTCTGGATCACTCTTGTTCTGTGGTTTGGTCTGGTTTTCTTTGGGACACATCAACCAGTGCAAACCAGACTTTGTTTGGAACACTCTTGTTCTGTGGTTTGGTCTGGTTTTCTTTGGGACAGAAGAAACCAATGCAAACCAGACTTGGTCTGGATCACTCTGAGCTATGGTTTGGTCTGGTTTTCTTTGGGAAAAACAAACCAATGCAAACCAGACCTTGTTTGGAACAATCTTGATCTGTGGTTTGGTCTGGTTTTCTTTGGGACAGATCAAACCAGTGCAAACCAGACTTTGTTTGGAACACTCTTGATCTGTGGTTTGATCTGACTTTTTTGGGACAGGACAAACAAGTGCAAACCACCCTTTGTCTAGAACACTCTTGTTCTGTGGTTTGGTCTGGTTTTCTTTGGGACAGAACTAACCAGACTTTGTCTAGAACACTCTTGATCTGTGGTTTGTTCTGGGTTTCTTTGGGACAGAACAAACCAGACTTTGTCTAGAACACTCTTGTTCTGTGGTTTGGTCTGGTTTTCTTTGGGACAAAACAAACCTCCCTTTGTCTAGAACACTCTCGATCTGTGGTTTGGTCTGGTTTTCTTTGGGACAGAACACACCAGTGCAAACCAGACTTTGTCTAGAACATTCTTGTTATGTGGTTTGGTCTGGTTTTCTTTGGAACAGATCAACCAGTGCAAACCAGACTTTGTCTAGAACACTCTTGATCTATGGTTTGGTCTGGGTTTCTTTGGGACAGAACAAACCAGTACAAACCACCCTTTGTCTAAAACACTCTTGATCTGTGGTTTAGTCTTGGTTTCTTTGGGACAGAACAAACCAGTGCAAACCAGTCTTTGTTTGGAACACTCTTGTTATGTGGTTTGGTCTGGTTTTATTTGGGACAGAAGAAACCAGTGCAAACCAGACTTTGTTTGGAACACTCTTGTTCTGTGGTTTGGTCTGGTTTTTTTTGGGACAGAAGAAACCAGTGCAACCAGACTTTGTTTGGATCACTCTTGATCTGTTGTTTGGTCTGGTTTTCTTTGGAACAGATCAACCAGTGAAACCACCTTTGGTCTAGAACACTCTTGATTTGGGGTTTAGTCTGGGTTTCCTTGGGACAGAACACACCAGTGCACGCCAGACTTTGTTTGGAACACTCTTGATCTATGGTTTGGTCTGGGTTTCTTTGGGACAGAACAAACCAGTACAAACCACCCTTTGTCTAAAACACTCTTGATCTGTGGTTTAGTCTTGGTTTCTTTGGGACAGAACAAACCAGTACAAACCAGACTTTGTCTAGAACATTCTTGTTTTGTGGTTTGGTCTGGTTTTCTTTGGAACAGATCAACCAGTACAAACCACCCTTTGTCTAGAACAATCTTGATCTGTGGTTTAGTCTTAGTTTCTTTGGGACAGAACAAACCAGTGCAAACCAGACTTTGTCTAGAACACTCTTGATCTGTGGTTTGGTCTGGGTTTCCTTGGGACAGAAGAAACCAATGCAAACCAGACGTTGTCTAGAACACTCTTGATCATTGTTTTAGTCTGGGTTTTTTTGGGACAGAAGAAACCAATGCAAACCAGACGTTGTCTAGAACACTCTTGATCATTGGTTTAGTCTGGGTTTCTTTGGGACAGAACAAACCAGTGCAAACCAGACTTTGTCTGGAACACTCTTGATCTGTGGTTTAGTCTGTGTTTCTTTGGGACAGAACAAACCAATGCAAACCAGACTTTGTATAGAACACTCTTGATCTGTGGTTTAGTCTTGGTTTCTTTGGAACAGAAGAAAACCGTGCAAACCAGACTTTGTTTGGAATAACTCTTGATCTGTTGTTTGGTCTGGGCTTCTTTGGGACAGAACAAACAAGTGCAAACCACCCTTTGTCTAGAACACTCTTGATCTGTGGTTTGGTCTGGGTTTCTTTGGGACAGAACAAACCCGTGCAAAACAGACTTTGTTTGGAACACTATTTATCTGTGGTTTGTGCCGGACCTTTCCTTTACCTCTGACACAACGCCCTGGTGGAAAAGCACAGGAGTATACCATAGTAAACCAAGGAAAACCGTAGTTGGTTTCGTATTGTTCTTTAAGGTCCAAGGAAAACCAAGGAAATCCAGACCATTACTCATGTGTGGGCTCCTATGGATTTGTCATGTTCTCCCAGGGACAGAGTATACCAATGAGAACCAGACATCGTCTGGAACACTCAGGGTCTCTGGTTTAAAATGGTTTTCTTTGGGAAGGGCCAAACCAATGCAAACCAGACATTGTTTGGAACGCTCTAGATCTGGGGTTTGTTCTGGTTTTCTTTGGGACGGAACTAACCAATACAAACCAGACTTGTCTGGAACACTCTGGTTATATGGTTTGGTCTGGTTCTCTTTGGGATAGAAAAACCAGTGCAAACCACTCTATGTCTGAAACACACTAGATATGTGGTTTAATCTGGGTTTCTTTGGGATAAAACAAAACAGTGCAAACCAAACTTTAATGGGAACACTCTTGATCTGTGGTTTGGTCTGGGTTTCATTGGGACAAAAGAAACCAATGCAAACCAGACTTTATCTGGAACATTCTTGATCTGTGTTTTGGTCTGGTTTTCTTTGTGACAGAACAAACCAGCGCAAACCAAACTTTATTGGGAACACTTTTGATAGGTTGTTTGGTCTGGGTTTCGTTGGGACAAAAGAAACCAATGCAAACCAAAATTTGTCTGGAACACTCTTTATCTGGGGCTTAGTCTGGGTTTCTTTGGGACAGAAGAAACCAATGCAAACCAGACTTTGTCTAAAACACTCTTGATCTATGGTTTGGTCTTGGTTTGGTTGGGGCAGAACACACCAATGCAACCCAGACTTTGTCTGGAACACTCTTGATCTGGGATTTGGTCTGGTTTTTTTGAGACATAACAAACCAGTGCAAATCAGATTTTATTTGGAACACTCTTGATCTATGGTTTGGTCTGGTTTTCTTTGGGACAGAACAAACCAGTGCAAACCAGACTTGGTCTGGATCACTCTTGATCTGTGGTTTGGTCTGGGTTTCTTTAGGAGAAAACAAACCAATGCAAACCAGACTTTATTTGGAACACTCTTGATCTGTGGTTTGGTCTGTTTTACTTTGGGACTGGACTAATTAACTCAAACCAGATTTTGTCCTGAACACTTTAGGTATGTGGCTTTGTATGGTTTTTTTTGGAATGGGCCAAACCAATGAGGACCGGATTTATCCTGGAATACTCCAGGTCTGTGGTTTATTCCGGGTTCTTTTTATGACAGAACAAAAAAAATTTGTTTGAAATACTCCAGGTATGGGGCCTGGTATGGTTCTCTTTAAGATGGGCCAAACCAATGCAAACAAGACTTTGTCTGGGTCAATCAGGGTATGTGATTTAGTCTGGTTCTCTGGAATATGGGCCAAACCAATGCAAACCAGACTTAGCCTGGCACACCCCGAGGCTTTGGTTTGGTCTGGTTCTTTTTGGGATGGGCCAAACCTATATGAACACTCCGGGTCTATGCCTGATTTTCTTTGGGATGGAAAAGGCCAATGCAAACTAGACGTTGTCTGGAAAACTCTGTGACTGTGGTTTTTACTGATTCTTTCTGGGACGGAACAAACAAATGTAAATCAGACTTTGTCTGGAACACCCTGGGACTGTGATTTTTTCTGGTTATCACTGAGACGAAACAAACCAGTACAGACCTGACTTTGCTTAGAACACTCTGAGACTATGGGTTTTTTCTGGTTTGCTCTGGGACTGAACAAACCAATGCAAACCAGACTTCGTCTGGATCACTATGGGACTGTGGTTTTTCTGGTTATCACTTGGACGGAACAAACCAATGAAAACCTTACTTTGCTTGGAACACACTGGGATTATGTTTTTTTTTCTGGTTTGCTCTGGGACGGGCCAAACCAATACAAACCAGACTTGCTCTGGAAAATTCTGGGACTATGATTTGGTCTGGTTCTCTTTGGGACCGAACAAACCAATGCAGACCAGATTTTGTCTGAAACATTCTGGTACTGTGGATTAGTCTGGTTATCTTTGGGATGGAACAAACTAATACGGACCGAACTTTGTCTGGAACAGTCTGGGTCTGTGGTTTAGTCTGGTTCTCTTATGTACTGAAATAAACAATGGAAACAAAAATTTGTCTGCAACACTCTGGGACTGTAGTTTTACGGGTTTTCTCTGCGACAGGCCAAATCAATATGAACCAGACTTTATCTGGTAAACTCTAGAACTGTAGTATTTTCTGGTTTTCTCTGAGATAATTTATACAGACCATGATTTTTCTGGAATTTTAGTTTTTTAAGGTTTTCTCTGAGACAAGTCAAACCAATCCGAATCAAACTTTGTCTTGAACACTCTGGGTTTGCGGTTTAGTCTGATTCTCTCTGGAACGATCTAAACGAATACGAAAGAGACTTTGTCCGGAATACTATGTGGCTATGGTTCGTTCTGGTTCTCTCTGGGACAGCCCAAACCAACACGAACCAGGCTTTGTCTGGAAACCTCTGGAACTGTAATTTTTTTTCTGGTTTTCTCTGGGATGGGCCAAACCAATACGAACCAAACTAATATATGCGTGCCTTTAATATTGAAAGGTGTAAGGGCTTGTTTGTTTTTAAATTAATTTCACAGGGACTTAAGCAGAGAACTGTTGCCTACATAGGCCTACCCCATATAATTGTGTGGGTTGCTTGTCTAACACTAGACAACCACGTTTATTACGTCATATTGATGCTAAAGGTGACAACAAAAATAAAAATACTTTTTTATTCTTAATTATACGTCTTAGTTTGTCTTTATTTTCAGAACATGTTTCCCAAGATGTTAACCTCCATTTAGCGGTCCTTGGAATAGCCTTGCCTGGTCTATAATTTAGTTCCAAATATTGCTTTCTTTTAAGAGACATCTCAATAATAGGTAAATATTTAGACGCGCGGTTATTGGATGAACGTGATACCTACTACAACATTCAGAATAAATATCACTCACGAAAAGCTATTAATATTAATAAACGTGTCCAAGCTTCAATGATTCAAATTTAGGGTTAGCGCATACCCTATAAAAGATTAAGAGAGTACGCGAAAGCAGAAAATGAAAATAATCATACCAAGTACACAGTCAATATGATTAAAGCTTAAAAAAAACATAATAATGAAGAACAACCATGAAAGGAGGGAACACAAAACAAAATTAATATTATTGAGTAATTTAGTTATTACATTATATTTAATTTTACATTAATGTAGGTGCGATTAAAAAAACCCATTTAAATATATATTATTAAATGTGAGTTGAAAAAAAATCAAAATCGTTTTGGACGACATTTTCGCAGTGATGTTGGTATGACTGTTTCTTCAAAAGTTGACGCCTCATTCCTCAACCGTTATGAATTTCTCACCATCAACGATCTTTTGTCTTGAAATTTCGATTCAAACGAGTACGCTATACCTATATAAAAGTTTATTTCTGTTTGCGTAAAATGTTTGCCCAGGTTAGATTTGCAAATGATCTCCATTTTGAGATAGTAGAAATAAAATATATCTAAGATCTAAACGGCGAAGATGGAACTATTAAAGAAAATAAAGTTTGCCATGAACTACGAAATGGAGAATATTATGAAAAAGGATTTTTGTTTGTAGTATAGGAGGTAAGTGGATCCGATAATACTGATATGAATTTAGATTAATACACTGGTACTTGAATAATGACTTGAGGTTTTGGAATTTATAATTCGACTAGTAAAATATTTAAATTTTGTAGAATATAATTAAGTAAATTGCCTATTTATTTAATACGTATTTGTCTGTTAAGCGCAACACTGAACCTGGGTAGGCAAATCACTTGTCTATCATAAGTGTTTTATAAAAAAAATCTAAGCCTGAAAAAATACAGTAGGGGCTTAATATACACAAATCTAAATTATTGGCCTAAAAAACTAAAGAATTATTTGTAGGATGATGCAGTGGCGGCACTAGGGTTGGCGTCTTCATCATTATTATAATCAAGGTGTCAGACTTTTGTGTTGGGGGTCCAGGGTTCAATCCTCGGTCCCGGCACAGATTTATCTGATTGCCAAACCCTTCCTTCACCTCTGACAAGACGTGTATTAATCACAACTTGTGAATGTGTGGAATGCCAGGCCTCCACCGTGGTTCGGATTCCACGTCAAACTGTAGGTCCTCCATTTAATCTCACAATCACCCTACCATTACACATTAGCGTAAGTGCGTATAACCCGAACGGGCAGTAAGATACAGTGATAATAATAATATTAATAAGCTTACTATCAATTTTAATTTTTGCATAATGTGAACTAATAAAAGTGTAAATTGTTCAAATGTAATATTTCTTGTATTATATGAATACCAACACCCAGAGATTTACTTTGGGGAGGGGGGGATTGAGTAAGTAGCCAGAATTAAATTTCTGTGGAAAGAATGCTTGTTGAGCTAGACTTCCAAGAATGGTGAGATTGAGGTTCGAATCTTGCTCAGGTGAACTCGGGGATGGTTTTCCACTCTTCCACACAAATGTGGGTTCACTTCATCTACATTCAACCTTCCCAATTCCTAACTCATTACTGTAATTAGTACTTATGCGTACAACCCAAACAGGTAGGGCGTGGTGCTAAATAAAAATAAATTAATAAAATGTTCCAGTGATTAAGTGTGAAAGTACCCTACATACATCATTTGT
The DNA here is from genome assembly GCA_033556935.1 of Timema podura. Classification (NCBI taxonomy): domain Eukaryota; kingdom Metazoa; phylum Arthropoda; class Insecta; order Phasmatodea; family Timematidae; genus Timema; species Timema podura. The sequence goes on from JAVRXN010000008.1 coordinate 19,944,309, forward strand.
GAAGATATACTATACGATGGCATTAACTGTTGAGACCTTCCCATTAGACTTATGACTTATGGAACTCAAAATGGTGAAAAAATATTTGATGGTCAAAAATTCCCTTGGGTGTTTTCATGTTGTTAGTAGGCCAAAACAATTTCTTAAGCCAAGCATAAAATCATTTGTGTAGTCATTACTGACTGTTAGTAGCAGGTGGAGGATCAATTTACAAACTTACGGTACATATTTCGAAAATAGACTGGTGAACTGGGGGTGGTTTTTCCTAAAATTTAACCTTCCTAATTCTTAACCATTAGCATAATTAATACTTGTGCGTATAACCCGAACAGGTAGTAAGACGCGTTACTTAATAAACATAAATATCTAACAATTTAGAAACATTTTTGAGTATGTCGGTATAGAGTATAATACATCAAGCACTGCTTCCAGCCTGTAACCGGGTCTGTTAAGTATATTTACTGATGTTTAAAGTGGACTAAATAGAGACTTAAATCATCAATAATGTACCTGAAATGGCCTCTGTATTAAATTTACTAACAATAAAACTATAAATACTTTACCTCACTCCATTAAATTTACTAACAATAAAACTATAAATACTTTACCTCACTCCATTAAATTTACTAACAATAAAACTATAAATACTTTACCTCACTCCATTAAATTTACTAACAATAAAACTATAAATACTTTACCTCACTCCTTTAGCTTTCACTAAAACATAACTTCAGTGTTGTTTATGAATGTATGTTAAAGGAACCACCCAAGTAAGCCGAAAATTACTCTGCAGACATTCAGCTCTATAATCTATTATTTAATCAGCTACCTATGTTTTATTTCAAAATATTGTTTACACCAAAATGAAGTGTAAAGATTACATGGATCTTTGTCCTTAAAACCCCATGTTTTGAGTTTTATTGTTTATTTCGTGATGTGATATTAGCTCATTTTCAATGCTTTTTAACCATATTAGCAGAGCTTTGTGACTAGGCTTGATAAAAAAGGTTTCTAGATTTAGCATCCCTCTAACTAAATACATTGATTTTTCAATAGGCTCACAACAGAAAATTTTAATTTCAATTCTAACAACCCAGGCCATTAATTAACCACTTATTGTGAACAGAATCAGAATAATTGAAGAAATAAAACCATACAAATGTGCCTATTTGTTTTCTAGGTTTCAGAGTTAAAATGAAAATATGGATTTGAGAACTACAGGATTCAATCCATCTCTAATTTTAAGTAGGCCTACTTATTTTGAATAGGACCAATATAATATAATAGGGATCTAATCTGTCCATGGATAAAAATATTGTGTACAGGATTTTAATGTAAGATATTTTGGGGTTTTGACATTTCTGGGAAAACTTGTTGAAACATTGAAGGCTAGATTCTATTAAGCTGAGATAGTTTATAATAAAACATTGTCAACTAGTGTGTATTAAAAATACTAGGTATGGACAGGAATTACATTTTTACTGCATGACGAGAACAGGAGGGGAAATGAGTCAAAATATTGGGAAAGGGAAATTATAAAAATGAGGCGTTGGAAATAATTTCAAATTAAGAATTTATCATATTGCTTTTTTGCGCTAATACGGTAATAGCTGCAAAAGATTTAATTTACAAAAAAACATTAATAAGAAACAAAAGGGCAGACCCGTTAGTCACTTTTGTCAAAAGAATTTTAGTTTAGAGTATAAAACCATAATGCAGATAGGTTCTGTACAAACCTTGGTTAAAATTCAATAATATAGATTGTGAGTATTAATATTAATAATGCTGATCACAATGTGGTAGACAAACTAGCCTAATGTTATTCACAGTCCCAAGGTCCTGTTGTTTTGTCATTTTTTTTTACTTGAAGTATAGATAAACCTTTTTCTAATTAGTATTATGTTTAAATGAATCAAAATAGCGGACGAAATTAGTTTTAGAGTAACACTATTAGTAGGTATTAACTGAAATACAGTAAGGTAATGTTAAGTCCTGTATCGTTAGATGAATTATCTTCCCCCTCATTGTTCAGCTGGATCTCTGCTTGCAAGTAAGTGACTTTGTAGTTGACTTTGCAAAGATACCCGTCCTTCGCCCCCTTGACCTCCAGTGTTGAAGGACTCAAGCTGGCAAAAGGAGTGCAACCATTTTAACCTGGAGGCTGAGTGTCTGTATATATTATTTGTCTGTGCCCTAGGTACATTAATACATTAGGTAGGTTTCATTCTGGTACAAGTGTAGGCCATTTTTTTGAGATTCATAGAATAACTTCAAATATTGAACCAAATTAATTAAATATTTAATATTATATTATATTCTACAGACTGTAGTGATTATAATGATTTGTAAAATAATATGTTGTGCTGAATACCTCCATGGCTAAAAATCTTTGCGGTGGAAAATAAAAATTTACTTTTGAAGACCAAATTCAGTAAAATTCTTAAAACTTAACTGAATAAACTTTGATTTGTGCCAAAAGGAGTGTTAATGTGCGAACAGACTAACTTGATGGCTTAGAAACAAGGATGGACTGGCACACTGCAAGCAACCCGGGAATACAAATATGACAGTCGTTAAGGCTGTCTGTGACTTTGACTCATCTAAACTACAAAATGAATGCTCAAATAAAAATTAATAAATCACACAATCCTAATTAAGGTGCGCATACAGAAAGAAAGCAGGCTGACTGCTTACCTGTTACCAGCGCTTAAGAGTTTTTACTTTTTGATGGTGTTACTCCAAAATTGGAAAAAAAAATCTATATGCATCCAATAATTCATGGTGGGGAAATATGATGAATATCACCATTTATTTAATGACCTAAAGCCAGACAAACAGAGATTTTCAATACACTTTTAGATTCTAGATAGAGAAGGCTTTGAGCAACATCCAACTGAAATGTCTGTTGAATCTAATCAGAGGAACAAAGGCAACCTATGGAAAGACCAGTCAATTTATCTTAAAGAATTAAAGATTTTTCACAACATTTATTTCATTAGTGAAAATTCGGACTAAGCGGCCGAGTACGCAAGGTTGGCTGGTAGACATTTTATTTTCACAAATTTTAAATGTGCACCACACACATACACACACACACACACACACACACAGGGCCGCCAACTAAAAAAAGAATGAAATGTTCACTCCGGTAAACTTGTCGGTGTGGGGTACTAGCACAAACCTGCTTTCTTTCTGTACACGCCTTAAACCACAGTATGCTTGTTAGTCACTACTTTCAATGGGCCTAAGCTAAACAAATCCATACTCAAGTTCAGTGTTTCATGAATTAATTTTTTCTATTTATTTTTTTATTTTAGGTAATCGGACAGGGCTACCTTAATCCAACCAAAAAAACTTTAGGTTTAGTCTATAATACCTAATAAAAGGAAGTGTTTGTGTGTGTGTGTGGTGTGTGTGTGTTTGTGTGCGATGCCCAGCCAAATCTATGGCACACATAGATCTGAAATTCTTAACATAGGTGGACAGAAGCATGTCCGAATGCACCTCGAAGCTGGATTTTTAAATTTTTAACTAGGCTATTTTTTAACAAGTTTTGGAAGAATTTTTTTTATCTGGTATTGAATTTAGTTTAATGGGGGGAGGGGGAGCTTTTATAATTCTTATACTTCAGGGGGTCACGGCAAAGTGCGGGATTGCTAGTATCTAAATAAAAGTGATAACCTTATCCCATCGACCAAATCAAAAATCTTATCGTAAGCCATTTTAAAAGTACAATAGTATCACTTCTAGTACTGTAAATGGTTTGATGCAGTCCTTGCTCATACTTTTGCCCAAACTTTCTTCACATAATTTGGAGTGGCTCATTGGAACTGGAACATATTTAACTGGGGTTTAGATTGATACTGAATATTTGATAGTAAAGTGTGTTAAGTCGGACAAAGAAACTGTCCCTTTTAGTTAGTAGTCTAATGTGTTAAGTTGGTTATAATGGTCTTAAATTATTGCCAATAAGTTCGTCTCTTATATGTTTAAAGATTCGCAGCAAGAAATTTTAGAAGAGAGCTGTGGAAAGGGAAAGCCTATCAAAATACCTAGGTTGGATTTATCAGAGTTTGAGTCACCAAAACAAACAAACAATTATGAAGGGGGTGATGATTGTGATGAGTATGATAATGACAATGATGAGGCTACCCAGTTGAACAAATTTGAGATTTGCAAAAATTAAAGAGTAATAACTTATGGTTTATTTAATAATTTGAACCTTTAAAATGTTGGTTTGTGTAGTTTCACCTTTTTGCCATTTCGTCAATATTAAATGACAGAAACAGGAAGGATGGGGGTTAATAGTCCTCACAGAATGTGGCTGGCAGGAGAGCTCTTACTGTATTTCAAATTTTAAATAAGGAAAACATCTAATTACAAATATGATGATCTTTAATAGCTAACATAAAAAGCAAAGACTTTACTAAATTACCATAAACCGAAATGAGTTTCTTGGTCTAAGTACAATCTTTGCATTAGCTAACCTATGCTTATAATCATTCACCCTCACTTCCAACTCTTGTGACATATTTAGGTTTAAAATATAATTTAGTTATTTGTTCTTTGAGAAAAATTTGTAGTCTACTTCTTTACACAGGTACCTGAATAGAGTAACATGACAAATATTCAGAATTTTGGCTACATTATGGGAAAAGTCCCCAAATTGTTAATTGCTTTAGTTAAAGCATCCTTCATAACTCCTTCTCGAGCTGGTGCTTCATTAGTTTTTTCTTTTTTGATTGCGTGGAACTATAGCTTATATCTTCATTAACTTTAAATTGAGGAAAAAAATTATATAAAGCTAATAATAGTTAAAATTAAAAACAGGGGCTAAAAATTAAAGGGCATAAATGGGTGGACCCCATAACATAACAATTAAAATAAGTCAGCAAATTGTTGTCGGCCTTGGGTTAAAGTGACTTAAAACCATCACTTTAATTTTGGAAACATTTATATGAAGGGCCATTAATATGGTATCATCTGCATAATTATAACATCACTCTCACATTCACACTGTCCATTTGCATACCGCATAATTATAACATCACTCTCACATTCACACTGTCCATTTGCATACCAACTGCGTCCTCACACACACTCCTCATACACTTATCCAAAATATATTAAACAACCATAGAGACACCCAAACCCATCTAACGCATGCTTCACTTCCAACATACACTGCCATAATTGCATTAACTAACCACGCATCCACACCATCTCTCACAACATTCCACAACATACTCCTATTCACCCGATCGTACACTTTCTCCAAATCGACATATTCACAGTACACTTTCTTCTTTACTGCCATACAGTTCTCAATAATTTGTGTTAACGCAAATATCTGTTTTATGTATCTTCTACCTGGGATGAAACCGCATTGTGCACCCCAAATCTTCTCGCTTTTTTCACTCATTATAATTCTTGCATTCACCCTTACTGCCTTTACCTTTGTACAAAGGAACATTGACAGCATTCTTCCGATCATTAGGACTTTTGAAATTCCAGCACATACATTTAAAAGTTCAAATAATCTGCCAAAAAGTACCTAACCTCCACGCTTTGGTATTTCACTTGTAATCCCATCTTCACCCAGAGCTTTGCCATTCTTCAACACTTTCAAAGCTTTTAGCACCTCAGACAGGTGAATGCATCTAGGAGAGTATTTGAGTGTATGCGGACTATTTCTAAGAATGAGATAGTATAGAAACAGACTAAGACAGCAGTGTATAAAAAGAAAAGTGTGTTAATGCCAACTTTGCTGTATGGATTTGAAGCATGTGAATATCAGGAGAAACTCAAGAGAAAGGTAAATGCAATTGGAATGAGATATTTGAAAAAACTTGTGTGGACTGTCCATAATGAATGGATGCTGAAAGATTGCTGTTTGAAAGTGAATCCAATAGTCAAAAGGAAGAGGTGGGCCATATTGTATGTGGTTAAATGTTGAAGAATGATTGAAAAAGAGAAAAATTAAAAAAGTTTTTAAGAATTAAGGGGTATGTATGACTAGGCTATATGGATGTTGTCGAAGAGAGGGGAGTATAAAAGGATGGAGTATCATGGAGAAAGTTAGAGTAGATCAATAAGTACAAAGTTGTTTCCAACTTCTTGTCTACCCCGTGAGGGGGCATCTTGACTAGGTATGTGTGTAAATTGTGATGTTACAGAATTTTCACGTGGATTTTTTTATTTTTTAGATACGAAGAGTACCTCGATAAACGAGGGTATCATGGAGCAGACAAATCCACGTTTTTATCGAGAATGAACAGTTTGGTTGGCGGAAAGATAGCTGATCCTCAGCCTCACTGGTCTAAAATATGAGGCTTCCCTGCTGATCAAAAATGTTATGACAGGGTGTCTACCATCCGGGAAAATCAGGGAAAACGGGAATTAGCCGGGAATTTGAAGTGATCGGGAAAAAACGGGAATAAGTCGGGAATTTAGTAAATTATAATAAAAATCCGGGAAAATGTTGTTTTAATCAAAATATGAAAGATGATAATCACTAAATCAGTAAATTATAATGTGACTTAAACCGTCATTTTTTTGTTTATAGCTGTAAAATATATTTTTTAATTACTAGTAAACAATGTTAATACAGATTAAAAAAACATGTTTATTTAAATTTTTAAACTTATTATTATTCATAACAAAATATTAATAGAAAAACGAGGGGGGAGGGAGCGAGCTAGAAGGATGTGACATACTTTTTAGTCGGGAATTTTAGGAAATGATCAGGGAAAAGGTCGGGGATTTCATTGGTCAAGTTTAGTATCCCGCACCCTTTCCATCGCTTTATTGGTATCCGTGCTGTTTACTTACTATGGAAACGATAAGTCACATATTTTCATTCTAGTTGCCTGCTGCCATCTACAAAATATTGTGTAACACAGAAAAACAAGTGATCGAGGAATTTTCTGTTTTTGACACGTAAAGCATACTAAGTTGAGGTGGAATATATCGTAAATGACACTTGAGCTTATTTTAATTGGCGGAATATTCCGTAAAAGACACAGAAAGGGTAAAAAATACAGAAAAATCAATTTATTTTTTCAATAAATTATTTAGTGACGACTAATGAGATGAATATACTTCTAATTTTAAAAAATGTAAACTAAATTATATGTACAATTAACCTTTTATTCTTTATCATAGTTACTTAATGTATCTTTTATTAATCTTAATTACAAAATATAACCATAATGCACCTTTTATTCTTAATCCTTATTAAAAAAATTTTTTATTGAATTCTCTTGTAAATGTGTTTTTCAATCACTAGATCTCCATTCCATGATTTAAACTTGTGAACCAACATATAATATAGCAACCCAGAAAGAACCTGAGTAAAATACCATAGCATTCCAGAGAGAACCATCAGGAACCAGAGTAAAATACCTATCATCCGAGGAACTCATGACCGAGTCGTACCGGTCACAGAGAGAACAACATACAAGTAATACATAGCATCAGAGAGACGACAACCAGGTAAATCCCATAGTATCCCATAGAGAACCAGCACCTAACCAGAGTAAAATACCATAGCATACCTGAGAGAACCAACACCAACCAGAGTAAAATACCATAATATCCCATAGAGAACCACACCAACCAGAGTAAATAAAAACATCCGAGAAGCACATAACCATGCCAGAGAGAACCAGCACCAACCAGAGTAAAATACCATACATACCTAGAGAACCAACATAACCAGAGTAAAATACCATAGTATCCCTAGAGAAACCAACACCAACCAGAGTAAAATACCATAACATCCCATAGAGAACCACACCAACCAGAGTAAAATACCATAGCATCCTGAGAGAACCAACATAAACCAGAGTAAAATACCATAGTATCCCATAGAGAACCAACACCAACCAGAGTAAAATACCATACATCCCTAGAGAACCAACACCAACCAGAGTAAAATACCATAGCATCCCTGAGAGAACCAACATAAACCAGAGTAAAATACCATAGTATCCCATAGAGAACCAACACAACCAGAGTAAAATACCATAGCTATCCCTAGAGAACCAACATAGACCAGAGTAAAATACCATAGATCCCATAGAGAACCAACACCAACCAGAGTAAAATACCATAGTATCCCATAGAGAACCAACACAAACCAGAGTAAAATACCATATATCCCAGAGAGAACCAACACAACCAGAGTAAAATACCATAGTATCCCATAGAGAACCAACACTAACCAGAGTAAAATACCATAGTATCCCATAGAGAACCAACACCAACCAGAGTAAAATACCATATCATCCCAGAGAGAACCAACATAAACCAGAGTAAAATACCATAGTATCCCAGAGAGAACCGACATAGACCAGAGTAAAATACCATAGCATCCCATAGAGAGCCAACACCAACCAGAGTAAAATACCATAGCATCCCTGAGAGAACCAACATAAACCAGAGTAAAATACCATAGCATCCCAGAGAGAACCAACATAAACCAGAGTAAAATACATAACATCCCAGAGAAAACCAGCACCAACCAGAGTAAAATACCATAACATCCCATAGAGAACCAACACCAACCAGAGTAAAATACCATAGCATCCCTGAGAGAACCGACATAAACCAGAGTAAAATACCATAGTATCCCAGAGAGAACCACATAACCAGAGTAAAATACCATAGCATCCCATAGAGAACCAACACCAACCAGAGTAAAATACCATAGCATCCCTGAGAGAACCAACATAAACCAAAGTAAAATACCATAGCATCCCAGAGAGAACCAACATAAACCAGAGTCGAATACAGTATCATCCCAAGAGAACCAAGCACCAACCAGAGTAAAATACCATAACATCCCTAGAGAACCAACACAACCAGAGTAAAATACCATAGCATCCCTGAGAGAACCAACATAAACCAGAGTCGAATACAGGATCATCCCAGAGAGAACCACACCAACCAGAGTAAAATACCATAGCATACCTGAGAGAACCAACACAACCAGAGTAAAATACCATAGCATACCGAGAGAACCAACACCAACCAGAGTAAAATACCATAACATCCCAGAGAGAACCAGCACCAACCAGAGTAAAATACCATAACATCCCATAGAGAACCAACACCAACCAGAGTAAAATACCATAGCATCCCAGAGAGAACCAGCGTAGACCAGAGTAAAATACCATAGCATCCCTGAGAGAACCAACATAAACCAGAGTCGAATACAGGATCATCCCAGAGAGAACCAACACCAACCAGAGTAAAATACCATAGCATACCTGAGAGAACCAACACCAACCAGAGTAAAATACCATAGCATCCCAGAGAGAACCAGCGTAGACCAGAGTAAAATACCATAGTATCCCAGAGAGAACCAACATAGACCTGAGTAAAATACCATAGCATCCCAGAGAGAACCAGCGTAGACCAGAGTAAAATACCATAGCATCCCTGAGAGAACCAATATAAACCAGAGTAAAATACCATAGCATCCCTGAGAGAACCAATATAAACCAGAGTAAAATACCATAGTATCCCAGAGAGAACCAACATAAACCAGAGTAAAATACCATAGCATCCCTGAGAGAACCAGCATAGACCAGATTAAAATACTATAGCATCCCAGAGAGAACCAACATAGACCTGAGTAAAATACCATAGTAGCCCAGAGAGAACCAACATAGACCAGAGTAAAATACCATAGTATCCCAGAGAAAACCAACATAGACCAGAGTAAAATACCATAGCATCCCAGAGAGAACCAACATAAACCAGAGTAAAATACCATAGTATCCCAGAGAGAACCAACATAAACCAGAGTAAAATACCATAGCATCCCTGAGAGAACCAGCATAGACCAGATTAAAATACTATAGCATCCCAGAGAGAACCAACACCAACCAGAGTAAAATACCATAGCATCCCAGAGAGAACCAACATAAACCAGAGTAAAATACCATAGCAGCCCATAGAGAACCAATATAAACCAGAGTAAAATACCATAGCAGCCCATAGTGAACCAACATAAACCAGAGTAAAATACCATAGCATCCCTGAGAGAACCAGCAAAGGCCGGAGTAAAATACCATAGTATTCCATTGCAAACCAGACCCTTCGAGAGTTCAATACCGGAGTTTTCCAATGCAAACAAGAGAATTATGAAGAAATAAAAAACCATAGCATTCCAGAGTTACCACACAAATCCAGAGTAAACCTGAGATCCAGAAAGAACCAGACTAACTCTGGTTGTTTCATAACATAGAGAAAACCAGAGTAAAACCCAGAGCTTGGTTTGCTCTGGTTTGCTCTGGTTTTTTCCTCTGGTTTCCTCTTGAGATTTTCACCAGGGTTATGTCAATAATTTTAACATATTATATTTAACCAAGTGTTTCATCTAATCATTATATTTCAATTTCTAATCTAATATTAAGGCCTATTTTGTATTAATAGGATTACTGTAATTGTCTCTTTCTCAATTATTGTATGTGGTGATCCTAACTATATTTTTAATATTTAACTTCAAATTTCTATTAAATTTCTATAATAATTTTTAACTTATAAACCGTTTCACATTAACCTATTTTCAACTTATCTAATATTCTCACAAGCTCGTTCCTTACACAATATCCTCAATCAATTTCTCCTTACTAAAGGTAATATGAATATAAATACAACTATTAAGTTTACTTTTAAAAACTTGATTAGGTAATTGAAGATATGCTACACAGCCAAAAACCGTCAGTTTGAACATATCAGACTTTACACCATACCGCAGTTCTGCTGGAACCTTGTTTTCAAGAGCTTTAGTAGGCGATCTGTTTATTAGGTAGACTGTAGTCATAACGGCCTCAATCCAGAGTGACTTATCAAGAGAAGAATGAAGGTGTAAATAGCGTCTTTTCTCCATGATGCTACGTCCCATTTTTTCTGCGACGCCACTCTGTTGACTGGTGTGCCTGATAGTAAACTCTGTATGGATGCCCTTCTTTTTTAAATAATCAAGCATTTCCTGTGACACAAATTCACCACAATTATCTGACCTAATGCGACTTATCTTTAGGTTAAAGTGAGCTATTGGCATAGCTTCAAATTGTTTTAAGTATAAAAATACTTCAGACTTTGCCTTTAGAGTGTAAACGACTGTAAAGGGAGTATAGTCATCAATCAGGGTAAGCAGATACTTCTTTTGATCACATGATACGGGCTTAATGGCCCCTATAAGATCACTGTGTATGATCTCCAAAGGGCGCTTAACTCTAATGCGTGGCTTTGTGTGAGGAAAGCGTGTTTGTTTAGCCTGTATGCAAGAGTAACATAAATCGTGTATCGACCATGGATCAACCTTGATTCCATCTACAATCTTACTCAAGTAAACTAAACCAGTTTTGTCTATGTGACCAAGCCTCTTGTGCCATAAACCAGATGATGCGACAATGGAACTAGCAACATCAGCACATGATTTTTCACGAGGGGAAAGAGACATTGTATACACCTTACCAGATCGAGTGGCAACAGCCACAAAAGTTTCGTCTTTCAGAATTCCTCTTTTCAAATACAACTTTAAACCCATTAGCGTCCATTTTACTAACTGAGAACAAATTAAATTGTAATATAAGGAAAATAAGTACATTGGAAGGTTTGATTAAGTTTAGATTACCTTTGTGAGTCACAGACGCGTGTATATCACCGTTTTCTTCAGCACACAACATCGATCCTGATTTGTCAATTTTTATATTGATATACTTTGATAGGCGTCGCTTATTTGAGACCAAACTAATATTTTTTTCACTGATCATATGTTCAGTAGCACCAGTCAAGCAATCACACAGATCCATCACAACAAGCCGCTGACGTTGACACAGTCAATCTAAATTCATCATCACTAGCTTCAGCTAGTACGTTTGCTTTACGTGTTGAATTCTTCTGCTGCTTCTTGCCTTTAAATTTTTGACAGTTCGAATGAAAGTGACCAGCTTTATGATATAATAAACACTTATTACCAGTAACTTGCTTTGACATTCTTTGTTTAAAATTAGGACAACATTCCGGTTGCGAAAATTTCGATTTGGTAGCCTTCCAATCAGTAACGCTAGAGAATGATTGGCTGGATCTACCAATACCTTCTCCTTGGCGTTTGCTCTGCCCATCAAGAAGGCGCGTTTTTACGAATGCCAAATCGAGATTACCAGCAGATAGTGTCTCTATAGCAGTGACAATAATTTGATATTGAGATGGCCTAGTCAAGAGAAGATGGCAGACAACATTTAATTCTTTGAGGTTAGCTCCCGACGATTTAAATTCCCGAGTAGTACGATCAAACCTAATAAAATGCACTTCAAGGGTCTCTAAAGAAGGATCAAATTTCATCATCAACATAGTTTTGCGCAGTAAAAGCTGATTAGTAATACCTTTGCGAGCGTAAGTATTACGAAACACTTGCCATATATCATAAGCGGTGTTCTTATCCTTCACACAATCCAAGTGGCTGTCTGAGATTCGTTGTATAATCTGTGACTTACACTTGAGATCGGATTTCCGAAGCTTGTCCAGCTCTTTTTCCCTTTTCCACCTTTATTTCAGCATTATCACTAGATGCTATTTTCCCCAAGTTCCGATAGTCACCTTGAATAAAGGGCTACAAATCGATTTCATCCAGAAGAGTTTCTACCCGAAACTTCCATTTGTCCAAATTAGTGCCATCGAAAATTGGAATTCTGTACATTTTGTCTTCTTCCAAAACCAAAATGGCGATGGTGATTGGAAACGGCGTCACACACAACAAGCAAATACGTAGATTACGCGTACTACTGCGCACACTTGACTTATAACTTTACCCGTCCTAAAATCCAAAAATCACCACAAACCTAGTTATTGAGAAGTAGGTATACTATAATATTCATGACAACAATAAAATCGGAACCAAATAAAAATATAATTTGATTTAATAGTACAGACAAAACTTAAATTTGTTAAACGCAAATTTAAAAATTACAGTTTAATTAACATTGTTCTTCGTATGAACCCTCTATTAAAGTACCTGTAAGAGTACACAAGTTTATAAAAAATAATTAACAGGTTTTAAACTTGACAATACATGTTATAATAACTAAGAACACGACTCAACTGTTACACAAGTTCGTAGGGATAGACACAGATCAGCTAAAAATAACCGAACGACACATTTAACAGTGGTGCTAACCTAAACTAGAATATCCCCGCATAGAATTGCCTATTTTGACAGGTTTCATTTGACAGGGCGAGTCGTAATGAACGTCGGATTGGAGTTATTCATAATATGGGTACCCATTGAATTTTCAGATGAGTTTATTAAGGAAGAGATGGAGAGGGAAAGTGAGATTTCAGTATTGCAGGTACGACGTTTCAACCGGCTAAATCCTTATACAGCTGATCAGTTTGATTCCTCTGGTACAGTGGCAGTTACTTTCGTGAGTAAAGAGCTACCAACTTAGGTTGCGATGTGTTTTTCTACGGTAGAGGTCAAGTTTTATGTATACCCAGTGACGCAATGGCACAGTTTTTTTTACGTTTTGATCATCTCGCTATCAATATGCCAAGGTGTGGAGGTAGCCATGTCGTAGAAGAATGTCTACAAGTAACTCCAAAAGTCTTTAATTGTGGGGTGGTTCATTTGGCCACCAATCGAGCGTGTCCCGAATGAATCTGACAACGTCAAATTAAATCGAAATTGGCTCGTTACAATTTATTGTATCGGGAAGCCGCTCAGGCTGTGGACCCCAACTCTCCCTATAGTTCGCGATATGCAGTCAGGGGGATCCGGTTTGTTATGGACAATACTTATTTCCCAAGTATTCCGAAACGCCCACGAAATGAAACATCTTACGCGGTGACTCTTTCGAGTGCCCCGGCACATGTTGTTGAGGATATGGACGTGGATTTGTCGGGAAGCTCTATCGAAGGAGCAGTTGATGATATAATAAGTAAGGGGGTTGAACAAAATATGGATGCGAGACGTGGACCTTAGGGAAACAGGAAAAAACAAGACTTGAAGTCACATAAATGTGGTTTTGGATAAGGCTAACAAGAACAAGATGGACAACCAAGAAGAGTAATGAACAAATTCTAAAAGAAATAAATGAGAAGAGGAAATTACTGAAGACAATAGGAAGAGGAAAACTAAGCACCTTGGGTACATATTGAGAGATGATAACTTTAAACAAAACATTGTTGAAAGCAATATGTTAGTGGAAAGGGGGGAAAGAAGAGGAGGACCAAGGAAGTCTTACCTAAAGAACATAATCTGTGAGATGGGATGCATTTAATATATAATGATGTGCGTCAATTACTATTATTATCTATATGATTGAAAATAAAGTAGGAATATTACAGTTTTTACTATGTTATTGAGAAGTAGGTCTACTATAATATTCATGAAAACAATAAAATCGGAACCAAATAAAAATATAATTTGATTTAATAGTACAGGCAAAACTTAAATTTGTTAAATTCAAATTTAAAAATTACAATTTAATTAACATTGTTTTTCGTATGGACCCTCTATTGAAGTATTTTTAGAGACATTATCTAGTGGTGAAAAGAGACTAGGCAATTTTCTATGAATAAAAGACCATTGATTTAAGTAAGACTATATACACTACATTTTATTATAAACCATTGTATTTTTCTAATGAATTGTGCACTGTACGCTATATTTATTTACTATTAATTATGCGTTACGCATGAATATAAACCCAGCATTAACATTGACATACCGTAATTTCCCCCTCTTTCCATCCTTGCTTTTTCTCGATCTAGATTAACCTGACATAATGTCACTCCCCTCGTGTTTTTACTCAATTTAGCTTAACCTAGAGATAACGAAATTTTGACTTTCATAGAATAAAACCCTTGCTCTTCAGTATAGCTGTCTGTGACACTCTGGTCAAAATGGCGGTAAAAAGATATGCTTGGTATTGAATTATTACTGTTCGTTCTATCACCGAAATGGGAACACAAAAGCCCGTGGAGTGGGTTTCTTCCTTGATCACAAGATTTGAGGAACAGGTAAAACATAGACGCGCAAATATGCTAATTTAACCCTAAATTTGTCTTATTATTGTTTCACGTCCATAAGATAATCAATACAAGTTATGAATGGGCTGGGCTAACCGGATGTAGAGAGGGGGAGACTGTCAGAATGAAAGGTCAATAATTGGTCCTAATAATATAACAATAATACGGCAAAATGCTCTGTTATAGGTTGTTCAGATTTGACATTTAATTTGAGATTTCTAGATGCTAATGTTATGATTAGAGACCGGATTTTTATTTAGTATTAACCTACAAAATATGTACATAAATATGTATCAAAATTGGTTAAAATATATAACCTTGATCAAACCTTATTTATCCTCGTTTATAATAAATACATTTATTATTGAACAAAATTTAATTTTTTAGCTGAAAATTTCTGACGGAAGTAATAGAAAAACACTTCTAAAAATACCCACATACAGTTAATTTTTTTTAGCTAGTTGTATTGTATTATTAGTTTAACATCAAATAAATTTCCTACTAATAGACGTCAAATAAATGGCATTATGTAACCAATTTTAGAAACCATACAAACACTACAAACTTTCAACTAAACTAATCAATTAAAATAAAATACATGTCCAAATGAGGTTCAGGATTAGCACATTTTCCGTTCAGATGCACAAGATACTTTTCAATATTATCTGAACTCAATGTTTGTCTTTGATCAGTTAAAATGTTTTTATATGAGGAGAAGCTTCTTTCTACATCACAAGAAGTCATGAGAGCATATTTGAATAAAGGATTTTTTCCTACCAAAATTTCTTCAGGCAGATCAACAACTTTACCACTTAGCACTTTGAGCACATACACTAATTTAGAGTAGTACCCTGGGTTTCTGTTCAACACAGCCAGGAATTTTGTTTTTTATGTCCCCTGGCATGGTACAAATTTTCTGTATTATATTTTCCATTAAACTCATTGATTATTGGAGAGATATTCCTAATGATTCTGGCTGCTTAATGGCACTTGGTAACCAGCCGAAGTTGGTTTTGATGTAAGCACAAGAAGAAGCTTCTTTTGAGTCTTGAAAGGAATCCTGAAATTCACGTACAGAAATGGCTGATTCTGATAGGAACGTATTAACTACTGAATGGACTTCTTCGAAATGATCACAGTAAAAGTTCACTGCTTCTACCCATCTACCCCATCTTGTAAGCACTGGTTCTAGGGGTAAAGTCACTTGTGGGAGATTATCTCTGTAAATCTAAATTCTTTGTGGTGTTTTCATAAATACTTTTTTAGTTGTCGATATCAGCTTATTTAAATTAGGAAAGTTACCTCTTACTTTTTCGGCAATATGCGTATGCTGACCAACACGTGAAATGAATCAGGTTTGGGATAGAAGACTTTGAGAGCCGTTGCAGCTTTAATCATGTAGGCGGCAGTGTCAGAATAGATGACTAACGCCTTCTCCTCGCATACACCCTTAGGCCATAGCACTTTCAGTCCATCATTGACGAACCTTTTGATTGTACTGTGATTTGTTTGCTCTAGCACCTTCGAGTAGTTCAGAAATGGTTTTGATGGGGATTCAGAATCCAGTTTCACTACTAAGAGATTGGCTATGGCCCATGGCCCATGACATCTGTTGTTTCATCAACAGTAACATACACATAGGAGTCACCAATTTCGTTTCGTATGTTTTCCATCACTTCTTCGTAGCATATATGTAAGTAATTTTTTCTGAGTGTGGACTCGTCTGGAACATTTCTCTTGGAATTGTTCTCCAAGAATGTGCGAAACTGTGGGATTTGGAGTTAATACCGTGGAACATTATTTTTTTCCATTGTGCTGCATAGCTCTTTAAAGAATTCATTTTTCGAAGAGGAAGGTCCCTGTTGCATCTGAGTGAGCAAAACTTGCTTCTTAGAAGACTGCAGCTGCTTGTTACGGGTGTGAAGAGCACTTTTTAAATGTTGTTCCAGCTGTGACTTCATGGAACAGCCTATCTTCTTGTCCCATACTTGGTAAACAACAATCTTCCCATCAGTCATACAATCTTCATGCATTTTTATCCATGAATGTATCATCACTGACAGAGAGAGGATGACACTGGTGCTTTTCTTACAAAACACCTATCGTCTTTCTATCACTTGCACTCTATTAACGGATACTTGGTTAACTAAATATAGGTATGAAGATGTGGACGAAATAAACTTTGGTGCAGAGAGAGGGTGTGGTGGGGGTGGGATACAATTTGTGTGTGGAGGTTTGTCACTTGGAATCCTCTCTGACGAGCCAGCATACCTGACTTGTGCTTTTTCTCAATGACATCCCTTCATTGGATAGCCTACATTCTTTTATGACAGCACAGATTGACTAGAAATTATTGATACATAATCTAAAAGTATTTTCCCAAAAATTAAATAAAAATAATAACAAGATAAAAAACACTACAATATTTAATTTTATGTAGTATAGTCAAAAATATGTAAATTCAGTAAAATATGTAAAAATATTAAAATTAAAATGAAAATACTGTCCCAAGCAACCTAATTCGCCGACATTTTGCTTTTCACATTTCTAACTGGCAAAATAAAAATATGTAATTATGTGCAAATCAGGGTTCTATTTATCATTATTAATCTTAAATAATTATATTTAAACTAATAACTATTTCAAATACCTACTAGAAAGTGTTATAATTTTTGACTCTTCAATCAAGCCTAAAGAGTAAAAAATAATTTACCTTTTTAATGTAATACCCTTTTAGTAAAAAATTAGGAACATTATTTTTTACTCCTCATACCTAAAGCAAACAAAATCTGTATTAAGAAATAAATATTGGGCTACACAACAATCAGGCCATATTATCACTATAACTTGGGCCATATACAGGCTTTTGTGTTTGTGTGTGGAGGGGAGGGGGTGGAAAGAGGGGCTAAGATTCAAACCCTTTCCTAAAGTATTATTATTATTATTATTATTATTATTATTATTGTTATTATTATTATTATTATTATTATTATTATTATTATTATTATTATTATTATTATTATTATTATTATTATTATTATTATTATCATCATCATCATCATCATCATTTAGCACCGCGTCTTACTACCCGTTCGGGTTATACGCTTAAGTACTAATCACGCTAATGGATTAGGAATTGAGAAGGTTGAATTTAGAGGAAGTGAAACCGCATTTGTGTAGAGGGAGATTGTAAAACCATTTAGGAAAAACCACCCCAGTTCACCCGACCGAGATTCGAACCTCGTTCTCCCCGTCCTCGGCAGTCGAGCTCAACACGACTAGTGCGTTAGCCAACTACGCCACCGAGGCGGGTCTCTTAAAGTATAATTGTTGTATATTTTTATTTCTCATTGGCTAGGATAGTATTTTATTGGGTTCTTTTAACATCGATAACACATCTTTGTTATATTAAAAAAACTTAAAAGGGATTCACTTTTAAAAAAAATTCCTTGCCATGGCTTTTTATGGGACTACTCTACAAACTCCGGCAGGTTGCCAGCCCCCCTCACCTTCCCACACTCACTAAAACAAATCTCTTGAGTACGGACCTGACAACTAAAAGTTTTTAAGTGTTTTTATTTTTCACTAGAGATGTTCTTCATAGGCTATGTCAATTTGTTGATAAAATAATAGTAAAACTTTAGCCTGGCTACATTCTGTAAATATTGAGAGCAAAAGCATATTTTATATAATAGGTTCCATTTGAACCTTTCTTCCAACACATTAATGGTCATATCAACAAAAAAAAAAAAAAAATACAAGTTTCAAATTCACCATCAGCAATCTTAAACCAAACTTGAATAATGATAATATCCACAGAGAAAATGATTCCTAATTTTTCCTAGATTTTTTCCAAATGCTGTTTTGAAATACAGCTGTCAAAAGATATCAAAATTTGTCAAAAAATGGTAAGTGGAATAATGTTGACTTAGATCCTAGATAAGATAAAGAGCTGAACAAGGTTTCATTTCAAAGCTCTTGAAATGGGCTTTAATATCATATGTAGCACAATAGGATTACAAGCAATTACATTTTC
Source organism: Timema podura (assembly GCA_033556935.1). NCBI lineage: Eukaryota > Metazoa > Arthropoda > Insecta > Phasmatodea > Timematidae > Timema > Timema podura. The sequence continues at coordinate 19,963,390 of JAVRXN010000008.1, forward strand.
CAAGGAATCACAAATATTGGGATCATATAAACATCTGATTTTAAAACATTCATGCAGTGTGTATTTTTGTACTTTTCCAATGAACATTGTAATACAGGGATGAAAAATAAAATTAATTTAAAGTACCTACAGAACTTACATCAAAACTTCACAGCTGCTTTACCGCCAACAGTTTTCTGGTTACATTTTCTGTCTCTGCCTTTGTCAATGTGTAAACTCTTCTTGTTGCTGTTAACGGATCCACTGCTGTGAGGATGTCGCTTCGGTGTACACGAAGAATGTCAGGTGCTGCAGGGTATGTGAAATTTGACAGAGCTAGACCATGCAGATGAAGGAAACTCACGTTGATTTCCTGCTCATCTTTAAATGAATTGAAAACACATGCCAGCCACCAGAAGTCACCATATCGGCAGGTCACACAACACAACCAACGATTTCTGTGAAGTCTAGTTTATCATCATGCCTTGTTGTTTCTGCCTCCCTCGAAGATTCTAGTGATCACTTTACTCTTACTCACAGGGATGAGGCAGTGCAGTTTCAAGGTACCTTCAATAGTCTGGGCAGATAGCTTCCGGTACTTTAAGATTATCTCCTCAGTCTCATGATGCTGGGTTGTGCTGTATACAAAGTGCATGGAACGGATGTTGACTTTAGCCCACTCATAAAGCTGCCTGGGTGTTATGATTTGCTCATTATAAACAAGGCAAAGATTTTCCTAATTTGAAACTTTGAGGATTTGTTCAAAAGAGTTGTATAGGCCCTAGACAATTTTTTTTTTCAGATTAAAAAAACTACTTTTTAAAATTTTCAAAAAACAAAAATTGTGATTCTCTGGAAAATGTAATTGTTTGTAATCCTATCGTGCTACATATCGTACTAAAGCCCAGTTCAAGAGATTTAAAATGAAACTTTGTTCAGCTCTCTATCTTAATTAAGGTTTAAGTTACAAACAATTCAACATTATTCCGCTTGTCATTTTTTGACAAATTTTGATATCTTTTGACAGATGTATTTCAAAAAAGGTATATGAAATGGAAAAAATAAATAATTAGGAATCTTTTTTTCTGTGGATGCTACCAGAATTAAGATTGGTGACAGTAAAGTTGTGAACTTGGTTGATTTGACTTGGAATCACCCTAATTGCTCCTTGCTGAGCAAGCTTTAATTTCTTGGTGTTTCCTCTCTAGCTACCATGTCGCACCGGCCCTCAGACCACACACTCGCGAATCAACGAGGAACAAAATAAGAAATGTCTCATTCAGATCAGCCGCTATCGGTTTTCTCTCGTCATATCAGGCCTCACCAAAATACTGCAGCGAGTTAATGAGATGGTGAGTGAAATTTATAATTAGGGGTTCCAAGGAAGGATATTTCAGTAAGGCCTAGAGTTTAGTTCAAATGAAAATACCAAGTTTTGCTAAAGATTTGAGTAATTTAGAACAATATTTGTACGGCAATATTACATTGTGAATTTATGTAACAGATCATATGTACAATGTATATTTTTAATGAGATAAAAGGAAAGATTTAATCAAGTTAATTGGCCTTTCAATTCTAGTTCAAACAACTTTTAGACTCAAACTCAAATTTTTGACTACTCTTTCATCATTAGTTATAAATTGATTATTTTAATATGGTTATTGACCTGTACCAGTTGCCACTAAAACAAAATTTGTTGGTTTTGTCTTGCCTGGTTTGCTGGGTTATAGGGAGGTCAGGGCTTAACTCTGGCCTGGTATACTGAGGGGCTCTTTTCTTGTTTTATCACAACCTAGAAATAAAAATGTTTTTAAGTTTTCAAAAGGCTACAAAATCTGCAATTTAGTAAATGATGGGGATAGCTTAGTATTCTTTTTGTATCATTAACTTCCTAACACAAACTTCTATGAAGAACTCTGATAATTGTCTCAACCAAAAATAATTTTTTATTTGTGATGTCAGTTTTTGTCGCTGATGGCTGGACCACGCCCCCATGGCCCTGACATGGAACGCAACTGCTACGAGAGCCTCCTGATCGTATTGGATACCCTGGAGCGCTGCCTGAGCAACCAACCCAAGGACACGGCGAAGTTTGACGAGGCCATGAATGTCAAACTGCTGCTGAGGGAAATATGCCAGTTCATAGGTAATGCTATTTTTAAAGTTTTTCTTTTTCAGACGTATCAACTTGCTTGAGGCTATTTAGCGATTGGGATTTACTTTCTTAGACATAAAGGTAGCTTTAAGAATTTTGAATTTTGATATTACTGTCTTATATTAAATAGCACTTCTAGTAAGGGATATATCCACAAATTTGTTTCATTGGTGAAGCAAACGAAGATTTAGTTACTCAATGTAAGCAATTGCCGAGGATAAGAGATACGGGGGCAGTTATATGCAGATTGAAAGAGCTCTCTTTATGATTTCAATGACTCATCACACTTTATAGACCACAAATAACTGTCAGCTTTAATCTACTGTAAATTACTATCAATGACCATATTTCACTCATTTTCTCAATATGCTTGGACGGGGGGTGGGGTGTAGGGACAGAAACCACTGTGAGTTTGAGGGTATTGGCTGCCTGACCTTGATACAACAGGTGGGTTTCCACTTTGAAAAGTCTTTGACTTATAAAAGATGTCAAACTAGTGACGTTGTGGTGTCCTTAATGTTGAGTCTGAGAGCAACATGATGTTACAGTTTCCCTCTGCACCCTTATTTTAGTTTAAGTTAGAATTGGTAAGAGTTGACCTAAAGAATGGCTATGAAAAAATACACACATTTGTATACTCTCGCATTACCTCACTCTGACTTTTGCTTCTGGTGTTTCCATTATGATTTCTCATTCACACACTCACTTGCATGGTTTATTTATTGCTCACACACTCACTCTAGCTGACACTTATTGGCTCATCTCCCCCCCCCATCCGTTTCCCCCCTCATCCCATATTCTGCCTAATTTTTTGGATTGTTTAATACTTACCAACAATTTTAAATGTGTTATTTTTCCAGATGTTCCAAATGACAATCCTATTGTACTTCAACTGAAAAATCTGGCCTCTAAAGTTCTGTTTGCCTTAAGTTTGAACTTTTTCAATGCTGTGTTCAACAGAATATCAGCCAGGTAAGGTTGTGATAACTCTTTTAGGCACACATGTTTAATTAAATATTAAGTTTATGTTGCTACAAAATACTAGGGGTGTACGAAGCTTCGAAACTACCACTTGGCTTCGAAAAAAGATCAGCTCGACTTTTCTTTGAAAAAAAATTTTGGCTTTGACATTTACAAAGCTTAGCCATTTATAATATTGACAAATAAAATACTCAAATTATGGTCACATATTACATTCTGACTGGTTGTATACAATACAAATCAATAATCATGTGGGTGACCTGGTGGTCTAGGGTAAGGTGTCTGACTTCTGTGCTGAGGGTCCGGGTTCAATCCTCTGTCCCGGCACAGATTTATCTGATTGCCAAACCCTTCCTTCACCTCAGACAAGATGTGTATTAATCACAACTTGTGAATGTGTGGAATGCCAGGCCTCCACCGTGGTTCGGATTCCACGTTAAACTGTAGGTCCTCCATTTCATCTCACAATCACCCTACCATCACACATTGCACATTAGCGTAAGTGCGTACAACCCGAATGGGTAGTAAGACGCGGTGCTAATAATAATAATAATAATCATGTGAAAATAAAATTTGAAGTAATTGAACTGTAAGTTATGATAATAACTTTATTTCTTAGAATAAAGTCTACCTTGGTGGTCTTGGGGTAAAGTGCTTGCCTCAGAACCCGATGTTCATGTGTTCAAACCCAACTGAAGTCAACAGGTTTTTCATGAGCAAAAAGAATTTGTAGCACAATTTCCTTCATAGGGAAAGTAAAAGCTGTGGCTCACAGGTAAATTGTGGCATGTAAAAGATCCCTGGATGGTATGTGAAAAAATACCTTTCTCGGCAAAATGAGTAGGCCCCTTCGCTCTCCCTCACAGAAATTCTCGTGCGCTGATATAATCAGTCGATTCAGAAAGTGCACGATAAATACCTCAAATACATGGGAAAAAAATCTCAGAATAAAACAAAATATTACAAACAATTGTGCAATAAAATAGTGTCCAAGTAATTTTAATAAGTAAATAAAACAACATAGCAAAAATATATTTTTTTAACCTTAAAATAACTAACAAAAATATTCAAATTTTATTTACTCTTGAGAATATTTCATATATTTGATTTGAGTGCGCCTCAAATTGAAAAGTAGATTTTGCAGACCCCTACAAAATAAATTTAAATACATCACATAATTTGTTTTTCACCTCATCAGGCTACTATCATCATATAATTATGATAATATGATACGATGAGGAAGGTAAAATTTAGAGGAAACTTACTTTCATTTGCATGGCGGTAGAGTGGGAAGCCATATAGGGGAAAACAACCTCAGCATACCCAGCTGAAATTCTAACTTTACTGTCACTGGCAAACTAGACTCTGAGCCTGACATTTATTCTGCATGCACACCAACACAAGAATGAATATAGCTATCTTCCTTTGGAAGAAGTATGTTTATTCTGTTTCTTGGCCATGTGACTAGACATCACATACAATTTAAATTATTGTTCACAGTTACTTTATGGGTTCACTTTCTATGAAACAATCCTCCATCCCTAATCTTAAGATTAAGCCACTAAATGGCCCTTTTACTAAACTGTTTATATTAAAAACTTATTACTATCAAAATATGTGTAATCTGTATCTTACAATCTTTAAAAAATAAAATAAAAATCACAAACATCACTTAGGCCGGGTCTATGGCTAGTAAATATTGCTATCGGGAGGTTAAAGTTAGCAATCTGTTAAAGGTTATCAGCCACTTTAATATTTTACGCGTTTTATGAACTGAATTTATCTGCTGAATCTGTAGGATAAATATATTTTTAATGTGAAAAACAATGTTGGTACTGTTTTTACTGGTACCCATGCGTACAAACCCAACGCTACCGCTACAACCTATTGAGTGGTGAGAACGCTCAACATTTGTTAAATAATGGTGGCTAAATGATTGTGAGGAAACAGTTGGGTGATGTGGGGCAGAACTAAGTTGTCTTGCAAGTACTAATTTCAGTGTCTGCCAAAATGTGGGCAATAATTTGGTACAACGTTTACAAAATTTCATTTAATGTACTCGCATTTAAATAATTTGTTCTTATACAACTATAACTCTACAAATAGCTTGTCATTTTTTGTAAAAGTGTGAATTAAATGTTCTAAATTTATATATAGCTAGAACCTGGGCCTGGGCTTACTTAAGATGGGGTGCTAGTGAGCGTGAGTTTAGGGCAGTATTTTCGAAGTTTTTATAGCATAAAACATTTTTTCTCAAAAATGGATCAAATATTTATTCTATAGAAACATATAGCTTAGTTTTCCGCACATGATAATCTCAACAGTTCTTTAATATCTGTCAAGGGTGCCCTGGAATTTAGTCACAACTTTTTCTCTGCATTTAAAAAGTTTGTCACCAAATGCCGCTATGCTCATGAGAGATATTCAAGAACTGTTGAGATCGGCATGTGCAGAAAGCTAAACTCTATGTTTCTATAGAAGAAATATTTGATTTATTTTGGCCAAAAATGTTTATGCTATAAAAACTGCAAAATTTATTGCACTAAACTGGTGCTCACTAGCACCCCACCTTAACACGCGAACCAAGATTTTTTTTCTACAACGTTCAACATTTGTTAAATAATGGCAGCTAAACGAGGTGCGAGTAAACAGATGGTGTCACGTGTGTGCAAAAACTAGGATGTCGTGTAAGTACTAATTTCGTTGTCTGCCAAAATGTGGTCAATAGTTGGGTACAACGTTTAAAAAATTTACATTATTGTACTCAGATTTTGATAATTTGTTCTTATATAAACATAACTCTACAAATAGCTTGTCAGTTTATATAAAAGAGTGAATTAAATGTTCTAACTTTATATAGTTAGAGCCTGGGCCTGTGCTTACTAAACACATGAACCAAGATTTTAACCTAAAAACAGATTTGATAGGCGAAACCTCATTAAAAACAACGCGTCACTATGGCAACAACCATTTTAACTTTCAGATAAAAGTTATCAGGTACTTTAACCTCCCGATAAAAATGTGATGGATAAATAAATTTTATCTGGCAGATAAATGCCATCTTGCAGTCACAAGACACATTTTAACTTATCCACCAGATAAAATATTTATCTACCAGATTAATATTTATCCAGGAGTCATTAGACCGACTCTTAGCTGATGTAATGCTAAAACTTTCATTTAATCAGGATTAGTGTACTGATGAAAGAATCTCTTCTAAAGAAAACCTCTTTTTGCTTCAAATGTTAATTGTATTATATTTGGAAGAAGGTACAGGAAAGGTAGAAAAGAACGAACATAAATGACTTTTACATGAAAAGAACACAGTTCACACTTTACATGGCTGCCATTTGACAACTAGAGATAATGGCTGCCTCTAAAGAAAATCAATTGCTACCACCCAATTACCTGACCAATTTTTCATTCTATCAGAACTGAAGGAAATATTATTCTTAACAAATTTTCTTTTTCTTCCTTTTGTGTTTTTTTTAGTTTCCTCTTCTAGGAAGTTGCTTTGCACGTTTCACACTCCTCCTGATGAGTTATGATAGAACGAAACATAGATTGTGGGATCAGGTGGTAACAATCAATTTTCTTGAAGATAAATACAGCTATGACCTTGTCCAATGACAGCGATGTAAAGTGTGAACTGTGTTCTTCTCTTCATTGTAAAAGCTGTATTGTGTTCGTCCCTTTTATATGTTTCTATCCACCTTTCCAGGTACCTTCTTCCAAACATAATACAATGAAAGAATCTCTGATTCCAGGCTACAGGAGCTGAGTGCATGCAACGAGGAGAACCCTGACTACAGTGACATTGAGCTCATTCAGCACATCAACGTTGATGTTTTACGGCTCACCAAGCTGCTCAGTGGTGAGCTCAGAAATAAAAAAACTATTTCAGAAATATCACAATTTTTTATTTCATCAAATCTGATCTTTACATTTCAGTTTAGTAACTCAATTGACAATTTATTAATATTGCATTTTTAGTTAGCTTTATTTAACATGCACTTTATAAATACAGATAATAACAGTTCATGTCAAATTAAACTTAGGACAACATGTCCAATAATAGTAAGTAAATTAGAGCTAGGACCCTCAAATCTATCAGCTCTCTTGAATCCTTATGTAAGGTAAGTTGGGGTAAGTGTGTTTTCGGGGTAAGTACATACTTGGACAGTATTTATTATAATAATATAAATAGTGTGCTGCCATCTAGAGATGTTTTCATAAACAACCTACTTCACAAAACTAACACCAAAAAGCAGCTCTTGGAAATTTCAACCCTCTGCCACCAAGCCATTTTCCATGACACTGCATTTCAACTCTGACATAAAGTTTGTAACAGTGTATAAATTCAAGTCCATCCACTGTTACATTTGTTAGAATATTCTAATTTTATGCGAGTACCACTATATATACATTGCACTTTTAAAAATTAATGAATGATTTTACTTAATTTAATTATATATTATCATTTTCAGGAGGGTTTGCAATTACTCCCTCAAAATGTTTGTTGGGGGAAAGTGCATATCAACATACAGGGTAAGTGCATATTGGTATGCACTTAACCCAAATTGCTACTCATTGTTTTGTTACTATACAGTCAACTCTCGATTCTACAACTTTTCACGGTTCCCTAGAAAAGTGTTATTTCGAAGGGGTGATATTCTTTGGCAGAAACACCAGCTTGATGTTCCTGAGCTTGTCGAAAGCAGGATGTGTGAGGCAATTGTCAACGTAGAACACGACTTTTCTATTTGTGGCGTCCACCTACGAATTGAAGCCTTGAAGCCACCTCATGAACACTCCCAAGGTCTTCCATGCTGTCTTATTAAAATCATAGTTACAAGGCAGGATGTTGACCTTGAAACCCCGGGGTTTCTTTAAATTCTCGATCATGAGGGGCTTCATCTTATTGCTGCCGTCCATGGTGCAGCACAAAAGAAGGGTGGGGCGCTCCTTGCTCCTCTTCGCACCCTTGCACTTATCCCCTTTTACAGCAAGAGTGTGATCTGGCATGAGGTTGTAGAACATCTCCAGCTCGTCAGCTTTGTATACATCTTGAGGCTGATAGCGCCTAATAATGTTTCGGAGCAAAGGCATCCACTCTCTCTTCAGTGTTAGGTCGACTGATGCGCTTTCACCAACGACCTTGTGGCTGGATGTGCTGTGATGCACTTTGAAACACTCTAGCCACCCACTTGAACACTTAGTTTTCTATACCCAACCTCAGGGAAAATTCATTGGCCTTCCTCTGCATCATTGGTCCGTTTATAGGCACGTTTTGCGCTCTATGCTGGCTGAACTACTCCAACATATTTTGCTCCAGATTCGCATGCGTCGCACTCTTTAAATTTTCGGCCATTACATTGTGGCCTTCCTTCTGCACTGCATTTACAATTTCTTCTCTCATTTTGAGAATCGTGAAAAGTGTCGACTTCGGGATGCCATGTCGCCGCACAATCTCTGTCTTTGTAATCTTCTTCTCTTCTCATACACTTCCTGGATGATCTCCCACTTCTTCATGAGCGTCAAGAAGGTCCTATTTTCCCTCATTTTGTCGAAATTATAAGTTCCTATCAAATAAAAAAATATCGTTGGTCGTCAAAAATCGTTCACAAAATCAAACCTAAAAGTAACCAAATCGAGAATCAAAATAAAAATGGCAAAAAAAAACCTGGCGCGTGATGTAGCGGCAGTTGCGCGCGGGGAAACATTGTCTTGCTTGTGGGAGGGGGTGGACAGAGTCAAGTGCTTTTATCTGGAATTGATAGGGTGGTGTCTCCTATTTTTATACATGACCTACCCCAGTTACTAGTAATACAGTGTTCACAAAGATAATCGCAGCACAATGACCTAAATAAGTGCAACAAACACATTTTACGGCTGATTTCCTTAGAATGTTCGACTTTTTTTCCACATTTTTCACGGTTCCCCCAAAAAACGTCGTTACTTCGAGAGGGACGTTATTCCCGGGGTCATATAATTGAGAGTTAACTGTACTTATTTTAACTTATCTGTTTATTTTGCCTACCATTTAGCAAAGGTTTTGTTTGATAACTTGAAATAGTACAATTTTGTCACACAAACTTATTAATTATCTCCTGCACTGGTGAGTAGAAAGGAAATTATGGAAATGGTGTTGGTGGTTTATAAAGTGTTGAAATGGCAAGGAAGAAAGCATGCAATCCTTTGATTATCCAGGAGTACTTCATAATGTTGAAACTAGTAATTGACACACGTGGATTAGCTGATAAACCAAGCCAAATTTGGAATTTGGATTAAACTAGCTTTTCAACTGACCCTTCAAAGACAAAGTTTGTAGGCCTGAAAGGCTCCCCTTGCACTAGAACTACTAGTTCTTCAGGGAAAGATAATATAACTGCGTTGTTCGCTGGAAATGCTGCTGGAGGTAAAACACCTCCATTAATAATTTTCAAAGGTAAGAATATTTGGGATGAGTGGACAGCACCAAAAGGTACCGCCTTTTCTGAAACCACTTATGTGGCTACTCCAAAAGGATGGATGCAGACAGAGTTTTTAAAAAACTTTTTTCAACGATCGTTCCTAAAAGCTGTTGGTGATGAAAGACCGGTGCTCTTGATTCAATTGTTAAGCTACCTCCCCACTCAAGCCATTTACTTCAACCTTTAGATCTGTGTGTGTTAAAATTGCTAAAGACTGAATGGGATGCGGCCCTTGTGCGTTGGCAAAGGCAACATGTAATCTGTAAGCTCCCAATAAAACATTTCTTCAAAATTATTGGTGAATCATGGGCGCAAACAAATTTAGAATGTTTAAAGAGTGGTTTTAAGAAGGGAGGAATTTTCCCATTCAATCACCAAATGGTACCACAAGATTCATTTGACCATTTGGCTGTGAAGCGTTGGGAAAAGTTCCAATTCGAAAAAGCCCTTGAAAAGGAAGGAAATAAAATCATTGTCAACAATGATTTGGCATCAGGAAATGCAGGTGGCTCTATCTCTGAAGCAATTGATAGCCTATGTATATCTTCAATATCAGGAAATATAAATAGGCCTATCTTGAAGAATAATGAGTTGCTTTCTATGCCTTAAACATCTTACAGTTTGAGCAGCAAGGCTACAAGTAAAGTATTGTTATCTTCATGTGACACAAGTAATATAAGAAGTACAGAAATAAATAGTTCTCAAACAAATGGAAATGTGTGCAATAAACTACACGGTTCTTTCATTTGAAGAACTGCTATTGTCTACATTTAAAAGTACCTGAACAACAACCAACACCAGAAAGCGAATTGCTAAAGGAGCAAAGGTAATTAATTACAAGTGAAGAAGTGATAAACCGCTTAACAAGTGAACAAGAACCCAAGCCGAAGAAAACAACGCAAGACAGTAAAAATGCCTCAAATTAAGGAATAAATAAAAAAATAAACCTTTTAAAATCTACAAAGAAACAATCAATTATTGATGATTCTACTTCAAAATATGAAGCTTACAGTACACAATCCACCGATGAAGAAATATTCGAAAACTTAGGAAGACTAGCCAAAGAACTACAGGAAATGGAAGAGATAACTAGGGATGTATCAGAAAGAAAAAAAGATGATTGGGTCTTGGTTAAATTCTCCACCAAAAAAAGTACTAAACATTTTGTTGGACAAATCTAGAAAATGAGTGAGTCAGGACAGCCTTATATAAGATTTATTCGTAAAGTGTCTCAAAATACTTCTTCTACAGTATTTAAGTACCCTGAAAATAAAGACTGTAGTGAATGCTGTGATGAAGACTTTGTTTTAATTCCACGCCAACTATCAATTGGGCGCAGGGGTGAATTAATATTTCCAATATCATTTTCACAATATAATATTCAATGATGGACTAGTTTTAAAGTGCTTACTATAAAGTGTAAATAGTAATACAAATGAGTAAATATGACAAGTGTTTTTCAAACTGAAGACTTTTTTTATTTTTTACAGTTTCAACATTATTGTAAGAAATAGAAAAAATATTATAAACTTATTTTAGGGTCAGAGAAAGGTAAAATAATTAGGTTAAAATGTTATAGATTATTAAAAAGCTTATAACTCTGGAATGCCTTGAGATAAATTCAATTTGTAAAAATCCATTTGAAGATTAAAATTTGTAGAATATGCACTTCCTCTACACTTTTAATCGTAGGAAGTGAATTTAATTGTTGGGGCAAGTATGTATGCACTTATCCCAAACCAAGGGAAAATTGCATATCCAGACAGTTAAATTTAGAGCTGGGCCGATCAACTATTTTACCGATTAGTCCGATGCCGATTATTTGTTGCCGATTAGGCCGATCACCGATGCCGATTATTTTTGTTTTCAATTTTAATAAGTGTATAAAGTAAAATGACCCTTAAAACAAACAAAAAGGTTACTTTTACTAATTTTATAATGTCCAATATAGTTTTGTTTTAATAACATTTAAATAGAAACTTTTAAAATGTAAAGGTTGTTTAATTATTATTTTATATTGTTATTGTTAGGACAAGTGAACCTGTCATTAAACAAAAACAAATCACATTAATAAATAGCAAATATACCGCTACATGTTAGATAATTAAAATATGATTTCACATTTATGATTAAATAGGCCTACTGACCCTTTCATTAGACAAAGACAAATCATAATCAGCAAATTTAAATTTAATTCTAATGATAAAAAATAATCAAGGCACACATATTTTTGCACACAATGAGAATAGGCCTACATCTATTTTGTTTTTAGATTAAATAAGAATTTTTACATCCAATGTCTATTAAAATATGGCTTCAATATTAAACAATTTTTAACAATCGTAATATTTTTGTGAATTGTGATTTAGATATATCTTAACATAGGTTTTTGTGATTCTACAAAGCATTCCATCATAATTTAACTACTAAATCTTAATATTGTATAGAAATAAGTGGTTTCTTAAATAAAGTATAATAAAAAGGTATCACCATTTTAAACAGTAATCCGATCTTTTTACTAACAATTTAAATAATATTAATGAAAAATAACATTGTTTTAACTACATTTAAATAAAAACTACCTTTAGAAAATCGAATTAACGGTGAACGGGTCAAAATGAACGGATCATCGAACTGAACCAGATACAATGAATCGTTCATTTAAAAGAACGATTTTGCCCATCTCTACTTCAAAATGATAAAATAAATAATAAATAACATAAAGTGCGATGAAAGTTATTTTTCATGTTTTTTTTAAGAAATACTTAAAAACTTATTTTAATTTACTTTTAACTACTAAATAAAATGTAAAATTTAAATATTAATATATATTAATTCAATTCATATTGAAATATGAGCGAAACAAATTCCCTGCCAGTGAAAAGTTTTGTACTTGCATTAAAAGAAAAACTGTTTCCATTTAAAACAAAATGTGCGCATGTGCGAGATTATTACGTCCGATGTTTCATTTTTTGGGCATCTTTAACAAATCGAAATAAAACAACACCAATATGCTTATATTTTATTTTATGATTATTAGATTTGTTATTTGTGAGTATTTTTATTTCTAATAACGTGCATAAATTGGAAAAAGACCTATGGTAAATATATTTATTTTGATATATTTTGTTTGGAATGTTGGATGTGCTGTTTATTTCAAACCTAAGTCGCTAAGAACAAGCTAATTATTCAAATATCACATACGAGAGAGCAGAGATAAAATATTATTTTTTTAGGACTTAAAATATACCCACACATTCTGAATAATCGGCATAAATAATCGGAGATTCAAACACCGATCATCGGAATCGCCGGTTATGCGATAATCGGCCGATGATCGGATTAATAATCGGCATCGGCCCAGCCCTAGTTAAATTTATATTTAAAAAATAAATAATGAAGTTTTCCCACGATTATGTTTAATCTTGGTACATGCAATCCAATCACATAAGAGATTGTATGATAAAAATTACTCTAATTTGGTTCAAATATTGTAGGCAAGATTCAAGGATTAGAGAAAATTTCAGATTCAAGACTTAAATCCTTAATTTTTTTTCTTTCAGTTTTTCAAGTAAAAATTTGTTTTAAAATTTTAATACTGCTCATTGGTGGTTCATTAACAATTAGTATAATAATTATAGGATGATCATAACAACCAGGCCCTAGACCAGTAATTTAACACTTAACCTATTGTATGAATGTTTTTAATGAATGGATTTTAAGAAAGAATGTTAAAATATTTTAGTTACTATCTATATTTTTTTATTATTCTATTATATTTATATTTACTCTCATGTTCATAATTTTTTCAAAGATTTGGATTGAGGTTTGGGATTAAAAGTAAATTAGAGATTTAGATTCAAGATTCAAAATTCGTAAAATAGTGGGTTCACCAACTTAAAGTAAATGTTAGCATTTTTAGTTAAAATTTGAATTATTTCAATAGTGGAATTACATTTTAAATTAGCTGATATTTGCCCTGATATTTGAGCACATTAACGTATATTGTATCGTGATAGTTCATTGATTGACGATATTAAATAAACAAGACTTTTGATGTTGTACTCGGTTTATTAAGATGATTATACCTCCGGTACGAAGATATTATGTAAAATGATACAATTTTCGTTGAACTACAGATTATTTTTCTGTGTACTCTCTGTTTCTAAGTTAGTGGCACTGTCGTGATTTACACGTTCTCTAGATTTATGTCGCTGGCACTGTGTGTGTTGTTCATACACACAAACAACTTATATATGACCTACCCCTTGCCTCTTGGACCTCTTGTGACCAGTGTCAAAATCAGCTAATCAAAAGCGTCCTGGCGACAGGTGTCGTGAAGGCTAGCTTCCTATTGAGTAGAGGGAGCTAGTGTCACTTGCTTTTTTTGGTAAATACTACAGAGTTATTTTATGAAAGAAAAAATAAGTTTTAATGGTGCAATCCTTCAAATTATTTCTGAAAAGCGAGTGATTCTCCATGGATGAAGTCTTAAAAGGATATTTTACATACAATACTTTAAAGAAAAATGCACTTCATCCATGACTTTTTAAATAAATTAAAGGGGTCAATACAGTATCGTTATATGGTTTGTCCTGCAATCTTATTATGATGAACTAAATCACTATTTATAAACAGCATAGTAGCCCTACTTTATTGTTAAAAAAATTCTATATGATTTGAAATAGATTTTTTTTGGTAGCAAATTATTTAAATTCATAAAACCTTTCTACTGTAAGAACACAATTCTTATTAATTCAACAACATATTTGGAGTTCTATGTTACATTACTATTCCTAAACCAACACAGCTTAGAATAAATGTTGAAAAGGTGTAAAATAATTTAATGTAAGTGATAGGGAGGGAAGCCAACCTTAAAGGATGGTTGGTTTAGGCCAGCGATGTGTAAACTACGGCCCACTGATGTTTTTACTCTGGCTCGTGAGCTAAATAATTTAAATATGTTGCATTGTTTTCCGTTATGTTGCTACCTTGACCCTCAACATTTTCAATTTGGTAAATCATTCCCAAAAATATATGGCAATGTTTACATCCTCATATTCACATGAACAATTGTTTTCTACCCTGAAACTTAAGAACTTGGATCAACAAATTACAAGATAAATTTTCTTGTTTTAATCAAGACCCGACCCAACTAATCTTTCATGTTTTCCTTCTCCCCTATTCACTCGAGCTACATTATTTAGTTGTTTTTTTTTTCACACAGTTTTCATATATTTCTTAGTCAATAATCATTATTTATTTTTATATTCCCAAAGCAAATAACATGCTGATTTTTTTTTAATGTAGAGGATTGGTTTTTATTTCAGAAACCATCCAAAAGTTTCGTCTACTGAAGAAGTCTGCCCACATCGTTCTGATGACTTCACTCGAGAAGGCTGTGTGGAACTGGATGGATACAGTACCCTCATGAGTTTGCTGACATACAGGTCTGCAGGAACTACATGATGGTTCTATTGTTTGTCTGCCTAGGACCCCTAATGACTGCACTACACTTAGAATTGTTAGGATTCCTATTCATTACTAAAAGGCTAGCTTGAATAGTCATAGTCAAGCTCATTCACTAAAGTTGACTAGAGCAGCGTTTCCCTAAAAGTGTTCCGCGGAAACCTGGGGTTCCGTAAGGGTCAAGGGGTTCAGAGTTCAGATCTTCGCTTTCAATTGCAGACATTAAGCTAATTTTAGTGCTATTATAAGTAATATGTGAAAAAATTCATTCTTCACGTTAAATAGTTACTTTTTTGTACGATAAATGTTTTATAATACTTATAATAATATTTTTATTACAATTATTCTTTCTTTTCATGTCAACTGAAATATTCAAACTACACTACAGTATAATCACTTTGTTATTATCAAATGGGGTTCGCCAAAAAAAGTATGATCAATTAGGTTCCGTGGCCAAAAAAAAATTAGGAACCTCTGGACTAGAGAACAAACAGATTACATTCCCTACACTCATTTCACTAAACAAATTACTTATTATTACATCATAGACTTTGTAGAAATTATTTCCAATAAATAATAAATATAGCATTGTTACTTAGTACACTACAAGTTTTCATTGAAAATCAATTACTTACCATGTATTGTACGCCCATGCTCTGATTGTGTCCAAATACCCAGAGCTTGAGGAGTGGCCTCTTTAGAAATCTAGTGCATATTGACAAGAGAAACTTCATATATACTTGTGGATGGAAGAAAATGGAGACAGCCGCAAAGCAATATTCATAGGCATTTCATATATTGTTGTGTCATGATTCTTCTCTCAGAAGTTCTCCTTCCCCCTTTTACTATACTTGCTTATTTGGGTTTTTTTTCTGTATGTCTGAAAAAACTATTTTTTATTGTGTTTGTTGATGCATGAGGGCCATTTGTATTTTCAATAAATAGTAGGTTAATTCAGTTAAAGGGGGGGGGGACTTGATTTTTTTTTTTTTTTTTTTTGGAAGCACTGTCTTGCTTAGTAAATGTATTTTGAAATTCACATAAGAGCATTAAATTAACTATTGTATTTTCAAAATTACCTTTAACAATAATTAAAATCCAACACCTTAGCTAAGCGGTAGTGTGTCTGCCTACTGATCTAAGAGTCCCAGGTTCGATTCCAGGCGTGGCCGAAAAATTTATCTTTAGTAAAATGTGGGTTTATCCTTTCACATTTTTCACATTGCTAAATTAACGGCCGGAGACTGGATGGTGTGTTTATCTTAGTCTTAAGTTAGATTATAAGGTACATGAAGCTACGACAGGCTTAGCCAGCCACAGTGGAAAATATATGGCTTGAATAAAAAAACTGGAAACACTAATGGATGTAAAGTAAAAGTAATAACTAAAATTATTTTCACTTGTATGCTCTGATAGGTGTATAAGTAGACTGTGATTTTTGGTAAATAAAGTGAATTTTGTTAAGTAAAAAGTTAGATTTAGGAATAAAATATCTGTAAATAAAATACTTTTATAGTAAAGGAAATGGATAGAACTAAAGAAAAAGGAAAAATAAACCACTAAGAGTAAATTTGATGAAGAAAAGCCCACTTAGGGAAAGAGGAAAACTGTGGGAAGAATCCAATGCACAAAGGTAACATCATCTTCTTTTCTTCTGTCTTCTATAGTAGTAGTCACACACACATTTTAACACAAATAGAATAATATTCGGCACTGTTGCTTTTACCAAACACAAAGAAGAGAGTACAAATAAAACAAACACTGGATTACTCCATTTTGAATTTAAAGAAGAACTGTTAGAAACACATTGTGCTAACTGTTTTTGGGAGTAAAGATAAATTCCTTAATGATTGTATTTACAGAGACCTATTTTATAAAAAGACAATAAAAAAATGATACTTTAAAATAAAAAAATAAATAATAATAATAATAATAACAACAATAACAAAAAACGGCGACAAATTATTTGAAAAATTATAATCTAATAGAAAGAAAGAAACTATCTTCTGTTGAGGCCTGGTGGTAATCTTGATTTGGTAATCCTTTGGTGGGCCAGTTCCCACTGTCTAAGTTGAGAACTCTTGCACTGTTTGGGAAATGCTCTTAATATTTTGGTGGTGTAGCAGGTTTGAAAGTCCTTGTTGTGGGTACCAGCATGAATGGGTACAGGCTTGTCCGGATCTTTGTGGTTTGTGTCAAAACGATGATTGTTCATTCATTGTCTGAGAAAACCTGTAGTAAGGCCCAAATGAGCCAGTTATCTATTCCTTTTAATTTTAACCATGATTTAGCCTGTACTCTAATCCAAATAACTAATTTATAACATTATTTTACTAAAGTTTGCCTGTAGAAAACATGAATACACACATAACTCAATCATCAATTGTTTCTAGCCTGTGGCCAGGTCACTTTAGTAAAATGACTCCATCTTCTTGAACTTTCCTTCTAACATTCTTCCTACTTTAGTTGTTTACATGCAACATGCACATGCTAGCTGTTATCTGTTTCTCCTATATCCATCCCATCTCCCATATCTTTTTTGGGCTCCCTTGCAGTCTAATTCCTACATACTTTATCTCTATCACTCTACTTGGTATTATTTCCTTTTCTTTCCTCACTACATGACTATTACATCTCACCCTTATTTCCTATACTCTCTCATTTACTTCCCAACTATTTTTGGACAACCTCATTCCTAATCCTGTATCTCCTTGTGATAACTACCATGCTCCTCATAAACTTCTCTCCCATGGCCTCCACATAACTCAAACACATTTATAATAAGAGTGTGCAAATCACCAAAGATCTTCAATTTTATCTTAATAGCTAAATTTTTGAGCTGATTTTTTTCTTCACAAATTTTTAAGATCTTAAAAAGTTTAAACTTTCTTATGCTTAGCAACTATGTTTTTAGATGCAAAATACACATATATCCTAAACTCAAAACTTGTTTATTGTATTCCAGAAAAAGCCTAACGAAGAGTTGTCCAAGTGCTGTGAGGGTTTGTTTGATATCCTAGACACGTTTGCAGACAACAAGAAGGGCCGCGCTGCGGTTTGGCCTCTACAGATCATGCTGCTTGTGCTATCACCGGTGAGATCACTTCTACTTTCACACTTTTAACTGGCTCGTTTCCATGCCAATTAGTAAAGTTAGTTGATTACATCTTATGTTAAACACAGGTTTGATCCAAGTTAACGACTTAAGAACCTTAAGTCTAGCTTCATGAGTCAACCAATCTCCCACTGTAAGAAATAATAAGCAGTTCAGGTTAAATAAGAAATCGGCTACTTTTAAATTTCAAGGAACTGCAAGTTCATGAGAGACATCCGCTTTGGGCTAAAACCTCCATTTTATGAGGCTATGTTAAAGGCATGGGTGTTGATATATTTTCTGCAGATAATTGCATAAAGAGGGCTAATTTTATAAGCTTGTAGCACCTACATATCTAGCTAAGCTAAATTGGGGCCTCCTTTGGGGGTGGAGTTGAAACATATATTCTTTCTAAATACTTAAATGTATATTGCGCACTTACAGTATTCTGCATAGTTTGTTAATTTGTATCTGATATAATTTGTTTGTTTAGAAAGTGTACCTCAAATAATTCCATAAAAAGTATTAAAATAAAGTAATTTTTTGTCGTGTCACTAGAAAGTGCTGGAAGAGATAGTAAATGCAGACTCGGGAGCTCCCTGTTCCCCTCGTCACTCCAAGAAGAAGCAGTTCATTGACTCTGTGAAGCGAGCAGTGGGGCCTCACAGCACCAGCAAGCAGCTCACTGAGGCATCAGCTGTCACATGCGTCAAGCTTTGTAAGGCCTCGACTTACATCAACATCCTCGACTCCAACAATGTGGCATTCACCCTCGTTCAAAGCGTCATAAATGACCTGAAGGTCAGTATATGCCTCGAGATTGTTTCATGATGGCAGGGTATCGGTTTCCTGTCACACTTACAAGCCATATTGAGAATTTTTCAAGAATACTATATTTTTTGTCCATACTTTTCAACACCCATAGAATATGTATGACCACCAAAAACACCTGAACCCACTTTGATAAACCAAATTTCATTACACCAGAAGTTTTTCTTACACAGGGCAATAGCCCTCAACTCAGACATTGCTGGTTACTCTCCCATCGGTGTCTAGGTCTTCCAATTGGGTTTACCAGTCATTACCCTGAACAAAGTTCTAGAATTTCCCATTCACGCTGCATCTCCTGTCCACCGTAATCTACAAACTTGATTATCCTAACAATGTTTTGTGATGAGTACAGGGTATTTAACTCATCAGTATGTAACCACCTCCACTCCCAGTATCATAATCCCTTTTGGGACAAATATTTTCCTAAGTACCTTTTTTTGAACACCCTAATTTTTTTTCATCATGTATAGTAAAGATCATGTTGCACACCCATAGAAAACAACCGGTAAAGTTATTGTTTTGTATATTCTTAGTTTCATATTCATTGAAAGCAGGCAAGTTGTCAACAACTTACTCACTGAAGAGAATATTAGCATGCATTTACTGATTGTATTCTTTTCTTAATTTCCACTCTAATATCATTATTGATAGTTAAAATTATTGTTCTTTATATTTCCTCTAGTAATAAAGATTTAACTTGAAGCCAAAATGACTGGCCAAATGAATTATTTGAACCTTCTACAGCTGCGGTTACTACTTTTCACACATGTTATTAGATACTTTTGGTTGTTGTCTAGTGGCTACTACTGTTTTTCTTTGACAAGAGTTAAAAGATTAAAAAAAGTGTGTACTTTTTCTTACTGATTAATTTTCATTAAATTATGTTTTTATTTTATTGTTAATATAATAGGAATTTAATTATTATACATGTTAATTTATATAAACTTCACAATTAAACCATAAAATATACAGTATACAATTATACAATACGGTATTAATTAATTTTCTTTTAATTACCGTACCAGTATAATTGTGATGTTTTATATAAATTAACCCATACAGTAATTAAATTCTTATTTTAGTAACACTAAAATAAAAAAAAATTAATCAGTAACAAAAATTATACACTTTTTCAACTTTTGTCAAAGTAAAATAATTGTAAAACCAACAGACAACGACCATATACACTTTTAATTTATTTAGTATAAGTTACTGAGTTTGGAATATTATAAATCATTTATTGTGATACTTCGCTTTAAAAAAGTAATTAAATAATAATTTAATTTTTTAAATGTAAAGATAGAGGATATTGAAATAATGAGGTTCTAGTTTTGATGAAGGAAAAAACTCATATTATATGATATAGAGATGTGTTTAATATTTGGTCATTGATTTATTAAATCATTTGTATTGAAAGTAAATAATTACTTAATATGTTTCCAAACAAAGAAAAAATGGTGCCAAACAGCTATATTAAATTAAACATTGAAAGGAGGATAAAAGGGCAACGCCTACACACTTGGTATTGATACTGATTTGGTTCTTCTAATATATTCAAAAATTCATGGATGAAGTGCATTTTTCTTTAAAGAATTGTATGTAAAGTTAGATGGAGTTAATAAAAAGCCATTGAATCCGATTAGGTCACGCTTTGTCATCATCTTACCAAGTTTCAATAAATGGAAATATTGTGTGTACACACTATAAAACTGAATAAGTATCGTAACATATGACTAAACTAGTGCAACAAGCATTAATATGCATAGGTTTCTTAAGATAGTAAATCTATAAAATGTTTCCGACTTCTAATTTAGAAACAAAGGCAAAGAACTTTGAAAAACATTTCCTATTTTGTTTACATTTTCTGATACAAGAGGTTATTTGATTGTATTTTTATATCCATCACCTTCAACTTCATTATGATCACATGGTCTTAAGTTTTCAGTAGACTGTATTTCCAGCGATATAAAAATTTGAGATGCATTTGGGGATTGATTTCCAACATGAGATTTATCACAGATTTTTCCATCCCCTCATTATTTTCTTTCCTACGTTACCTTCCTTATCGCTGCCCTTGAATTAGAATATTTATAGCCTTGGTGTTAAACATGTTATTAAAATATACCTACTATGTTTTTTTGGTCTTTGTTTATTATCCTAAAACACTTAATATTCATTTACATATATAAATCTAAAATTCTTAAACACTCTTTCAGACCTTGCTGTTCAATCCAGTGAAACCGTTCTCCAGAGGACAGAACTACCTGTTGCAAGACATTGACTTGATGATCGACTGTTTCGTGTCTTGTTTCCGCATTAAGCCACATAACAATGAGGCGCTAAAGGTCTGCCTCAACCCCAACTCGCCCTCCACATACCACTTTGTGCTTGTCAGCTCCCTCTACAGGTATGGTTGGTCTATGTATTGTTTTTGTTAATGGTTTTTGCTGACACAAACAAAAAGCTATATGCTTGAATTGTTATTTCCTCAAAACCTCTTGGAATTCAATATTTGAAAGACTCATTAAAAAATATCAAGAATCCAAATTATATTATATTTGGAGAAGGTACAGGAAAGGTGGATAGAAAATATAAAAGGGACAAACACAAAATGTCTTTTACATTGAAAAGAAGAACACAGTTCACACTTTAAATTGCTGCCACCGGACAAAGTAATGGCTGCCTCTTGAAGAAAATCGATCTTTACCACCTAATCTTCTGAATTAGGTTTCATTCTATTGAAACTCATCAGGGGGGCGTATGAAATGCGCAACACAACTTCCTATGAGAGGAAATTAAAAAAAAAAAAAAAAAAAACACAAAAGGGAGAAAATGTAAATTTGTAAAAAATATATATTTATTCCACCTTTCCTCTACCTTCTTACAAATAAAATACAATTACCTAATGTGAAAAGTGGTATTCCTTAGAGAGTGTTATTGTATATTTGCATCCAAAGAATACATAATATAAACTTTTGGCCTAATACCACAGTTTTATGTAAACTATAGTTTCATTTATTGTAGGAATGTTTTTACGATCGACCTGGTATTAAATCATTAATATTTACTGTCAGAGCGCTTTGGCCCTCTGGTTTTGAGGCTGGTATACAAGGGTTTATATCCAAGATGATACCAAACCTCAGTTAGAAATCGCTTTAGCGTATAACCCAAATGGGTAGTACGTCTCGGTGATAATATTATTATTATATATCACTTTCTTTGACTAAACTAAATAACCTGGAATAACCAATGAGCTGAGAATTGTGCGACAATTTCAACAATTGATTTTAACAATAGATTTAAAAGATCATAACTTTGCAGTCAATGAATTTTAAGTTATAATATGTAAATTTAAATAGAAAGCTATTAATAGCTAGACATACACATATAACAGTAAATAGCGTTTATTATGATTAAAAACAAAAATATGATTGTCATATTATATCAATTAATACTGCTTATACACCTTGTACTCTTCTTTTGTGAATTTTCTAAAAATAAAAATGTATATCTATAGTTATTTAGTTTTATTTGTTAAAGGTACTTAGGGCAGGTCTTATGACTCCTGGATAAATATTAATCTGGCTGATAAATATTTTTATCTGGTTGATAAGTTAATCTGCATTTGGTAACTTTTATCTGTAAGTTAAAATGGGCGTTGCCATAGTGACGAGTTGTTTTTCATGAGGTTTCGCCTCTCAGAATGTATTTTTAGGTTAAAATCTTGGTTCACTTGTTTAGTAGGCACAGGCTCAGGCTCTAACTATATATAAAGTTAGAATATTAAATTCACACTTTTATAAAAACTGACAAGCTATTTGTAGAGTTAAAGTTATGTAAGAACAAATTATTTAAATGTGAATACAGTAAATTAAATTTTGTAAACGTTACACCAAACTATTGACCACATTTTGGTGAACACCAAAATTAGTACTTGCAAGACAACTCACCTTCTGCACCCACGTGACAATATCTATTTCCTCTTACTCGTTTAGCTGCCATTATTGAACAAATGTTGAGCGTTGTATCCACTAGCCAGGTTGTAGCAGTAGCAGCAGGGTTTATACACGCATGCATGCACTAGTAAGAACAATGCCAACCTTGCGTTTTCTGCATAAAAATAGACTTATCCTACAGATAGCTATCCGGCAGATAAATTCAGTTTATAATACATAAAATATTAAACTAGCTGATAACCTTATATCTGTCGCTAACTTTAACCTCCCGATAGCAATATTTATCCAGTAGTCATAAGACCGGCCCTCAAACATTTAATTATGGCTAAAATAAATAGAGTACAATTTGATCTAGTCTTATTTACTCTTTGCATACATACTTCATATTTTCTGTAGGCTATTTTTGAGAACATAGCTAGGTATGCCAAGTCAAAGTAAACACCATTATATCTAAGAATAAAATTAAATAGGTCATTTTCCATTGATTTGCAACATATAGGTCTACATGAATTAACCTACCAGTTTTTACATTTACTCTACCCCACCCATCATTTTTGTTTATGAAAAACAACTCGGTTATTTAAGTGCTCCACCTGTTCTGAAACACTTAGTTAATAACACTCGATACCAAGACGCGACCAATTAAATTGTGAAAACGTGCCTTTAGATATATTTAATTGGCAAAGTCCATTTTGTTTTTCTTTAGGGGAAAAAAGAACAAAATTGTAAACAAATGATTAATTCATTAAAAAAATTACCTCTTTGTTGTTTAAGGTGTAAGAAATATTACAAACAGAGAAATCACTATTCAATGACACCAAATTTTCATCGGGAAATTTATTTCTTGGGCATCGCTAAGTTCCTAAAGAAAACAAGTTTCACTTTCTTATTTAATTTAATTGTAGTTTTTGTTTATTTCCTCCACGTCTTGCTACTCGTTCAGGCTATACACATTGTAGCTATGCTAGTAAAGTAGATGTGAGGAAGGTAGAATTTAAATGAAATGTACCAGCATTTGTATGGAAGGAAAGTGGAGTCGGGGGGGGGGAACCTCACTGCACATGGTCATGATTCGAATCTTAACCTATATGTCACAGACAAGCCAGACTAGACAAGCCTGACATATATTATGAGTGCCCACTGATGCATGTTAGATTTTTACTAAAATAAGTAAAATTGTACATTTGTAAGATTAATTATTTCAAATTTGAATTCAATATATAATAATATAATGTAGAAACACTCCACTCCATTTTTTATTTGGAATCACTCTGTCCTCCCACACACACTGTCTTAACACAACTCCTGTTATCCTCTTACATGCTTTTCATTCTCATCACCACTCCTCTTTCCACTTCTGCCTCCATCGCTTTACAAAATTTATTTCGATTCATGCTCTCATATGCCTTCTCCACATCCATAAATACCATTACCAAGTCTTTCACATATTCATACCTTCTTTCCATCAGCTGTCATATGGCAAAGATTAAGTCTATTCTATTTCTTACTCTCCTTTCTAGTATCTTCTCATATATTTGTGTACAATGGCACATCAACATTATCCCCCAATAATTTGTACACCTCTACCTACATACCTACTATATTGAATAAAATAAAAATGGAACACCTATGTTTTTTAGTATGTGTTAATACAGTAGAGTCTGAGAAACTTGACACTCGACATTCCGTGTAACTCGACACGCGCACGTGCACACGTTTGCTGGTGCCAGTCATCACAATCCAAGGTCATTCAACTGTATAACCTCTCAGTTTGTGTAACTCGAGTGTAAAAGTCGTGCTGTGGTGTTTTTACAAGTGCTGTGTTTGTTAGTTTTCCAATTCAGAAACATGTTATACAAATCAATACAATATTATATGTACAGTACTGTACCGCATTTCTGTATATTACACGTATTTATATACACCATTATATTAACACGTAATATATTGTACTGTACATATATATTACTGTTACTGGACCAAACAATACTACAGTACAGTACAACCATACTTATAGTATTCGATATTGTACTGTGATTCATCATTGTTTAGTAAACATGACATAGTAAACATGCATCTTATGCAAGTTCATTCGTAAAACTCTACATTTCAATAACTCGACGCCATCTCAGTCCACATTAGGTCGAATTTATGAGACTCTACTGTATATGTTTATCATCTTTGTGATATTGAAAGAAAAAGAAACCAAATGATTGATGCCTTATCAGCAACAAACAATAAGTATTTGCATGCTCAACCCATCCCTAAAATATATGAGTTTGTTTTAATTGTTATTGTGTTGTCAGAATCATCACCCAGGTGCGACTCCCCTGGTGGCCGCAGATTGACTTAGTGTATAACAAGTCTTCGGAACTACGCTCTATGTTCACTGACACCTTGAACAAGGTCACACAGGGTTACATTTCACACACGCCGCTTCGCATGATTACGGTGAGTAATATACCAGCCACAAGAACATAATATTTTACTCTTTACTTAATTAGCACCATATGGCCTTGTACAGGGTCAATGTTATTGTGACTCTAAGCCTCAGACCAACCACCTCTAAAATATTTTGGTTCTGCACCGGGTGGGGGGGTCCTAATCTTCAGAGGCTGGAAAAGCAAGTAATGTACTATATGTACTATGTTTTTTTAGATTCCTCTTTAATATTGCAGCCTGTGGATAGCCCTTATGGAAAATAGAACATCACAATTCAAACCATATTATCATTTTTAATAATGTACTTATCTTATATGAAATCTCAAACTTTGTATACTTAATCTTATAATTAAATGTTAGTCCACTTAAATTTTTTGATAGTTAATTGTAATATATAACTTGCACAGTGGTCTACCCACATTATACCTTTTGCATTTTATTTTCACTCCTCTACTCTAATATTCACATCCATAACTTTTTTCGATGTAATTTTTTAACTCTATATTTGTATTTTAACATGTTTGTATGAAATTAACTATTTTTTTTTCATGAAACTCTATTATATTCTTTTATATATGTTTCACAATTTTATAATACATTATATATTAACTGTTAATTTTCATCTAGTCATTGTGGTACTATTTCTGATATATTTATATGATTAGTTGAATTGTTTCAAAGGACTACTATGTTTTTTCTATATTTATTATAATTGACTGATCCTCAACAATTCATTAA
Organism: Timema podura; assembly: GCA_033556935.1. NCBI lineage: Eukaryota > Metazoa > Arthropoda > Insecta > Phasmatodea > Timematidae > Timema > Timema podura. Next base: position 19,989,508 of record JAVRXN010000008.1, read on the forward strand.
GCTTTAAATCCTCAATTTTCTCTTAAATATTGCACTATGTGTTCCCTCCTAGTTTTAACTTTTAATTTTAATTACATGTAACATTAAGAAGTGATTTTATATGTAAATGGTCAATTTTGACATGTGATATTATCTTCAATGTTTCTAACATTTTTCTTGTTCAATCTTCTACATTATTATTATCTTAACTCAATTAGGTTTTATTAACTTAATATCAACCTATGATATAAATCATAAAAAAGCACGTTCCTTACATAAATACTCAATTTACTTTTCTCCTTACCAAAGTAAAATGAATATAACTATAATTTGGTAACTATGTTTGGAAATTCTGTATATATTTAATTCGGTTTACCTTTGTATCAAAAAGGTGAACTTTGCACACCTATAGTTGTCGTCATCATCATCATCCATCATCATAATAATCAATCATCCATCATCCATCAATCATCCATCAATCATCCATCATCATCCATCATCATCCATCATCATCCATCATCATCCATCAACAGTCATCAATCATCAATCAAAAGTCATCAATCATCAACAGTCATCAATCATCAATCAAAAGTCATCATCAATCATCATCATCATCAAAATGATAAGTTTCCAGCCTGTGGCCAGGCTAGTTTTGTTAGCACACCTCTAGTATTTGTCACAAAATTGTCCTGACTGATGGTTGTTTGTTTGAAGTCTCTGACCTTGAAGAGCAAAGACTCCACCTCGAAGTTCAAGGAGCGTGGAGAGGAGGGTCCTGGTTACAAGAACTTGCTGCTCTGGATGGTTCGGCTAATCCATGCGGATCCGATGCTCATGCTAAATGTAAGGGATGGACCTTGTATTGGGGTTGTCAGGAGCTAGAGTCATGGCTTGAAAGATTTTTTGCTGTGCGGAGCCGTTTTTTATATTTGGGGATTTTTTACGTGTTTTTAGCAAATTTTTTTAGGTATGAGTCTTTTAAATATTTGAATCCTAACAATTATTTGAGGTTCAAACAAAGTATTAAATTCATGATTTATCATTATTTTAATTGCTGTTTCATTCAAATTGGAATTTGTTAGTTATTGGTGGTTTGGCCTGACATAATAAGACAAACTTAACCATATTGTAGATCATTAATTTGCCATTTGTGAATGTATGAGTGTTTTAATGAATCCTTTGTATCAAACTAAGTTGACATTTATTAACCATTTTTTGCTATACAGCAATTTTAGAATTAATGTGAACAAAATCACAATTCAAGGGAGAAATATTCATACCAATGTTGGGAAGTTAACCTCATAAGCTAATAATGTTTTTTAAAATTAAAATTCTGATTTGTAGGTAAAGTGAAGATTCATATTCATTTAAAACCATATAAATTAACTTTTTAGTTTTTTTCCCAAGACCCGCCTCGGTGGCGTAGTTGGCTAACGCGCTAGTCGTGTTGAGCCAGACCATCGAGGACGGGGAGATCGAGGTTCGAATCTCGTTCGGGTGAACTGGGGGTGGTTTTTCCTAAATGGTTTTCCACTCTCCCTCCACGCAAATGTGGGTTCACTTCCTCTAAATTCAACCCTCCTAATTCCTAATCCATTATTGTAATTAGTACTTGAGCGTATAACCCGACCGGGTAGTAAGACGCAGTGCTAAATATTATTATTATTATTTTTTCCCAAAAAAAAATAATTAAATTTATAAAATTATCAACAAACGGCATGTCAAAATAAATATTACTCTACTCATGTTAAGAGCACGCTAAATGTTTGAAATTATATTTACTGCATCAAAATACGTTTTGGTTAGATTTATTTCCCTGAATTCTAAAGTTGTTATAAAAAATATAAATGGTCCTTAACATTTAACATGTATAATGTGAATTGGCTGCCCTTGTGTTCAGAGTCTGATACACTAGTTGTCTGGCTAACCACCACCTTAGAAAGAGAAAGGGGGTTAGCTAAGGTCTGGATTTGGCAAATGTCCTGAGCTGTATGGGTGGATTTTGTAGAACCAAGGCAAGGCAGGCCACGAAATCCAGAGCTCGACGTTGGAGTTGATCAACGGACTGGTGAGTCTTGTCCACCAGCCCACCATGCCTGATGTTGCCCAGGAGGCTATGGAGGCTCTACTGGTGCTGCACCACCCAGAGAAAATTGAGGTGTGGAATCCTGAGGCACCCATAAACACGTTCTGGGATGTAAGGTAACCAGCCAATGCTTAAACTCAGTTCTGTGCACAAGGTTGATAGAAACTTTATCACCTTAATATACTGGTTAGCCCATATTTATATATATATACTAATTTTAACAAGTATTACTATATCATTAGTAAATTTATTTGTTCATTGATTTATTTCATGGAACTAGACAGAACACAGAAATCGAGTTAGTCTCGGGTTTCCATTACATGGTCCACCATGTGGGTGTCGAGAGTGATGTATGCCTCTAGATGCAAATTCACATTTTCACAAGCCCTTTGACATATGTCTGCAGGAATATTGTTGGATGTTGGATTTCTAAATTATTGTGGCACAAAGTTCTGGAATGTTGTGGATCTAATGGTGGTACACCTTATTCTTAAGATGCCCCAATAAAAAAATCTGGTTGGTGTAAGTCCGAGGATCCATTCCAGTGGCCCTGTCTGCCAATCTACTGATTTGTAAACATTTCGTCCAACCATTGCTGAACTTTGAGAGCGTAGTGAGGTGGAGCACCATCCTATTGCCACCACATTATGTCCAAGTGGTATCATTTTAGCAGTAAGTGATGGACATTGTACAGTAGGAATTCTAGACAAGTCTCCTGTGATTGTGTTGTTAAAGAAAAGCATGCTGATTCCACCATTGAAACTAACACCACCCCACCATGACTCCAGGGCTCCATTTGTTCACCTCGATGTCCACATGCAGGTTTTTGGTGTGCCAGTACATGCAGTACATGGTTCATAATACCTGATATATGGAATTTTGCATCATCAGTCAATATCACATGGTGCGTTAGTTCGGGATTTTCTCTAAGCTTTGCGAGCCAGGTCTCAGCAAACTTCACACACCTGTTGGAATTATCCTTATTCAGTGCATTGGCCAACAGGAGATGATATGGCCTCAGTTTTTGCTCTTTCTAGCTAGCCAGCTCCCCCTGCAACTGCGCTTTGTTATCCTCAGTAACCACATGTCTGAGTCTACCTGCTCCTTTGGCATGTTGTACACTGCTTGTCACATAATATTTATTGTCACACTCCTGATTGTTATGAAAGAAGGTTTAGGGATCCTATTATCGGTGACCATACAACGTTTTACCTCCACATAATTATTGGTGACAGAATACAGCCATGCACATGCACATTATTTTATAAGGTCAATTGACATGCCTTTATTTTGTAACCGTCGCCAACTGGCTGTATGTGCAGAGCTTTCCCCAGAGATGGCGCTCTAAGCACCCAAGGTCAACCACTCTTTATTCCATGGTCACCTAAATAGATTAGAGATATAAATCTGGGTTATCCTGTAGTACAGTAATAACAACAATGACAAAATTCCCATTTAAATCTCATTATTGGATAATATCCATTTAAAAAATGACCCAACCGTGAACAATGTTGTTCAATTAACATACAAGGTGGAGGGAATATTTTTCAAACTTCAGTTTTCCTCAAACTTGCAAAAGCTGCCTCAAAGGAAGAAGCTAACATTACTAAATATTGTGTATCCAGGGTTGTTTAGTAGCCAGCTCAAATTATCTCACATTAAGTGGCAACACCTGCAAGAACTTAAGCGGGTTCTTCCCAGCACGTCCATCAGTTCTATGATGACCTCCCCCACCATGGCAAGATTGACGAGTCAAAGTCAGGCAGAAAGAAAAGAATGTAGCTCTCTAAATCTCAGTTTTGTATAAATGGATAGTTTTTAGTTCAACATGAAAATAATTTCTTTCAATTATTTTTTTTGTACTTTATAAAACTGAAATAATATTTATGTTGTATTTATGCCATAAATTGATTAAAGAGAGAAGCTCTCTCTCTGATTGGATTCCTTTCTCATTTAAATATTTTTCTTTACTTTGTAACAAAATATCATTTAAGTTGGATTTGTATGATTATGCTTAGTTGAATAAATCCCCTATGTCATCTTGTCTTTTCAAAACTTTGATGTGTATTTTTTGCAGCAAACTCTTATGTCAAATGCAACAAACTTGTAAGTCAACATTCTAGCATTTTATTCATACAGCAACATTGTATGTCAGTTTTTATTTTATGCAGGGTTTGAAAATTATTTTAGTTATCATTTTCAAATAGTTTTTGAATAATGAAAATTAATTTAGTAATAATAAATTTACCTGTATTGATTTTCAAGATACTAACATGTTTTTTGGCTCTCCTGTAAAACTTACTTTTTTGACATACGAGGTTGCAGTTCAACACCATCGATATGTGCAAAATATGGTTGTCTTATCTTGTCTGGTTTGTTGTGTGTATTGGTGCTCAAAGTCTTATTCAGGCCAAGTGTTGTTGTGTTCCTAACTAGTGTGCCTTTTTGTTCCTTTCTACCTTCATGGCATATTCATGTACATTTCCTCTAGATTATTTCTTCTTCATCCCTAATTCCATTAGTATGAATGTATGGATAGCCTTGGTTAGTAGAAAGACATAGAACACCAAATATTTAAAAAATATATTTTGTTCTAGCTCGCAGGTCCTATTCTCCATCTCGCAGAAATTGATCCAGCACCAAATCATGAACTACACAGACATCCTAAAATGGCTGCGGGAAATCCTAGTGTGCCGTAACTCATTCCTTTTGCGTCACAAGGATTACGCCAACCTTGGCAGCCAAATTGCCATCTGTAAGCAAGCACACATCAAGCTAGAGGTGTGTACTTTCTCTGATTTAATTTTAAAATAACAAATTTCAAAATAAAACTTCTACATGAGACACACAAGAGTACTCGTAGATGAAATTACAGGAAAAAGGTCATATTTTGTGCTACCTTATAGAGAGGTTCAATAAAATGGAAGAAACAAAAATATTTGACAATAACAACAAATTTATATAAGAACCAGCCAATACCTCTTTGTCCAGTGGCAGCAGTGTAAAGTGTAAACTATGTTACTCTTAATTCAATGGCAGCAATGTTTTTATGTTTTTGCTGTAAAAGTAATATTGTTGTTCATCTCTCCTGTACTTGCTTCCATGTATAACATATTAACTTGTTTTAACTCAAGTAGGGGTGAACAATATCTTGAATGCTCGGAAAAGTCTGGGAATATATCCATTCCCGTAAGTCGGGCGAGATTGGCTATTTCCTGTAATGTTTCCAGGGGGATTGGCTATTTCCCGTAAAGTTTCAGCTGGGAAATAAAGTGTGTTTTGTATTCCAGCAGATACCTCTGACCCATAATTCACTGTTAATTTCTTTTGTGGACAGTTTCTATGTTCTGTAGTAAGCTTAAGGAAAAGGGGTTGGAGTGGGGGGAGGGATGGTTCAGGTAGTTTACCCCTTTCGGAGAGACAAACAAGCTGAGAAGCATGTGACTCATCGGTCTATGTCTATCATTATTTATTTGTCAGGTTCAGCAAGTGAGAAAGATTTGAAGTTGAAAGGTTAAGAGAAGGACAGACAGACCCGTATATTCTACACTACCATATTTTGGAGGGTGAAAATGATGGGGTTGGGGTGGAAGTAGCTTGCCAATGTCAACCACTTATGAGCGTAAAGCTCCAGACAGGGAGTAGAGATTAAAAGGGTGTCAATACAGAGAATATTTAAGGGTTGTCAAATCCTCCCAATAGCTTGCTACAGAATAAATATGACTGTCTGAAAATAAGACATTAACAGTGATGAGTCTGCCACACTTGCAAGAACACAAAGCATATTTTTTTCCCCGCTCAAAACCTTTTTGGGAAATAGCCAGTCACTTCTGATGTACAGGAATGAATAAATTCCTGATCTTTTCCAGAGAATTTGGGATCCTGTCAACCCTTTATTATTGTCTTAAGGTTCTAAAGAATAAAGGAATTGAGTTTGCCAACCCTAATTTTATATGCCATCATTTGTGTCATCTTGGTACTTCACAGGTTGTGTTCTTCATGTACCTGTGGAGTATTGATATTGAGGCGGTGCTGGTTGCCATGTCCTGCTTCAGTCTGCTCTGCGAGGAAGCAGACATAAGATGTGGCTCAGATGAAGTCACCGTCACATACCTTCTTCCCAACTATCACCTCTATCAGGACCTGGCCCAGGCCTCCACCATCCTTACAACAGGTAAAGTATCCTTATCAGAAAATAAGTAAATATCTTAAGCTTTCTGAGTAATTATTCTCTAAGTTCTACAACAAATATGAATTGTTATGCCTAATAGCAGGGGTTGGCAAACAATTTTAGTAAAGGGCCAAATAGTAAATATTTAGCCTCTTCGGGCCAAGAGGCAAACTCTAAGATATTTATGTAGGTAGGCTTAAATGGACACAAATATGACTATTATTATTACTTTCCTTCGTTAACTTACTTCAATTGCAACCTCATTTTCATTTTCGTGAAGAAATTGCATCGCAATGAAATATTCTGTTTTAAAGTTTCCAATTTTTTTGATCGTTGCTTTCTGGTGTGTTGGGAATATTGTGTCGAGTGCTTAGTATGGTGATGATGATGTATATTGTACTATTTTACTACAACTCTAGTACAATTTCACAGTAAACACAATGTTTTGTCATCTAATATGGTAATAAATTAATCCACACTCCACTCTGCCTTAAAAGAACGACATTCTAAGTCCATTTTTTCTCTTTTCCAATTTTGACAGTGACATTAATGGATATGCACATGTAATAAAACGCGAGCAAAATGTCGGCGAATAGCAATACACGTGGCACTAGAAATAATGCTGAATTATCACTGTTTAGTGTCACAGCAGAGGCCACCAAGCAACGTGTGAATGTGAAGCTATAGGAACGCTACATATGGTATTTCTTGCATCTCCTTAACTCAGCATTCAGCCATTCTGCTATAGCAAGTACTTTTAAAGAATTTGAAAATGTAAAATTTATTCTTAGCTCATGGGCCATACAAAAAGAAGTGGTGGATTTGGCCCGCTGGCTGTAGTTTGCTCACTCCTTCTTTGTAGGATTTATTTTTAAAAGTAAAAAAAGAATAACCAGCACACTTACCTGGGTAATACTGCAGTAAAAATTGTTGAGCTAACTAGTTTTTTTTACCTTATCATTAGTTATGGTTTAAAGTGACACTCTCACAACATGCAGGATTTTTAGTGACAAGATCGGGGCTCAACTCTCAGTCGAGTGTAGTTATCGAGGATAGTTTTCCCTAAATGGGTTTCCTCTCTCCTCAACACAAATAAGGCTATATTTCCTCTAAACTTTACCTTACTCACCCCTGCCTTATTAATATAATATGCGAATAGCCCAAAGAGATATTAAGACACATTGGAAAAAAACTATACAAAAAATTATCGTGATTTTAATGTGTCTTTATGTCCGTAAATGTTTAATCTCAACAGTTTCTACTTTAGCATCAGTAAAATAGAGGTAATCTCTCCTACTCTTAACCTAAAATAATTTGGTAACTATGTTTGTCCATTTACTTGGATAGTATAACTTAGCTTTTCTTTCAAGATCATGACAAACTTAGAATTTTGAGAATTGAATCAACATAATCATCATCCTAAGTCATAGCCAATCTTTTTTGGTTCTTTTATATTGCTCAAATCATTACTCTTTAAAACCACAAAAACTTTTGTGTATTTGATTGAGTTTTTTATAATTTAAATTGCACTTTTTATAAATATAATTCAGAAAGTGTGTGTGTGTGTTCAGAAAAGAGAAAATTCACTTCTTGATAAATTGAAATTCTCAAATTTGGCAGGCAGTGGAAGAGATAAACTCATATAAGAAGAAAATAATAATTAAAATGTGAAATTTTCATAACTCGACTCTAGAAAAAAGATATTAACTAGGCTGTAAAATTTGAAATTTTAGTTGGGATTTGGTAAAATGGGTGAAGGGTTGTTTAAAATTTTCTAAACTAAAACAAATATTTATCACTGTATTAGAAAATAAACCTAAATAACATTGAAGTGGTTTTAAATCTTAAGGAAATCTAATTGGTGTCAAACCTAAAGACCGTTCAAGGGGTGTTAAACCTAGATAATATTTAAAGGGTTTCAAGCTAAGATAACATTCTAGGTGTTTCAAACTTAAATAACATTTAAGAGGTCTCAACATTATGTTTTATATAATTGTTTGCACTCTGTAGATAATTAAATATAAAACACCATTTCCTAAAGAAGTTAACTAATAAAAATAATTTATATCAAAAATGTAATAAAATTAACTATTTGATATGACTATTCAATATTTAGAATTAAATAACCAAAGCTATTATTTATGCTTTAGTGGGAAATTATTCCATCTAGATATCATATTCTGAAAAATGAAAAATGACACCTGGACACGGGAATCGAACCCGGGACCTTTGGCTTAGTACGCCAATGCTCTAACCACTGAGCTATCCAGGACTCTGCCTTAAAATATGAGTGAAGAATGACCATGGGCATGAGATGAGATGAATCAATTTTCAGAATATGATATTCAATATTTGTTCAAAATTTTGTTATTCAATTTGATAAAATTGGCATACCCCTATCTATAATATTATGTTTTTATGATGTTGTTATATACTTTTATTAGTTATTATTAGGTATATTTAATGTTTAAAAATGAGGTGGCCCAATTGCTAAATAATTTTGTAATAAAGAAAATTAATAAAACTAAACTCTTTCCCTAGGTGGGCTTTCTTCATCAAATTTACTCTTAGTAGTTTATTTTTTCTTTTTCTTTAGTTTTATCAACTTACTTTATTATAAAATTAGGTATATTTAGTAATAATATAGCGTTTACAATTATTCTTACCATATTAGTTTAAAAAATCAACATATATTTTCAATCTAAAATAATTATTCTTAAGCCTCATTTTTTTAATAATTTCCCAGTCCTGTCCCAATCCTGATATTTTAACTCATTTTTCATCTTGTTCCTGTCCCGCAGTAAAAATGTTATTTCTGTCCATCCTTCCATTGTATATATTGATTTATCAATGTTAGTATAAGTTATTCAACCAGATTCAAGATCTATTTAATAATTTATTAAAAATATCAAAAACCACAATATTCAAGGGATAGATTGATTTCAGTGTCTCACCTCTAAAAAATAAATCAATGACTGTAGAGTTGTAATTGTACTTCCTGGTTTTAAAAAAAAAACTGTTTGCTCTAACTAATGATAATTTCCTACATTAGCCAGCGGAGAGTCAAGAATGTGCTATCATGAACAAAATCAGGGTGAGCATCAACAAGTGAAATTATATACAAATAAAAAAATTAAAAAATCCCATTATTTTTATGAAATGGTTTTCAATTGAGTTTCAGGCCTTTCACATTGTATAAAAATAATTCCAACAGTTAATAATAATCTTTTATGTGGCCACAAAATTTACCAAAATAATTTTTCAAGCTCGATATTTGATGTTTTTCAATTCTAAACTATAGCCCAATTCCTTACGAATGCCCATGTCTTACAACTAGAAAAAGTTAGATGATATATTTTCATGTATCCATAAATCAAATCATGGGACCTGCAGCTATCTTTTGATGGATATATTAATTTCTATAAAATAAAACTAATAATATGAAAATTATATCAAGGTTTTGGTAGCAAAATCAAGGTAGATCTAGTGCATTCATAACCTTAAGTAATTTAAGTAATTAATAACCATGGTGCTAAAATTTATTTTATCTATTGAATACAAAGAAGCTGCAAAGAATATTTTAAATGACATGGTCAAAACTAATATATGGAAACCATTAAACTTTTTTAATCTTCAAAGCTCTTCACATCCTTCAAATTTACTACATTGGCTTGTAGCCTAGCCTACCTTTATTTTTATGAACATCTTATAGTGTCAGATTTTATATTTAGGATTTTTAATGATTTTTTTTTTGAAATTAGTAAAATAAATTACAAAATAGGTAATCTAATATTTATTTTATGTCTAGGTCGTGCAGTACTACAGAAGCGCATAATGGCTTTGCTGAGAAAAATAGAGCATTGTGTCAATGGGGTTCAGCCGGTAAGCTTACTAACATTATACTGTCATTGACATTGAAGTTTACCAACTAAATACTCTCATTGACATTGAAGTTTACCAACAATATACTCTTATTGACATTGAAGTTTACTAACAATATACTGTCATTGACATTGAAATTTACTAACAATATACTGTCATTGACATTGAAGTTTACCAACTAAATACTCTCATTGACATTGAAGTTTACCAACAATATACTCTTATTGACATTGAAGTTTACTAACAATATACTGTCATTGACATTGAAATTTACTAACTATATACTCTCATTGACATTGAAGTTTACTAACAATATACTGTCATTGACATTGAAATTTACTAACTATATACTCTCATTGACATTGAAGTTTACTAACAATATACTGTCATTGACATTGAAGTTTACTAACAATATACTCTCATTGACATTGAAGTTTACTAACAATATACTCTCATTGACATTGAAGTTTACTAACAATATACTCTCATTGACATTGAAATTTACTAACAATATACTCTCATTGACATTGAAGTTTACTAACAATATACTCTCATTGACATTGAAATTTACTAACTATATACTCTCATTGACATTGAAGTTTACTAACTATATACTCTCATTGACATTGAAATTTACTAACAATATACTCTCATTGACATTGAAGTTTACTAACAATATACTGTCATTGACATTGAAATTTACTAACTATATACTCTCATTGACATTGAAGTTTACTAACTATATACTCTCATTGACATTGAAATTTACTAACTATATACTCTCATTGACATTGAAATTTACTAACTATATACTCTCATTGACATTGAAATTTACTAACTATATACTCTCATTGACATTGAAGTTTACTAACTATATACTCTCATTGACATTGAAATTTACTAACTATATATTCTCATTGACATTGAAGTTTACTAACAATATACTGTCATTGACATTGAAATTTACTAACTATATACTCTCATTGACATTGAAGTTTACTAACTATATACTCTCATTGACATTGAAATTTACTAACTATATACTCTCATTGACATTGAAATTTACTAACTATATACTCTCATTGACATTGAAGTTTACTAACAATATACTCTCATTGACATTGAAGTTTACTAACAATATACTCTCATTGACATTGAAGTTTACTAACAATATACTCTCATTGACATTGAAATTTACTAACTATATACTCTCATTGACATTGAAGTTTACTAACTATATACTCTCATTGACATTGAAATTTACTAACTATATACTCTCATTGACATTGAAATTTACTAACTATATACTCTCATTGACATTGAAGTTTACTAACAATATACTCTCATTGGACATTGAAATTTACTAACAATATACTCTCATTGACATTGAAGTTTACTAACAATATACTGTCATTGACATTGAAATTTACTAACTATATACTCTCATTGACATTGAAGTTTACTAACTATATACTCTCATTGACATTGAAATTTACTAACTATATACTCTCATTGACATTGAAATTTACTAACTATATACTCTCATTGACATTGAAGTTTACTAACAATATACTCTCATTGACATTGAAGTTTACTAACAATATACTCTCATTGACATTGAAATTTACTAACTATATACTCTCATTGACATTGAAGTTTACTAACTATATACTCTCATTGACATTGAAATTTACTAACTATATACTCTCATTGACATTGAAATTTACTAACTATATACTCTCATTGACATTGAAGTTTACTAACAATATACTCTCATTGACATTGAAGTTTACTAACAATATACTCTCATTGACATTGAAGTTTACTAACAATATACTCTCATTGACATTGAAATTTACTAACTATATACTCTCATTGACATTGAAGTTTACTAACTATATACTCTCATTGACATTGAAATTTACTAACAATATACTCTCATTGACATTGAAGTTTACTAACAATATACTGTCATTGACATTGAAATTTACTAACATATACTCTCATTGACATTGAAGTTTAGTAACAGTAAACGCTCATTGACATTGAAGTTTACTAACAATATATTGATTGTGCTTTAGAGTGCTTCAGGCACTGACTAGCCCCCTTTTAATAATCCTGCTTCAATTTTAGGGATATCATGCATTATATTAGTGGCATAACTCAACATAATTATAGGAAAACCTCTACAGATCCCAGACCATTAATTTATCACTTTTCTTAATGATTCGTGATGAAATTATTCATAGCTTAGAATAATGACCATGACTTAGCTTGTCCATATCTTCAAAGTGGATGAGACAAGGTGTCCAACTAAAAGGGTTGCCAACCCACAAAATTTAATATATAGAACCACAAGGTTACTAGCATACTAAGAAAAAATAAACAAGATTGATATAATGTATATAGATAAATTTGGAAAATAAATAAAATAAAAAAGTATAAATTTGAAATATAGGAATGATAAAAATGGTATAATTTCAATTATCTTAACAAACCTAAGAAGAAGACCCCGGATAGTAAATTTATCACTTGCTGGTAACTGAATGTGAATCCATATTATAGAAAAAAAGTATATTCAGTGATGATTTTTACTGTCAACAGAAACCAAATAATTAATGTGAACAAATTCAGTTGAAAAATATTAGGTCTAGTCATACCAATGTGGGAAAGTCTACATCTTATGATCCTATAATGTTTTTTAAGATTTGGATTTGAGATTCAACATTAGTTGGTAAAATGGAAATTCAGGTTTGAGAAACATGGTTTTGACCCATCTATAACTTCAACATTTATTAATGATTATCGACAGTATATTTCTATGTTTTAAAATTAATCAAAAGTGAAAACATGTTTATTCTGTTTATTTTAGGCATGGGAAGAAACTTTCAGAAACTGGGAGGCCTCAACCAAAATCTTAACGTCTTATCCTAAAACCAAACTGGAGGACGGTCAGATTGAACCTTTCCATCGTTCAATGGTTAAGAGACGAGCCTCCCATCAGAACTCGGAACACGAGCTAGAGGTCAGTCTGTTAGTCCTTTGTTAGTAAGTCGGCTAACTTGGTTTGCAATGGCAAGTATTTTAGGAAGAGCTGTACATTCCTGTTCATCTTCATTACAAAATGATGGTGGACATCGATATGCCTGATAATATGATTATGTTACAGGAAGAAGAAACTGATAAAGAATGTGTCTCATGACAATTTTAAATTGTACAAGTGTAAGGCTATCTTTTAATGTCTCAGTATTATCTTATTGACATCTAACTTAGATCGTAATACCCCAAAGCCCATTGCTTTAGATTGATACTTTTTAACCCCTTTATATAGTGATACAATTTCAGAGTGTGTAGGTCATATGTATAAAAACATTATTACATCAAGCCACAATTTTAATAAAATAATATTTTTAATTTATAGTGACCGGAAAATTTGTAAATTGGCTTCGTAAAACATGGAAAAGTCAGGGAATTTCAAAATACTGTTTGGCTGAACACCCTGGTAAGTGTTCACATCTCAACTTAGTAACATTGTAGAGGCACTGTGTGTCTGACTCTGTTTGCATTGTCTTAGGATCAGATCAATGAATGGGCCAACATGACAGGGTTCTTGAGCGCGCTTGGTGGGGTGTGTCTCCAGCGCAAGTCCCCGTCTCGTCCCGGTCTTGGCCTGGGACTCTGCCCCACCCTTGTCTCCACCCTTGACATGAGGAAATGCAACGTCCTCACCAACTCCAGCCAGGATGTACAGTATTGTCCTGTCACTCAGTGAGTGCTCTATTTTTCATGGTAACATTTGCTCGTTTATGTCAACAGTGGCAATAACTATAGTTGGCTTCCTTCCCCATCACTTATACTATATTATTTTACAATTTTTCCACCCTTTTTAACCCTTCGTTGGTTGAGGGGTGAGCGCAGCGTTCACTACATTTTTTATTTGTCTGGCATTTGCGATGAAACAGCGTAGGAACAATGAATGCCAGTATAGCTGCCCGTTGGAATGCTTAGAGTGGGGGCATGGTTAAGAAAAGATGAGGCAAGACCTTCAGTCTGTGTCATACTGTCATTCTGTGAACGTTGTCATATTAGTGAATGTGGCACTCACCCTCGACCGATCATATTATTATTTAATCTTAAAATCTTACTGAAGTATATTTTTATTTTTTATTATTTACGATGATTTTTTGATTGAAAATTGATCAGGAAGGTCAAATTAGTCAATGGCTGTTAGATGACTTGGACAAAGACCTCAATATTTCACTTGATGAAGATGACTCCAAAAATTCAGACGTTGAGAAACCAGCCAATAGTGAACACGACAGTATTTCTGAAGTGTCTGGGGATGACATAGGTCAAGATCAACCCGAAAGTTCTGGGCCGCATTATGCTGGGCGTGATAATGCCACTCTGTGGAACGTTCATCCCCCTCCTCCCAGCAGATGCTGGAGACAAAGAAATATTGTCATACATCCCCCTGGAGTTAAGAGAACTGCTCAACATGCTGAAACTGTTTATGAATCTTGGTGTCCTCTTTTACAGATAATGTGTTAGAAGACATAGTGCGTTACACAAATGATTAGCTACGTAAAGTAAGAACTAACTATACGTGAGAAAGTGATGTTGTGGACAGCAACATTGACGAAATTAAAGTTCTAATGGGTATGTTATACTTGTCTGGGAAAATGAAATTATCTCATCATATTGTAGAAGATTCATGGGCGAATGACCCGACAGCCCTTGAAATTTTTCGTCTTGTAATGTTGTACAGAAGATTTTATTTTTTGCTAAGGGCTCTTCATTTTGATGATGCGGGAACAAGAGCCGCAAGAAAAGCCATTGATAGATTAGCTCCTATCAGGGAATTATTCGAGAGTTTCGTTCAGTGCTGTCAAGACTATTATTCAGTTGGAGAATATGTCACAATTAATGAGCTGTTGGAGTCATTTCCTGGGAGGTGTAGTTTTAGGCAGTACACGCCTAAAAAGCCGGCAATATATGGGTTCAAGATATCTTCAATGGTAGATTCGCGGATGTTTTACACATTGAAAATGGAGGTATATGTTGGTATTCAACCAAATGGTCCATTTGTATCTGATAATAAACCAACTAGTGTTGTAAAAAGGTTAATAGAACCAATTATATTCAGTGGACGTAACATTAAATTAGATAATTGGTTCACTTTGGTCGGTCTTATGAATGGATTTGTTAGACAACAAAATATAACCGTTGTGGATACAATAAGAAAAAATAAACGAGAAATTCCACCTGAAGTAATGAACTCTCGAAGAAGACCAGAAAATTTAAGTTTGTTTGTTTTGGTGAAGATGCCTTATTAGTGTCTTATGTACCAAATAGGTAAAGAAATGTTATTTTCATTTCAACGATGAATGATTCCGTTGATGTTGATGAAACTACAGGTGACTTGAGGAAACCAAGTGCTATTACCTTCTACAACATTACAAAAGGTGGTATAGATGTAGTATATAAGTTAAAGGCCCAATACACTGTGGCAATGGTCTGCTAAGTGCTACAGATGGCCTTTTCGAATATTTTTCACTTTGCTTGATGTCAGTGCAATCAACGCCCAAATCATTTTCTGAAGCAATACGGGAGAAAATATTTCTTGAAGGAAGTTCCTGAAATCTTTAGGCTTGGATCTAGTCAACAATCATATGGCTAGAAGAGTTTCAACCCTAGGTCTTCACGCAAATCTTTGAATGAGAACTAACCAGCATCTTCACTTACCACAAAATGAACGAGAAACATTACCCCAAGTAGGTCAAGGGAGGGTCAAGTGTGGTTAATGTCCAAAATAAAAGAATCATAAGACAGCATCTAGATGTACTGATTGCCAGTATCTGTGGTTAGCATACAATCACTATTTGCCAGAACTGCCATGGAAATGCAGACGTACACTCTAAGGATAGTGACCAAAAATTAGAGTAAACAAAGCTCAGTACTTTATGGTGAAAAACTATTAGGATTTATAAACACTTCTATCAAATCAATAAGTTTCAATATTTGTTCTATTTTAGTTTAATTTAGTTTCTCCTTGTATAAGAATTTTATAATTTATTCTAAGTAGTATAGTTAATTATGTTCTATAAATGCAAGTACGTGGCCTTTAAATTATAGTACCTTATATTAATTTTGTATAAGATGATAATTATTGACCTAGTTTGTGATTTTCTGCAATTAATGTGATGGTTAATTTTTTTAATAAAAGATTGTAAAAGAAAACACCTCAATCAAAAAAGTACAAAATTTAATTAAAAAGGATACACAAATTCTGAAATTATATGAATATAACAAGTATAGGGTGTTAACATATTGACGGTGAGCGCGACGCTCACCCTCGATCAACGGCGTTATTAAACTAGGCTCGACCAACGGAGGGTTAATATATTTCTAAGTCATTAGGCAATTATTCAAGGGTTAGGTTAATCAGGCCAATATCGATATTACACTTTATTTCAAATATCAAAAAGGCAAAATGCTAGGCCTATAATGGCTTAAAATAAATAGTGAAAAAATAAAGATAGATAAACTAATTATTAAGTGAAAGCTCAGTGAAGAAAGCACACCTAGCTATTCACGATAAAAATGTGGGAAGAATCCAATTCACAAATAGGACATCTTCTTTTCTTCTGGCTTGTAGAAGAGAAAATGACACACACACGCAGTTTTTATATCTCACTATTATTGCCTTTATCAAACAAGTAGGGAAAAAGAGAAGAAAAACGATATGTCAGGCACTAACCCACTTCATTTTGAAATTGAAAAAAAAAACTGTCGTTGGAGTAATATAAAATTTCTCAAATTTTTTTCTGGATAAATGAAATATATTTATTTTTATAAAATAATTTTTTTTGTATGAAATATAAATATAAAAAATCAAATTTATTTATGAATATTGAAAAAAAAAATGAAAATAAATAATAGTAAATATTATTAAGATGAAACTCTTGTGGTAATCCCCACTGCAGCATGTGTGCAATTCACTTCTCAGCTACATCCTTCATTGTAAGATGACTAAAATGGAATAAAAAAAATCCCTGATTATTACAACTTCAAAACAAATAACTTGAACATACATGATCACCTCCTCTGTTTCATTTCCATTCCTCTATGCGCAGTTGCACATGCACGTTGTATGAGCTCTCGTTAAACATTATTTTATTGAAAAATTTACTTCTATTCACTTTTTAATGCTTATAAAAGTTGATGCTCATACTTTAAAATTAAAAATAATATGATTAAAATAATATTTTTAGCAAACAATATGAAACAGTAAATGCTTTTTTGTATAAATATGGTAAGTTTGGTAAAATTTGTATTGCAATAAATAAGATCAACATTGATTTTAGACAGGTTAACCAACATAATTCTTTAACTAAATAGTAACTAAACTAATGCTACTGTTGTAGCTAAATGTTTTAATTAATATGAATTTTAAATATCTTAAGTTTGAAAACATTTAATATAATAATATATTCTTGATATTACATTTTTAATTTAACATAAATTATTATTTTAGAAAGGGACCAGGTAAAAATAGTAAAAAGAATCTTTCAATTATTTAATAATCTTCTTAGCTATATTTATTTTCATTGCTTTGTTGTGGCAATACAAGTAAACGACTTCAATCAAGTATAATTCAAAATAAACAACCATATTGAAAAATTTACCTGTCGAAAGTGGTTTTAAAGCTCTATTACGTTATTAATGTGAAAATTGAAATTAATTTTTAACAATTTGTTAAGTAACCGAATGATTTAATAGTGGAAATGATGATACTATCTCAATTAAATAGACTATGCTTACTATTGCATTTAAAAAATTGATGATTAAGTAAATCAAGTGTAAGCTTGAAAAGGACGAGCCTACAAAACTTTCGATCTTGATCTCGAGCTTAAGCGACTAGCTCGGCTCGAAGCTCGGAATACAAGTACTCGCAGAGCCCTACTCTTGGTCCATCTCACTAATAGCAGACTGAAGCCGATGATTCAAAAATAGTTGACCTTGACAAGCTCCCCTTCATCCCCACCCGCTCCCACAAGCATATGTGACCTATGCCTTGAAAGATGTTAAGGTGAATACATCTCTATCTTCTCAAAATCTTCTGACCCTAGATAAATAACTTTTAATCAGGTCATGAGCCTCTCAACTTGTTTGTCTCTTCACCATCACTAAAATACTCCCCCCACCTTCCCTCAATGTTAGGATTGTAGCAACAGCTACTTGCTGCGCTGACATTGGTATGTTCCTTCCCCCTTATAGAACAAAGGACAAGATTATCCAACTACCCACTTGGCTTGTGCCAACTTCTGCCGGAAAACTAATGGACTTGTGTAACTTGAAAGAGATTTATGAGACTACTATTCAATTTTGTTATTTGAAGTTTTGAATCAAATAATCAGCTGTTAATTATTCAAAAGTATGCAACATTTAGAATATTCACACAAAAATACCTTTATACAAACAATTAGTTATTCATCATCAGACATTTAATTCTAGGCAGAAATATCCAACACAAGAAGTTCAAAATAGCCGATCCTATAAAACTCTAGAACCCAAGAATTCATTAAAAGTCTAGCTTGAAAATTTATTATTGCATATCCTAAGAAAGTGACTCTTTAACATACGGTTTATTTTGTTATTGCTTGTGTATATTTTATTATTCCTGTACATTTTTACAACATACTCAAGAGAAAATTGATTTTTTCCCCCTAACCAGGTTTGTTGGTCAGTTATTAAGACTGTTGGTGTGCAATAATGAGAAATTTGGAGCCCAGATTCAGAAGCACGTCAAGGAGCTAGTTGGCCATGAGATGTCTCCTGCTCTCTATCCCATTCTCTTCGACCAGATCAAAGCTATAGTTGACAAGTTCTTCGATCAGCAGGGTCAGGTACATACGTGCTTAGGGTATTAACAATTTTAACATGGTAACATCCAGACTCAAGGAAATATTGTTCAAAGGGAATTGAATCCTTAAGGATATTCAAAATTCGAGGATTTGAGCAAATTTCTGATTCAAGACTCAAATTCTTAAAAAAAAAAAAAAAAAAAATCCAAGTGAAATTTGTTTTTGAACTTTTAATACTGTGTATTGGTGGTTCAGAATCATTTATATATAATACACTCAACAGAGATTCAAATCTCTATCTCCTTGTCATAAGCAGTCTAGTTTACTGCGAGCGTGACGCCATAGACCTTGTGGCCACCAAAGTGGGTAACATTTAGTTAATATTTGTATTTTGTATTATTATACTTTATTTATATTTCTTCTTATGTTCATAATTTTTTCCAAGATTTAGATTTGAATTTGTAAAATATTGGATTCAACCCAACTCTAATTGTTCATGATTTAATCTTCTACCATCATAGCATTTAATCTTTCCATTGGTTTTGCAGGTGATTGTATCTGACATCAACACCCAGTTTATTGAACACACCATCTTCATAATGAAAAATGTCCTGGATACGAAGACAGACCATCCAGCTGAACACCTGGGGGTCACTAGCATTGAGGGAATGATGCTTGCTATTGTTAGGTTAGTTACTAAACTATTTTTGTCTCTCCAATAATATGTAGGCATGTGTAAATACCATTTTATCAGGTGGTTTCACTATTTTGATATTATTATTATTTATTAACAAGTTGTCGAGCTAGTGTTACTTTTTATGCAAGTGTATCAAACAGATATAGGTTGATTTTGTTAGGAAGAACAATATCTGATTACTAAAATTACTAAAAGAATTAGATAGTCATAGTCATACATAGTCAAGAATAGTCATACATAAAAGTCACGTGATCTGCAACTGTTACTTTTGATACATATAATTAGGGGTGTGGGAAGTCCTTTTTTTCAATTCAAACCAAATTCGAATCAAATATATGAAATATTCTCGAAGCCACATTGAAATTTTAATATAGTTTGCTAGCTGTTTTATGATTGAAAAAATATGTATATTTTCGTTGTTTATAACTTTGTGTTCTAAAATTAATTGAAAAATATTTTATTGCACAATTGTTTATAATATTTAGTCTTATTTTGGTAAATCAAGTTAATATCACAATCTAAAATTCAATTACTTCATATTTTTTCCATATGAATATTGTTTTGTACTGTACAAACAGCTCAGAATAGCAATAATTGACCATTATTGGCAAAGATTCGTGATCGTCAAAGTCGAAATTTTTTTGAAGCAA
The DNA here is from genome assembly GCA_033556935.1 of Timema podura. NCBI lineage: Eukaryota > Metazoa > Arthropoda > Insecta > Phasmatodea > Timematidae > Timema > Timema podura. The sequence goes on from JAVRXN010000008.1 coordinate 20,009,840, forward strand.
AAGTTAAAGCTGATATTTGTTTTCAAAGCCGTTTTGAAGTTTCTCACACCTCTAGCTATTATAAATACTATGCCTCTGTAAGTACTTGGATTTTGAGGGCTAAGCCGAAATCATCATTACAGCTCAGGATCAAGATAAAAAGTTTTTAGGCTCATCATTTTTTAGCTTTTGCTTGATGTACATGGGAATAGATTTTTAAAACACAATGGGAGATTCTAGAACCTTGTTCAGGGTACTGACTTGCAAACCCAACAGGAAGAGACCATTGGGAAGTCCTAGACGCAGATGGGAAGAAAACATTAGAATGGGCCCTAAAGAGATAGGGTTTAATGAGGTGGACTGGATAGAACTAGCTCAGGATAGGGATAGGTGGTGTACTTTTGTAAATGCTGCAATGAACTTTGAAGTCCCTAAAGCCGTAGAGTAAAGCAATGGTATGTATAGGCTACCATATTTAATTTGATTATATCGGGAGTTTCACTTAAAAATCATTGGATAACTTCACAAATTGTTAAAATTAATATCAAATTTCACATTAATAATATAATAGAGCTACAAAACTACATTTTACTGGTAAATTAATTCAATAATTTCGTCCATTTTGAATTTTTCCTCAATTCAAGTTGCATTGCTATGACATGGCAATGAAAATGAAAATAGATAATAGATCACTAAATACTTGAATAGCTACTATTTTTAATATATTTACATGGTCGCTTTCGACAATAATAATTTCAGTTGAATTAAAAATTTAAACACTAAATACATATTGATTGTTTTCGAACTTAAGCTGTTTATAACTTGTATTAATATGGGGTTGCTGTTTTTGAGGATTCTAGAGGTATAAAACAGATCACAGGATATTTTAGTGATTTTACTAATTTTTTAACCTTTTCTAAAGGTTAACTTTAGAACTATGATTTTTACTTTTAACTATTGCTGTATACAATTTGATTCTTTTCTGATAAAATTGCCATAATCTTCTAATTTTATCATCAAACTATCACTAAATTTTTTTTGAACGAATGGGAATCTAAAGTTTCTAGACTAAAAATTTTAAATCTGAAAAATAAATAGATGCCTAAATTGGAATAAAAAAAGGTCCTGTTTTCATGGAAAATTGTTATTTCCTGATCCAAAAATTTCCCAAATAAAAATGTCACTCCTGCACAGGCTTAAAGGCATTTCCTTTCACAGGAACCTTCTTGTGATATGTTAGTCATGGACAAGGGCTCTGAAAATTTGAGTATTTATCACAGCTATCATTGTAACGCTCTTTTCGGGTTGGATTCCTTCCCTACCGTTAATATTACATTATTTTACAGTGATTACAGGATTTTTGAATTTTTCTAAAGCTTCTAAATAAAATTATTTCAACATATAATTCAACAGAATATTTACATTAAAGCATTAATTATAATGACAAAACAACAAAGCTTAAAAATAAAATGTGTATAGTAAATCTAAGTACTTTAATATATGAAGTGTTGTAGTTGATGGAATTTCTTTCAAAGCTCATTCAAAACTAACAAATATTCTAGTCTAAAGTCAAATTTTTCAAACTTCCACACCCCTAAAATCCCTTAATGGTTTATGATTTTCCTAAACGTATTTGAGTGTTTGGGTCTGTGTAACAGGTATGTGCGGCACCTGGACATGACGGTCCATGCCATCCACATCAAGACAAAGCTGTGCCAACTGGTGGAGGGGATGATGAAGCGGAGGGATGACCTTGCTTTTAGGCAGGAGATGAAGTTCCGCAACAAGCTGGTGGAATACCTCACCGATTGGGTCATGGGCACATCCCACCAAATAGCTCCGCCAGGCTCCGGAGATGTCACTGTCATTACAAGGTGAGTGCAGGAGAGAGATAATTATATGTTTCTTTCCAAACCACTACCAAATAACTAATCAAAATACAAAGCCAACTAAGATTCAAATTCACTCAAATGTTCCAATCAAAATATTTGAAAGATTTTAATCCAAATCAAATTTTTATATCCATGTCCAGATTAGGATTCAATGGAATGCGATTAAAAAATAGAATATAAAATATTCGGATTCAATTAGAAAATACATAATTTATTACATACATTAATGTTTCCAGCCTATGGCTTGGGTCAATTTTTTTATTCAAGCCATACATTTTTCCACTACCGGCTGGCTAGGCCTGTCTTAGCTTAGATTCAGATTCAATTTGAAATTGAAAATCTTAGATTCACAATTTAAATAAATAAACAACCAACCAAAACTAATAAAATTAGGTTTTATATTTTGTTGGGGATGGTTGTTAGTTCTCATGTGGTGAGAAAGCAGGTGAGGTAGAAGTGATAAAGAGTTCACTATAGTTGACATCACAGACACTAATAACCTGAATGTCCATTTCCTGTGTTTGTCCTTTACGTTATTCTTTTTACATGTTCCTATCTAAGTGTTCTATCATTCTTTACAACTTTACATTTGCTCTCTTTTGTGTTTTTTTTTTGTTTTCTCTTATAGGAAGTTGTATTGCGCATTTCTCAATCCTCCCAGATGAGTTCTGATAGAATGAAACCTAGGTCGAGGAATTTGGTGGTAACGATCAATTTTCTTCAAGAGTAAACCATAACCTCTTTGTCCATTGGCAGTAATGTAAAGTGTGGATTGTGTTCTTTTCATCTTAAAAGCCATACTGTGTTTGTTCCTTTTATATGTTTTCATCCAACTTTCCTGTACCTTTTTCTAAATATAACACTATTACCTCATAAAGCAAAAGAAGTTTTCCTTATAGAGATAACCTGAATTGTATTTTAAGCTGCCTTAAAAGTAATAGTTTAATAAACGTTGTTTGAAAAATGGTGGTTTTAAATCCTAAATATTTTATTCGAAGATATATAAGAAAGAGTAAAAGGAACCAACAACTCTAAGGTCGTTGCAATGATAAGAGGAACACCGTTTTACACTGCTGTCATTGGACAAAGAGTAACAAAATTCATACTTTACACTGTTGCATAGCCAATAGACAAAGAGGTAATGACTGCCTGTTGAAGAAAATTGATTATCACCACTCGATCTCGCGACCTAGATTTCATTCTTTAAGAACGCTCCAGCAGAGAAAAACTTACAGGACACATACATAAAAGTGAACAGATTTTTTCCTTAAGGGATTATATATTTATTTTAAATATAAATGGCATTTTAGTGACTAAGAAAAATTTAATCATTTCTTCACTATTCTTGCTCATGCATTTAAACTAATTTTGAATTTTCATAAATATTTCATTATTAAAAAACACATGATTTCCATTTCCCTATATTTTTTCTCTCTTGTTTTTACTCATTAGTATATCGTTCAGGTTTTGTCTGTTTCAATTTATTGTTTTAAATTATATGTCTTAAAATTCTATCTCAGCCATTGGCCCTTGTTATTATTTTGCCACTAAAGTTAGTGTGACTTGATGTTGCAGAGATCTAGACCAAGCGTGCATGGAGGCTGTGGCAGCACTGTTGCGGGGCCTGCCTCTCCAACCCGAGGAGTCGGATCGGGGAGACCTTATGGAGGCCAAGAGTCAGCTTTTCCTCAAGTGAGTCATTGCTTGGACTGTTGTTTGCTGAGGAGTGATATTAAATTGGGGTTTGAACACTTTATGATTTTTTTTACATTAAAAAAATCATTTGATATTTATTAGTTCTGTGCAGGAATGATATTTTGCCTTCAGAAAATTTTCAGGTGGGAAATAACGATTTCCCGTGAGAACAAGACGAGAAAAAGTTAAAAAAATAATTTTCCACTTTAGGCTTAGATTTTTTTTTTTTTCCAGATTTATAATCTTAGTCTAAACTTAGCTTTCCCATCTATTCCAATAAAAATAATTGGATGATTTGAATTAAGTTAAATCTGGTGGCTAATATACTTTGAATAGAGTCAGGAAAAGGGACAAAAATCTGGTTTCGGTTGCAGCTATAAATATGTGAGCAGTAAATTTAAATTCTGGAATCTTGTCAAACAAATTGTAAAGGGAAAAAGATATGCAGACTCATTAATTTATTTTTAAATGGTAAGTTTTCCATATAAAAACTAAATAATATTTTGTCTAACAAGTGTTGAGTAAGTTTTTTTTTTGTTGTGATTTTAATCTAAAAAACTAGGCATTATAATTGTATATTTTTAATCAAGCGTTTTTGGTATAAATATAATTCAATTATGAATTATTATTTTTTAAGATTGACTAAATTATAAAATAGTTATTAGATAAAAAAAAACTCATGGCATGACTTTTAATAAATACTTACACATTAAAACATCAAAATATGCAAACTAATCTGAATGAATAAAAGTGAGCCACAGAATTGTCCATAAGGATAACAAAAACATTTCTAAACTGAGCCAGTGTGCTGGCCACCGCCTACATTTTAGTTACTAAAGCTATCACAAAAGTGCTATTAAGAGTCCAAAAATATTAGCTTATTATCTATTATACAAAAGCAAATTGATGCAATTCCAAACAATAACATTTATGTTATATACAAGACCATGATTAAGTGTGGTGAAGGTGTATTTTGTGCATAATTTAATATTTAAAAACCACCTTTATCATTGTTTCGCCCTAAAAAAAAGTTTTTCTGCCTTATAATTCATCTTCGGGTATAGATATTTCCCTCAATTATATCTAGTGCGGTTATGTTATTTAATGGCATTCAGTTGTGTTGTAAGGTAGTTAGTTACCAAATAAAAGCAACTGAAGTTTCAAGTGCCCATCTACTTAACAAAAGATAAGATTAAATTTAAATTTAATAAATTAATAAGATTTTTAAGAAAAAAAATATACAAATTTGAATTTAATATCCTGTTCTTAGTTGTGATATTTGTTATATTTTTCCTGAAAAATCCTGAAAATATTCTTTCCCTCCTGGGTTTTGGGAACAACCAATTTCTCAAATTTTTTACCAAAGTTCAGAATCCCTCACAGCCCTAATTTTTATTTTAAATAACTTTGTTAAGTTTTTGAAGTATATATTTATTTCAGACTCCACTTACACTTTTGAGTTTTCTGAAAAGTAAAGACTTGTATTAAAAACTTGATCTTGAGATTCCTAGTATTAGTTATGTTCATGGCTAAAAAATTAAGAATCAAGATGTTGTGCGCGATGAATCCTGGCCAGTTATACTTAGGGTATTTTTTACTCACTCATTTTCCACCCTTCATCAAAATGGGGGCATATATTTTTAAAACTATATCCGCCTCATTATTAACGCATAATCCACCTTCTTCTATAAGTGTAGTAATGAGTGGTAATATGAAAAATAAAAATAAATCTTGGTAGTAAAGCAAATACAGTTCACGTTCGGTTTTTAATGCCCCTTTTACATATTTTGTATTTAGATACTTCACTTTGTTCATGAACTTGCTGAATGACTGCAGCGATGCCCAAGACGGGGAGAAGGACGTGTCACGTCAGAGGGTTGCTGCTGGGAAACTCAACACATTGCGCAATGCGACCATCCAGGCCATGTCTAATCTTCTGTCTGCCAATATAGACAGTGGCCTTATGCACTCCATCGGTGAGATCTTGAAGCTTTTTATTAGGAATAATTTATTTTAATCGTTGTTTAGTCTCTGAACTGTATATATTTAATATTGTAAGATAGCTTTTGTGTAATAATTTGTTTAACTTAGTTTATTTTAATATAGTTCCTTATTTTTATTGGTTTTGTATTTGTTAGTTGTTCTTCGGACTCTTCCCACCGTTGTGAGAGAGTCCCGCCGTTTTTGAGGGTTTCCCTTCTTTTTGCGAGTTGAATGGATGGGGGAAGGAAGGTAGTTTGTTCTTTGGAGAGTCAGTTCAGCGTAGGATTCTGTACGCGTGGGTGTCTGCCATAATGAGTACATCATTTGCTTCATAAATCGTTCACGTGTGAGTCGGTGTTTCAAGCCCTAAAGTGGCCTCTTTGATCCACAACCACAACAAAAGTTCAAGAGATGCCGAAGAATTAACGCTTTGTTTCCTATTCCTACCTACTCCAACCCAGCAACCCACAAGGTAGGCCTCCATTGTCGGCGAACCTCCTTTGGTCAAGGTAAGCAATTTCTTCCACACTTTTATTTCGAATACAGTCCACTTTCCAGGTTTTTCACTGGTTATTTTAGTTGTTTGTTGACTGGAAAGAACAATCGTTGAATCCAAAAGTCCATTTTTATATACACAAAATTTTTTTTTTTTTTCTACTTTGCTAAAGGATATTTGAAATTCAAGGATTCAAGACTCAAATCCTTAAAATAATTTTTTCTTTTTTCAATTTTTCAAATGAAATTTGTTTTAGAGCTTTAATATTGTTTATTAGTGTTTCAGAACCAATTATTTATTAAAGGTGGAACTTAACAACAAGGCCCCAGAACACTTAACTGAACCTGGCATAGTTAGCTAACACGCTAGTTTTGTGTTTAGCAAGACTACCGAGGGCAGGGAGATTAAGGTTCGAATCTCAGTCAGGTGAACTAAGGGTGGTTTTCCCTAAACGATTTTCCACTCACCCTCCGCTCAAATATGGGTTCACTTCCTTTAAATTCAACCTATTCGATCTCTATAACATTAGTGTAGTTAGTACTTAAGCGTATAGCCCGAACGGGTAGTAAGACGTAATAAAAAAAAAGTAAAAAATAAACACTTAACTGAATGTATGTTATTCCTTTCACATGTTCCTATCTAAGTGTCCTATTATTCTTTACAATTTTCTTTTTCCTCCCTTTTGTGTTTTTTGGTTTCCTCTTTTAAGAAGTTGCGTTGCGCATTTTACACTCCCACCTGATGAGTTATGATAGAATGAAACCTTTGTCGGGAGATTGGCTAGTAACAAATTGATTTTCTTCAAGAGGCAGGCAGACATTACCTCTTTGTCCAATGGCAGCAATGTAAAGTATGAATGAACTGTGTTCTTCTTTACACTCTACAAGCCATATTTTGGTTTGTTCCTTTTATATGTTTCCTTTACCTTCTTCCAAATATAATACAATTATCTGAATGTATGAATGCTATAATTAATGTAGTATAAGAAAGAATGTTAACTTTTAGTTACTATTTTGTATTTTCTATTATTCTGTGTTGTGTTGTGTTCATAATTTTTTTCCAAGATTTGGATTTGGAATTCAAAGGTAAATTGGAGATTCGGGTTTGAGATTCTGATTCGTAAAATAGTGGATTTGACACAACTCTAATTTATATACCTTTTAGGCGTTTCCTGATACCTTGTATGGCTGAAAATTGTATATGGGTGCCAAACTACTGTAATAACATTATACAAAAATTAAGTTTGTAACTGTTTTTTTCGAGGGGTGGCTTGGATCAGGATGCAACTAACAGGGGGCCCTACAAACAAATTTTGCAAAAGATTGATTTTAATTTCATTTATTCTGAGCTTGAACCTGCATCAACATTTAACAATGAAAAAAACAAAACTAGAATATCTATGAAAAGAAGAATGTTGTCAACATAAACATTCACTAGTGTGAACCACAAAACTTTATACATTCTTACATCACAAGATGATTTTGGCATTTCTGAATTTTGGTCTTACTTTGCAACCAGTCATGTTAAGTCATCTTGTAACAGTATTGGTGGCATTGTAAAATGTATCACTGCTAGTACAGTGTACTCTAAATTAGGAAAAAATAGCAGCATTACACATATTTAATTTCTGCTCTCACATTTTGAAAATATTAAGTTTAATATTATATCTTTAATATAATGGGAGATGTGCAAATTAAATGTGAATTAAAGTTTCTACAATGAAACACTATTTCTGGTATGGGTGTGCAAAGTCCACTGTTTCAATTTGAAGCGAATTAGAATTGAATACATGAAATATTTTCAAAGCCGAATCGAAGTTCGAATATTTTCTTTTAGTTGTTTTATGCTTGCAGGGTTCCTACGGTCTGGAAAGTCAGGGAATGTCAGGGAAAAAAATAACAGTCAGGGAAAGTCAGGGAAGCTTAAGAAAATTCAGGGAAATGACAATTCATGTCACACTTCAGTTTCATCATAAATTGTAAAGCCGCAGAAGGAAGGTGTTGCCAAAAGTGAAAGTAGTGTAGTGGCTCGAAGAAACCCTAAAACTTTTATTATGAAAGATAATATAAATTAGGCGGAAGTCATTTGGGCTTTGCAAATTCTTGTCAATAAAATGTATTTCAATTCGTGCAATAATTTAAGTACAATTTTTCAGTTTATGTTTCTCGAGTGTTCCGAGTGGCCTGCTCCATTCTTTCATAACAATTTACTGGACTACCTAAAATCTTGTAACAACTTTGTAATTTGTTTTGATGAGGCATTGAATAAAGTTATTCAACGAGGGCAAATAGACATTGTATTCAGATTCTGGGACAAGGAAAATCATAAAGTTGTCAGTCATTGCTTAGACAGTGTTTTTTTTTTTTTCGATAGAATCACCGCTGAAGAATTAATTAAGCATTTCTCTGATGGTATTTCTCCTCTTTTAGTCTCTAAGTTTATACAAGTGTCAATGGATGGCCCAAATGTCAATCTAAAGTTTATAACACTTCTTCAGGAACACATAAAATCTGTCATAGACAATGAAGTATGTATTTTGATAAATCTGGGGACATGTGAGATTCATGTTGTTCATGGTTCCTTGAGAACAGGAGTGGAACCTGTCAATTGGGATATAAATTTCTTATTGTGTCACACGTACTACCTGTTCACTGACTCTACAGCTCGTTGAGCATTAGTTATCCAGTTGACAGGGTGTACAGCTTTTCCTTCGAAGTTCTGTGGTGTGCAGTGGTTAGAGAATGCAACGTGCTATCAAAGAGCATTACAAATTTGGGACCATGTTAAGTTTCACAAAGAAGAAAAGCTTCCTAAAACAAAATCTGTAGGGATACTGAAAAGAGCAGCCTGTGATCCATTCCTGAAGTGTAAACTAGCTTTCTTAAAAACAATTGCAGATGGATTTTAGCTTTTCCTTTTTGATTGGGTTTGATATATTTTGTTATTTTTTCATCATTTTACCTGAACTGATTGGCAAGACGTCTGCGTTCTTATTCTTCCATGAGAGGTGAGGCAAGGTCGGCTGTAGGGGAGGAGGAGGCAGAAATAAATTAAATTATATTTACACATAAATAGTACCATAAAATTATAGTGGAAATTTTATGAGAAGTTGGTCAGGGAACTTGGGAAAATAGTCAGGGAAAGTCAGGGAAAAGTCAGGGAGAATTTTTTTACAAATACTGTAGGAACCCTGGCTTGAAAAAATATTTTATTGTGATTATTTATATTACTTTTACTTTATGCACTAAAATTATTTAGAAAATGTTTTATTATACAAATGTTTGTAATATTTCGTGTTAATCTGACATATTAAGTTATTATCATAACATGCAATTCAATTGCTTCAGATTTTTTCAATCTGAATATTAATTTGCAATGTACAAAACAGCTCACAATGGCTAATATTGAACATAAATGGAGTATTTTATCTGTCAATATTTTCATTGGTGAAGCTTCAAAGCCAGAATCTGTTTTGAAGCAAAGTCGAAGCTTTTTTTTTTAATACAAACAAATTAATTTAGAAGTTTGAGAATAAGATTAAACTAACAAAATAAATGTATGTACATGAAATGGTTGAGAGCTAACAGGCTAAAAAACCTGACCAATTTACAACTTAAAATTGATAAGAAAAAAAACTAGACTTGATGAACATTTCTTTATAATTTTTTACATTCATCAAAGACTACACAGTGTTATATTGCTTGAGTATATGATTTAAATTAGTGATTGGAATATTAGACAAAACTAACCTTGTAGAAAGAGATGTGTTAGTGCAATTTATGTACCCAAATGACCCACCAAGTATTTCTCTGATGATGAGTGCAATATTCCATTTGGTCAGATATTAAATGTATTACAAGCTCCGGCAACAAGTTGGGCTGAAAATCATGGCATAGCATTAAGACATATACACATTTGAAGCCACTTGACTTTCTTTTAATATATATGTCATTGTAGTTTTATACATAGAGGTGGGTAAGTTCAATTTAAAAAAAAAGAGTAGCATACTAAAATCAACTTCCAGTTTTAAGCTAAATTTAATTATGTTGATGGTTTATCTATTATAGGAAAAGTAAACAAAATAAATCCAAAAAGAGTTTCATAAAGATGAATATTTGAAAATGTTGTGGATGGAAAAAAGAATTGTTGTGTTTGCGCCTTTGTTTTCTTTGATATCTATAATTTATATGAATCATATTTTTCTTGGAAATTTCTCATGAATTTGTTATTTAAGTGTGTTTATAAAATTATGTGTTGTACAAATCCACAATACAATATTTTATTCAAATTTTATTTGTATTTTTAGAAATATGATTAAAATAAGTCACTCACTTATAATTTCTAGTTCTAGAGGTATACGTTATTTTATGACATTTCAACTTTGCACACCACTGCCGCAAAAGCTTTTCTGATTTATTTAGGTTATATTTATGCCTCCATATCTTTGAAATGATTTTATGACTAAGTTTAAAATTTAAAAACAATTTAATCAATAATTTTCAAGGTATATGAGCCAAATTTTATCGGTGGGTTAAATGACTAGATGAACTAACGTAAAATGACCTTAGTTCATTAATGCAATACACGATGATTACACCCAAACTTATGAAAGCAAACAGAAAAATCACATATATAAAAGTTTTGCATAGCAAAACAAACTATAATAATATACATTAATAACTCCCAAGCAAGTGGCTGTGTTGTTGACCAGGCTTTAAGCCAGGTGTTTTCAAATTTCAGTGTTCCGGTCTGTTAATAAAGAAGCCTGTGCACCCAGATATGCACAGGAATATATATTGGAATGACTCACTGGCAAGGTGGAAATCCTGGATAGTTTACTCAATAAAGCAGTCTCGTATAAGCCCGGAGAACCAGATTCAGGGTGTAATTATATAAACTTGTAAATTCACAACTAAGCATCTCAGTTTGTATTTGTGATGATGATGGGGCTATGTTGTCAGACCTGGGCTACAACCGTGACCTACAGACCCGGGCAGCCTTTATGGAGGTGCTCACCAAGATACTTCAGCAAGGGACAGAGTTCGACACCTTGGCAGAGACTGTGCTGGCAGATAGGTTTGAGCAGTTGGTTCAACTGGTGACCATGATCAGTGACAAAGGGGAGCTACCCATTGCCATGGCTCTGGCAAACGTCGTCACCACCTCACAAATGGTAGGGGCCTTCAGGGAAGCAAACTTAATGGCAGAGTTTATTACCAGTGGTGTACCTGGCTGATAGATTGCCATAGAAATACATTCTAAATTAGAGCTCTGCGAGTACTTGGTTTTCAAGCTTCGAGTCAAGCTCATCATTTAAGCTCTGAATCGAGATTGAAAGTTTTGTAGGCTTGTTATTTTCAAGGTTCTACTTGATTTCTGTATAAATCAATTTTAAAAACACAATGGTAACCATAGACTATTTAATTCAGATATTGGCAGTTCAAAGTTCCGCCTATAAATCATTCAGTAGCTTAACACATTGTTCAAATTAATATCATATTTCACATTAACAACATAATAGAGCTTTAAAACTACTTTTGACTGGTAAACTTATTCAATATTGTCGTCTCTTTTGAATTAACCTTGAGTGAAGTTGCATTGCCATGACAAAGCAATGAAAATAGCTAAATAGATTACTAAATAATTGAATAATTATACTTTTTTACTATTTTTACCTGGTCCCTTTCTATAAATATAATTTAAGTTGAATTAAAAATTTAACATCAAGAATATATTATATTGAATGTTTTTGAACTTAAGATATTTAAAACTTGTATGCATTTTAATACTTTAAATTCAAAAAAACTTGTGTTCAGTAATACACCAACTACAAAACTAGCATTAGTTTATTTCTCTCTTTTGTGTTTTTTTGGTTTCCTCTTTCAGGGGTATGAACCTTTGGTAGTTGGTTTTTCTTCTCGAATTCTCTTGGGGTCAGGAAGTTTGGGATGGATTAGAATATTGTGGAGATTGGGTGGCCGTCCGTTTGAAAGTGAATCCTAGGGGTGAACTAAGAAGGTTTTGGGTCTGGGTGAAACTGGTTAGGAATTTGTAACCACTTTTAAGGATGGTGTTGATACGTTTTAGAGCAGGCTGGTATTGTGTTGTGAGAGGGATGACCTCAACTTTTTTTGGAGGGTCATAGTCATCCCCGGAGAGTGCTCTGGAGAGTTGGTTGTCTATTAAAGGCTTGGGGTAACCTCTGCTTTGGAAAGCTGTGGAGAGTTGTTTACAATATTCAGTTATATCATCAGGTTCTGAGCATATCCGTTTGGCTCGGGTGGCAAGACTGATTGGTAGAGACCTTTTGTGTATGAAGGATGGCTGCTATGGTAGTGGAGGTATTGTTGGTGATTGGTGGGTTTTATATGTACAGTGGTACATTGGATTACCAAATCAAGATTGCCACCAGGCCTCAACAGAAGATAGTTTCTTTTTTTCTATTAGATTATCATTTTTATTATTATTATTATTTTAAAATATTGTTTTTTATTATCTTTTTTTTAAATAGGTCTCTATAAATACTAACCATAGCCAAGGAATTTATCTTTACTCCCAAAAACAGTTGGCACAATGTGTTTCTAACAGTTCTTCTTTAAATTTAAAATGGAGTAATCCAGTGTTTGTGTTATTTGTAATCTCTTCTTTGTGTTTGATAAAGGCAACAGTGCCGAAATATTCTTCTATTTGTGTTAAAATGTGTGTGTGACTACTTCTACTATAGAAGACAGAAGAAAGGAAGAAGATGTCACCTTTGTGCATTGGATTCTTCCCACATTTTTCCTCTTTCCCTAGGTGGGCTTTCTTCATCAAATTTACTCTTAGTAGTTTATTTTTCCTTTTTCTTTAGTTCTATCAATTTCCTTTACTATAAAATTGATATTAATTTTAGTAATTTTTAAAGTTAAAGAATGATTTATAAGTGAAACTGCAGAGGTCATCTAATTTAAATAGCATATACTCCTACCATTGTGTTTTAAAAGTTTATTTGTAAGTACATCAAGAGGAATCTTAAAAATGACAAGCCTGAAAAAAAATGTATTTCGATTTCAAGCTTTACTGATGTTCTTGGCTTGAAATTCGAGTACTTGCAGAGCCCTAATTACTAATACATATTTTGTAATGTCTAATATTAAATAAACCAAATGATCAGCTTTGGCATGATCGAAAAAAATAGTTGATAGACCCACCCCTAATTGAAATATAGGTCAGGGGGCTGGGGCAGTATTGATTAATTTTCTTCAAGATGCAGCAATGTAAAATTTGAACTGTGCTATTTTTATTGTATGATTATTTTTTTATTATGTACATGTAGGGGTGTGAGAAGTCCACTTTTTTTAATTTGAAGTGAACTTTAATTAAATATATGAAATATTCTCGAAACTGAATCAAATATTTTCTTTTATTTGTTTTATGCTTGAAAAAATATTATATTGTGGTTATTTAAATTACTTGATGCACTAAAATTACTTGGAAAATGTTTTATTGTACTAATGTTTGTAATATTTCATGTTACTCTGACAAATCAAATTATTATCACAACATGCATTTCAATTTCTTCAGATTTTTTTTCATATAAATATTAATTTGTAATGTATAAAACAGCTCAGAATGGCTATAATTGAACATAAATGGAGTATTTTAGCTGTCAATATTTTTATTAGCAAAGCTTCGAAGCCAGAATATGTTTTGAAGCGAAGCTGATAGGTTTCGAAGCTAAGTCGAAGTTTTGAAGCTTCGCACACCCATATGTACATGCTTTCATATACAACAAAACACACCTCTAAAGGTGAGAAGAAGTTGTTCATAAAAAGAGTATAGTAAATCTAGTGACTTAGAAATGTAATTTAATGGTCTTCCTTTTTGCATTATGACTATACCTGGGGGTCTGCAGATCTTCTTATAGTTTATACTTCTATTTCAGGATGAGCTTGCCCGAGTGTTTGTGACGTTATTCGATGCAAAGCATCTGCTGTCTCCTTTACTGTGGAATATGTTCTATCGAGAAGTGGAGGTGTCAGATTGTATGCAGACTTTGTTTAGAGGCAATTCTCTTGGCAGCAAGATTATGGCCTTTTGTTTCAAGATCTATGGGGCCAGCTACCTCCAGACATTACTTGAGCCCCTAATCAGGCCATTACTCGAGGAAACCAATCAGAGCTTCGAGGTTGATCCAGCCAGGTGAGTTACTATATTATCTTGAAAATAGGCTGCTCTCAAAAAATATCCTTTGAAAGGGAAAAAAATTACACCATTTTATTCTTTCTTCCCAAGAATAATAGCTTCTATATATTTTATTATTGGTAGCGTAACACAAAGGATGATGACTACTTAATGTAAGGGTTAATGGTGAGGAAGATTTCTTAGAGGAAGTGCTCCCACATTAGCATAGAAAGAGGATGGAATAAATCACACGTGAAAAATCATCCTCATTTCATCCGGCTGAGTTTCAAATCTCGACCTCTCCACGTTATCAGATATTCATTATTTGCTAAACTTCCACCTTAAATTCCTTGACCATCAATTCAAGTATTATTATTATTATTATTCAACATAACCACCATATCTATAGGGATATTTAAAACTACATTTAGATAATCAATGGTTTGTGATAAGAGATCTGCAAGTAGTCAAAATCTCAAGCTCATAGATGATCTTTAAATAGATAATATGCGCACCCAAACCTGTTTTGTTAAATGCTTTTTTAAAACTTGATTTGAGGAATAACGAATTGAAACAAAAATATTTTGGTTATTATCACAATTATATTTAAACATTAATCCTTTAATTTACTATAGCTCAATATTTTGAAATTTTTAACTAATTAAAAACAATTTATTTTATCTTTTTTTACAAATTTAAATATATATATATATATATATATATATATATATATACACACACACACACACACACACATGTGTTTATATATTTATATAATTAAGTTTTTAAATCAAACAATAATTAAGTTAACTCAAGCTCAGACCAACTCATTACTGGGCTGGGAATATTTTTGAGAAGATCCCTTGAGATCAACTCGAATCAAAAATCTTGAGTTTGCATCATGTGGCAAATCACAAAATTTAAGACCTAAGCTTAAAAAAATTACAACCATTTAAATAATATACTTTGACCAGTTAAAATATTCCATTTTGTGGCTTTGAAATTCTTCACATTCTCAATTTGATGTTTATTTCTTAAAAATAGCTAAATACATAATACAATATTTAAATAATCTTAGAAAAATTAATATTTTATATTTGTTTTAATTAAATACAAGCCTAAACAATTGCCATAATAGCTTTTCACAAATTATTTCCTTCGATATAATAATACAATAAAACATGCATTGTTATAAAATTAGTGTGGTTTTAAGATATAATTACAACTTAAACTAACATTTTTTTAAATATCATTTTGTTTTGCATGACAATTTGTAAAATTAAGACAAAATCACAACAAAATCAAAGTAAAACTTTAAATTTTCTTAATTTAGACTTCAGTCAATAAATTTGTTTCAATGAACATATTGCTATCTCATATACAATGACTGTTTCTTTACAGGGTAGACCCAAGCGAAGACATAGAAGAAAATCGCAGAAACTTGATTGCCTTAACCCAAAAAGTTTTTGATGCTATTGTTTCTTCAGCTGACAAGTAAGTTTACTATTTTGACACTAAATAATTCTATCCCAAATAGCTGAACTTGGTTAAAATCAGACCAGAATGTGATTGCATTAAGTCCAATTGTGGCTACAATAACAAAACAAAACTTTAAGGCAACCCCTTTTATTGTAAGCTTGGATACCAGACAACCACAGAGAAGTTATAACAAAATAACAGTGATATAGGTGGTGTTATATACACCGAGTATTTAATACATATAGTTTTTGTTTGTGAAACTTTGTAAACCCTGTCATACATTTCCCTTCAATCGCGCACCTTGTCACCTCTTCATTTTAAAATTCTTAAGCACTTCTCAAGTTTTGGGCATGGTAATCTTTTGGTGAAATAGCTGCTATCATATCAGCAGTTTACAAATAACTATGGGTAGAGACCCTGATTAGTTGTAAATAAAACGATTGGATTTCATTAAATAAAAAGTTATATTTTGGTATACAAATCCTATAAATAGAAGGCTTGATCCTTATTTGTAGTAAATAGAAATCCTGGTTTTGTAAATAAAAAAAATTGGATTTCGTAAATAAAGCTCGCTATATTTCAGTAAAAAAGAAAAATTGTTAAATAAAAGTTTGGATCCTTTTTTGTGGTGGATAAAGTTTTTGTATTAAATAAACTTGTATCTTCATATAAAAAGTAAAAGAAAATATTTCTTTGGGCATAGGAGAGGGGCATTATTAATTATAACAAACAACTTTAATATATATTGCTATGAATAGAAAAATTATAGCTAAAAGGTTTTAAATTTTTGACTATTCCTGGCCTACTATAGACACAAGTATTCAAATAAAAAGAATTAATAAAATGGCCTTATATAATATTTTATTATTATTTAATTACAATTAATTAAGGCCTACCTATTACAAACTAGTTAATATATTTTCAAATAATGTGCCTTAAACACAATTTAAACCATGCATACACGGTAGACAACAACCTAGTTTGTACTGAATTATTTTTTTCTAGATAAACAATCTTAAACATTTTTATTAACACACACACGTGCGCGCACACACACATCAACCGCATGAGTATAAGAAAAGTATTATTCCCAAATTTAAAATCAGTCCACATGGGTGTTTCACAATCCACACATATTTTTTTTTAGCTTTATCAAATATGTAAAAGCTATCTTTTGAATATTCGTGCTCTATTTAAACAATACGTAACAGTTTAGGCATTTTTAATTTTCATTCACCTATTCTATTAAATAATTAATGACCACACTTGAAAATAACGCTACTTGATAGTGACATAAGATGGAAGACCAAAGACATGAAGATAAAAATATCTAAATCTAACTTAACTATGGTGTCATATTTTTCTTCTTTAAATATTTGTGTTTGAAGACAATATGGCTCTGAAAGTAGCCAGTTTAAACACTTCTATTACTAATAATTTTTAGTTTAGGGTTTGTTTTTTCCAGAAATTATTTTAGTATTAGCAAAGCTGTTACCTACTATTTATTTTTCGGTCTTTCTCAGGATAAAAGTAAACAAAGGTATTGTTGGTGTTAATTTACATCAACAAAATTGATGATAATTCACATTTAAAAGGCAAAATGGTCAATTTCATGAAAAGATTTATTTTATATTACGTGAATGTTTTATTATTTAAAAATGCTACATTGGTCTTTTCTATGTTTTGATAGTAATTTTAATGTGCTGAGTAAAATTTCGTAAAAACATGTATCTCAAAATTTCGATGTCTCTAACTATGGGTGTGAGAATGGTTATTTTTTTATTACAATTATTTTCGATTAAAATAGAAAACATTTTGAATTGAATACGAATAATGTATATTTTGAAAAGTTAATACAATTTTTGGTACAAACTGATATTACTTAATACCTACTGGTATACATATTTGAAATATGATCAGCAAAATTTAGAATAAAGTCATTTGAAAGATATTCTCACTAAAATTCAAAACTTTATTGTAAAAAAGCATGCTATGATAGACAGCCAAATTATGAATAAAAATAATCAGTATTTAGTTTCTTTGTTATTATGAATTATAATCAATGTTAACTAAAAATGTCAAGTTAAACTGTATGTAAATAATTAAATACATGCACAAAAATTGGAAAGTTTCTTTTTATAAATAACCAAAAAAACATTAAATATAAACTAAAAATATTAATACATTGCTATTACTTTAAAGATAATTTACACAAAAATGGAATAGGACTCCAAAGGCAATAATGAATTAGGCTTAATTACATTATATTTGTCAGAGGGTACAGGAATGGTGGATAGAAACATACAAATGGAACAAACACAATATGGTTTTTACAGTGAAAAGAAGAACGCAAACACATTACATTGCTGCCACTAAACAAAGAGGTAATGGTTGACCTTGAAGAAAATCAATGGTTAAAACCGCCCAATCCCCCGACCTAGGTTTCATTCTATTGGCTTAACAAATCACTATGGTGGTTTAAAATTTGATTTTAAATTTATATCTGTTATTGTATTAAATTCCTTCTAGTAAATTCTCTGCCTGTGAATACTAATTTTTAGCTCTGATTGAAAATACAGTGGAGCGTCGTTAATCCAGATCGATCAAGACCGGGACCCATCCGGATTACTGAATTGTCCGGATTTTCAAATGTGCTTTCAATAACTGTATACATACGTAATGTATTGACTAGAGAATACATGACGCTCGGGAGTCTACTGTATTGCAAAATAGAGGCTGAAGGGTTCGAAAAATACAATACACCAAATATTTTAATAAAGTATATTGAATAAGAACATGTACATTATGTAACTTAGATTAGTAACTCTACAATACTTTTTATAAAAAAAAAGAATCTACAGTAATTAATGAAACTTACTGAGTAAAAAAGTTCTTAATTGTTTTTTTGTACAAGACTTGACCTGCTCTCACCACCGATCCGGATTTGCGACGCTCCGGATTTTTGACGTTCGGATTTCCGACGCTCTACTGTAATAATTAAATATAACTTTTAACATTATTGAAATTATTTATTTTGCCAAGCTATGTCATGCAGATGGTTTAAATCATAGTAAATATAAAGAACATTGTAGAGAAAGGTCATCAATCGTTACTTTTATGTGAACCAATATATTAGTAAGACTTGCTAAAAAAAGTTTCATTTTTTATTCTGTACCATTTAAAATAATTGAGCTAGGTGTTACAATTTTAACTATATATATATATATATATATATATATATATATATATATTATATATATATATATATATAAAATCAAAATATAATCTGAAACCTTAGCTCAGTCAATAGCGTTTCTGCCTACTGAGCTAAGCGTCCCGGGTTAGATTCCTGGGATGGCCAAAAAATGTATCATTAGTAGAGCCCCATAAAACTAGTTTTATTTTTAGTTACATATAGTTTTTTTAAATCTCACTTTTCGGTGTTATTTTGTGTTGATTCAAAATTGCATGTTATCTGAGGTGTTTAAGTATTATTTACATATTGAGACAGTGTATACAAAATTAAAATTTATTATTGAAACCTTATATATTTGCTTTAAAATTCTTTGTCAAATTTGTCTGCATATTTCACAATTTTGTAGCCTGAAGATAGTTTACACTACAAGAAAATACTAATCATATTAAAGCATGGTCAAAATTTCTGCTTAATTTCTTCTTAATTTCGTGTTTCTTTAAAGTTTTTTTTGTAAGACCATTGTTATTTCGTTTGATAGGAGGGTTTCGTGTAAAAAGACAATTTCGTTTCATTTTGCTTTTCAAAAACATGGCAAATCATATATAAAAACTATCAAAGGAAAAAGTACTTGATTCTATCTATGTACGGCACTTTTCGCTTTATTGCATCTCACCATTTTTACAGGGCTCTAATCATTGGTGAAATAAGGATTATCACTTTCACATTGTTAAATTAACGGCTTGGGACTGAATGTTGTGCTTAACCTAGTCTTTAGTTAAATTATAAGCCATATGTAGATACGACAGGCCCAGTCAGCCGGTAGTGGAAAATATATGACTTGAATAAAAAAACTGAATCAGGCCATAGGCTAGAAACAGTAATGGATGTAAAAGTAAAAATCAAAATACCACTTTTCATGTAACAAAATATATTCAATTTACTAGACACAAATGTGGATTTCTGCTGTTTGTATATTGCAGATTCCCTCCACAGCTGCGCAGCATGTGCCATTGTCTGTACCAGGTGCTCAGCAAAAGGTTTCCTCAGTTCCCTCAAAACAACATCGGAGCCGTTGGCACCGTCATTTTCCTGCGTTTCATCAACCCTGCTATAGGTCAGTCCAGAATACTCTGCTCTTATCATCAGATAAGCAACCTACGGGTCTCACTAGGGATGCTTACATCATATTGTTTCCAAATGTGTACACCATCTAGTCTTAATAAAAGTCATTGATCCTCACTAAATTTGGTATACCTGTTTCTAAGAGATTCAAACTAGGTTTGTAAATGGATTGTCTTGAGTGAAAGGGAGAAGGGGGAAATGGGGATTTGTTTACTGTTTATTAAGGAAAAAAGTTTACTCATTCTTGGGGGTTGAGATAGAAAATGACAGAGCTATGCTAGAAAGTAGATTTCAAGGTCAACACTGTGTCAGCAATGGTCAAGATAAAGAGAAAGTGTGTAAGACTGTGAGGGATCTTAGCCTTTGAATAACTTGGTGCCAGTTTTGAAAGAACTATTACAAATTATAAATATTTTATCCTCCATTTTGAGCATTTTTGAAGTAAATCAAGAAGGTCTAAAACCCTTAACTACCTTTAATTACCTCTCCCCCTTTTTCATGTTTATTTGTATTTTAAGTAAGACTTAAATGAACAAAAAAATTGTAGTTATATTAAAAAATGTATGTGTCTTGTGTTGCATATTACCTTTGTAATATTGTAAGAATCATCAGTGATCTGCAAGATTGGCAACAAATAACCTAAATGGCCTAGTAGGCAAAAGGACTAATCGATCGACCAAGTCCTAATTACATTACGAAAATTATAATGTTTCCAGATTTTATTGCCCCGTGATTGGGCGCCAATTATAGTGATATCAGATTTTATACTGATGATGATGCTTATGTGGACCCGTGTATGCCTTACGGTTGAATAATTATAACGATACCAGGTTTTATGATGATGACAATGCGTGCATGCTCTACTATGCACTTGTTATCACACGGCTAAAACGATATGATTTTATGTGTTTCTCATTGCAGGATTGTTTATTGGTTTACTTTGAAATAAGTTGAGATTTAACATTGTACACAATTTACTTTGTTTATTTCATGTTCATTATTATAAAATTAACATTAAAATGATACAGTTTAGGTTAATTTCCGAACTGACGCAAAGAGTAAGAGCTAGCGCTGTTCAAAATTTTGTTTTCTGTCAAGATTATTATTTTTCTGTGTACTGGGTCAATTTATGTTACTGTATAGATCTATACGCACAAGCTGCGTATATATGACCTACCCCTTGCTTTTTGGACACCTTGTTACCATTGTTAAAACCAACTAATAGGAGAACTCCTGGCAACCTGATGTTGTGAAGGCTAGCTTCCTATGGGTAAAGGGAGACAGCATTTCATATGATTTTCAAATACAACGGAGTTGGTCTTTTAAAGAAAGAAAGTTTTAAAACGCAATACATAAAAATTAATTTTGAAAACGCATGATTCTCTATGGATGAAGTATAAAAGAAAACTTTGCATATAGTTTGTTAAAGAAAAATACACTCCATCTATAACTTAGGTGTTTTTAAATATGTGTTAAGTGTTTTTACTTTTATTTTGCTTTATTTTTCTACAATTCTATCTTATTTATTAAATTACATAATATATTTTGCTTGGTTCATTTTATTCTCTACATATTATTTTAAAGCCATCTTTTAAAAACCCAAAGGGAAAAATCTTATTTTTTGAAAACTATGATGTGATTTCACTTTAAAATTAGACACGAAAAATAGGAGTGTGCAATTACTTAAAAATTTTAAGCTTTAGTATATTTGAGTCGTTACTCAACTATACTACACCACCACCACCACCACCACCACCACCACCACCACCACCACCACCACCACCACCACCACCACCATCACCAATAAATTAAACATTGAAAGTAGGATAAAAGGGCAAGGCCTACACACTTAACATAAAACTGTAGGCCTCAAAGCTCACAATTAAAAATTGATAAAAACATAATTATGTAATTTTCTGGGTGCCCCGAAAACTACACAATTGTGTGTTTTGTTGGTTTTTATTTGTGAATATTGAGACTTAGTTTTCTGGTGTGTAAGCTTTGCCCTTCTATCCTACTTTCAATGTTTAATCTAATACAGCCGTTTGGTTCCATTTTTCATTTATCATAACAGCCACTGTGACTTCAGCCGGTGCCATAAGAATAGTCATGCTTGTTCAGGTGACAAGAGAAGGGTGATCTAAACAGATAGGTATAGCTTGTCCGTTTTAAAGGTATAATACTAGAGTAGGTATGAATTGTTCTTTTAAGATTGTAAGAGTAAAATAGTATGGTAGGTACACCTTGTTCATTGTAAGTTGGGAACTTAGAATTCCAGGCAATTAGCTTTTATACAGGTTGTGTTAAATGGTTAACTCATTGGGTAAATGGTTGCCCATTTTTAATTGAGGGAGTGATGTGAATCTCTCAACTTAGTGACATCATTCTTAGCTTTATTTGTATCTATTGTAAGGGCTTCCTACCTACCGGTTGACTGTAAGTGTCATGGGTCTGAAACAGCGGCAGTCACCTGTCAGATTGGCACGCAGGCCCGTGGATTGCTAAATTAGTTGATGTCAAATATATATTTGTGTGCATTTCTGAGCTAGTTACCATGTGTTCCTGTGCTGTGTGACACAGGAACCTGTTAATTGGTGCTTGATGCCATAATTGGAGGAATCTTCCAAGTTGGCAGAAACTAGTTTGCCTGTTCTAAAGCATAGCTCTAGGCAGTTGTAGACAGTTTTTTGTAAGCACTCATTGTAGTGAGTGTCGGGAAGATGTGTAAGTTTAGCGACAGCGTGCCTTAAGCTCCATATGACAGTGGTTAGGACAGTGGTTATGACATGGTTATGACAGTGGTCAAGACATTTGGCTGTGGACAGTTGTCCGAGAGTGTGTTAGTGTTATAGACAGTCGTCTGCAGGTACTTGTCATGTGCGTGTTAACAAAGGGTTGATATGTGTCACCTAACTAAAAGATTTGTGGACATAAAAATTTAGTATTTAGCATAGAATTCAAAGATACGGACTTACAGGCAACTGTGTTCTCGACCTAGAAATGAAACTAACCTGATGTGAATATTTCACAAGTGCAAAATAAAATAAAAATACCTTACTTTAAAAGATGAACAAAATAGTAAAATAAGAAATCTGAATATTATTTACTTTGAAGGATGAATTTTAGATATACATGGTGGGGAAAGCTATAATATTTTAGAGTCTTAACATTTTTATTTTAGCTAGATATTCTCAAGTTTAATTAAGTTGATTCAATTTTAAGATATTATTACATAGCAAACACTGCTTCAATATCTTCTTTTGTGTGATTAAAAAAATATATTTCATATTCAGTTTTTGTAGATCTAGTTAAAAATACAGCTTAGTCTGATCATAAAGCTCATCATAAAAATTATAATTCTTGAAAATGTATGTTTGTGTTGATAGTTTCTACATGGTTCAATTTAAGAAGTTACAAAATACTTCCAGTACTCATATTGCTCTCTTATACTCAAATTCAACTAAAATTCACTGTTTTAACTCAAACTTGATTTTAACTGTATCAAATTTAAAAATACCTTCTTGCACATTCTTAGAGAGAAGAGTATGTTTTCTGTTTCTTAGTGTCCCCACAAGAAATGGGCATCGTCGGGAACCCTGTTCCAGGAGCGGTAAAAAGGGGTCTCATGTTAATGTCCAAGATACTCCAGAACATTGCCAATCATGTGAGTTCAGCAAGGAGCAGCACATGGTACCTTTCAATGACTTCCTGCGGGCGCACTTCGAGATCGGTCGCAGGTACCGTAACTCACAAGACACTGTCACTTCTTGGGGCTAGATTTTTATTTTGTGTGCACACCAATTTTTGCTACTTGTCTGGACTCTCTGTAGTTTTACACTAAGGAAGTAAAGATGAGGAAGGTAGAATTAATAGGAAGTGTACCCACATTTGTGTGAAAGAAACATAAGAAACAATTAAGGGGAAAAACCTCTGTGCACCCGATTGGGATTGAAATCTTGTCCTCTACATTACTAGCGAACTATACTAGATGAGTTTGATGTCTAATTGACATGGTCACCACTAAGCATGATCCATATTAACGGTGTACTAGGTGGCTGGAAAACCAGGAAAAAACTGGAATATTTTACTTCTAGAAAATACAGGGAATTAAAAAAAAAAAATTAAACAAAATTTTAAAATATTTGTTAGTTTGAGACATTTAACTATATGCTTTAAATAGCAAGCAAGCCTTTGCATTGAAAAAAAGGAAGAAGTGTACAAATTATAGGGGATAATGATGATGTGTACTTTACAAAAATATTCGAGAAGATATGGAAAAGAGAATAAGAAAATAAAATGAATGGAAGGTGGAGAGAGGGACAGAAACGATTTATGGAACAGATATTTTCCATACAACAGCTGAGGAAAGAAGGTATGAATATGAGAAAGACTTGGTAATGGTACTTATGATGTGGAGAAGGCATATGATAGCATGGATAGAAATTAAATTTGGAAAGTGATCGAGGAGGCTTGAGAGAAATGAGGAGTTGTAATGGGAGTGAAAAGCATGTATGAGGATAACAGGAGTTGTGTTAAAATGGAGAGTTGGAGGACAAAGTGGTTCCAAATAAATAATGGTGTGAAGCAGGGGAGTGCGCTTTCACCATTACTGTTTGTAATGGTAATAAAAATGATCATGGAAAAGTGGCAGCAAAACTCAGGGAGGAAAGAATGAAAGCCGTGATGTTTGCTGATGACTTGATGGTGTGAGGGGAGAAGGAAGAGAAAGTACAGGAACAACACAAGAATGGAATGAATTGGAGAACTAATTAGGTACTCTGATTTTCACCAGAGTTGGTTCCGATGCCGATTATCAATCCGATCATCGGCCGATCATGGCACAATCAGTGGAGCTGATGATTGGCTTGTATCGCCAATCATTTATGCTGATTATTTTAAATGTGTGGATATAAATATATATTTAAATTCTTAAGTCATAAACATAAAATACCTATTTGGAAACAAAAAATTCGATTATTTCTTCCTGAATGTCAAACATTCAATTTTTTGTTTTCATTAAAATTAAAATCAAATTCGAAATGAAAATGAACTGGAGGAATCGAACCGGATCTCTGATTGTAGCCAAGCTCAACCACTGAGCTATCAGATTTGTGCCTGGTCATTCTTCATATATTTAAGGCAGAGTCTATGATAGACTACGGAATCGCGCTACAATATCTGTATATTATACACGACCATCGATTACACAGCCATCTGCGATCGTAGTTGCTTTTTGCTGCATTTGACATATTAAATTGTACGAGATTTCATAGTAAGATTTAAATAGCCAAACTATTATTTATTATTGTGTGCTCTACCATTTTCCTAATATTCTATCATTTTATTTATTACAAGAAATTAATTAAACAATTTTTATTTTTTATTATTTTAAAATTTCCATGATATTCTATGCACAGATTTCAAAATACATTTTCTATAGAAGACTGTCCCATACTTAACTAACAGACAAGTGGAGGCATTTTGACCAAAACAATATTAAAATGTGTTAGAACCAATGATAAAGTGAATTATGTTTAAATAAACTCTAGTTTTCATCGTACTTGTATTAGTAAACCTCTATATTGAACAAAATAAAAATAGCCCATGTAAACATTTGATTTTATAGTATTAATAATACATATTAGCTTTGTCATTCTTAAAATTAAATAAACCATATACCGGCATCGGTGATCGGCATAATGGGAAAACAAATTATTCGCATCAGCACTAGTTGATTGGCCAGCCCTAATGTATTTAAAAAGTTATTTAACCCACTATAACCAAAGCAAGTTTAATAAAATTTGACCCGAATGATTGTTGTATGTGTCACAGGTTCTTCATCCAGATTGCATCTGACTGCGAGACTGTGGATCAAGCCTCCCACTCCATGTCGTTCATCAGTGAGCCAACGTGCTGGCACTGCATCGACTCTTGTGGAACCACCAAGAGCGTATAGGGGACTACCTCTCCAGCAGTAGAGACCACAAGGCAGTGGGCCGGCGCCCATTTGACAAGATGGCGACCCTGTTAGCATATTTGGGACCACCTGAACACAAACCTGTTGACTCACAGTAAGTGGAGAAGTTGAGTTATTTGGGTTAGAGTGCATGTAATTGTGTACTATGGGCATATTATGACTTGTTCTCTGATCACTTAGGAAAGGTTTTATGTGTCTGAAACCTAAGTAGTATTCCAAATTGATTATCTTATTGATCTACAACAAGTCGCAAATTTTTTTTCCAATCTCAGCCTTTATAACATTATAGGTTGGCCTTAAGGAGATTCAAGGATTTGAGAAAATATTGGGTTCAAGATTTTAAAAAAATCATGTCTTGGACTCGATATTTTTGTTATCTTTTTTTACAAATATTAGGTCAAATTTGGTTTTAGAGCTCTTAATATGTATATTGGTGGTTTAGAGCGTATACCAATATAAATATAGAGAAAACCTAAAAACCAGACCCAAACAATTTATTTACCACTTTACTTTATGTGTGGTGAATGAATGTTACAATAAACAAACAAAGAAGTTAAAATATTTCTATTTTCTATTGGAACTTAAGAATTAATGTAGTAAAGTAAACCTTTTATGTTTTACAATATTTTCTAAGATTTGGATTCAGGACTCATAAGTAAAATGAAGATTTGAATTTGTAAAATATTGGATAACCTTTACGAGGTAATTCTAAAATATATGGAACATTACACTCCATTATTAAAAACACATCCTAGAGCTCAAATGGTCGTTGAACTGAAATGAACTTTAAATGGCTATTATTTATTCTCAAACATTAGGTTTACTAAGTTCTAATTGACTCAAAATGGTTGACCGGGTGTACTGATGATGCCATTAAGGCATAGGACTCATGTGGGTGAACACAGTAACAGTTATAATTTATTGTGTACGTTTTCATCGATGGGCATACATGTGAAATTACGTACTATAGATTAGTGATAGGTAAGGTGTGTTCCTCAAGAAAGAAAAAAAGAGGTCATTCATAAGGGGAAATACAGTAGACTGTAATTATCCGAGCCCCGCTTATCTGAGGTTCCGTGTTAATCGAGGGACTCACTCTGTCAAAGTGTCCAATTTTAACAGATCGGTTTGGTCCCAATTACTTGGTTAGTCACGAGTCTACTGTATTGTGATTGTGATTCACAACAGTGTTTGTCAAGGCCTCTGCCTGTTTCAATAAACGTGGGTATTGTTAGAGCTTGGAGTGTCACATTCTGGCTATTTAGTACAAGTATAACACTAATCCAAACTCTTGGGAAATCAGTCAGGTAGGACATGGCAGTAAATAAAAAAGTTAAAAATTGGCCCAGCACACAGATGGTTAAGTGGTTTAGTGAGGTGCGAGTCATTGTCAAGGTCAGCACAAGTTGTTGCCCAATCACCGACAGAGTTGTACCAAGGGGGTGCCAAAACAGAGTGTACAAACAGTACCAGTGGTGGTTGCATAACAGTGGGGTGGACACAATTATCTTTGCAAGGATTAAAATGTTATGATTTAAATGTTTAATACCAGCAATAAAATATTAATAAAACCACCAAAAGGTGTAGACCTTAAAGTTCACAACTAAAACACAACAAAACACACAGTAATTTTCGGAGCACACCAGGCCTCTTCTTCAGCAGAAGAAGTAAAACACTGACTGGATTACGGCTAGAGTTTTATCATTGTTGATTGGATTATGCAGTTGCCTGTTCAATATTGTATCTTGATTCTTGAGTATAGATGAAGAGAGTTTTATTTTCACATATCAAGAGAAAGTATTGTAATCATGAAAAAAAACCCAATCCTGAGATAATAATAAATCTTTACATCATATATGAATCCGAAATCAAAAAGTGGATTTTACAATTCTCTCTGTCTAGTTGTCTGTCCCTGGCCACTGATCCAAAATGGTTGGATGGATTGTGTTCAAACTTGATATTTACTATTTAGATTATACCTTAGGACTTTTATTTATTTTGACCATAGCCCTCAAATTAAGGGTAGCTTACTGATGAGTAGAGACCCTATATTATGTTAAAGGTTATTTGGACTAGAGTACTTGGCTAAATCATGGCTTAAATTAGGAGGGATAGCCAGCACACTTACCTTGGTGGAGTAGAAATTGTTTGGATACAACACTAAAAAACACACAAACACATTTTTAAGGACAAGCTTTCACTGTCACAGACAGCTTCCTCAGGTCAAGAGAGTAGACTTATGCTCTTGGTTGAACTGCAAGGCAGGGGTGTAGAATATGTCTGAACGTGCGAACAATGTTCGGGGGAAATTAAAGCAGTCCTGGGGAAATTTGGGGCAGGAAAATGTCCAACAATTTTGTTGACTTTTTAGTACATTCTTGTTCTGATATGGTAGTTTGATTTGAATGATAAACAAAGGCCGATGACACTCAACACCGACACTATCAATATATGCCATAGTGAGGCAGTGTCATTGTAAGCACGAAGAGTTGCTGTGTCTAGAGGCTAAGATAATGTGTCAGAGTTCTAGATAATAAGTCTGAGGTTGAGATACGGGGCAAAGAGAAAATATAATATTCAACCTGGCTAATGCGTGATTGAGTGATGAGTCATCAATCACCTACCCTACCGGGTGTTTGGTAGCTATGGTGGGCAGGAGGGAGAAGGTAGGGAAGGGTGAGCGATGTTTTGTTTTAGTTTGAATTCAGTCACCTGTTATATCGTGGCCTAATTTGCACGGTGATATGCGCGCAGCTTATTTAAACTCGTGCATGCGTATTGTAATAATTGTGTAGCCATGAAATTGTGGTTTTTAGTGGACCTATTAAGTTTGTACATTGTACAATAGATAAATGTTTATAAAAAAATTAGATGGTCTAATGAAACAAATATTTATTATGTCGACTTTTAAGAGCAAACAAGACGTCAACTGTGCTTATTGTAAATGGCGTGGTAGACGTGATAAGCTCGGATACTCACGTATCTAATAACATCCCCAAGAAAAACCTAGAAGTAAGGATCAAGGAGTATTGAAAGTTTTATAAAATGTAAATTATGGATCAGGAAAAACTCAGTCGTAAATAGCAATAATATTTTCCCTAGTGTGTTTGATAGTGATATACCTTGCAGTCGTGGCGAGTCTACGAAAAAACGAAAAGTCTATGAAAATCAACAATTAAATCAAGGCCTCCGGAATTACACTTCATTGCCTCTTACTATCAAGATGTAAAATTAAATATTGTACTGTAAGCCTACTGATATCAATGAACAATTAATAACAATATTTAATGCCTTAGCTATCCTTAATAACAAAGTTGATGAGTTGTAAAAACCAAATGAACATAGGGATAATAGTGTAGTCATAAAGTCTGAGTTTAACAGAGAATGTACCAGGTTTAACCGGTTTTAGCATTTTTTTACAGGAAAGTGAAGAATTTAAAGCAAAAATTAAATTAATTAGAGTAAGCAAATCGGTTCCAGAGATATGTCAACTTATACCGTGTCTGCAAGGTGAAATTACAATAGTGCAGTTTTCTCCATGCGTAGAAAACTACAAAACCACCCCTAAAGAGGTAGCTATTCTTAAAACTGGAAATTTTTGTATTTTTATCTTCCAGAGGAAAAACAGTTGCTACAACCTACTCAAAGTATCGAATTTCGAAATTTTAAAACTCACCTTATTGATCATTTACAGTCAAAAGTACATCAATGGTGTGTTAATTTCTTTAACTCCTTGGGAAAAACAAATGCCATAGTAAAAAAGGAACACGAAACCTTGGGAGTCCGTGTTGCCAGAGTTGTCTACAGTGTAGTAAAAGAAGGGAAGGGCAAGTTTTTGAACATTTATTAAGTTTGCACTGCTTAATTGATGCCGATGTTGGTGAATTTAATCACTCCAGATAATCATTTTTTAGAGCATTTAGAAAAAACATTTTTTACTATGAATAGCAAACTATAGGAATTTTTAAGCATAGACCATCTCCCTCTTTTGTCTGTTACAGCAGACAAAACAAATTTGCACAGAACATATCAAATAACTTTCGTGTTACTCTTGTAGATGGTGTTCAGGCTTGTATTGTGATTGTCATTTTACCATGTGATACTTCACACAAGGGAGACATTCTCGTTGAAAAACTGCACAATGCCCTTGAAAGTGCAAGTATTCAGTTAAAAGAGCAGCTGAATGGTATAGCATTTGATGGGAAATATTTTGTTCTTAGTGTAAATAAAAAACTAGCGGGTCTATGTGAAAATTTAAACCATGAGTTTTTACTTCCTATGTGGGACATAGCTCATAGGTTAGAATGTGTGTTGAATGACGTTCGTAAAGTTAAATCGTTAATGTGGATATGTAATCAAGTTCAAGTTATAGGTAATATAATGAAAAATTACGAGTGGTGTATTGAATATGAAGAACTTCTTGCATTAGCTGAAGAAATAGAAGTGGACATATTAAATCCAAAATCATTTCAGGACACTTGTTTTGTTCAAAGTGAACTCCGAGTTTACAAAACATTTCAGAGAGATTTTAAGCGTTTTTTAATTGATCTCCAAAAGAAGCATACTGAGAGTATACAACAAGGTAAGAATACCGATGCTAAAGAATTTTCATTGGAACTGAAAAAGTTTTCAAATCCAATTCTCATTTTTTAAAGCCAATTCTCATTTTTCAACTACTTGGCATTATTGACATATTAGAATTGATCACAAAATTCAGTTGTATCTGTCAGAATGTAAATGCCTGTATTTGGACAATATTTGATTCTTATACCTCTTTGCAAAGCCCACTTAATGAGATGATGATGGAATTAAAGAGTGTAAAAATATCAGAAGAAAAATTCCCATCACTCAACAAGAAAATGGATTCCCTGAAAAACAACATTTATCAGGACTGCTTATTAATAAATGAAAACGACCAGTGCTCTGAAGCCGTTCCCAGAATCTTCACCTATATGACCAGTCACTTGCTGAAGAAGATGTGGAGTTGTTAGATTACACACCAGATGTATGCAAGGAAAAAGTTGGAAACCTTGAGTTAAACCTTATTAGAAACACTAGAACGTAGGATAACAGAACCTCCATTTGTAAAAAATATGCACCTATGTTTCAGCAGCAAGTATTTAACGAGTACTTTAGTTTCAGACAAAATTTTAGAGCAGCAAATTCAAGAGTCATTACGAACACTAACAACCTGGGTTAATGAAAATCATGGATGTACAATAACTACTGATGCAGTATATTCTCACATTAAAATCTTGAAAAAGAATCTTTTAAACATAGATTTTTTCAAAAACCTATGGTCTATGGAAGTTAAACCGAACATGATAATTCTTGATAATGCTGTAATAAAGGAAGCATTCACAAATGAAAATGTATTTCATCACATTCCTGGCATCCTCTACGTTATGGAGAATTCCATGAAAATATGCAGTGAAGCAGTGTTTGAATCAGTTGGATCAATGATAGGCACCACTTACACAACCGCAACATTAAGTATGACACTCTTTTTCATAAAGTTTTCATCTCTTGTAATGGCCCACCTGTCCACAAAGCTTCATGTCTTCTAAAGGAATCCTTGGACATACATTTCAATGGAGGAAAGTACCAGTTTACCAGGTTTTCTTCTAGTTCTCTTTTGAAGGTCTACAAAATGTCAAAGGTCATTGACAAACTTCACAAGTAAATGGGAACGCTGCCATTTCTGGGAAACAACTACATTTTTTATAAGGTAGGTACTTTAACAATAACCTTCAGCCTTCCCTTCAGCCTTCAGCCTCTATAAAATATTTAATGTTTTATTTGGAGCGCTATGGTTTTCGGGGAAATTTTCTTATGAAAATGTTATGTTCTGGGGAAATATTGGATCTCTGAACATATTCTGCACCCCTGCTGGATGGTTGACTGTCCACAGCTGACTTGTTTTTCAGTTATTATATCACTTTATAGATGGCAGTACTCTGAATAAATAGATAAATAGATAGATAGATAGAAAACTAAAAAATAGTTTTATATACTGTATTATTATTATTATTATTATTATTATTATTATTATTATTATTATTATTATTATTATTATTATTATTATTATTATTATTATTATTATTATTATTATTATTATTATTATTATTATTATTATACTATTTTATTATTATTCTATTATTATTTTATTATTATCATCATTATTGGGACATTGAATGTAATAATAAGTATGCTGGTAGGAAGGAGAGGAATTACCTAAGGTTGAGGTTAGGGGGCCTGTCTGGAGTTGATGATATATTGATGGGCCAGTTCCCATATCCTTAGTTTTGAAGGGTTGCATATTTCTTTGTTCAGGGATTTGACCACCTTGGTTGTGTAACAGTCCAGATTTTAGGTTTCAGCACGTGATGGTACAGGCTTATTTTTATTCTTCATTTTTGTGTCATGTCGATGTCTATTCATTCTCTTTCTTAGTGTTTCTGTTGTGAGACCAATGAATTATGCTTGGCACTGGCACTGGTTGCATTTCAGTTGGTAGATGAAGTTTTCAAAATCACAAGTATGTTGGCCTTTTATAGGGTAATTTATTTGTTTAGTTATATAGCTGGAGAAAGAATTTGTTGGTTTATGTATGGTGCAGGTTTTACAGGGGGTGCAGTTGCAGGGAAATGAACCTGATATTTGTTTGGGCTCGGGTTGAATAGTGGAGTCCGGCAGTTTGGGTTTTACAAGTAAACTGCGCAGATTGGCTGGTTGTTTATAGGTTACTTTTGGAGGCTCCTTGAAGATATTCTGTGTAGTGGTGGAGGATTGCCGTATGGGGAAACATGTTTTCAAAAGGGTGTTGACTTTGTGGAGTCCAGGGTGGTATGTAGTGACCAGAGGGATGATGTTGTTTGTTCCTGTTGATGTCTATTTTGAGCTCTGTCTATTTGACTACACACCAGTTCTTTGGGGTAGCCTTTGTTCATAAAAGCATGTTGCAGTTTTTTATTGTATTGCAAAAGATCATCATTGTCGGAGAAAATTCTTTTGGGTCTAATGGCTAGACTATGTGGGAGTGATTCTCTTCGTGCTAATTGGGTGGCAACTGTCATAATGAAGGTATTGTTGCTGGTTGATTTCCTTGGTGTGTTCAGTTGTTTTTAGGTTTCTATAAAGTAGTGTGATGTCTACATTCAGAAAAGTAATGCTAGATGTGGATATTTTCCAAGTTAATCTTAACAGTGAACATTTATGCCAGTGGGCCCACAAAATTTACATTATATTTTGACTTTAAGGTTCTTTCTGGTTTTTCAAGTAATCACATTATATACAATTTCCCTAGCCTGTATTCTCAAAGGACGTCCAGAAACGCTTTTGGAAGATGATGATGCTGCCATTAAATAGGCTCTTGTTAATTATACTATATGAACTACACTATCTAAGTACACAGGAATTATAAAATATACATTCAAATTAAAGTTTCAATATAATTACATCAACGCTCACAATTTTGACAGCTTATTTTGTCTAGCTAGTGTAACACATGCTTTCGGACACCGATGTGAAGCATGCAAGTGCTGATCATGGACTCATTCTCACCCTGCACAGTATAAAAATGTCAGTTTGTGCAGGTTATTTTCTATCTGGAGCCTTTTTAGCTCCAGATAGGGAGTAGATATTAAGGGGGTGTCAAGCAGAGAATGTTTAAGGATCAGCAAACCTAGAGAAAGTTTAAAGGGCATAGTGAACATTAGAGGAATCTAAACATATAAAATATTTAAGGGGTTTTGAAACTAGAGTATATTTTAAGGTTTCAAGGTTTCAAAACTTTATAATCCTAAATAAGTGTCAAACAAAGCAAATATTTGAGAAGTGTCAAACCTAGAGAACTGTTAAGTGGTTTCAAACCTAGAAACAATTTAAAGGGTTTTAAATGTACATACTATTTATTGGTTTTCAAGTGTAGATAGCTTTTAAGTGGTTTCAAATCTAGAGAAAATTTAAAGGGTATCACTCCTAAAGAACCTTTGAGGGGTATCAAACATAGGTAGCACTTAAAGTGTTTCAAGCTGAGATAACTTTCTAGAAATTATAATAAACCTAACTAACATTTAAGGTGTTTCATGAACTTAAATAACATTTTGCATTTTCAAATTTTTATTACATTTAAGAGGTTTCAAACATTATGATTTGAAGTATTTTCAGCACTCTGCAAATAATTAAATATAAAACATTATTGTCAAAAGAAATTTACCAATAAAAATCATTTTCATCAAAAATGTAATAAAATTTACTATTCAAGTTATATTATTTTAGGTTTCTTCAAAATCTTGCTCTTTAATTCAATAAAAAATGCTATTAATTTGCACAGCCCTATCTAAACCATTATTTTTAATGATGTTATTACATTATTTTACTATACTTAATAATGATATAGCTTTAACAAGTCTTATCATTTTAGTTTAAAAATCAATAGCTGTCTTTAATCTAAAATTATTCTAAAGCGTTATTTTTATAATTTCTCGTTCCTGCCCTGTTCCTAATATTTTGATTAATTTTCCATTCCGCATTAAAAATGTCAATTCCGTCCAACCCTAGTAGTAAGTTATGGGCTCTTAAAAAATGAGATTCAAAATTTGAACTAAAAAAAAATCTAATTTAATATATATAAATTTTTTGAATCTTCAAATATCTGATCTTGATAGAGAATTGAAGGGCCATCCCCTGTGAATACGTGAATTGCATGGGTAGATAATAAGTGCGGTGCACAAAAAGGTTACACCTGTTAAGAAAACTGGTTTTTGTATTGAATGTGGCTTTGGACCTACCAAGCTCTCAATTAAATGTCCAGGTTCTTATATTAGTATCTTATAATTTGAATTTATTAATGTTTTCACCAACCTGTGTTTGAACAAATTATTTATTAGTGAATTTGCATGAATAATAATTACTTTAATTTGAGTGATAAGTATTTTCCCTTTAGACATAGGTGATTTGTAGATTTTTACCATTTGTGGTTGGTGCAAACATTTCTTCTTTGAGATGGTGTTTTTACCTAATCCTTATTGGGAAATTGTTTAATTCTCAACCGAATGGGTGTATTCATACGTTAATAAGCGTACATTAATGTATGTCTCATAATTATAAGCACTAGAACCGTATTTCTATGCTATGATACATTATATGAACCATTCATCATCGGTGCGACAGTGTTAATATTGCGTTAAGGGCGCACTTCAAAAGATGCACTTCATTTTTACATATTATTTGATTACAAATTAATCGCAAATTAATTTTAAAAATTGACAATGTACCCCAGTATAATATTATACCGTTTATAAAGTGGTTTGGAAATATATCATGCTAATATCTAATATAGTAAAATAAGAGTGAGATTAAATATTTTCTACTGTAACAAGATTCTCAATATTTTGTTCAAAATTATTTATTTCATTTGTATAGTAGTATTTTATTTATAGGCAACCCTAGTAGTTCAAACACTTCTGATTATTTGTTTTTACTTATTTCATTATAAATAATAAACTATGTCAAGATTGTACTTGAAAGAAGGTACCGAAAAGGGTGATAGACAAATATAAAGAGTATGACACAATGTGGCTTTTACAATGAAAAGATGAACACAGCTCACACTTTACTTTGCTGCAGGTTGATAAAGTAAAGTGGAAACGGTGTTCTTTTTTTAATTGTAAAAGCCATATTGTGTTTGTTCCTTTTATCTGTTTCTATCAACCTTTCCTGTACCTTCTTTCAAATATAACACATTTACCTCATTACCTCCTTTGAAGGGAAAGTAAATCATTGTTGATTGTGGCATGTAAAAGAGCCCTGGAAGGTATGTGAAAAATACCTTTCCAAGCAAAATTAGAAGGCCCTTTCACTCTTGCTCATAGAAGTTCTTGTGTGCTGGTATAATCAAATGGTTCAGAAAGTGCACATTAAATACCTCTAATAAATAAAAACTACCTTCCTCATTTTTGCCTCTTCAACTATGTGGTAATAACTTTGGTGAAATAATGTGCGGAAAAATATTGATGGCAACCTTTGTTGGCTGTGTTTTGCATCTGCTTTGGATGGTTCATACCTAGCATCCCAGTACAGCAGGTACTATCACAAAGATGACGGCAAGAAACGAAACAAGATATAAACAAATGCTTAATGCTGAACATAAATCATTTGCTTAAGAAGTGTCAAAACTTTGTTTTGTTTAAATACTTGTGTGGTTAATTTTTTTTAAGGCTAAACGTGTACTTTTGTATGGATTTTCAAGGTCTGTGCAAATCCAATATGGTGGAAAACGAATTTTTCTCAAAACATTTCACGAGACCTGCCAGCCACATTATTTAAGGTATATGATATGCACGGAACTCTGTGGTCAACACCTTAAGCCAACTCACAATGCTATTAACATCTTTTAGGATCTTTAATTTTTGCATCAATCACATGTCATGTTGTTTTTTATTTTCTCGGACCACTCGTAATAAACCGGTGTTAACCAGGTGATCTAGCGGCTTTGTTTGAACTTTGCATGAGATTTCACTCTATTATCAAACTTAGTTTTTTTTAATTTGTGTATATGGTGGCCTTTTATTAAACTAACTATTTTTTTAATTTGGATGTATGGTGGATCATGTTTATTTTTTGATTCAGCATGGGTAGTATTGATACTTCTATTCAATTTGACATAAGTTGTTTTTTATATAAACTATTGTAAGAATAATTTGAAATTGATGATCAAGGCTGTGTGCCCCCCAATCATACCTCTACACTATTTGGTTACATTTACGAGGGTATTTCAGAAAGTCGCTTCTGGTGGGCTATATAAAATACATTAAGTATGGGAAGAAAGTATTACTATTAAATACAAAAAAATATCTAGACATCTAATTTTTTTTGGCACAGTCACAACCTGAAATTGGCTGCCTGTTAGAAGAGCCACGTTTTTATGCCTGTTTTCATCTCCTTGCTTTACTTGAAGCGCTGTACACCCAACTCTTGTTTCATATATCTGAAAAGGTGATGATTGCTTGGAGCAAGGTTGTGACTGTAAGGCAGGTGATGAAACAATTCCTATTTGAATTTTTCAAGTAGTCCTATTGTTTGAGTGCTAGCTCTTGTATAAATGCATGCATTGTCAAGTCAGCATACCGTGCCTTTTGTTCTGAATGGCCCTCTGAAGTTTTTGTAATTTCTCAGAATATACTTCGGAATTGACCATGGTTCCTTGTGACAATGTCAACAAGTAGTTCTTCTTTTTGATTCCAAAAGATGGTTGCCATAAGCTTCGTGGCATTCAATGCTTGGTTGAACTTCCTTGGCTTGTTCTGTGAATGAGTGTGCCCCTACTGCCTGGATTGTATTTCAGTATTGATGTAGGAAACTCAGGTTTCATCACCTTTTAAAATCTGATGTACCTAAAGTGATGTGGCTCCAGGAAACCTGACTGCTGAGGCTATTCTCATGTTAAATGTGGCTATTCGTAAGAATATTTGGGACAGACGGAGCGCTAAACTTGTAATTACCTAATCTCTCTCTGACAATTTCTTAGAGAACATTGTGTGAAATTGACATAAAATGAAGTGAAAGCTCAGTTATTGTGAAGTGCCAATTTTCCTAAACCTTTACTTCCACGTTCTGCACAATCTCATCTGTCACAACAGAAGACCGTTCAGATCTCTCTTTATCGTGAACATTCGGTCAGTCATTTTCAAACATCCCACACCACTGCCTTACACCTCCTTCACTCATAATGTTTGGTCCATAAATCTTGCAGTACTCGTGTTTTTTGCATGAATAAAACAAATAACTGTGTACACTTCACAGCTGCTGGGATCATTAATGATAGCACTCATTTTAAATAACTAATTATATAGCATCTCAACAGTAGATAATTAACAATATGATGACTTGATTGCTGCTTAGTCACTTCACACAACTGTGCATGCGTGAGCTCCCACCCACTTCCCTCTCTACTGCTAAAAATAATTGGAAGATTTGTTTTGAACAAAATTCAGGCTCCACACTTATGTTTATTTCCACCTCATCACACAACCTATGGAGACAATAATGAAGTAGGGATGAAGAAGATAGAATTTAAAGATAGAGAGATAAGAAAGAGAGAAAGGGAAAGTAAGAGAGAGATAAGAAAGAGAGAAAGGAGAAAGAGTAAGAGAGAGAAAAGGCAATAGAAAGAGAGTGAGAGAGAGAGAAAAAGAGAGTGCAAGAGAGAAATAAAGAGAGAGAAAGAGAGAGTGAGATAGAGAGTGAGAAAGAGATAGAGAGTGAGAAAGAGATAGAGAGTGAGAAAGAGATAGAGAGTGAGAAAGAGATAGATAGTGAGAAAAAGATATATAGTGAGAAAAAGAGATATAGTGAGAAAAAGAGATATAGTGAGAAAGAAAGAGCGAGAAAATAGTGAGTGAGAAAGAGAGAGAAAGTGCGAGAGAGAGAGAGAGAGTGAGAGAGAGAGACCATTTGGCAAAAAAAAAAACTTAGTACACCTGGCTGTAATTAAAACTCAAACCTTTCAATCACTGCCAAACCAAACAAGATGAAACTGATATTTAAGACTAGTATGCATTAATGCAGGTGACTTTTATTCATTTACTTAATTGTGTTGTTGTAATATGTTTAATAGAGATAGAATGTTAATAACAATAGCACCAAAGAGCATGTACAATTTCCTGAAAATGACAGGTCCACAGATATGCTTAAAAAACATAAATGAAATCCACAATATGTTGTGTGGATATATATACATCATATTCTGATCTTGGTCTCTCAGAAGTGAACATAGAATAAAGTTAATGTGGACCTCAAGCTGGTTCACAGAAACCAATATTGGGTTGCATGCCTACTCAATATCAAGCTCGTCTGGTCTGTTTAGCCAGAACTAGGAGTTCACGGTTAGAATATCAACCTGGTGTACTGAGGGTTTTTTCCCTACGTGGTTTCTTGCTCTCATTCCATTCAAATGAAGGTACATTTCCTCTAAAATTCGACCTTACTCATCCTCATTCCATTAGTGTAATCTAAGAATGCTAGCTAATATGGATAGTAAAACATGGTGCAAATAAAAGCTAACAAAACACTGAACAAAAAACATGTTATATGCATTTTTATACATTTTTGTGATTTAATAAGTCAAACTGAACCTTCCTTCCGATATTAGGATGGTGTTTTAGAGGGAATGCACTTACATTAGTGCTGAGAGCAAATGGAGACCACAGTGAAAGTCACATGTGAAACCACCCCCTATCTCATTGTCAATGATGACCTAGTGTAAGTCAAGTCAAATGCCTTAGACCATTTGGCTAAAATTTTGTTTTAACCTTTTCTATAGCAGATTTAAATAACACCATATAATACTTTTTTCCTCACTTTATAAACACACATTACAACAGTGCACAAGCTATAAACTATCTTAACCTAGAACAGCATGCTTAATACTACAAACCTAGCTCAGAACTGATATATTTCGATTTTACGCACCAGAATTTGTGTCCAGCAACTGGTAGCCTGACGGTTGATCTTGTACATGAATCTGCTAAAGATTCGTTGCATTGGCTATATTGGTATGGTTTGCACATACATTGCTTGCATGAATTTTGGAAGTTTGTTCAAAATCTATTTCTGTATGTGATGTTACTTCCTAAGGTAGATTTTATGTATTTATACTATAGTTTGTTATATATTATTATTAATGTTGAATCCATTTTTTCTCAAATTTAAATCTTCATTTTACCTACGAATCAGAGTCTTAGAAAATAGCATAAAAGTTTAACTTCCACACATTTGTGCGATTTTATTTTTCAACAAGTTTAATTTTGTTACATAAATAAGTTACATTAGTTGCCGTAGAAAATAGAAATGTCAACAAAATCTTAAGATTTATGATTATAATTTTTGAATGCACATTCAGCTAAGTGATAAATTTTATGGTCTGAGGTTTGAGAGGTTTGTACAATAATCATGTTGGGTTAAGCACAATGTAAGCATCTCATTAGTTTTTATTGATGTTCATGTACACTTGAGAATGATTTTACAGGTGGGAGCTTATTTATGTTTAAACTGTGACACCGCTAGCTGATAAATCATAGTTTCACTGTCTCTGGTAATATTTCTTTATATCAAAATTGTTTATTTAATTATTTTCATTGAAACTGTTTAACTAATAATTTATCAAAACTGAATATTAATTTCATTATAATTCAAATTGGCCAACTCTTTTATTTTCTTACCGAAATTATAACTACTTTTTAGAGATAGTTCAAATCTTATATTTCTCAAATCCAAATCTTAAACTTTCTTGCGAATCTCGAATCCAAATTAGAATCCTTGAATCCTTAAACATGTACATTTATTATAGTTGATGTGAAAATATTTTAAAATTGAATTTAAAAAATAGTTGGTAAGGTCTCTATGCCATTGACAAATACTATTTTATTTGTCATGTCAATAACATAATAAAACACCAAAGAACACTCCGTTATTAAATTAATTACAATCTTGTATTTTTTGGGGGATTTTGTTACTAATCCCAACTACACAAGCCTATATAATTCCTTTTACCAATTGCTTAAAATTGTTATATCAAGTCTAAGTCTTAAATGTATTGAATATACTTGTATAACATTTATACTAATATCAATCCCATTGGATTCAAAACATTCGAGTGTCCCATATCTACTGCTCTTACAATTTTATGATCTTATTGATTTTATGATTTTAACAAAAGTATTAACTATCAACATTAAAATATTGGTAAGCTTGTTTACTTCCATGATACTCAATATTAAGTATGGTGTGCATCATCTGTTCTATTATTTCTAGCTTACATAGTAAAAGAAGACTAGAATAGAGCTCAGTTAGAGTTTTTTTTGGGATTCATTTTCTTTATTACTGATTTCTTCTCACATCAACAGACACTCGGACTAAACTTTAAGTTTGTCTAGTCGAGTTGTCAAGTCAGAGAGTTACTATTCTTAGTGGGTGTGTTGAGAATTTTCTTTATTAAATGGTTTCCCACTCTTTCTCTACACAAATGTAAGTACATTGCCTCTAAATGTTGCCTTTCTCACCTCTACCTCATTAACTTAAACAAAATGTGTACACCCAAGGACAGGGAGTAAGATACAGTAGAAAAAATTAACCAAATTTACTATTTATTGTAAATATATTTTCAAATTTATTTTTATACATTTAGATGTTGGAAACTATGATAATGTAACTAACAACAGTTGAAGATAGATTTATTAGAGTTACTAACAACCACACTAGTTAAGATATTTGCTATTCCCCCCAAATGTTCCTTTCTGTTTCTAGTATCCTTGGTACAATGGCATTGTCCCTTGCTTGTGGTAACATTTGTTTAATGTCGTGGCAGTTTGCTCTTCTCGTCGTACGCCAGGTGGAGCTCCATTGACATGTCAAGTACCAACTTTGAGGAGATCATGGTGAAACACAACATGCACGAGAAGGAGGAGTTCAAGTCGATCAAGACCCTCAATATTTTCTATCAGGCAGGCACCTCCAAAGCGGGGCACCCCGTCTTCTACTACATAGCCCGGCGATACAAGTGAGTACCACACTAGAGCGCTCTGATAGGAGGTGGCGAAACAAAAATAGGTTTAAAACTTTTTAATTTTGAATTAAAGAGCTGTCAAATACATTTATTTTTTATTTCTCAAATATGGGATCTGAATGTCAGAACATATGATATAAACGAAGAGGTAATCTCTCCTACATTATCATATGTTTCTAGTATAAAAACCACTGTTGTAATTTGAAAAATTCAACTTTAGGATTATAATAAATGTTAACATTTTATATGGCTCAAAACTCAACAAAGTGGGTTTCACAATTCTTTCTGTCACTCTCTTGGTCTGTACCTAGGGCTACAGCCAAAATGGTTTGATGGATTTTGTTCAAACATAATATTTAACTTTAGCTCTAAAATTAAATGTTTACTAATAATAGTTTGAACATTTGGAATGTTTTGAAAAATGCTTTAACAATTTGGTTCTTAATGAATATCCGAGAAGGGATTTAACACTGTATACTTGGTTGTTTTTTTTCAGAGAAAAAATAATCAAAGGAAGGTATACTGATAACTAGGGGTATGCGAATATTTTAAAATTCAATTTTTTTCTGATATCAATTTCTGAATTGTTAATATTCGAACTTTAAATATTCAATTCTTAAATTTGGAATTATTTTTGCATTTTCAAATATATAACGACAGATATTGGTTCAGTTAATTACAGTACACATTTTTATATATTAAACATTTATTATCTGAAGTGAAGGATATTTATTTCAGCTATTTTAACTATTCACATTATTTATTTGTTCACTAAAACCATATAAAAATATCCTTTCTCGAGGAATTATTTCAAGATTTCTTCTAGTCAGCTGCCACATTGATTGTTTATTTGTATTAGCCCTCCTGTATAGAGTAAGTAAGCACTAAAAACCTAGTACTCACAATGCTCACAATATATGCAAATACGTTTAATATGTACTGTATTTATTGCAGATTTCACTAGTGGCAATATCCAGGCTTGTGTAGTCTAGTAGTACTAAGTCTACTTCAACCTATTGGTGCTATTAGTATTTCATATGTTGGTGTACATTTTCAATAGAAGTAACTGTTAAAAACTGTCTTCTATAATCTAATTTATTTCTATTCACATATGACATAGTTTTACTAAATAACTAATTTCAATCATTTTAAAAGTGAAATCAAATAATTATTTTTAATCAGATTTAAAGTATTAGTATTTACAGTGAAATGATTTACTTAAATGAATTTAATAAAATAACAAAGAGAAATTTAAAATTAAATTTTAAACCACCATGCTAATTTGTTGAAGTTATTTAACTAATTATTATTGAGTTTGTAGTCCTACTCCATTTTATTTAGGATATTTTTGCTAAACTAATAGCAAAGGATTAATATTTTTAATTTATATTTTATTTATTTTTTGTTATTTGTAACAACAAACTAGGTATTTCCTGAATTTTTGTAGATTTATTAATTTTTTTAAAGTTTGCTCTAAATTTGTAAACCTTAGTAAACATTGATTATTATTCATAGCAACATAGAAAGTGATATTTTTTATTCATAGCTTTGGTGTCTAACATGACATGCTTTTTTACAATGAAAGCTTTGCAAAGAAAGCTTTGAATTTTGTTGAGAATATCTTTCAACATGATTTTATTCAAAATTTTGACGACCATATTTAAAATATGTATACCAGTAAGTAATACCAAGTCGTACCAACATTTTATCAATTACTATTCAAAT
Organism: Timema podura; assembly: GCA_033556935.1. Classification (NCBI taxonomy): domain Eukaryota; kingdom Metazoa; phylum Arthropoda; class Insecta; order Phasmatodea; family Timematidae; genus Timema; species Timema podura. The sequence continues at coordinate 20,053,112 of JAVRXN010000008.1, forward strand.
TCAAAATTATCAATATTCAAGTTAAAATTCTCATTATTTGATTTGAAAATATTCATAATCAAAAGTCGCCATTCTCCCACCCTTAACAATAACTATTTTTTAAATACATACAGTTATAAAATTACAATTAATTGTACAAGCATATGTGTTACCCACAACTTTTATTTTTTTATTTTATTTATAGCTAGAATAGACTATATGATAATTTATTTATACCTGTGTCATACCAGCTATTTTTATTATTTTGTTTACTTTAGTTGAGAGGTGGCAATAGAAAGCATAAATCACAACCAAAAGATAATATTAGTTTAGAAGGTAAATTCACATTTAAGGTAATGGTAAATAAATGATATGGAGTCTGGTTATTAGGTTTATCCTATATTTATATTAATCTAAACAGCTGGCATTCATCAAAATATATCTAAAATAATTCAGGTTCAGAATTTGGAGGGGGGGGGGGGCGGGGGGATTTTTTATCTTGTATCTCAAATTTCGATCTATTTTTAATCCTTGAATGATGAATATTATTAATAATAAAATGATCTATTTTTAGTGCCAGCATATTGGCTATTTATTAATGTTAACTATCACATTTAAAGAGCTCAGGAAGTTAAAGGTGAATTTTAATAAAAATAGGACCCCGTTTTCCGAAGAAAATGGTAAGCCTTATTTTAGCTATTAGAAAATTTTTAGAAAGAAACAATATAAAAATAATATAAATAATTATTATTTAATTATTGGTATATTTAGCTAGTTTTATTTTCATTTCCTTGTCATTGCATTGCAACTTCAATTGGAGATAACTCAAAATGGACGACAAAATATAATAAGTTTACTGGTCCAAAGTCTTTTAGATTTATATTGCATTATTAATGTAAAATTTGATATTATTTCTACCAATTTGTTAAGTTAGCGAATGATTTATAAGTAAAACTGTCAATAGAATCTAAATTAAATAGTCTATACTTGCCATTGAATTTAAAAAATTGATTTTTCCATACATCAAGAGAAAGCTAGAAAGTGACGAGCCTACAAAACTTTTTATCTCAATCCTGAGCTTTAATAATGAGCTCGGCTCTAAGATCTAAATCTTAATACTCGCAGAACCCTACAATAAACCATTGATTCAGCAATAGAGTATTAATAGGAGAAAATCTCCCCTTTGTTAGTGTTGTCACAGTTTACTCATTTAAAAAGTTTCTGTAGCATACATTTTTAAATTATTGTTAGGCTTGTTTGTTTCCAAGCAGCATTGTGTTAAGTATGTTAGGATAAATAGTTATTTGCCACTAAATATTGCAACATGGGTTGGACAATCCACCTTATTCCTCCCATCAGGTTCTTATAAATGCTTGCTCCATCTACTACGTTTACTTTTTTTTTTTTTTTTTTTGCGTTGAATATTGCTACCTACAACAGTAAAACCTTGGATTGCGAGCATAATTCGTTTCGTAAACGTGTTCGTAATACGAAGCACTCGTATATAAAAGCGAATTTCCCCCATAAGAAATAATGGAAACTCAGATGATTCGTCCCACAACCCAAAAATATTTCATCTAAAAATGATTAATACCTTTTTTATTTTCGTTATTTAAATGTAACTGTACTGTAATCAAATTTATTAATTAAATTTAATCGTGGCTGGTGTGAGGTAGACAAGAGAGAGGAGAGGAGGTGTGTTATTGTTTAGGACAACTTTCACTGTCACTAATGCAATCACTGCTATATGTTGGCTCACTGGAATATCTTTATTATTATCACCGCGTCTTACTACCCGTTCGGGTTATACGCACTTACGCTAATGTGCAATGGTAGGGTGATTGTGAGATGAAATGGAGGACCTACAGTTTAACGTGGAATCCGAACCACGGTAGAGGCCTGGCATTCCACACATTCACAAGTTGTGATTAATACACGTCTTGTCAGAGGTGAAGGAAGGGTTTGGCAGTCAGATAAATCTGTGCTGGGACCGAAGATTGAACCCCGGACCCTCAGCACAGAAGTCTGACATCTTACCCCTAGACCACCAGGTCACCTGGTATATCTTTCTTTTTGTGCGACGTTAACAAAGAACCTATCCAATGACACTGCTCGGCAGACAAAGCATAACAATAGTACTACTCGTATTGCAAGATATCGCTCGTTTATCAAGTTAAAATTTATTGAAAATTTTTGCTCGTCTTACAAAACACTCGCAGACCAAGTTACTCGCAATCCAAGGTTTTACTGTATTTTATATTCTAATTCAACACATTTTTTATGCTACTTCAGTAGTTATATCATTTGATTTATTTGCAAGAGTAATTCTCCTTTTAAATTTTCTGCTACTTTGGTAAATAATAACTCATCAATTTTGTAATTCACACCATATTGGACATTTTTTAAAAATTATGATCTTACCAAAACCTAAGTATTATCTTACCAAAGATACGGATACACCTAAGATCCAAATGATTTCCATAACAACTTACGAGTTATACGCCCAACCACAGATATCACAAAAGTTACTTGATGATGCATTTGTCAATGTTGGCTGGTTGGTGGAAAAGATTGCCGAGACTTTTAGTAAGGAAGAAACTGAAGCAATGGGATTATTTGCATTTTTACTTGCGTTATTGTTAATATTTGTTGCTTGAGTAATGCCACAACTTGATGTATCGACTTTCTCTTCTCAAGTTTTTTGGTTTTTTATTTTTATTTTTTTGCTGTTTTTTGTAGCAAGTTGTTTATTTTTACCAAAGTTAGATGAAATAATACACGCTAGAAGTAAAAGGGTATTGGATTCTTTAAATAGTTCTGTTCATCTTTTAAGACTTACAGAAAAAGAGGTTGCTAAATATAGCACAACTTTAAACCAAGCTAGAATAAAGGCAAAAAGAATCATAGATGATGCACTTGCTCAGGTAGAAGAAATAAGAACTAATGTTAAGAATATATTAGAAGAGGAAGACAAAAAAAAACAAGCAAGCTTATTGAAGAAAAAGTAGTAAAATTTAAACCCGAACATACCGATGAGTTAAAACAAACTGCTACTAGTATTGCTTTAATTTACTACACCAAATTTACCAATTCTGAAATTGAAGAGGAATTTTTTGCTAATTTTGTGTCTAAAGAATTTTAGGGATTTTTTTCTGTCTATATCTTATAGTTAATATCTTAGTAATATTGACTCAGAACACAAAAAGGTGTATCATTGTATTAACTTACAAACTAATTTGGTTAATATTATGAAAATACCTAGTGGCTTTGGTATAAAATCTTCTTCTACAAAATAGTTTGTAAAAAAGAATAAGATTAAAAGAAATTCTGATTTATTGTAAGACCATCAAGATGGACGATTCATGGATAGCTCAGTGGTTAGAGCATTGGCGTACTAAGCCAAAGGTCCCGAGTTTGATCCCTGTGTCCAGGTGTTATTTTTCAATTTTTAGAATATGATATATTGATGGAGAATTCCTCATTAAAAGCATAAATAATAGCTTCGGCTATTTGATACCTAATAAAATGTCGAAAATTTTAACTGGAAGTCGAAATTTTAATACGAATTGTTGACCCTTGTGGACACAATATTGATCTTTTTTATTGGTCCAAACCTACAAATAAGAACATTAATTAATTAGAAATATAATTATAAAATTGAAAACCGGGACTCAAAATATGTTTTACATAATTATAGTGCAATTTATGCTTGTGTTTGCTAGTGTATATTATTTCGTTTTCACGTATATTACGAGTTTTGAGTAAATATTTCCATTTTTAAACAATAGAGCGAGAAAGTCCGTGCGGAGTTCCGTACCATTTATTTAAAATCAAATAGTTTTTATAAACTATTCGGAGTGGCCTTCCTTCAACAATTTTTTGAAAAATGGTTCGCTCTAGAAGCTATGAGTAGTCTTCGACTTGATTTTTTTTTAAACTAGATTCTTTTATAGGCCATTTAAAGGGTTCCTCACCTAGAAATTTTTGAAATTTGGATGCCCCTTGAAGCTATTTAGAGTTATCCTCACCTTAACTCTTTACGATAATTAGATACCTCTAGAAGATAATCTTTTAAGTGGTATTCTACTGATTGAATTTTGAAAATTGAATTCTTTTAGAAAATTCAGAATTTGGAATTGTCCTCACCAAGACTTTTGAAAATTGGATGAACTTGGAAGCTATTTAGAGCTTTCCTCCCCCGAATTTTTTTGCCAGTTAGGTGCCTCTAGTCTAGTAGTTGTTTGAAGTGCTCTTCTCCGGCAAATTTTTGACAATAGAATGCATTTAAAAGTCATTTGGAGTTTAATTTAAGGCCATGTTTCAGCTTCATATACTCAATAATCGCGCCAGTCGTGTTGAGCCAGACCGCCGAGGACGGGGAGATCGAGGTTCGAATCTTGGTCGGGTGAACTGGGGGTGGTTTTTCCTAAATGGTTTTCCACTCTACCTCCACGCAAATGCGGGTTCACTTCCTCTAAATTCAACCTTCCCAATTCCTAATCAATTAGTGTAATTAGTACTTAAGCGTATAACCCGAACGGGTAGTAAGACGCGGTGCTAAATAAAAAAAAAAAAAAAATACTCAATAATATCAGAGGATTTGAAACATATCTGGAGGGGTGGAGGGATTTATCGCAGGGAGGGGCAAATTAATATTTCCAGGGGGTGAGGCAGAGTCCCCCAATCGCTTTTGCTGTCCACACATACTCTCTATTCGGTATTCATGGATGAACTACTCTCAGGCGATTATTAGTCTTCTTTGATGTGCGGTAGTATACCGTCTCTATGGGGAACAATGTACATTACTCGCTATACATGACAATAATATTCTACACGAAAACAATTTTTTTTGCAAACTTGCATGAGTCATGTCAAACATTGAATAAATGTGGACGAATAATGCATGTGTGGACCCGGCTTAAGAGGAATCTACGCTAAAAAAGATTCAAAATTATATAAAATTTATCTGTGTTGTATTATCTTTCTAAAATTTGAACTTTCATTTTGTTTTTTGTATTAATTTTCTAACTTTCACAGAGGGGTCAACTGACCCTTTGACCCCCCTTACCCCCGAATCTGTGCCTGCACACACATATAAAACAATCTTTCACTTACCCTTACTAACACACTCATTTATAAAACAATCTTTCACTCACCCTCATAACACACTCATTTATAAAACAATCTTTCACCTACCCTCATAACACACTCATTTATAAAACAATCTTTCACCTACCCTCATAACACACTCATTTATAAAACAATCTTTCACCTACCCTCATAACACACTTTTGTTTAAAACATTATTTCATCACAAATGCTAAACTTCATGTTAAGTCTGTATTATTATACTTTCAATTGTTAAACATTCTATGTTAATTAGTAAATTATTCTTTAGTCTTAAAATGTTTCATCCAAGTGCTATTTACCTAACCACTATTTTTTTCATACATTCTTACTAAGTTGCTCCTCTTGTTTTTAAACCCTGAGGATGTCTGTAGTTAGGCAAGGTAGTTTTTCTTGTGACAGAATCGGCGAGACCAATGGTGACCTGCTGATTTACCATGTGATTCTCACGCTTAAACCCTTCTGCCACGCTCCTTTTGAACTGGTTGTGGATTTCACGCACACCTGTTCAGACAATCGCTTCAGGTAAGACAAGGCGAGTCTTGTGGTTTTGAATAATATATATTTATAGAACTCCTACTAACATATCTTTAATATAGAGTTGAGTCGAATTCACATTTTACAAATCCGAATTTCTAATTTATTTTTGAATCTCAAATCTGATCTGAATCTTAGAATATGTATGAACTTAAGTGGAAACATAAATAGAATAATATAAATACAAAAAGTAACTAAATAAATTAATGTTAACATTCTTTTCTTATAATCCATCTATATAACATTCAGAATATGATTCAGAATATATTGTACTTTCAAGTGTTAAATTACTGGTCTGCGATCTGGTTGTTAAGTTTATCCTATAGTTAATATTTTTTGAACCACAATAAGCAGTATTAGAGCTCTAAAACAAATTTCACTTGAAAATTGGGGAAAAAATATTTTAAGGATTTGAGTTTTGAATTTAAAAATTTTTTGAATCATCAAATCTTGAATATCTTTAAAGAGTCAAGAATTCGAGGTCCCATCCCTAGTTTGATATGATTTATTGTAACTATCAAATGATGGCACCCCATTGACTGAAGACTAGAAGTTTGCTTAAAATGATGAATATGCTTAACAACACTTAAATAATTATATATTACTATTTGTATGTAATTAACTCAAATTTGATATCATATGCATTGTTTGTAGGATAACTTAACCCATCCTTGCACCTAATAGTGATGTTACAGCAGTGCCCCTCAACTAATTTGTTTCTGATTAAAGTTTAGTCTACATTACATAATCAATATTTGCATATAACATTATTGTACTTAATGTTATTTAAATTCCTTAAGTTATCTCAGTATTATTAAAAAAATATGTATCTTTAATCATACCATGTCTTGTCAACTAATTAGAGTGTTTAATAAGTGCTCCACTTAAATTCATTCTAAGAAATCAGTTTCATCAAATACTATACACATGTTGCCATTTTCTTAATTTTATTTTTTAGTTTTATTTAATTAAAATATTCTTTGTTAATGAAATGTTTTAGGAACTGCTATTAAGAGCGTGCATCACATGCCAATCAACTCTGTGATTCAGTTGGCTCGAAATTGTAAATTTACATGAACACATAGTGTATCATTTCTAATTAAACATTAATGAAGATAAAGGGTAAATAAAGGTTCCTAATACTGAACATTGTTGAAATATTAAATGATATATGGATAAAAAGTGCATTGAAAAGGCCGTATTTGACCATTTTAGAATGGCTTCATAGTTATTAACAAGAAACTTTGTCACTTTTCCCCACATCTTCACCACGAAAAATTCAGAGCAATTATTCAAATACAAATGCACTGCACACATTTCTGGCATATTGTAGGTCTTTTCTTATTCCCTTTTACTCATACCTCACGCGCACACATACAAATGCAGATGCGAGCCAGGAGCCGAGTTGGGCCTTCTATGATGAACGCTCTTAAAGGTAGAAATGAATATGCAAAATGCTTAGAATATGGTTACACATTCCTTTACTTTCATTGATGATTTCATTTTGATGTACATTTATTGGTTCACCAGTGAATTGTTCTTCCTGATGGTGATCTTTAGAAAGTCAAAGCTAAACCAACTTGTATGGCTCAATTTTGGGCCAAACTATCATCTATTATGGAATATGAGCCACATATTACAAATGTGTAGAGTAAACTTAATGAATAAATACACAGGTCTTCCTCTTTTAAAGGACTTAATGATTTAATAGATGTAAAGGATTTATAATCAAATCTTATGTCTGACTTTTCTTGTTCATTTTAAGTTTTAAAGGAACTGTTTATTTTATGTGTATCATTCTGTAAACGCTGGTTGTTGCCAGGACGGAGTTCCTACAAAAGTGGTTTTACGTCCTACCGGAGGTGGCATACGATAACATTCATGCGTCGTACATCTACAACTGTAACGGCTGGGTGCGCGAATACACAAAGTTCCACGACCGTATCTTGGCCCCCCTCAGGGTGTGTTTTTACTTTATTACATTTATTTTACACCAGATATTAAAATAAACGTTTCTTATAGAAGATTGCTGTTCAAATATATATATATATATATTGAAAAAATAACAGCTAGACATGGGGGTTGAACTTGCTAATGTTGTCTTAATGTGGCAACCCTCCTCCATTGAGCTATCTATGTTAATCCCAGGTCACATTGTTATTTAATGGCAGAGTCTGTGGTTGACGTTAGGGATCCAGCTATACTTCAATTTCTTTGTGAATAGCCTCTTGGAGCACCTTCAAAAAAAAATCATTGCAATTTTTTGTTTGAAATTAACTATTGTCAACCCTTGTAGAAATAATATTTATTTAAATCATAAAACTATATAGCTAACCAAAAAAGTTATCATAAGCTTTTAAGAATTCTTATTAAGTATTAGTGTGCAATGTGCTCTTTCATGCATAATTGAAGAAACAACAAATATTTAAAAAAATAAGTTTTTGGTTTTGAGGTTATGGTAACAAGAGATAATATAATGGATGATATAATTAGTTAAAAAGTATTATATTTACATTTTTATCTTATTATAACTGGCTACCATAAATTATAATATAAATAACTGTTTTTCTATAATATGAGGAAAAGCTATGCAAATTAGTTTTACAATAAAAATATATTATTTTGCAAACACAAACGCATGAATACAGGTTGTATTTATGCCATTAACTGTCTTCATCTTTCTGGTTCTCTATCTTTATTTTTAAAGTGAAGAAAATCTTTAAGAAGCTCTTGTTTGAAAATAATTTTCAAGTGAACTATAAATGCCACTATCACAAAAAAGAAACATCCAAATGATTAGTTTCTTAATTTAATATTTCTGTAATGCATAAACGCTTATATAAATAATTATAATAAAAATTTGCAAAATAAAAAAGCATATTAAATACAAATTGTTTGTTGTAAAGCTTTCGTCCATCAAAAGTAACAGCTGCAAAACATAAGGCCTTAAGTTCATATGGTTTTGCATATGGCTACATGAAAGTAGATGTGGTAACTTTTCCTAGTTGTCAATAAGCGCTATTCATAAATAAAACACTGACTTATACTTAGAAGTTACTAGAACAGAATGGAATTTGCTAATGACATTTTAGGCATCCAAGACAAATAATGTGCATTGTCCAGGGTGTAAGTAGGGTGAAGTGTGAAACTTTGTTCCTCTCTGTCCAGTGGCAGCAGTGTGAAATGTGAATTAGATTCGTGTGTGTCCAAAGGCAACAATGCAAATTCTTAACTACGGACCTTATTTTCCTGTACCTTTTTCCAAAGTATAATAGAATGCTTGAGATATTATTTTGTCTAAGCACTAGGGGCAGGTGTTGGACTTGGGAGCTGGGCAAGTAATCTTGTAATTGGGGTCAAAAAATAAAAATGTTTCAAGGCTTGTTTTTACTTCTGTTATAAAATTCTTGTTTAAATAGTTGTATATTGTATAACATGGATTTAATCATTCTAGAATTAATAAATATATTATATGTCAAAATATATTTAAATTATTATCAGTTGTTGGTTTACCAGTTAGAGCAATCTCACTTTTAAAAGAAACTTCATGAATATATTTGAAAAGGATTTGATCTAAACACAAATGTTGAAGGCAGAGATTTATTTTTAACTAAAATAAATATGGCATAGAGAACAAAAGATAAAAACTGACACTACTCATATGCTAGTCATCAACTTTGATCAAGAGCACCGGATTGATCTTTTATTGTTTCATAAACAAATTACTGTTGGCTTTAAGTCTTTCTTAACACACACATCCCCACAGTCGTTCTTGAATATAATTCAAAGTAAAAACAAAGCTGCTTTCAAAATATGCCATGTTTGCTATTTTAAAAATAATTTTAATAAAACAAGATAGTTTTGTTTAACATGAATTGGACAACTAGTGCTTTGAATGTTTGTATGGAAAAACTTTGTCTGGTTAATACTGAATATATGTTCTGTTTCAGGGTAACCGTAAGTTAATATTCATTGAAGCTCCTACAAGACTAAATGACTTCATCGACCCGGACCAGCAAAAGCTTCCTGGTGCTACACTCTCTCTTGATGAAGATCTCAAAGTGTTCAACAATGCACTCAAACTCTCTCACAAAGATACTAAAGTTGCCATTAAGGTATTTAGCTAGGGATGGACCAATCAGCCTTTTTGCCGACCAGGCCGATGCTGATAATTTGGTTTATTTTCCTTAAATATTACAAAGCTTGTATACAAAACAACAAAAATGTATTTTTGAATATAGACAGTTTTTTGTTCATTAAATTCTTAGGAAAATATTATTAAAGATAAAATATAATCATAATAAAAAACTTAAATATGTTGTGGCAATTATTTGAAAAAGGGGGAGGGCGAAGTACAAGGTAGGTAAGTCTTTAGACCACTTTGATAAAAATCTAAGATGCTCAACTGTGAGCATAAATTGTTAATAATTTATAATAATTATTTCAAAACTAGCACAAAGTTATTCAACAACTAAGATTCTGTTTACTTGTTTTCATCTTTTCCATGAAACGAAGTTAACATTATTAATATCATTATTTGTATTTTAAATAATATTCTCTAATCAAATAATAGTGATAATGATAAAATGAATATTTTAAAGTCATTAAATATATTAATTAGTTGATATTTATAAAATAAGTATAAAATTGAAGAATTATTTGAACAGTCCAGTATTAACTAGTGCTGATTTTTTTCTTGGTACTTTCACTCCTTCAATTCACCCTCTCATTCTTTCACACTGTCTCTAGTTTGTTGCACACAAAGTGTTGAACTTGAAATATGCCTTCTAGTAATATCTCTCTTTAACTCACTATATCTCACTTGCAAGCCACTGCGTATGAGTCGCCACTAACTGTCCTTTCAAACATGACTAGTAAACACGCCTTAATCACCCCTTCTTTTTTACCCCCGCTAAGACTATTCCATTCAGAACAAAGGACCCTGTTTTCTGCTAAAATGATACCATCCTTCGTTCTGAAAGGACGTGTTTTTGTAATGTGTGAGTGTCAAATGCGCAACATGTTAATAAAATAACCTGGAAGCTCTATTATCGAAACAAGTTAACGTAATCCTGCGTATATAAAGTGTATACATAATTCAAATAGATGCGGGTGTTTTGAATCATATACATTTACAAAACTGCGACATTTGACAAGCAATCATGATCATTTTTCTAACATCTTAGCAAGGCTAAAATATTTAATAAATAACTAAGAAACTTTAATTCCTACAAGAATCATTAATTATCTCCACAACAAAGGGCCAATATTAGAGTATAGCTTAGGACGTACCAAGTTAATCCAGAGACGGACTATTTCATAGGACTACCACGTGAGGCAAAGTACAGGGTACTACATACGTCGCCACAGTAGTGAGGTATGACAGAAGGCGTACGGAGGTGGGTACGAGAGATGGCGCCCAAGTGAGGGCTACGACAGAAAGCGTACGAAGGAGGGTACGACAATGGACAAGAAAATGTGGCCCCTTTTATTAATTCCGGCCAGTTCAAATATGTCACTGTTGTATGCTTTTTTTTACATCCATTACTGTTTCCAGTCTATGGTCTGGTTCAGTTTTTTTTATTCAAGCCATATATTTTTCCACTACCGGCTTGCTAGGCCTGTCGTAGCTTCATATGCCCTATAATCTAACTTAAGACTAGGACAAATACAACCTCCAGTTCTCAGCTAGTAATTCATTACTGTGAAAGTGTAAACCCACATTTCACCAATGATGCATTTTTCGGCCATGCTGAGACTTGAACCTGGGACCCTTATCTCACTAGACACATGTTACCAACTGAGCAAGGTGTGGATCGTTTTATTGTGCATAAACACAGGAACAGTTACTACAGTAAATTTATAGATTTGAAAAATCACACTTAAACAAAGGAATGTAAACTGTGACCCTTGGCTTAGTGCGCCAGTGAAGTGAAGAATAACCCCAAGCACAGGACAATTCCTAAATAACTCGGTGGTAGAACATTGGCTGGCTAAGCCAAGAGTTTTGGGTTCAATTCTCGTCTTCAAATGTCATTTTTAAAATTTCCTAATTTTATAATTAATACGACTACATCTGTAACTAAAAAATCATTTCTAGCTTTTAATATTTGCTAATCAAGTAGGCCTACAATTAATTTTTACAGGCCTTTGCTTACCTTCATATTACAAATTATTATTTAATGTATTTTTAATTTCTAGTATATATTATGCTAGTTTCCATTCCTGTTGACCTCTCATTCCCTTACAATTTCAAAATCTTTAAAATCAAACATTTTTAGTACACACATTTTTCTTATAAAAAAATCCTAAAGATGGTAAAATATTTAATCATAATTCATACCCGAAACTGAATCATAGCTTTTTTCCTTTTTCCTGACTCAATGCAAAAATATTATTCCCATCTACTCCTACATTTAACTTATTTTTTATTAGTACTAGCAAGTTGTCATAAGCATATAATTCTATCATCAACTTATGTGTTTATTTATACTTCAATTGAAATAAAAATGATGTATAATGTTTGTACTGATATAATAAATGTGAAAAAATCGACACAAACCTAAATTAGATAGATATTTTAGAAAACTTATCACTGTGGAAAATCATTACTTCCCACTCATTAATTTCACAAATTCAAAATGACATCACCACAAAGGCCTACAGAAGGATATTTGAGGTTTCAAACATTTTTAGGATTCAGGTTAAATAAGTTGGGTGTCAGGTTAGAAATTGGATGAAGATGTCTCAGGAGAGGATTGAAAGGTTTGCTTACATTCTGGTAGCCATGAAATTTCAAGTTGGTTTAACCAAACATGATTTTAGGACAAACCTACATAGCAGATCCCAAACCATTAATTTACCACTTAGATAAATGTAAATTCACAGTATAACAATAAATAATATCCTTTATTTACAGTATATAATTTCTTTGAGGCTTCTTTTAACTTTAAAAGCCATATTGTGTTGGTTTCTTTTATATATTTCTATCCTTTCCTTTGCCTTCCAAATATAACACTATAAAGGCTAAAGAATAAGTGTAAACAAATCACTCCTCTGAAGCTCACATCACACAAGGTCTTAATTTTGACTGAACTGAAATACGAACCAATATCTTTAAGATAGTGGGCCACTACATGAAGCTTAATGGTCTCGATCACACAATTAATTATGTCACCCAGGTTGGTCCCACAGCCATCCAGATAACCTCTGCAGAGAAGACCAAAGTCCTCTCCCACTCGGTGTTGTTGAACGATGTGTATTACGCGTCAGAGATTGAGGAGGTGTGTTTGGTGGATGACAACCAATTCACACTCACCATCGCCAACGAGTCTGGCCCCCTCTCCTTCATTCACAACGACTGTGACAGCATCGTGCAGGCCATCATCCACATCCGCAACCGCTGGGAGCTTTCACAACCGGTCAGTAGCGTTGTTAGTTTCAATAATACCACAATTGGGGTTGGGGCAAAACCTGATAACCCTCATAAATTTAGAGAATATATATTCACTAACTTTTATGACATCCTCAAATCTAGTTAGAAAAAATAAATAAAATATTCCTCAATATTAGCTATCCTCTAGGTCTTGATTGGCTATAAAACAGCTTGTAGTTCAGGAGGTAAGCTACGATAACACATTTTTTGATAAAATGAGGGTTACAATGTGTTAGCCCCAAGCCTCTCAATTTTAGTACTCTCAAATGCCTGCATCAGTGAGCATGTGATTTAAATACCAACTTCTTTAGTCTGGTTAGCTGATGACAGGAAAGTCAGGACTCAAATTCCCACAGAGAGCTAAGTTTTTTTTCCTTTAATTGTTTCCCTTGGTCCTCACAAATGTAGGTATATTTTCTCTAAACTATACCTCCTCATTTCTATTCCAATAATATATATATATATATATTTGGGGAAGGGGGATGGGGGGAATTAGTAGTGAGATAAAATAAAACAAAAACACCCAAATATTCATTGGTAAAATATCCACTCCATCATCGATGCGATGTGTTGGCTCATTTCAAACTTCACCTTCACTGCTGACCAGTTGGTCTAAAGTGTTAAGCTCCAAATAGACTGGATTGCCGGTGATCGGGAAGTTGAGGGTCATCTCTCACCCGAGCGCACTGAGGGTTAATTTTCACAAGCTACTTATAATTATATTTTCTCCATCCCCTTTCTATGCTGATGGAAATGCACTTTCTCTAAACTGGTGATATCTAAATTAAGGTTCACCTTTCCATGAGGGGTTGTGGTGTTTTTTTTATAGGGTCACCATGCTTGGGGAGGTTATAGCTTTATATCTTCTTTTAAGTGATTGTAATAACCATAGGAAGGTGCAAAATTCAAATAGAAATGAAAGAATGTATAATGGTAAAAATTGATAAAGTTACTTCCTAACACTGTAATGGTCACCCATCTCTGATGGTTTCTTGCTGACTTAGATTAGTAAAGCAGCCTTGTACTTGGGGTGGAGCATGCTACAAACACTCCCTTTGCTCACATATGAAGTACCTGCTGAGCTAGTTGATTATTTTCGGTGACCTCTAAGTCACATTAATATAGTCATAATATAATCAATTTATAGTAATTAAAACTAGCTATTGGTAGGTATACGGGCATAACAAATGCTCAATTAGTTTTGTTTGTTGCAAATGGGTAGGTACCGTATTGACCCAAAATAAGCCCCATTTTTTTCAAGAAACAGCTCTCATAAAACTCTAATGCGGCCTATAATCGTACTCTTAGATAATACACTTTCAATTTTATACCTATAGGGTGCGCATGTTAAATCGATATATATCGAAGTTAATAGCCACCGCTTTTTAAAAATATATATGAACCTTGATAGTTGGCAAATATTTAAAGAGATGAACTGACAGTTGGCAAAGTTATTTATAAATAGATGAAGAATGACTATCTTATTTGTGTGTACAATGTTTGAGCCATAATGGCTGCCAAAATAAAATTAGTTTCTTCAGTGCATTCTATCGGAAATATATCCTTTTGGTAAAGGGAGCTTAAATATTTCGAATTAGATTTTGTTTCAGTATGTTGTTCAACATTTATTCTATTGTGAGAATAATTTAGTGTATGTATTAAAGGATCAACATTTATTATATTGTGAGAACAATAATTTAGTGCGTGTATTAAATACGGAAGTGTAACATGGCGAATCATGTTGAAAAAAGCGTGTTTTAGCCAGGAAACTTGACGAAGTTATGATGCCAATTTTAAATTAATGGTGATAAACTACGAAGAAAGTATGAGTAATAGGTAAGCGGGAAGAACATTGGGAATTGATGAGAAGAACATACGTTGCTGGATTTTAGAAAAAAACAAATTTAAGAACGCCATCCCAACGCGAAAAGCCTTTCGAGGACCCAAGCATGGCTGTAATCCTGAAATTAATGAGTATGTTCTTTATGTTGTAAAGGTAAATTGGCGTGATGGATATTCAATAAGTCGTGATGTAATAAGATTGAAGGCACAAGAAATTGCAAGAGAGTTACAAGTGCCACAAAGGAAATTCAAGACAAGACTTGGGTGGTAACAAAGATTCATGCGCAGAAGACAAAGAACTTCTTTAGCACAAATGTTGCCCACTGACTACGTAGAAAAGTTGGAGAAACATCAACGTATGTAATTGGCCCCGTAGACAGAATGACTATCTTCTTAGTCAGATTGGAAACGCCGATAAAACACTCGTGTATTTCGACATGCCAAGTAATACTTGCGTAGATGAAAAGGGATCCAAATCCATTGTTGTGAAGACTAGTGGCAATGAAAAATGGTGTATTACAGCTATGTTAGCTGTAACTGCTGATGGATGGTAGGAAGCTACCCCCAGATGTAATTTTAAGAAGAAAAATCATCCTGAAAGAAACCCTGCCCAGTGGAATCATTTTCAGGTGTCGATAGAAGGGGTGGATAGCAGCATAATTAATGTGCGATTGGCTAGCAGTTGTGTGGAATAGAAGGCATGGATCTTTTCTTTAAAAAAACGAGCAATGCTAGTGCTTGATGCATTCAAAGGGCATCTTAATCCAGATGTGAAATATAAAGTCAAGGCAACAAATTTAGATCTTGTTGTTATTCCAGGAGGTATGACTTCACAATTACAGGTGCTTGTTGTGGCTGTGAATAAATAAACCCTTCAAGGACAACCTTCGAAGGGAGTATTCAGACTGGCTTTTGTCAAGAGATCATCCTCTAACCCTCATGGCAAAATTAAGAAGCCTTCGTTGAACCGCTTTGCAAGTGGATATTAACTGCTTGGGGAAGGATATCTGCTGAATCCATTGTCCACGGATTTAAGAAGTGCTGCCTATTCAATAAGATGGATGGCACAGAAGATATATTTTGTCGGAGGACCATGCAGAAGAGACCAATGAGAGTGAAGAAAGTGACACTGATGAGAGCAGTGATGAATAATATTTTGTTCCTCTCAAAGTGTCTCATTGTTAGCCTATTTTTTTCAGTGATCACATTTTAAATGTATCATTATTTTTCAATTTCTAAGTGATCTCATTTTTAGTACGAATAACTTACCTTTTTTTTTCCCAACGATTGATTTTTAGTACGAATAACTTACCTTTTTTTTCCAAGCGATTTAATTTTGAGTATGAATAATTTACTTTTTTATTTCCAAGTGACATCATTTTAATTGTAAATAGTGTGGGTTTTTTTTCTCTGAAAGTGATTTTATAATATTTAAGTAACCTAATTTTAAGTGTAGGCACCTACTGGTAAGTAATTTTTCTTTTCTAATGATTTAATACACACTGATCATATTTAAGTGGGAATATTGTTTTTTCTCTGACAGTGGTTGAAAATTTAGGGTGTGGCCTATATTCGGGGGCGGCCTATTTTCGAGCCAATACGGTAAGTGCTTGAATTCTTGCCAGGTGTGGTTTTTCCTAGAAGGTTTCTCACTCTACCCTTAACATAAATGTGGGTAAGTTTCTTTTAAATTCTACATTCCTCAACCCTACCCTATAGTGTGATTAAATGTTGATAGCCCATCCAGGCTAATAAAGTGCCGTGCAAAAAAAATCTGCTTATTAAAACATTAGGATATGTAAAACTCGGAAGGTATCAAGGATTGTGATGCTCTCAGAGACAAAAATTGTGATCAAAACCGGAAAATACTTGGAAATTATTACATTAAACTATCCTCATCCATACCTTTTAAAGAAAGTAGTCTTTAACCTTGATGTTAAATGAACTAATGAGAAATATGTCAAACCTTGACAAAATTCTAACTTCAAGAGCTAGTCGTACACTAGTGTGGTTGGCCGATTCAAACTGAGTGGAATAGAGGGGGTGGGGGGGACTAGTGACTAGCTAAAACCACTCTACTTCATCCTCCCCTCACCCTCCACCCCCACACACATCACACATTTTGACTTTCCATCCTCTCTCCAGGTGAATGCTGACTTATTTATATTTTAAATACACCTTCCTCAACCTTCTTCTTTAAGCTAGGTGATGTCTGAGTGGTAGGAGTGAAACACACGACTTAAAGTACTTCTAATCAGCCTTAAGGGGCAGATCAGTGTTTGGTTTCTGACTCGATGTACTATAGATGGTTTCTCCATGTATGATTTTCACTCATATTAGTAAACAAAACGGTCACTAAACTAACCCTGCCACTGATATTGTGTTAGGACACAGTGACAGTCCATCAGAAAATTCGACCTAAGGATGTGCCTGGCACCCTCTTAAACATGGCCCTCTTGAACCTGGGGTCTTCTGATCCAAATCTTAGAACTGCAGCCTACAATCAGCTGTGTGCCCTTACTGCCACTTTCGACCTCAAGATAGAGGGGCAGCTGCTCGAGACATCTGGTAAGTATTTCTCTTGAATCACTAGATTTTTGTGAGGCGCATATTCACAAAATGTAAGAGTTAGCTAAAATATTTTCTTATGCACAATACTTGATGGGGATTTTTAAAAAAAATGTAAAATATGTAGTCAAATTGTCATTAAATTTTTATCTTATTTTTATACTGAGCATAAACAATTTCAAGAGTAGATCTTTTACAAATACTTGTTTGAAAATTAAAAATCAAACTTTTTAATAATATGTGATAATAATTAAAGTTAAGACTGCATCGTTGCTTCTCCTATCTTGTAAAAAAAGAAACAATTGCTTTTATATAATTAAATAAGCTATACCTGATGAAAGATAGGGCAGAAAATGTATCAAAGAAATATATAAGTTTAACAAACAAGTTTATAAAAGGTAAACAAAAAGATATAAAATTACATGTAAGTGTCAATATTTAAATTCACTTAATTAATATTATTATTAGCATCGCGTCTTACTACCCGTTCGGGTTGTACACACTTACGCTAATGTGTAATGATAGGGTGATTGTGAAATTAAATGGAGGACCTACAGTTAACGTGGAATCCGAACCACAGTGGAGGCCTGGCATTCCTCACATTCACATGTTGTGATTAATACACATCTTGACAGAGGTGAAGGAAGGGTTTGGCAATCAGATAAATCTGTGCCTGGACTGAAGATTGAACCCCGTACCTCAGCACAGAACTCTGATCACTGAGAAACACTCGCTTTTTTTATCACACTGCTTTAATGTTATATTAGATAAATAATTATTCTAAGATCACTAAAAAAAAACAAGTTTATTTTCCAAGGATAACACGCTCACACACCGAAAAAATATTCACTAAAGAACCCACAGATTACTAAGGAGCCGAATTAATATTAAAAAAAGACACTTTATTATTCAAAGTTGTAATAAAATTATTAACGGTACACACATGTAAATACTCAACTACAAATTATTACAAGTATTAAATATTTTGTTCTCTTCAACTTTTTGACTCACACAAATGGTTTTATTAACTGTATTTTATACGATAATTCACTGTTATAATGTATATTTAAAAATTGTTAGATTTTTGTTATGAAAATAACCGTTTGGTTGGTTGTTTAGTTTTGAAATTTTCTTATGCTGTTTAATTCAAATTGATTATTAAAAGCAAGAGAACGTTAAAAGTGGCCTTATATGCTGAAAACAAATATGGCCATTGGATAGAACCTATGATGACAGTTGGTGACGTAGAGGAACTTGTTGCAGGTTGGACGGCGAATTGTATTAATAGTCGTGTTTACAAAATTTAAACTTTATATTATTTCACAAACATTTTGTATCTTTTTTCCTCTTTATTATCACAAACCATTTATTTATGTTAAAGATATGTGAGGCCAGTCATAAAAATATTAATAACTGAATATAATACCATTAAATGTAAAATTTCACATTATATTTAACAAGTAATTGCCACAAGATTTAAAAGAAAAACTAAAATGAATTTACTAGACTTTTTTTTCTTAAAAATTTGATTATGGAAAATAAAATTATACTGTAATCCTTGGAGAAGTATTGTTAAAAGTGATTGATAATATTTGATAATAATAGTAATACTTAGCAAATAATAATTATTTCCAAATATATTGATAAAAGTTACTTTCAGACAATGTTGGCATTACTGATAGCATCTGCTAGCTGTCATGTAAAACCATAAAAGTGCTAACGTCACTCTAGCATTAGGTTTTGCTTAAAAATTTGTCATATAATTGAACAATTCACTACAGAACTTAACAAATAATATGATCAAACCATCTCCTATCTTTTTGGTTTTTTGACCAAATTAAATGAAAATATTTATAATGGGCACTTTACTCTAGCTATATCATATATATTCTTTAAGTTAAAAAATGACACCTGAACACAGGAATCTAACCCGGAGATTTTGGCTTAGTATGCTAATGCTCTAACCATTGAGCTATCCAGGAATCGTCCTGTGCCCAAGGTCATTCTCCACTCATATTTTAAGGCAGGGTGGGTGATAACGATCGATTTTCTTCAAGAGGATAATCTCTTTTCCAATGGCACCAACGAAAAGTGTGAACTGTGTTCTTCTTTTTATTGTAAAAGCCATATTGTGTTCATTCCTTTTATATGTTTCTATCCACCTTTCCTGTACGTTCTTCCAAATATTTAAAATACAGTAGAGTATCGTTAATCTAAAAATCTGATTAATCCGAACAAAAGAGGGATAAAAAACAAATTTAATTTTAAAACAAAATTTATTGTAATAGTACAAAGTAACGAAAAAAAACAATGTATAAATTCACTCAATTTGTTTTGTTTTAAAAAATGATGAAAATAGCATATTCTAAAGAACTTAACAATTTTTGTTTGGCGTGTTCATAAAATCATAAAGTCTCTTTTGTCATAATGAAGTGAACCTGTTACTCACCCCATCCTGCCTCCATCCCTCAGTGATAGTTAATAGCACACATGTAAACACGCCCATTAGACCTTAGAGTGAATTTCTAATTTACATTATAGGAAATATTTCGGTTAATCCAAAAATTGTTTAATCCTAATAGGTCTTGGTAACAATTAGTTCGGATTAACGAGACTCTACTGTATATGAAAATATAAACCTATGTAGTAGAAATATTTTAACAAGATATGTTGACTCTTCAAGATGATTTGTGATATGTTTTGTTTGCAGGGCTTTGTATTCCCTCCAACAACACAATCTTCATCAAGTCAGTAAGTGAGAAACTGGCTACCAATGAGCCCCATTTGACTCTGGAGTTCCTCGAGGAGTGTATCCAGGGTTTCCGAGTATCTAGCATCGAGCTCAAACATCTTTGTCTGGAGTACATGACCCCATGGCTTGCTAACCTTGTCAGGTGAGAAGACCAACGTCAGGGTCCCCTCCTCAGACGAGAGGTACCATATTTTACCCTAGTCTCCAATGATAAAACTGTCGATACAAAATAACTATAGCAAAATAGAAGATTCAGATTCATAAAATATTTTATTCAATCCAACTATATTTGAAACCCCTTAAAATGTTCTCTAGTTTTGAAACCCCTTAAATGTTCTCTAGATTTGAAACCCCTTAAATGTTCTCTAGATTTGAAACCCCTTAATGTTTATTAGGTTTGATGCCCCTTAAATCACTTAAATGCTCTCTAGGTTTGAGGACCCTTAAATCACTTAAATGTTCTTTAGGTTTGAAGGCCCTTAAATATTCTTTGTTTGACTCTAACTAGTCAGTTATCGAAACATCGGCCCCCCTGTTGGTCGACATTTCTAACTAGTCACTTCTACTCTCCTCCATCTTCTTCTCTTGGTCTTTGTCCAGGGCAGCCAGTGGGTCCGATAGAGCTTCTTGGGGTTAATTAATAATGGTGGGAGTGGAGAATGTATTTGAATAAAGAGACATTTTAGTACATTTAAAACACTAGTTACGTTAAAAAGGTTAATTAATACTGAAGAGAGACATATTGTTAAAGTGTTGATAATTTAGCCACATGGTAGTCTCCCTTTTCTCCCACCCATCTCTAAACACCCTAAAGTCAACACGAAAAGAACAACTAATTGTTAAGTACCTCTTAGAACATCTTCCTAGCTCGCGTGCTAACCGGCAAGTGTGTCGATGCTAACGCTTCCCTTCTTAGTGTTATCAAAAACAGACGCTACAATCTGATGTGCTTATTGGCTAGCTGTTTGCGCCAAACCTCTCCCTTACCACTGTGAAGCCACACATGCATCTCACAGCTTCCGGGTACAGATAAAATAAAACAGCAAAATGATTAAAAGTGAAAGATAAAAGTAATAAATTTAGATGACATTATCATTTCAACAAAGACTTTCCAAGAATGAAAACTACTAGATATAAAAGTTAAAGGGCTAAAAATGAAGTTAATGAATTTAAATTTAAAACATATATTGCTTACAACTTTGATTGTGATTTGGACAACTTATAATTAACATAAAACCCCACACTTTCTTATAATTAAACATTTGAACTGATTAGTTTAGTAATATAGAGATTAAATTAGGCCTAGAAAAAGAATAATACATTAAAGATGCTGAAGCCTATTTATTAAAATAGGCCTAATTGATTGGAAAATAATAATTTACTATAAATTTAGTACTCTCAGTATCTTGATAATGTTAACATAATTGCTAATAAACTTAAGGTGGGGATTTTGTAAAATGAATATGAAATGTTATTACATGTCTTTGAATATAATAAATACTGGGCACTTGCAAGCCTAATACATCCATAGTGAATTTAGGTGTTTTAAGAATGGTGGTATTAAATTAACAAAATAAACAATGGCAAACTAATATATATAAATGAAATGGTCGAGAGCTTAGGGCCTAAAACCCCGACCACTTTACATGACACCCCCTTAATCTATTCTCTCTTTCTGGATCTGCATGCTCATAAATGGTTGATCTTCTGGGATCGACCTATATATACCTAATTGTACTTTAAAATTATTTAAATTCAAATTTTGAAGAGTATTTTAAATCAGATTTTTTTTTCTTCTAATATTTGGATCTCATATATCGCTTAGAGCTTTAGGAACACAATGATTTAAAGATTCAACAAATACTTTCCTGATTACAGGTATTTATTATTCCTTCTCCTTTTCTATCCCACAGTAAATTGAACTTAGTTTGTGTGTGCAGGTTTTGTAAACCGTCCGATGAGAGCAAGCGGCAGCTGAAAGTTGCACAGATCCTGGAACAACTGATAATTTTGACTATCGAAGAGGTTGAAATGTACCCCTCCATTCAGGCCAAAATATGGGGCTCTATTGGACAGGTATTGTAACCAGGACTATTTACACATGAGAATACTAAGTGTGCAAATTATCAATTTTAAATATTAAAAATACTATATTATAAACTTTGAGCTGTAAGTGAAAACATATTAGATATATTTCAAAACTTAATTTTTTCTTCCCCTTCGGATTATTAAAATTTGAATCTTAAGCTAAGAAAATCAAGTGAACATCTTTGCATGAACATATTTGTAGCTAAAATCTATTTTCCTTTTCAATACTACTCTTAGATCAGTTTTTAAGTTGCAATATAGGACACACATTATATTTAAATGTTGACCATTTTTTTTGCCATCAATATAGATGGGACAGGTCCAAATTTTTAATTCTAATCTTAGAGGTCATTCTCTAGTTAATTTATGACACATTCAGTTAGGGTCCAATAGTGTATCACCCACATCAAGCTAAGTTGTAATTTATTAATGGTCTGGGGTCCTGTTTGGTCTAAAATTAATTTTGAACATGCTTCTTGCTTTATATAGTAGAGGAACTCGTTAAAAGGCACTGATATTAATTAAGGAAAGAACAAGATTTAAATAGGGGTAAGAAAGGGCCTCAAGGAGCTTGATTTTAATAATTAACCACTTACAGTATTGTTTTTGTAATGTGAAATTTTGGGCCTAAAATTGTCTAGTTAAAGTATCGACTGCCCTTTTATTTCTCTTCCCATTTTAGTTAAACATTAATATTATGTGATTTATGACATGGCAAACACTATAAATGCTGCATCACTAATTGATTTGAACTAATTTGTTTAAACCACATTTTTACAGAAAAATTTACAAATGTGACTTAAACCTATGTTGTACTGTTACTAGGTTCCAGAGCTGATTGACATGGTTCTGGACAGCTTTATTCATCGGTCTGTGACTGGTGGTATTGGCTCACCCATGGTTGAGATAATGGCGGACACGGCCGTGGCATTAGCATCTGCCAATGTCCAGCTTGTGGCCAAGAAAGTTATTGGTAGACTTTGTAGGGTAAGTTGATTGCATTTATATCATGATTTCATGTTACATGAATTTTCACATTTGGATATGTCGATTTAATGTATTTCACTGCAGAATCGTCGCCACCGCATAATTGTTCAACCCTGTTTTTCATTTTATTGGTTTAAAAAGTGTCATCGCATAATTGTCGCATGTTATAGCCCTGTTTGCCACGTCAATTTAAAAGGTAAACAGAGCCAAGCCACTTCCTCCCTCCATCTCATTTTCACGCACCACTAAATATCTATACCTATTAACCTTGGATGCAGAATTGTCTTCTCACGCATTGTGAGGCTAGAATTCTCAACCCATGCACATTGTCAATTTTGAAACATTGAGTTGTGTGGTTTGTAGCAAGGGGAGTGGGCGTGCAGGCAGGCAAAGTTAACAAGTGTAAGTCACATAACATGGTAAGACTCATCTTTCTACACAAGCTAAACTAGTGGTCGTCTGCTAGCGATATATTAATGTGCAAAGCATTTTTTTTATGGGTAAATATAAAAGCAATTCTGCAGGCTTCAAGCTGAAATTAATTAATGTTCACTGAACACATAGTAGCAGATCTGTAGAAAGAAAGTTGTTTATTCCAGTCAACAAACAATTAAAATAATCAGTGAAAAAAGGAAAGTGGACTGCAATCAATATAAAATTGTGATAGGAATTTCTTACCTCATCCAAATGAGGTTTGCCAACAATGGAGGCCTACCTTGTGGGTTGCAGGGTTAAGGTGTAGGAAGGAATGTGGAAACAAGGGGCTAACTCAGCAGTGTTTCTCAAACGTTTGTTGTTTCTTGATTAAGAAGGTCACTTTAGGGCCTATAACACCCGACTCACACTTGGACACTAATTTGTGCCTCACTTAGCATAGTACACCCATTCTGGCAAACACCCTATGTGTCCTGACTACCGCGCTCAACTTAACTGCTCTCTCTCAAAAACACAACCTTTCTTCCCCCTCCCCTTCACCTCTCTCAAAACAGAGGGACTTTCTCTAAAACGACGGGAAAATGTCCAAAGAATAAACAACCAATACAAAATCAATATGAATAAAGCATTAAATTAAAAAAACTATGTTAAACAAATTATTACACAAAAGCTATTTTACAATATTAAATATATACAGTTCAGAGACTGAAGAAGAGTTTTCAGTGAGTTAAAAGCTTGTGCAAGACTGGCACAAACAAAAATATGAGCGAAAAATACAAATCTTTTTTAAAGCTTTACATAATAGTTGCACCCCGTTCCCTGCCCCCGCCCTCCCCCCCCCCCTCTTAAAAATTAGGTGCAAAATATACTATGAATATGCGATGAAACACGGTAATATCAATTTAAGCTTTTTATTTACTTTGCATTTCACCTGCATTGGTGTGCACGCAGAAGGCTATGGCTTGAATCCCATCTTATTTGATTTGCCTGTAATGAGGAGGTCGAGTTTAAAATCTCAGCCATATGTACTAAGGTGATTTTTCCTAAATGGCTTCCCACCCTCACTACACAAATGCAGGTACATTTATTTTAGACTCGATCTTCATCATTTTCTCCTCATTAATTTAGTTATGTGCAAATATTCTGGACAAATAGTAAGATGCGGTACAAAAACGATATTTTTTTGCTTTGGCAATGCAAAAGGTTGTTTATTACAAAGTACACAAAATATACAGGTCATCATATATACAAATATTTTTTAAATCAGCATAACATTTTTAAAGCACAAAGCTTTACCCCTTCCACTGGTGTGTCTTTGGGTGCAGGTGGTGGACAAGACATGCGTGTCACCCTGCCCTATGTTGGAGCAGCACATGATGTGGGATGACATTGCCATCCTAGCCCGCTACCTGCTCATGCTGTCGTTTAACAACTGCCTGGATGTGGCCCGCCATCTGCCCTACCTCTTCCACGTGGTTACCTTCCTGGTCTGCTCAGGATCACTCAGCATGCGCGCTTCCACCCATGGACTTGTTATCAACGTCATTCATTCACTGTGTACCTGCACCAAGCCTTCATTTTCAGGTGATTGATATTAATAATCAGAGTACCAACACTTCTGGATGGTTCAGGGAATTTTATTATCGACCTCTTGGGTTATAATTTAGCAACACATTTAAAAACTCTCCAACACCAATATTAGATATAGACAAAGAAAAAATGGCACTAAACAGCTATTTTAAAAAAAACATTGAAAAGAGGTTAGAAGGGCAAGGCCTACAAACTTACCAGAAAACTGTAGGCCTCTAAAATCACAATTAGACAATAAAACGCATAATTATGAAATTTTTGGGTTACATCAGTCCCGTTCTTCAGCAGAAGAGAGTAAAACATCAACTGGACTATGGCAGCATGGCTAGAGGCAGATCATGGTCACTTAAATACTGTTGTTGCCTGTTTCCCGAGGGGTTTTTTTTGCTTGGATTCTGTAGTTGCCTGTTCAAACTTGTGTCTTGACTCTTGGTAGATGGATAAACTCTTGTATTTAGATCATATTTCATCATTGAATTATTAAATTATCAGTTATTATTTATATAAAAAATTGCTGACTGTTGTGAGTAGTCCTGCTTGGAAGAAAAGGAGAGATGGCTATCTAAGTTTGAGACCAGAGGGGTGCCTGTATTTGGTTATATATTGGTGAACATAATCCCACCTACGAAGCTGGGAAGCATAACAACTATTAGGGAGGGCTTGTATTACTCTAAAACTTAGAATTAGTCTAAATTTTCACTATGCAGTTGAGCATGAAGTGCTACTGGTTTGTCAGGGTCGTTGTGGATGGTATCAAAATGGTGACCATTCTTCCGTTGTTTGAATGTTGCTGTGGTGATGCCAAAGTATTCAGCATTGCAGTAATGGCATTGTAACTGGTTTTTATAATTTTTTCTGCGGGGCAGTCATAGTAGCCTTTCATGGGGTATTTCATTTGTGAGTCTGCTGTTGAATGAGGTGAAAGGTTTATGAATTTTGCAGATAATACATTTCGATTTGTTGCATGGGTAGGAACCTTTGCCCTGATGTTGTTTGTTATTGATTGTGGCTGAATCTGGCAATTTAGGGTGGATCAGAGTATTGAGGAGATTGTTGGTGGGGGGTCATTTGAATGTGATTCTTGGAGCACTGTTGAGAAGATTTTGTGTGAGAGGTGATGAGATTAGGATATTGTAGCCTGTGTTTAGTATAAATCTGAGTTTGTTTAGTCCTTCATAATACTAGGTGGTGAGCAGTATGTCATTGGAAGGTTGTTTCTTGATAGTCTCTTTATTAGATAGGGCTCTGTTTATTTGACTGTTAACTATGTGTTTAGGGTCTCCTTGGGCTGTGAAAGCCTTAAAGTGGTTGACAATGCTTATTAAGGTCTTCTTCCTCGGAACATATACGTTTGACTGTGGTAGTTAGTCTATAAGGTAAAGAGCATTTTACATGAAGAGGATGGTTGCTTTGTAAATGGAGGCACTGTTGACCTTTGGTGGCTTTGGTGTGGACTGTGGTGTTTATTCATGCTGTACTACTACAGTACGAGTCCTCCCCAATGGTTGCAATACTTTTCAGCTTCAAAGGTGGGTACTTGATCACCAATATATAACCAAATACAGGCACCCATCTGGTCTCAACCTTTGATAACCATCTCTTCTTTTCTTCCAAACAGGACTACTCACACCAGTCAACAATTTTTATATAAATAATAACTGATAACTCAATAACTCAATAATTAAATATAATATAAACACAACATTCTATCCATCTACCAAGAGTCAAGAAACAAGTTTGAACAGGCAACTACAGAATCCAAGCAAAAAAAAACCCTCGGGAAACAGGTTACAACAGTATTTAAGTGACCGTGATCTGCCTCTAGCCATGCTGCCATAGTCCAGTTGATGTTTTACTCTCTTTTGCTGAAGAACGGGACTGATGCACCCCGAACATTTCATAATTATGTGTTTTGTTTTAGTTGTGAGCTTTGAAGCCTACAGTTTTCTGGTAAGTATCTAGGCCTTGCACCTTCCATCCTCTCTTTTTTTAAATGTTTATTTATAAATAAAATTAAATTTTTAGTAAAATTAGGTTGTACAAGTTGTATTAAATTAACATGAAAGACATAAATATGTAATATAATATAATATAATATTTGATTGATATTTGAAAGAAATTAGTAATATTAATTACAAGTTATGATACTTTATAATTATGAAGGTCTTAACATTATAACAAACATCTACAAATTCAATACACATTAAAATTGTAGACATTTGAGTCTAAGTTATACTTAAAACTATGTTTTTAAAAACAAAGGATGATTTGATCATGCATATTTCGTATTTCTATATTATTTTGAGAATTGACAGAACAAGTTATTAATTTTGAAAAAAAATTAAAATTGAATTTCTTTCTTATCTGTATTTCCTTGTTCCTTGGTTACTGCTGCAAGTATTGCAACATTATTTATACGGGATGTTTTGATGCTACGACAGCATCATCCTTAGGTCTAATGAAAAAGAAGAAACACACCAAATAAAATCATGGCTAAAACACAATGCATTAGCCAATGCAAAGTTAGTGAGGGTTAATAAAGTAGAATATCGAAAAAAGAATAATTATATAATAACATATTTACCAGATATTAAATATGTAATTGAGTATTCCCTATTGTGTGATTAAGGAAACTGATATAAGAATTATAATTAACGTGTATTTATAAAGTGAGAGAAGATCATTCTGGAAAAATGTAATAAGTCAAAGATATTATACATATAGGAAGATATTATGTACCGAGATATTGTGAAATAAGATGGTAGATAGCTATATTTTGAATTTTATTTTAATTAATATGCTATATGGATTGGAAAAGAGAATGACAAAAAAGGAAGTGAAAAAAGGTTCAAGTCTTCTCGACACTGGCCCGAACAGGTCATTAGCTACTATGGAAGGATGGGCGGGTTTAGACAGGAATGGAGGATTTTTGATTTTGGTATGTTGAGGGAGTTTTCTTGGGGTATTAATGAGTATTTAGTAAATAGTCAGAAAGTAACCTGCTAGGTAGGAATTATTTGTGACCATTTGTGAGCTGGCAAGCATATTTTTGGATCTGGCCTCACATGATTGGTCATGATCAATACCCAATATATCATTTCTATATTTCCCAAAACTATTGTGAATTAAAATTGTGTTAGCCTACTGACAAACATATTATATTAATTTAAAAAGTGCTAAAGTTGGCTAATTCTAAATTTAAGGTTATGTATGCACAAAAAAAGTTACAGTAAATAAGGAAATAAATCAAAACAATATGCTTTTACAGTGGAAATAAAAACAATGTTTACATTTTTTACTACTTCCACTGGAAAAAGAGGTCACGATACTAAGTTAGTGGTATCTTTTTAATACTAGTGCTTCAAAATTCTGAACTTTGCAATTACTTATCATTTACTCATTACTACATCAAATGAGCATTAAGGTAATGTTTCCTTGTTTCAGAGGAGACCCAACGAGTCCTACGTCTTAGTTTGGATGAATTTTCTCTGCCTAAGTTCTACTTGCTATTCGGAATCAGCAAAGTGAAATCGGCGGCGGTCACAGCTTTTCGCTCTAGCTACAGACACGCCAGTGAGCGCTGGTGAGTAGCAGCGCCACATGTCTATTTATTATCTCACATGGAATATTGAAGACTACCAAGACATTTATATACAGGCAGAAAGGCTGAAATGTATTCTTTGCAGAGTATACTAAGGGAGTTATTTACTTTGTATTATATTTTACATTCACAAAAATTAAGCTACTCTCTTTCCAAACTACTTATATTAGTACATTTAACATCATTGGTTGTTATCAACTCTCAACATAATCTCAGGGACGGAGAGTGAGAGAGTGCATTGGTGTGAAAAGGGAAGAAAAATTCATTATGACAAATCACATGTAAAAAATTACTCTGATTTCACCTGGCCGTGATTCGAACTTCAACCTACCGTCACCGGCTATCAAGTCCACGTGAGCCTGACAACTTAAATAGCATGAACATGGTGAATATGTACCTTTCAGTCTCTTGATTCTTATTACAACAGCTCTGTGGCCCGTAGAAATGGACAAGTAATCTAATGAGTTAGAATTGCATTGTACTAGAGCTGGTTTTCTCAAATTATGATAATTACAGTGATTTTCCATTATACATGCTGACACTTTAGTGTTTCCTTCGAGTCACGCACTATTACTCTTCCCTTTGACTAAGTTTTTTAAAACCCTTCAGTTAAAACATAAAAACAAATACCTGTTTACCTTCATTGGTGGGCCCATGGATGAAAATTCAGGTTAATATAAGCTAGTTTACCTGCTACAGGAAGCTCATAGTTTGAATCCCAGTCAGGTTTACTGAGGATTTTTCTTTTTTTGCCCTCTCCCTTTTTTCTATCATCACATCTCACACTCTTCCTCTGCACAAATGTGAGTACATTTTCTTTAAATTATTTTTTTCTCATGTCTGACAGCTTATCTCGGTCTGTAGCACGTTTGTCTATTGAGCTAAGATTCCCAGGTTTGAGTCCTGGCATGTCTGAAAAATTCATCATTTGTGAAATGTGGA
Source organism: Timema podura (assembly GCA_033556935.1). Taxonomy (NCBI): domain Eukaryota; kingdom Metazoa; phylum Arthropoda; class Insecta; order Phasmatodea; family Timematidae; genus Timema; species Timema podura. The sequence continues at coordinate 20,082,995 of JAVRXN010000008.1, forward strand.
TTTCGCCCTTTCGCAGTAATGAATTAATGGCCAGGAGCTAGATTTTGTGTCTGTTTTAGATTTAAGTTTGATTATAAGACATTCATCTGTTGATATAATCAGTCATTTCAGAAAGTGCGTGTTAAATACTTTAAATAAATAAAATGAAAAAAAAAAAAAACTTTTCTCATATAATATATATATATTTTTCTTAAATATATCCCTGGCGGTGGTGGGAAAAATGTACCTATTTAAAAAGTCAGTGAAAATAAAAACCACTCTCCAGACAAACTTTGAATCTATTAGCTTGATTTTCAGAACTTTGTGTGGAGTTTCAACATCCTAGGTTTTAGAAAGCATGTCACTTTATCTAGGTTTGGAAATGAACAGCAACGAAGCTTCTCTGGCAACTCTCAGACCGACCGGGAACAGCTCTCACTCAATTCTTTGGAGGTCGTCACTGATGCTCTACTGGAGATTATGGAGGTGAGTAACTCTTTACACTAGTCCACTAGTCAATGTCCTTTTCCTGCGTTTGTCCTTTATGTTATACTTTTTACATGTTCCTATCTATGTGTCCTATTATTATTTACAATTTTCCATTTTCTCCCTTTTGTGTGTGTGTGTTTTTTTTCCTCTTTTAGGAAATTGTGTTGTGTGTTTCACACTCCTCCCTGTTGATTTCCGATAGAGTGAAACCTAGGTCGGGGGATTGGGCGGTGACGATCGATTTTCTTTAAGAGGCAACCATTACCTCTTTGTCCAATGGCAGTAATGTAAAGTGTGAACTGTGTTCTTATTTTCATTGTAAAAGCCATATTGTGTTCGTCCCTTTTATATGTTTCTATCCACCTTTCCTGTACCTTCTTCCAAATATAATAAAATAGAAATGAGACATTCTAATCCAAAAATCCTTAAGGATAATCAAGATTTTAGACTTCATGAAAATTCCAAATTTTGAGATTTTAAAAATTGATTTTTTTAAATATATATTTTCAGTACAAAATTTGATTTAGAAATCTTATTTCTTATTGGTAGTATAGCCCAACTATAAGCCAAACTTAACTATACACCAGATTATTAATTCACCATTTCACTAAAGTTATTAAAATTAAAGTTATATAAACTCAGGGTGTGCAAGTACACCAAAACCTGCTTCGGTGGCCACATGGTCTAAGGCGCTACTCTAGTAGTAAAATAGACTGCCGATGACGAGGAAATAGAGGTCGGGTTTACTGCGGGTCATTTTTCTAAAATTATTTTCCACTCTCCCTCTCTGCGAAAATGGAAGACACTTTCTCTAATTATAACCTTCCTCATCCCTAAAACCATTAGTGTAATTAATACATAAGCTTATAACCTGAGCAGGTAATAAGACGCAGTGCTAAGAAAATAAAGTACTCCAAAATTCAAGTTTGATTAAATTTTTAGTTATTTGAACTCAACTCAAAAATATTTTAAACTAAAAGCAATTGAGTATTCAAAATTTTCGAGTATATATCATTAACCAATTTTAAGACTTGATTTCAAAGTACTCTTAATATTTCCATTTTTCTATTTAAAAAAAGTTCTGATATATACATTAAATGTTAGTGGTATGCGAAGTATATTTTTCAATTCAAAAATTTTCATTCTTAAAAACTCATGTTTAGTTTTTACAGTTTATATATTGAATTTTTTTAGAAAATAATCTTGAAATATCTGTAATATACATTGTTTGTCCCAGTCTACAAATGATAAAATAAACATGGAAAACATTGGAAAATTATGTTCCAAGGTGAGCTTACCTTTTCCCATTAGTACTTTGTCGATGACGATGAGACCCACTTTGCAAGGTGTGGGTTGGAGTGGGAAGGAAAGGTAGAAAAAAAAGGGAGTAATTTCGATGGGGTTTTCTCAAATTAACACTTTTGTGTACCATAAGGTTATTAAATTGCATGTAGCCCAATCCACGAGAATAAATCTACCCCGCCCGACCATTTTTGCCTACATCCGCCACCCGAACTTCACACTATGGCGAGTGAATCCACACTGATTTAAAAACAAAGGCCTTCCCTCCTTTTCCCTTCCATTTCCAAAAACGGAGGGAAACCTTAAGAAAATGGTGGGTAACACTCAAATAACACAGAATAGATACACAACTAATTTAAATAAAGAATTACATAAATGTACCAACATCTTAGCTCAGTTGGTAGCGTGTCTGCTTACTGAGCTAAGGGTCCTGGGGGTTGATTCTAGGCGTGACCGAAAATTTATCATTGGTGAAATGTGGGTTTACCCTTTCATATTGATAAATTAATAGCTGGGGACTGGATATTGCGGTTTTCTTAGTCTTAAGTTGGATTATAAGCCATATGAAGCTATGACAGGCTTAGCAAGCTGGTAGTGGAAAATATATGGCTTGAATAAAAACCTTTAAAATTTTTTTGGAACCCCTATCTTAATTTTACCAACAAATCTTGAATCAATCCACAATCTACTCATCTTTTATCTACAATCATCTTCTCTAAAGAAATAATGGATACATGATTATTTTTGTTGTTGTTAATGTATGAATTCATGCTTACTTTTAAAAAAGGAAAAATAATGGGCTAAGGTATTGTTGTAAAGTTTCTTATATAATTATGTAAAGCTAAGCAGAAAACAGCTCAAAAAAATTCTAGCCCAAATTTAAAGAAAAAATACTAATTTTATATTAATCTTAAATACTACCCTTTGGGATTTGAGAGTTGTTTTAAGATTCTAAGGTTTACCCTAGTAAAGAGTTATTTTATATTTTAAAGGAGCTTCAGAAAAAAGTGTATTAAACCGACCCAGAAAGAGTAGTAAATTTCCCTATTCATACACACATTTCCACTCGCTTTGTTCCAGGCCTGTATGAGAGACATACCAGAGTGTGATTGGCTGCAGACATGGACATCTCTAGCCAAGAGTTTTGCCTATTGCTTCAATCCAGCACTGCAGCCAAGGGCCCTCATAGTATTTGGTTGTATCTGTAAGTAGGAGCAAACAGCAAAATAAATTAGTGTGTCTACTTTCAACAAAATTATATTTATCTTTGGCTGTGAAAACATGAAAGTTGTTTTAAGATATAATCATGGGAAAACAGGTTCCCGAATGCTTGGGGGGAAGTAGGTAAATTTTCTTTTCCCAAAAGTTTAACGTGTTTGGCTATTTTATAAAAACTTTCAGGTGGGAAGCAAAATTTATGGATCTTTTCTTGCAATGAAATTATTACTTTTTTTTTCCAAACCAATATATATTTTATTTCTTGTATAAATATTTCTAAACCATTCACATAAGATAACAAATTCCCAGCATAAAAACTTCTTGACACTGACTCCTAGACTTATTTATTCCTGTTTCACCAACATTTTCTATGAGTAAGCTACTACTAGGGATCTGCGAGTTTAGGTTTTTTCATTCGAGTCAAGTATTTCTAAAAGAAGAGTTTATATTTGTTTATTTTAAATGTAAATAGGTATCACATCTTTAAAATTTCAGATTCAAAAAATATACTAAAACACATGTTTTTAAAATATGAATGACACTCATTTTTATAAATATAAATACTTTTAGGAAAAAAGTTAACCAATGGAAATATTGGTTTTTAAATTATAAATAACACTTAAAAAAATACTATTTAAAAATAACACTTTAAAAAAAAGAACCTAATACAAAACATCATTAGAATGTTTTCAATACTCAAGTCTTTAAGGACATTAAAATTACACTAACAATTATATAAAAAAAAGTAATAAATTGAATAATTGCATGATGGCTTGGAAATGCAGGCCTACAATAATATAGTGTAGAAACACTGCACGTTCATAAGGGGTAGTATAATTAGAATAGAATAATAGAAATAGTAACAAAATGTTAACATTTCCTTCTTATAATCCATTCATTATAACACTTTTTCATTCGGTTACGTGTTAACAATCAGGCCCCAGTCCAGTAATTTAATTTAATTCTATAATTATAATTGGTTCTTAACCTCCAAAATAAGTATTATTAGTGATTACAAACACATTTTAAATAAAAAACATACCGACAGACAAAAAATACTTTATAACAAAACCAAAAATCAATCAATAGTCGGCTCTCAAGTGTGCATTTGTGGGCTCCTTAATGATGCAAGTGTGAAAGTGGTCCCAATCTCTTTGTTTCAAATTGTAGAAATATAATTTCGATAGTAGCACTCTCGATAATGATGTGTTTTAGTGCTTGCAAAAACAAAATGACTATCATAGCAAACACTTTTTCCAATTTATCTGAGTAACCGTTGGGTTTATCAAAATATATATTCCCTTCAAAAAAAAAAAGTAATTACGTATTTTATGTAGGATTTACCATTTTCTCAAAAAATTTACTTTTTTTAGGGTTTACAGATGAGAATAGCAGTACCAAAAATTTAAAGTTCTGTGAGTAATAATCTCGTTCAGTCGTCTCTTAACAGTGGAAACAATTTAGATTATGACGTATACTTAGACAATTGAAATGAATGAAATGGTTTTTAGGGACATCAGATACCAATATTTATTAGTGACAATTGTTCCAATTGTTCATTTGAAGATCTCCTCAGCAAAAAAAAAAAAAAAGGATATTCCAAATATTAGCAAAAGATAAGTAAATTCAAAAGAAATCACATCAGAGGGTCATATTACAAAAAAAAATTAAATTAAAAAAAAAACCAAATGCAAACATGTTGATGATAATAGCCAATTATGTCAATTTGCTAGAATCAAATGTTGAAGACTATATGGAACTTTTGGAGCTGAAGGCTTTCAAAGGTGGGGATTTTTTTTTAATATAAAGGGCGTAAAGAGAGACGCTGTAAATTATAGCTATGCAGTGAATTTGTCTAATTTGTTTGAAGATGGAGAAATTGATGTGATAGTTATGATTTCGAAAGGGGACAGCAAAACCTTTAAAAACAATAATTACATGTCTGTAATCAAATTGAATCATATCCATGGTAAATGCAAGTGCCTAACATATTCATGATAGGTGAGCGGGAACGATTGGTTTTTTAGTGAAATGTACACATCATGTATTAATATGTGATGAAAAGTAAAATTAACAGAGTTACACTAAATCATGATTGTAACTTTTTAATTCCTAAACACCGATATGCCATTTGTAGAACTTGAATCATCCTTTTACTAAGCCCCATAAATAGGTAAACTATCATGTTTTGTTGATGTTTTGATCTTATGTTATGTTGTTATTATTATTTCTTTGATTATTGTTTATGTTGATAACCTAGTTATACAACCATAAAATCTGACGAAGAAAACATATTCCCTTGCATAGACAGTGTATGATAAAGTTGTCATATTTTTTATAAGCTTTTGGTGGTATTTATTAAATGCTATGCAATACCACACAGTTAACTTGTAACGCATTTATTTTTAAAAAATTTTTTAGGTATGACACTGAATTTATACATATTTTTTCCTTGGCAGTTAGACCCTTCCTTTAAAAAATTATATGGCTGTAAAGTGTAAAGTTTACAAAATGTTTCTTTTACCACAGTTGTTTTACATTTTTGGCCATATCTCTGCTTCTACAAGCTCGATTTTCATTATGATCCATAAAGGACCTACCTGTAATACTATTACCCTACAGTTTCAATCCACAATCTATGGCCTGGATTGTAAAGATACAATCATATTGGCCCTCCTCTGCCTGTATCATAATTTCCTTTTAAGGAGGGCATATATGACACATTGTTTTTTCTACTTATTACTAAACTGTAGGTAGCCTTAAAAATATTTTTGATACTAATCCTAATAGCTGAAACAAATATAATCTTTTCACAATTTTTTTGTTTTCTCTAACTTATCTTGGATAGAAATTATAGCAAAAGTTTAATTTTTTGTATCACAATTGCCCTACTTCACTCTACTAACATTTGGTGGCAGGTTCAACATCTCTAACAAAACATTTTAATTTGGAATCATTTGTTCACAAAGTCTCACAATAGAAGGAACAGCCTTTTTTAAAAAAAATTAGGAAATCATTTCATCTTGCGAGAAAAACCGGGAATTATACTGAATTTATATTCTAGAATTTGAGTGGGCAGCCTGAATTTCCTTAAGAATCCAAGGAATTTGAAGATTCAAAGGGCTCATCTCAACTCTAGTAGGAGTATAATTTGGTTAAGTTATACTCAAATAAATGTTGTCATTAAAATGGGTTTTTATATATTTCAAGGCTTGCTATTGATTCTCAGGTAAAAGCATTACAGACCAGGACATCAAACAGTTGTTGAGGATCCTGGTAAAAGCACTGGAGAGCTTCAACGACACGGTGCTTCTGGAAGCTCTGGTGGTTTGTTTGACGAGACTTCAGCCTCTTCTTCGACCGGTCAGTTCAACTGTTTTACTAACAAGGATAGTATTAGCATGTAATTAAATATCTCACGATTTATGTTTTCCCCACAATTCCAAATCTTAAATTATAGCCTTAATTATAATATTTTTGATTCCTCAACATTTACATTTCAATATTTGTATTCAAACTCACATTATGAATATGTTATCTAAAAAGGAATCAGCATTTTAAAGAGTGAATAGGAAAGATCCATAAAGGACATAGGACAATACCAGCTGACCTGTTGAAGTAAACAAATTATGTCCCTAACAAAACTATAAAGAAGTTATTCGTGGTAAACAGGATGTGACCCAAAAAATATATAAATCTGATTTGGTTAGGTGTCTAGAAGAGATTATTATCAAGGCCCACCCAATGGCCAACATTTTCTGACGCCTCTGTAAATAAATATAGAATTATTAAATTTACAATAATTATGATTTAAAACTATTAAAATGAACATTTAAGACATGTAAGAAATAAAAATACAAAGTTCTTTTATCTAGGCTAAGATAAATTAACACTTTTAAAATATTAAATGTTTAAGTCAAATAAAATGTCAAGACTACAAATACACTATTTTTATAAAGGTAATGTTAGATGATGTTAAAAATTATTTATATTTTGATTCCAAGTTGGGGAATGAATGTATTTAAATATTTGTAAACTAAAATAAAAGTGTAATGATTTTTGAGAATTTATTATTTTTCTTATTTGTTTTTAGCCTCCTGTTCCTCTTTAATGGCTGCTTTCGGTGCACAATTTATATCCAACTAGTATCGATGCCCTCTGGCATCATCCTCAAGATTTTCTTTGACTTTCTTCATTTCTCTGTCACCATATGTTATTTCCTAGCACTTCATTTCCTCCTCTCTCTAACTAAATATATTAAATACTAAAAAGATTAACACAACCATTTTTACAAGTTAATTGGAACTAGGGATAAGCCCTCAAATCGTTAAATTTTTTTCTCAATATTTTGAGTGAAATTAGTTTTAGAGCTCTAATACTGCTTATTGGTGATTCAGAAACAATTATAATTTTAGGATGAATTTAACAACCAGGCCCCAGACCAGTCATTTAACACTGAATGTATGAATGGTATATTAAATAGATTATAAGAAAGCATGTTAACATTTTAGTTACTGTTTGTATTTTATATTCTCTTATATTTATATTTCCTCTTATGTTCATAATTTTGTCCAAGATCCAGATTTAAGACTCAAAGGTAAATTGAAGATTCGGATTTGAGATTCGGATTCATAAAATGATGGATTCAACCCAACCTTAACTACCTTATTTCTTGGATTCTAAGATGTACTTTTTTTCCCCCTTTGAAAGTCTAAAAACAGGGTGCGTCTTAGAATCGATGGTGTCCTAGAATTGCAGTTTTTTTTTTACCAATGTTCTCGATGGCCCAGAAGACGACATGCTATGGGATAGTGAAGATAAAGAGGCCTCAGATGAATCAGACTGATACTGATTCACAAGGGAGTGATGAATAAAATGCCTACTGATAAAAAAAACTATACTAATGTTGTTAGTAAATTTAATTAAATAGTAAAAATAGTTCTTATAAATCGAGTATTTTAGCTTTAGTTTTATTTATTTTCTAAGAATCAAAGCTTTTTTCTGTTGGTGGCACTGAAAAATTAAGGTGCATCTTACAATCGATGGCGTTTTAAAATTGAAGAAATAAGGTACAACACAAAAGTTCTTTTGAGTGCATTTATAATTTGTTGATGTCAAAGTTTACGACAAAAAATCTAATAATAGTCTTGATGAAAAATTAACCAATTCTGAATATTGCTATTTCTTTCCATTTCGAGAACTTCGATAGACTGTGATTTTGGAGCTCATAATTGAAGTACCAAAAATATTGATACTAAGATAACTTCTTAACTCTTTTGATATCAATAATTATTATCGATGGAATCAAAGAATGAGTTTGAAATCTCCCTTCTAATGTTTCCCATGTGTTCACTTTGTACTTATTAATTAGGGAGAGCTTTTTTAAATAATCTGTTTGGATCAATTTTCTGTCTGTGTAAATTTATTGTACTCATTATTACTATTTATTAAAAATTATTCTACTTTGAATTATTTTTACACCTACAAATCTCTAATTTGGTCATCCAATTTTATTTACACTCCTGTGGTAGGGATGAAAATAGAATTTAAAGGAAATGTATTCACATTTGCTTGAATGGAGAGTTTTAACCAATTTAGAGAAAACTATCCTCACTACATTCAGCAATGATTTTAACTATTACATTCTCATCAGAGTCATGTCAGCCGAGTTAAGTTTATTATTTATTCAAAGTGCCCTTCAATACAGGTTTGTTTGAAATGATTTTAATTTTTTAATGTTTGTGAAGCCTTAGTGTTCTTATCTCCTTTTCCTTGAGATACTCACTCTCCTTCTCTCTACACCACAGTCTCTTCTCTTTGTGTCGAACTCATGAATTTGATGTCTTTGTTTGCAGGAATCCCCCATCCATCGAGCCTTGTTCTGGGTGGCCATCTCAGTGCTACAGTTAGATGAATTGTCCCTCTATGCCTCGGGCCTGGCTCTACTGGAACAGAACTTGCACACTCTCGACTCTCAAGGGACCTTTGAGGAGAAGGTAAAGGACCATTGTACATAGCCATGGCTTATTTTATTTTATGTATATGTTACCGTTAAAGTATGAAATAAATACACATTTACACACTTTTACTATTTATTAAATTAAATAACAAGTTGTTTCATAAATCAACTGGTGGAATGTAGTTTAAAGTTTAAAATAAGTTCTATTAATCATCTTAATTGAACATTTGGATGCTACATAACTTTCACGATACTTCTACAGAAACTAGACACGTATAAAGAAAAATTATGAAATAAAGTAAGAGCTAAAAAAAAAAAATTGAGATGAAAGAGTATGTTTTTATTATTATTTTCTCGTATATCTATTATACATATTTGTGTAGAAAACAAGAAATATATTGGATTCTTGCGATATATAGATTTCTGAGAATACATTCTATTCATAATACGAACATATTTTCGAATCTTGCAATATGTACATTCCCATTTTTAGGCAGGACTACGTTTGAATATTTTTACAATTACTTCAATAACATATTTAAAAAAATAATAAACTCTAAGTAAAAATCAATTTAAAAATCAATTATGAATTAGCAAGTCGTTATTTGATTCTTAAAACTCGATAGCGCTTACTAAGTGATTAGATTACCTGAATCGATCTTAAACAAACAATCGATATACAATATGTAGGCCGGTAGGAATAAATAAACAGTTTTATTGGTGTCTGACTGTTGACAATATTTATTTTTCATGAAACCTAACAAAATATCTAACTTAAGGATCGTATGCAATAAATTGGGCTTCTTTGCAGAGTTGTAGATAGCTAAAACCAGTTTGGTGGTAAGAAATAATAGTATCTTTATTTAATCATCTGGCGAGTAAACATAATATAAGTCATGGCGGCTGACTTTCAATCGTGTGTAATGTGCTCTTATTTCTGTTTAAAAAAAAAGCCATAATTTGTTTTATTTATTTCAAGTTTATTTGAATGCATGTTTTTGGGTTTAAACACAATTTATTTCCACACAAAATGTATGCATTGGTTATAAGAGATAGGCACAAGGCTCATTGTTGACTTAATTACATCTAACTGGAAGGTCAAGATATGAATATCGTCCAGGTGCATTGACGAGGCTTTCCAGACATAATTTATGAGTTTGGTATTCCCATGTGCTCTTCATACTAATTTAGGTGCACTCCTTCACTTTAACCTTATATCCCACAAACTAAGTTTTCTTTTCATTTTTTTTTATTGCATGCAAGTGTAGTATTAGTTTGGAACATACTAAAATGTTCTTTCTGATTCATACACATTGACTGGGCCGCATATTTTAGTTTTAGCAGGATATAGATGGACCTTGATATTTTAAAAGTTGTTAGTTTATATTCAGTAACTATGTAACGCATCCATAAACCATTAGAAAGTTAATACTTATTTTCTTAAGGAAGTAATGCTCAACCCTCACCTCTGAAGTATGTATTTGAAAACCCTATACTGTGAATTGTTAACTGTATTGTCTGATATATGTCCTTTAGACTCTAGAGCAGGTGATGATGGCTACCAGGGAGCCCTTGGAATGGCACTTCAAACAACTAGACCACGCTGTTGGTCTCAGCTTTAAGTGTGAGTACTCTTCATGAGGTAGTTAGAATATAGGCAACCAATACCATTTGATGCTGGTAAACCAATAAAACATTATTTTGAGTCAATACCTTAAATGTGTATTTGCTAGCTATTACTTTTTTACAAAAAGCAATAGGTATTGATGAGCTATAAAACTTAGTTTGTTAGACAGTAAAAGTGTTTTAAAGATAAATTGCTTCACTAGGAAAAGTGTTTGTTTTAAATATATATATTTTTGCCATTATTAATATTTTGCATTATAAACTGTCACACCACTTAATTAAATTATAAATGGTATGCATATTGTTAAATTTGGAAGAAGATTCAGAAAAGATGAATAGAAACATATAAAAGGGAACAAACACAATATGGCTTTTACAATGAAAATAAGAACACAGTTCACACTTTATATTGCTGGAATTGGACAAAAAGGTAAAATCTGCCTCTTGAAGAAAATTTACCGCTAACACATAATTCCTCGACCTATATATCAAGCTCACCAAGTTTGTTTTGCCAGTGGTTTCGGGTCCTAATTTCAGCCAGGTTTACTGAGAGAGAATTTTCATCAATTGTTTCCCACTCTCCCTCTAGATTCTTCTTTATTCCTCCCTACCTTATTAATGCAATTAAATGCTTATGGGTGATTAGTTTTAAAATGGAATCAATAATAGGATGGGACCCTTGAATCCACAAATCTCTAAAATCCTTAAGGATATTCGATATTTAAGAAATCCTTAAAAAAAAAAAAAAGTTTGAAGTGAAACTCACTTTAGAGCTCTAATAATTAATGCTTATTGGTGTTTCATAACCACCTATAATTATAGGATGATGAACTTGGCAACCATGCCCCGGACTAATAATTTAAACCCTTAACTGAATGAATGAATTAAAAGAAATAAAGTTAACATTCAGTTACTACTTGTATTTTCTCAAAGAAAAAATTCTGCTAAATGATTATTTTCAATTGAAGATTGAAAAGAGGATAGAAGGGCAAGCACATAATTATATAATTTTCACAGTACATCAGTCCCCTTCTTCAGCAGAAGAGAGCAAAACATCAACTGAACTACGACAGCATGGCTTGAGGTAGAACATTCATGGTAACTTAGATACTATTGTTGCCAGTTCCTTGATATATATATATAAAATTTATTTTTTATACTTGGATTCTGTAGTTGCCTGCTCAAACTTGTCTTAACTTTTGGTAAATGGCTAGAATGTTGTATTTTTTTATATCTAATTATTGAATCATTAAGTTATCAATTATTATTTATATATAAATAGCTGACTGGTGTGAGTAGGCCTGCTTGGAAGAAAAGGAGAGAAGGTTATCTAAGGTTGAGACCAAAGGGGTGTCTGGATTTAGATATATATTGTTGAGCAAGTTCCCACCTACGAAGCTGGGAAGCATTGCAACTATTGAGGAGGGCTCGTATTACTCTAGTACTCAAGCATGAGTCAAAATATGTACTATGAGTTTGGGCATGAAGTGCTACTGGTTTGTCAAGGTCATTGTGGGAAATGGCGACCCTTTTTATTCGTTGTCTGAGTGTTTATTTGGTGAGGCCAATGTATTGAGCAATGCAATAGTTGAACTGTAACTGGTATATAAGTTTTTCTGTGAAACAATCATAGAGGCCTTTCATGGGGTATTTCATTTGTGTGAGTTTGCTGTTGAATGAGGTGGATTTTGCAGGTACTGCATCTGAATTTGTTGCAAGGGTAGTAACCCTTGGTCTGATGTTATTTGTTGTTGTTTGTAGCTGAGACGGGCAATTTAGGGTGAACCAGAATATTGCAAAGATTAGGGTCATTTGAATATGATTCTTGGAGCACTGTTGAGAAGATTTTTGTGTGAGAGGTGATACCTTCCATATCCCTGAACCATAGTGTAATTAATACATAGGCGTTCAACCCGAACAGGTAGAAAGATGTGTTGCTGAAAAGAAAAAAAATAGGGTCTGCATTCTCTAATTCAGTCAGGAATGTACTCATACCAACCACTCTTAGCCCCGACATTTTTACTTAAATAGCTGATTATGTTGATATTGTGGTGATCTGCACTGTTCTGTATTTTGATATCCCATTACAATTTGAGTAGAGCATAATCATTGGTAGTTTCACAGTTTTTTGTGCATAGTTTGGGTGTATGTTTATAAAATCAGAATATGTATTAGGCTGTAAAGGTGGCTATTAAAAAAAATATGGATAAGTCGAAAACGAAAGAAGATTGGATTAGGGGGGCATGAAATTTCCTAAGTTAGCAATTGAGTATGGAGAATCCATAAATGTTTAAGAACCACTGTTCTAGACTAGGGGCACCCATGTTCAAATATTTCCCAAGGAAGAATCGTTTGACCATCTTGACCAAGAGTCGTTAGGGATCTTCGGCGCCCGAATCTCCACTGCAGCTCTTAAAGCACAGCATACCTATTAATTTTCTCCAAAAAGGCACTGTATATGTCAAAGAACAACGATTTATTTCAATCAATTCAGTTATTAGCTAATGTATATAAAGGTGTTTGTTGTTACAGCCACTTTCCACTTTGCATTGGTGGGTCACCTGATGAAGGGCTACCGTCATCCTACACCCACCACGGTGTCACGCACTGCCAGGGTGCTCACAATGCTGCTTGGCATCGTGGCAAAACCTCACAAACGAGACAAGTTTGAGGTGACACCTGAGAACATAGCATACCTCGCAGGTAAATAAATATAATCCAGCCTCCTTAAAATCCTGACAGACACTCATTTAACTTCCTACTATATATGTTGATGATTCTAATGTTGTAAATGCATTAGGGGTTGATACATACCTGGAAAAAATAAAAAGTTATAGAATTTCATGTGACAAGAAGAAATCTGAGAAATTTTTAAAAGTAATAGGAATTTTCATATATTTTTGCATTGATTTGCCAAATATGTATTATCTATTGATTTTATCTCCAATTCATACTATTTTGCTAATAGCAGGAACATATCAACTGTAGTGGTGGGACCCTCAAATCCTTCAATCCCTTGAATTCTTAGAATATTCGAGAAAATTTTGAATTCAAGACTCAAATTTTAAAAAGTTTTCATATGTATTAAATAAAATGCATTTAGCAAAAACAATTTGTCATAAATAAAATTATAGAATATTAGGAAAATGGTAGAGCACAAATAAAAGTAAAAACACTACACATATTTACACACATTTCAATATTTCGATGCTATTATAGCATCTTCCTCAGGAAGTAGTAGTAATTAGACTGAACAGGATGTTGTCTTCAGTGATGCCAACTTGATTGTTAAGGATGAAAACTTCTCTGCTGGAGTTGAAATTCTCTGAATGTTTCTCTATTACTCTATGGATGGTAGGTGGTGCTGATGTAGTCTCTGGGTTGAAATTAGCGAATATTTAGGTTAGGTGGTTTTCTAGACTTTGTGATCCATTGATGTGCCAGTTCCCACCTTTTTAACTGAGACATATTACATTGTATCTTGTGGAATGATTTTAACACCTTGACAGTGTAGCAATCCTCAAAGTTGAGTTTAAGAGTGGAGGCATGTGCTGAAACTGTTTTTTCTGGATTCTTAATTTTGGTGTTGTGGCATTATCCATTCATTCATTTACGGTAGTGTTTCAGTGGTGAAGCCAACATATTCTGCAGTGCATTGTTGGCATTCTAGTTGGTAAATTAGGTTACTGGACTCACATGTGTGACTGCCTTTGATGATATTGATGGAGTTGGTGATGTTGCTAGAGAAAGTGGATGCTGGATGATGTATTTGGCAGGTTTTGCAAGTTGTTTTGTTACCGGGTTGAGAGCCTTGTTGGGGTTGAATGAAGATTGTGTCATTTTCAGTTTAGAGTTTCAGGTCTACCAGAAGATTTCTAAGTGATGGTGGCTGTTTATACACAAGTACTGGTGATTTTTTGAGAATATTGTTGGTACGGCTGGATGCTTCCAATATGTGAAAACCTGACGCTAATATTTTGTTATCTAGTCACTAGAGGTATAGTATCTGTTATTTCAGGTTTGGGTGATTGTGGAGTTTCGGCTAGTCGAAGTAGGTTATTAATGAGAGGTTTAGGATATCCTCTTTCTGTAAAGGCTTCTTGAAGGTTTTCAAGGTGGTTTTGAAGACTTTCTGGATCGGAGGAGATGCGATGAGCCTGTATGGGTTAAATATTTTAGTGTTGAATGGGTGGCAACTATCAAAATGCAGATATTGTTGTCTATTAGTGGGTTTAAGATGTACCGAAGTTTTGAAGTGGCCATCTGACAGCCTAATATCCACATCAAGAAATGTCGCCTGGTCGTGGGATTGATTTTAGGTGAACTTCAGAGCTGAAAAGGAGCTTAGGTTGTTTAAAAATAGGGTTAGATTGTCTTGGCCAGTTGTCCACATCATGAATATGTCATCGATGAAGCGAAGCCAGCATAGTGGTTTGTTGATTTGGCGGTCAAGAAATGTTTCTTCCAGTTTGCCCATGAACAGATTGGCATACAAAGGTGCTATCCTTGTACCCATCACTGTGCCTTTGGTTTGAATGAAGTTCTGATCCATGAATTGAAAGTTGTTCTTTTCTAATATAAATTTAGTGAGATCCAGGATAAATGATGATGTATTGATCGGACGCTTGTTGAGAAAATGTTTCACTGCAGCCAGGCCATGAACATGAGGAATGTTGGTATACAATGACACAACATTGATGGTGACAAGTATGGTGCTTTTAGGTAAAGGTTGTGGAAGGCTATTGAGTTTTTGAAGGAAATGGTTGGTGTCTTTGATGTGGGAGGGTAGTCCGGTAACAAATGGTCGCATCTGTAGGTCGACATAGGCTGAAATTCTTTCTGTAAGTGATCCGCAGCTGGAGACAAAAGGCCTTCCTGGTGGTGGTACAGTATCTTTGTGAATTGTTGAAAGCATGTCGAGTTTTGGCGTTACTGGGTTTTTTGGTAGAAGAATCTGGACGGTGGGTGGAGAAAGGTTTTGTCACTTGGTCTCTTTAATGATGAGTTCTTGAAGCTAGTTGTCAAATTTGATAGTAGGATCATACTCAATTTTTCGGTATGTGGATGAGTCTGAAAGCTGTTTGTGCGCTTCTGGGATGTAATCATCTTTGTTCATTACTACTGTCATGAATCCTTTTTCAGCCGGTAGTATTAGGATGTTCTGATTTTATGGATGGATTTTATGGCTTGGTGTTGTTCATGAGTTAGGTTGTAAGTTGTGGGGAGCGTTTTGTAGAAATTTGGATCCGAAACTTGCTTAAGTATAAAGTTAATATACATTTCAATCGGGTTATCAACTGGTAATGGAGGGGGGGAGGGCCAAGTTGGAATGAGGTGAAAATTTGCTTAGGAGCTGGTTGGTTGTAGTTTAATTGATTGGTTTGTCGACGGTGGAAATGTTTGAAAAGAAGTTTCTAAAAAAGTTTTCAAAAATAATTTAAAATAATTAAATTACATTTTGTGATAGTAACTTAATTTACAATTATGTCTGCAATATAGTATTTTGTGTAAATTATATTTAATACCTAAATTTACATAGTTATGTGAAGGATGGTATTTATATCCAACGTTAAACTTTAAAAATGTAAGGAAATCATTATAATATCTATTTTCAGAAAAAGAGTATTTCAGTACTAACAATATAATACAAAATTTTATCTAACATGATTTTAATTAGATTGACGACATATGCAGAGTGTTATATTACCTATTTATAGCAAGTGTTACTAGTTACGTATCAAGCCCCACGTTGTGTCGCCATTTGTTATATTATTCATTTATAGCATGTGTTACTAGTTACGTATCAAGCCCCACGTTGTGTCGCCATTTGTTATATTACATAACTTTAGTCCAAGATAAATGCATCACGTTGGAACGCCATTTGTTATATTACATAACTTTCGTCCAAGATAAATGTACCACGTTGGAACGCCAATTGTTATATAATCATTTAAGCGCTCCTTAGTTGGAAGTAATTTATTATAGATTATATTATGCCCCACAGTAAGTCGTCATTTCTATTGCGCAACAGTGTGCTTTGCTTATAATGCCACCTTTGTCTTATCATTAAACTTAAAAATGATCACACATTACATAAAGTTTGATATCAATTTATTCAATTAAAAGAAAGACATATTTGTATTAATATTTAAATCAAAATATGATCATGTCGAGGGCCTAGCAACTAATTATCACCGAGCGCTTAAAATACGTCCATTCAAGACCGAACACATGTCTGTCTGTGACCACGACTGATTTCACAGTAAAGATAAATTTCAAAATCACTGTATATATCTGAGCTCAATAGAAGCTTCTCGAAGGGACATTTTCTAACGGTGAATTACACACCTACAAACTAAAAAAAAAAAACCTACTGCGTGTAGAACATCCTTGAACAGGAAATTACTTTAAAAGATCTTAACTTGGTTGGATTACGTCGAAAGGCATTAAGTGAGGTTGGCTCCAGTAGATGCTGCCATCTGACCTCGGGGCGAGAACTAACTAGTAAATAATTTAGAGGAAGACATGATTTAAGCGCCAAGTAATAGATTACGAAATTTAAATGAAGTAAAATATGTTTAATTATATGTATAATTAGGATGATATAAAATGTTTTGAATATATAAATAATTAGAACGATAATATGGTCAATGCTTTCAAATACTCCTTAGGGTCAAATCAATTACATAACAAGAGTAAAATTGGTGATCATCATTAGGGATTTTGACTATTTGGCAAATATTAGAAAAAAGTGGGAATTTAACATGAGAGTACATCAATTATATATAGATTTTAAATAAAGCCTATGATTCAGTTAAAAGAAACAAACTATGTGAAATTTTAGTTAAGTTTGGGATACCCAAAAAACTTGTCAAGCTAATTGAGGTACATTGCCCTGATGTGCATGGTAGGGTATGGGTTTGATGTCACTTATCAGTTACTTTCGAAATACATAAAGTGTTGAAACAAGGAGATTCACTTTCCCCATTATTTTTAATCCACCCTTATAGTATACTATAAAGGTCATACAAGAGAGTAGGGAAGGATTGGGACTAAACGGTACAATGCAGTTACTAGGATACGGGGCTTTGTTGGGTAAATAGTATGATAGCTATGACAAAAAATACAGAAATTTTGCTAGAGTCTAGTAAAGAAATAGGTTTAGAAATGGATGCTGAAAAGACTAAGTATAGTATATGATCACACAGAGAGCACAGATTGAGGACAACAATTTAGAGATTGCTGTGATCAATTTACATGGTTAATTAGTTTAAATATTTAGGAATAATTTTAACTAGCAATAACAATATTAGATTGAAAACTATGAAAAAGATACAGTTTGGAAATGCATGCTATTTCTCGGGCAATAAGTGGTTGACATCTTACCTGCTTTCAAGGAATGTAAAATTTAAAATACATAAAACAATAAATTATTTTACTGGTGGTTTTCTATGGATGTGAAACGTGGTCTCTTACCTTACATGATTAAAAACAAATTTAGGATGTTCAAAAACAAGGTGCTTAGGAAAATATTTTGTTCTAAAAGGGAAAAGACTATTGGGGAGTGGAGGATGTTACATAATGAGGAGCTACATACCCTGTTCTCATCAAAATACTTTGTTAGAAAAATCAAGTCTCATAGATTACGGTGGGTAGGAAATGCAGCTTGAATAGAAGTATCTAGAACTGTCCAGGGTATTGAACGGTAAACCCAATGGGAAGACCTAGGCACAAATAGGAGGATAACATTAGAATAGACTTGATAAGGATAGGTGTCACACTTTTGTAAGTGCGGCAATGAACTTTCAAGTTTCTGATGCCATAGAGTAAGTATGTAGTAATAATAATAAATTGAGGGTGAAAGAAATTGAACGGAAGAAAGAAATTGAGAGGGAGTAAGGGAGAGAATGTTGGAAAGAGTGTGAGAGGAAAAGAGGAGTGGAAGACTGGAAAGGGAAGATAGATTGGATAAAGGGGAGAAGGATGATAAAGGTAAAAATAGATTTATCTGTTATAATAATGTCTTTAAAGATTAGGAATTGCAAACTAACAACAGAACCTATTAACTAAACTTATGCGTTTTGAGTATTGTGAAGTGAAATTAAATAGCAACCTGGTGGGTTTATATTGCCTAGTTAAATTATGTAAGTCAATGGGTTAAAGATCCTGGTAATATATGTGGTTCTGACTCCGGATGATTATGAAACTAGGCTCTATTAAACAACTTAAATATGTTAAGATTAAGGTAGGGTTATTTTTTTGTTTGTATTAAATTTGTTGTTTAACCAAAATATGCTAATAACTTGATACATTTTCCTTTTGCTTAAAGAAACTTGCAGTATAAAAAGTCTGAAAATATATTTTAGGCTATCAAATAATATTCAATAACTATCAAGTCTTAAACACTAAATTTTGGATTAAATAACAATCCAAGAAAATTGTTTTGTCTATAATTTACTTATTTGTGTGCCCCGGCTTTAGCTTTGGTGTCTGTGTCAGAAGAGGTGCGCAGCAGATGTCATGTGAAGCATTCCTTGACCAGAATAACACCAGAGTCCAGTTCCACGGAGAACCTCCAAGTTGACCTCCATCTCGGACTTTTGCCACAGGTCACGCTTTCTTCTAAATTAATCATTCCCCCTTTGAATATTATAACGGTTTGGTTTTCAAACATTAAATTAGGTTGACACATCATTTTCAAAATTTGTAAAGCTCATTCTTACTAAAACTTAGTTTACGTATAATAAATTTTATGATGATGATGATGATGATGATGTAACATACATTTAACAATTATACACTGAACTAATATTTTTATATTCATTTTAATGTGCTAGTAAAAACTTTGTAAAAACACATCTCACTCTATTTTATTGTTTCTTTCTATAGTGCTGTAAAAATGCCATAAAAACATGTCTTGTTATATTTTATTGTCTCTTTATTTAAAGCTAATACAAAATAAACAATCAACAGCTGGCTAGATAAAAT
This sequence comes from Timema podura, assembly GCA_033556935.1. Classification (NCBI taxonomy): domain Eukaryota; kingdom Metazoa; phylum Arthropoda; class Insecta; order Phasmatodea; family Timematidae; genus Timema; species Timema podura. The sequence continues at coordinate 20,102,556 of JAVRXN010000008.1, forward strand.
CTCATGATAATTTCGTGATAAGGGATATTTTCATTTGGTTTTAGTTAATGAACAAATAAATAAAGTAATGCAAATATTTAAAGTACCGGTAGCTGAAATAAATACTCATTACTTCAAATAATAATTGCTTAGTATATAAAAATGTATGAATATACTTTTTTTTTAGTCATTTTAAAATGTGGAGATGATTTCAAAATTTAATTTTAGAATATTAGATGTTTGAATACTTATAGTGCTGACAGAAATTAATATTAAAAATTATTCAACTTTTCAAATATTGCACGCCTCTAATATATATATAAATATATATATATATAAATATATATAACTTTAATAATAATATATATATATATAATATGTTAAATCTCAAATCCGATTTTAGAGATGGGTCGATACCACTTTTTTTTTCAATACTCAATACCGATCCCGATATCACCATTTTCTCATGATACTCAATACCAATACTAAAGTTGATACCAACCCATTAGATACGATTTACAACACTGACAACCCGCCTCTGTGGCGTAGTTGGCTAACGCACTTGTTTCGTGTAGAGCCAGTCTTCCGAGGACAGGGAGATCGAGGTTCGAATCTCGGTCGGGTGAACTGGGGATGGTTTTTCCTAAATGGTTTTCCATTCTCCCTCCACGCAAATTTGGGTTCACTTCATCTAAATTCAACCTTCCCATTTCCTAAGCCATTAGCGTAGTTAGTACTTAAGCGTATAACCCGAACGGGTGGTAAGACGCGGTGCTAATTATTATTATCATTATTATTTCATTATCATTATCATTATTATTATCATTATTAAATTATCATTATTATTATATTATCAATTATTATATTATCATATCATTATCAATATCATTATTATTATATATTATTATATTATATTATTATATATATTATTATTAATTATTATATTATTATTTATTATTATTATATTACACCGACTTTTTTTATTACTGTCTAATTTATGCACTATGTTAAAATAAGACATACCACAATCATTAGCGCTACTAGATATTTGAATATGCTTTGCCAATATTAGGCTATAACTATTAAATAACTATTTTATACACGTAACATGTAAATAAAACCAAGACAAAGATCTGAAATACATATATATTTGTCCTTAATGTTCAAAGTTTTTTGTAACTAAACTTTCTTTCCCAAAGGAATGTGGGCTGTTTTCCTGCAGCCCATCCTTCATTCCCCTCAACACGGGTATGTGATGGGAAAGCACACAATTGTAGTCCATACACATTTTTTTGTTCAGATATCATAGGGACTTTTACTATCTGTCCTCAACGTCAAAAAAAACAAAAACTAAACACTGAGCGGCTGCGACCTTATAAAATAACTCGTTTTATTGACTCAAAACTTGGTGAAATCGGCTGTAAGCTCGTCCTTTTTTGATTTGACACCTCCACTTTAGCATGCTATTATTGGTTGCTACTGTCGCTATGCACGTGGCAGTGGAGAACAAAGTCCAAAGAACCGCTTCATGATGTGACATGTGATGCATCACATCACGCATAGGCCTATGATACCAGGCAGCCGAGTAGTAGTACTATGCTGATTCTACACCACTGCCATGGCCGCAGTTTTTATGGATTATCGCCAAGTTTTTTTTGTTTTTTTTTCATATTGTAGCATACTAATTAAGTGTGGCGACACTACAATCCCTATATTTTATTTCCATGGGCTAGCAAACATATTTTTAATCGATTTCATTGCGAATTCTTATTTTTTTGCGAGGATTTTTCAAAATATTTTTATTTTTTCGATACTCGATACAAATTTTTAATCACCCTCTCAATACCCCCAAGTATCGATGGTATCGAGGTATTGCGAAAAGTATCGACCCATCCCTATCTGATTTCACAAATCCCTAAATCTAGCACATTCTTAAAGATTCAAGGAATCAAAGTCCCATCCCTAGATTCTCCATAGTGATCATTGAGTGTATTTTTATTTAGCACCGCGTCTTACTACCCGTTCGGGTTATACGCTTAAGTACTAATTACTCTAATGGATTAGGAATTGGGAGGGTTGAATTTAGAGGAAGTGAACCCGCATTTGCGTGGAGGGAGAGTGGAAAACCATTTAGGAAAAACCACCCCCAGTTCACCCGACCGAGCATTGAGTGTAAAGTTAATCTATTACAGATATAATTGGTAAAATGACAGTTTGTTTGCTACTATCTGCAGCCTGTGTCAGGAGGCAGCAGCACTCTGAGTAACTGTCGCATCACAACTGAGACCAGCGGTAGTGCTCCCGGCAGTCAGCCCCCACCGCACAGTAACACTGTGCCTGCTAACAGGCGCCAGAAGTCGTGGGATTTGCTGGACCAGGCAGCCATTGCGCAGGCTCGCCAACAAAAACACGCCCAACCCCAGCAGGTATATTTACACCAGTCATTTTTGTACTAGCTAACAATCTTTATCATTTATTATCATTAAATTTGGGCTCAATTAAATCAATTTCTATTAGGTGGTTGGTTACCTCACAACTTGAAAGTTGAAGTGTTCATTTTTAAATATACTAATAAAAAAAAATATTAATAAATAAATAAAATGTAGGATGGTAAAATAATAATATTAAGATTCTTACAAAAAGTAATATAATTATATTTATTTAACTAGTGAATATTAGGAGATGTAAGCATTTGTAAAGCTTTGAACTTTCGAATCTTATTCATAACTAAGATACTCATTTATTCTCAATTTATAAACTAATATTTTTATTTAATTTTTTTTTTATTTTTAACGTTTTAATCTTGATATTTTAAATCAAACATTGAAAAGAGGATAGAAGGGGAAGGCCTACACACCAGAAAACTGTAGGCCTCAAAGTTCACAATTAAAACACAACAAAACACATAACAATGCATTTTTAGGGTACATTGGTCCCCTTATACAGCAGAAGAGAGTAAAACACCAACTGGATCTTGGCAGCATGGCTGGAGCTAGATCATGGTCACCTAGTTACGGTTAGATGCCCTAAACACATAGTCAACAGTCAAATAAATAGAGCACTATCCAATCACAAGCCTATCAAGAAACAACCTTCCAATGACATACCGCTCACCACCTAATATTATGAAGGACTAGACAAACTCAGATTTATACTAAGCACAGGCTAAAATATCCTAACCTCGAATATATAATATATCTCTATTAGGAAAACCTCTTTTCGCTTTATGAGGTAATTGTATTATATTTGGAAGAAGGTATAGGAAAGGTGGATAGAAACATATAAAAGGAACAAACACAATATGAATTCATGAATGAAACCTAGGTCGGGGGATTGGGCGGTGACGATCGATTTTCTTTAAGAGACAACCATTACCTCTTTGTCCAATGGCAGCAATGTAAAGTGTGAACTGTGTTCTTTTCATTGTAAATGCCATATTGTGTTTGTTCCTTTTATATGTTTCTATCCACCTTTCCTATACCTTCTTCCAAATATAATACAATTACCTCATAAAGAGAAATGACTTACTTTATGGCATTAGAAACTCAAAAGTTAATTGCCACACTAACAAAAATACGCCACCTATCCCTATTTTAAGCTAGTTACATCCAATACACCTCACTACTCTTTGGGTCAATTCTAATGTGCTCTCTTCCCATTGGATTTACCAGTTAATACCCTGAACATGGTTCTAGATCCTTCCATTTGCGCTATGTCCTGCCCACCATAATCTGTGAGATTTGATTATCCTAACAATGTCTTGTGATGAATATGCCGTATGTAATGCACTATGTAACCTCCTCCACTCCCCAGTATCTTCATCCTTTTTTGGACCAAATATCTTCCTAAGCACCTTGTTTTTGTCATATAAGGTAAGAGACTATGTTTCACAACCATAGAGAACAACTGGTAAAATTGTTATTTTGTATTTTCTGAGTTTTGCATTCCTTGGCAGCAGGCAAGATGTCAAAAACTTACTGAGCTAGTAATAGCATATATTTCCCGACTATATTCTTTTCCTAATTTCCACTATAATCTAGTTATTACTTGTTGAAATTGCTCCTAAATACACAATACATGGGTTTTAAGTTTAACTGTATTTACTCACTTAACATATTACTCTCTTTTTAAATACACTTATCAGTATATTACACTTTAATATTCAAATTAAAATAATCTGAAATAATTGAATTGCATATTGTGATATGTAACGTAATTTATTAGCTTGGAATTTAAGATTTCAAACAGTTTTGCAATAAAACATCTGAATCATACTTATTGTCTAAATCTATATTAATATTCACAATTTCCCCCACTCTCCCTATAAATCAACTAACAAAATATAATCACACTTCAATACAGCTTTGGGAATATTTCATATATTTTATTCGTCTCCTTTTCGGATTAAAAAAGGTGACCTTACACCCTTTATTAAAAAACATAATTATATGTGATATGTGTACAAGATTTTTTTACAGTTTTGAATGTGATGAATAAGTTTGTATAGTAATTTCGCAGTGGCTGCTGAGAAAAATAAGGTAAATATGGCATACTTTGTGTTTTAAGTTTAACTGTATTTACTCGCTTAACCTGCTACACTCTTTTTAAATATACTTATCAGTTAAATTTTCTAGTTCTTTAAAACTGAACCCTTTTAAATGCATTTTACTTACCAGTGAAGATGAGTTTCAATCAAAATTGTAATAAGGCTTTTATGTATTTTTAATGTGGGGGTCCTTATCAGTCTATACTTAGGACAGAACTGGAAAACTTATAGCATGTAAGAAGATGTTCTTTGCACGTAGTGTTACTTGAGTTCAAAGTTGTTTTTTTACCCAGTTAGGAAAATAAAAATTTGTTTGATTTCTTACATATGTCATTCATTTTTGTGACAAAATCAATAATTCTATATCTTGAGTAATACTTAGTTCTAATATTCTAAATACTTAAATAACAATCAATTTTAATATAAACACTAAAGCTTGTAATGTTATTGTTAGATCTTCTTCTTAAGTCAACATCCCGAAGGTTGGCTTGATGTGATTTATATCCATCCAGAGCTAGGAATGCACTCATTCCTTCGGCTGGTTAGTGCTTCCTGCACCATCTGGTATAAATCCCATGTACTAGCGAAGTTCAGGAAGTGTGTACCTTCCACATTGAATTTCTATAAGCACACGCGAAAGGGCCTACCACTTATGCCAGAAAAGTATTTTCATATACCTTCCAGGTTTATTTTACATGCCACAGTCGACACGAGACTGACAGCTTTATTTCCGCAATAAAGGAATTTGTGCTAAATATTTATATCGTTCAAGTAAAATCCATCAACCTTGGCCGGGTTTGAACCCACAGAAATCACTGGGGCGAGAACTTTACCCCAAGACCATCGAGGTTGACTAGAGTTAAATATATATTAATAATGATGCTGAATGACCACAAGAGTCAATTTAGATACTCAAAAATCGCATGGGTATTCGAAATAATTTAAAGACTTAAGATGTTGGTATATTGGGCATTCATTCTAACATAAATTCTCCAGCCCTAGTTTAGGACATCAATGTTTTTATTCTAGATTTGTGTCTATTTTCTGGACTTTTATAAGATGCCTTAAACTATACCTAACTTTCATTGATGACTGGTTAGTTATCCTTTACAAGTTTGTTTGTATAGTATCCAAAAATCCAATTAAAATTAAAAGACTATGTTTTGCTTTGTTTTTACTACAGTTATGGATGCATAATTTTAGTCAAAACCAATTGTGCCTGAAGGGGGTATTTGTTAATTCATTATTCCAATACTCACAAGAGGATAATAAATTTAATTTGTTATTTCTTCAAAATAAAATTTAGCTGAAAAAAACTCAACACAAGATATATATTTTTGTGCCTCTTTAAAAAAAAATGAGTATTCAAACAATATAATTAATTATAATTTTCAAGTTGAAAAATGACACTTGTACAAGAGAATTGAACCCGAGATCTTTGGCACAGGTTTGATTCTCAGATGAAATTATTCAATTTAAAGAATATGATAGGTGTGGCTATAATCATAACCAACAAATATAGTAATTTCTATTTAATCCTGTAATAAAAATGATAATTGAAAAGAGTGTAAAGTTTTGTCAGCGAGTGAATACAATGAATCTGTGTGTGTGAGTCTGGGTGAGTCTGTGTGTAGGTGCAGGCAGGAGAGTCTAGTAGCAATAAGGGCTGGCGCAGTCTGGACCTGGGTCCCCCAGCCCCCCCACCTCCCGCTAGACCCTCCTTTCGCACCCAGCGCTCTTCGTCGGTGCCCGCCCCTCGGTCCGGTGGTGGTGAGCCCACTGGCGCCACCGCCTCCTCCATCCCGGGAAAAGTAAGGAGTAGTGAGCTGCTAGAGCTGGCACTCTCTCTCTCTCTCCCCCATATCCCCTCACCTCTTCTTTCTGGCCCCCACTCCTCTACCCCCTTTCTCTGGTCACATTCTCTTTTGCTCACTTCTCTCGTCTTTCTTTCTCCATGGTACTGCCACTGCACAGCTGCCTCTGTCTTACTGTTAAACTGGACAAATGAAAATCGAGAATTTACATCTCCAGAATGAGTGCATTTTCTCTGTGCTCGGTTTGTTGAATTGGTACAAAAATATTACCGGTGCTTGAAATCTTGCGTCCTCTCATTAGCTTTTAAGATCTATTTAACTTATAATTAACAAAAGATATAACTTTACTTATACTTTTAAAAATGTACATGCCCACAAACACACATAAAAACAGACAACACAACCCAAGATATTTCAATTAGCTTCTATTTTTGCTCACTCCTAAATCGAAAGATGGTCATATTATTTCCATAATATACATAGTGTATTGTGTTTGTCTTCGTTCAAGCCATGTTTTCTTGTAAATATGCAAACTCTCCCCTCTAAGCCTTTTTATAATATTAAATCAATTCCAGCGAGTAAAAGCATTGTTCACTTTATAGTTCAAAAGCTATTCCTGAATTATCTGATTTAAAACATTTATATTAACAACTATCTGCTAAATGTGGGAGAAGTTGAACATTATCAAATGAAATTATGACAAATCCATCAATAAAGATGTCAAGTCCAGTGTAACGGTGTGACATTGAGCAGTTAATCTATACACATTGAAACTATTTTTTTTACATATTGAGAGTTGCAGTCATATCTCCCTTTGAGGACAGGAGTAGTATGTAGGGAGGGATATTTTGTTTTATTCTGTTGAGTATGTGTTGACTCAAACAAGGTTCTTGAGATGTGAAACTAATTTAGTAGGGATGTGGTGCTCGAATCCTCGATTTCTCAACTATTTTGAGACCTATAGTATTCACTTTATTCTAAATAACTATAAAATTAATATAAAAATTCAAATCTCTAATCCTTGACTTGAATTTTTTTTTTCAATCACTAGAACCAATTGTATTAACCTGTCAAGTTGGAAAATTATCATATTTTAGTTTTCTTTAAATGAAAATAAAAGAATTTAATAATAAAATAAATACAAAATAATTTTAAAATAATTAATTCATCCAAAAAGAGTTTGCTTCTTATTTGATAATTTAATCATTGTTACAAATAGACACACAAACCAATATTCGGTGTCACCAAACCTTTATCAATAAATTTGTTTTTTTCACAACAAATTAAAATTCCTCTTGAATTTTCAAAATATTTACATTTAATAAAAATATACACTCTAAGATTCTAGAATTCAAAGTTTGAAATAAAATGATAAATTTGGATTTGAGAAAAACATAATTTAATCCACCTCAATATTTACCCAATAAATTTTTATTGTGAGCTTTTTCTAAGGCCATTTGTATCACATAACGCCTTTTTTTTTCCCCCTCTTTTCAATTATTATAAACATTTTATGGTTTTAAAATATTTAATATACGTAGTTAAAGAGTGTTGGTTCTCACTTCCGGGTTAATTAGGTTCAAGCAGCACCTTCATATTCTCGTCTTTTTCATTATTTACTCTTGTTTTAAGTTTATTATTAAAAAAAAATATATTGAAATATTTGTTGGGTTAAAATTGATGGATTAATTATTTTGGGTGGTGGGTGAGGCAAATACTCTAGATCTTGGCCATTCGACCTTATCTTTACCTCTGCTCTCCTGGTGTATGAAGGAATTCATTTCTGAGGTAGGGACACCATTAAGGTGAATTCCATTATCCCCAGATGATAGGATGATACGTGAGAATGATGATGGTGGAAAGCAAAGGGAACCTACAGTTTAACGTGGGTTCTGAACCACGGTGGGGGCCTTGTATTCCACACATTCACAAAGCGTGAAAGCACACACTTTGCTAGGGGTGAAGGAAGGGTTTGTTAATCAGATAAATCTGTGCCGGGATTTGAACCCCGGACCCCTAACACAGAAGTCTGACACCTTAACCCTAGACTTCCAGGTCCCCGGATAATTTATATATTTTAGTTGAAAAGTTACAACTCTTAATAAAATTTTGTAACGAAATCGACATAATTAAAACAAGAGTTGAACATGAAGTATCACCTAAGAGAACATATTGATAGGACTATAAAATCACTGGAATATCTGTAGCTTTAAGATTGTTTGTATTGCTTTGGAAACGTTAAACTATCTATTATATTAATGGCATGAGCATTTTAAGCATGTACTTATGTCTGTTTTTACTAACAATCATTGGAATGCCTATGATCTTACAATTATGTTATCTAAAGAAAAAGAAAAATTACCAACAGTTAAAAAATACCCCTGATGCTTGCACGAATTTGTAGTTATAAGCATGTGTCTGTTCGACAAACAACATATCTCTTGTTATGGCAGTACCATGGCAAACATCTTTTACTACTAGGAACTTGAATCTGGTTATTTCAATGCCTTATATTTTTATGATTCTGACTGCTGTTTCTATTTGTCTTTTTTACCCCTCCTCTCTTTCTCTCTTTGTGTTTGCTTGAACTAAACCTCAGTCGGCGAGGGTGCTCTTCAAAACCCAGCGCTCTTTCTCGGTGCCAACTGCTAAAGAGACCAAGTCTAGCGATGAGCTGGAACCTAAGGTACGACCACAAACAGCATCAGTGATCTTCAGATTAGAACTTCTGCAAGTAGAAAACAGGGATGATGATGTCATTTGGTGACCATTATCCATCTTGTTGTAAACTTAGTCTGCAATCTATCACCTATCCTTAGTTGACCACTTGACCATTGATTCACTGACTACCTACCACATAATTTGAATTATACTTATAGTTGATCCAAAATGTTACATTTGGTCATTCTTGTAATTAATCCTCAAACTTGTAGTTGGCCACACATCTTGTAATATATCACTTTTGTAAGTTATCCTGTATCTTGTATTTTTGTACTCATTGTTAATAGATCATCACGCACCTCATAACAATCATTCACTAGATAATTGACCATTTATTCTATAATTTAACATTGAAGATGTATGCTGATTAATTATCCTTATACCTACAAACTAAATGTCAAGCTCAATTAGTCTGGTTTGTCGGTGACGGGTGGGTCGAAGTTGGAATCCGAGCAGAGTGTACTGAGGGTAATTTTTCCTAAATTAATTTCTGTCCTCTTTCCCCCCTGAGAGTCCTACATGCAAATGTGAATACATTACCTCTAAATCTGCCCTATCACATAAGTATGATTATTTCTTATTGTATGTGTGTATAACCTGAACAGGTAATAAAACATAAAAGAAAAAAATGTTGGTGTTAAAAATTAATGCTACTTTTTTTAATCGAGCTACCCAAATTCAAATGTATAGCCTTTGCTTTGTCCACTTTAATGGCATTTAATCATTGCTGGTTCATCCTTCATAGCTGCAGTACCCCCAACAACTCTACATACATTTCATTTAATCGTTTAGTACAATAAATTATAACACAACCCAGAAGATTATATATTCAACATATCTCAGATTTTGTACTTTTTACGTCCAATAATTGTGTAGTTTAATGGAAGGTTTTCATGAGGCTAAGCGACAGTTTCTGAAATTCATTCAGAACCCATTGTCTATTGGTGAAATGTAGAAACATAAGAGAGGGAATAGGGTAAATTCTCGAATACTCGTGTGGGATTGGAGCTGCAAGCTTTACAGATCCCCTTGAACTTTGAACTGAATTGTGTGACTAATGTTTTTTGTTTTATTTCATTCTTTATTCTGCCATATCTAACTGTTTATCTAATGAGTGCTTTTTTTTTATTCAGGGTATTTAACGTGCACTTTCTTAACCTACTGATCATACCAATGCACGATTTGTAAACTAAAATATAGAACAAACACAACATCCGGCCATTAATTCATCACTGTGAAAGGGAAAACCCTCATTTCACGAATGATAAAGTTTTTTACCATGCCAGGAATCGAACCCGGAACCCTTAGCTTATTAGATAGACATGCTACCGACTGAGCTAAGGTGTCGGACCTAATTATTGCAGAAATTAATATTGAAACCAGAATGTTCTTAATTTATTAACAATTAATATTCTCGATTAAGTTTCATTGGAAAAATTGAAATTAAAACAGGGCATCCTTTTTTTAATACATCCAAGGGCAACTATTATTAATTCTGATGTTCAAACAATCCATCCAATTATAAACTCATAGTATTTGGTTCCAATTCATAGAGTAAATGTTTGTTGTTTTTATTTTAATATCACGAGTCACTAAATTTAAATTAACATATTTTTAATGTTTGCATCTAAATTATAATCCAATATTTCTGCTAAGAAAAGAATCACTGATTTTTCTCTTTTTATTGGTATAATTCTGTGTTTATTTACTACATTTAGATATGTTGGTGATACTTTTATACCTTTTGATTATTTTATGTAATTTTATAGTTAAAAACAATTTTACTTGATTTATTTTTTACTATAGTTGGGTCGGTGACCTGGTGGTCTAGGGGTAAGGTGTCAGATTTCTGTGCTGGGGGTCCAGGGTTCAACCCTCGGTGCCAGCACAGATTTATCTGATTGCCAAACCCTTCCTCCACCATGGTTCGGATTCCACGTTAAACTGTAGGTCCTCCATTTCATCTCACAATCACCATACCATTACACATTAGCGTGTGTATAACCCAAACGGGTAGTAAGACGCGGTGCTAATAATAATAATAATACTATAGTTGAGTCATATATACTATTTGTTGAATCCAAATCTTTAATTTGAATCTTTATTTTATCTATTAATCCTGAGGCTCGAATTTGAATCCAAATTTTGGGAAAAATGGTCAACATAAGAGGAAATATTTATATAAAATGGTATGATAGAAAATAGATATAATAACTAAATTTTAAAGGTGACCTGGTGGTCTAGGGGTAAGGTGTCAGACTTCCGTGCTGGGGGTCCGGGGCTCAATCCTCGGTCCCGGCACGAATTTATCTGAATGCCAAACCCTTCCTTCACCTCTGACAAGATGTGTATTAATCACAACTTGTGAATGTGAGGAATGCCAGGCCTCCACCATGGTTCGGATTCCACGTTAAACTGTAGGTCCTCATTTCATCTCACAATTAGCGTAAGTGCGTATAACCCGAACGGGTAGTAAGACGCGGTGCTAATAATAATAATAATTATTATAATAATAACAACTAAATTTTAACATTTTTTGCAATCCATTAACTTTAATGTTAATATATTCAGTTAAGTGTTAAATTAATGGTCTGGGGTATGGTTGTTAAGTTTGTCATATAGTTACAGTGAGTCTGAACCACTGATAAGGTGTATTAAAGTTAGAAAACAAATAACAATTCAAAATTTGAAAAAACCTTTTTTAATATGTATTTGATTCTTGAATTCGGTATTTTCTCTAATCTTGAATATTTTCATAATGTGCGAATTTTGGGAATGTGAGAAAATGTGTTTTTGCAGTTTTTATATCAAAACTTGACCTTTTTTGGTCAAAATAAATCAAATATTGTTTCAGTGTGACCAAAGAGTGTAATTTTATTTAGATGGTGACCTCAACATTTCTTGAATATCTGTCGAAAGTGTTCTGGAATTTAATGATAACTTTTTCTCTTTTAAAATTGTTTGTCATCTAATGCCGCTATACTCATGACAAAATTATATTCAACAACTGTTGGTATCACCATGTGAAGAAAATTAAGCTCTTGTTTTGTTTTTTTTTCCTGGAGCAATATTTTAATTATTTTGGCCAAAAAAAGTTTTGCTATAAAAATTGCAAAAACACTGGCCTTTTCTCGCGGTTCCTACGTCCCCACCTCAAGGATTTGAATGCCCCATCCTTATTTGTTACAACTATAACAGTGTATGTCTCATTATTATTGTAAAACTGTTACAATAGGCTTATAATAGTTCACAAATAGAAAATAAAATCAGTATCCATTTTTTTTAAGTTATATGACGAATAAACAAAACAATGGAGATTTTTAACATTGGCTCTCTTGAAAAAATTTATTTTCATTTTATATTTTCTTGAGTGACTTTTTTGCTAATATAAATGAGTATTCACATTTTAGTTTTAGTAATGAAAGAAGATGAAATATCATATTGAAGATATTCATTTTGGTCAAAATTTAAATTTTCCCGTATAAGTTGTAACAACACTCGCCTAGTCCTCCTATTAGTCCTGGGAATAAAGAAGGCAGAACAGTATAAGAAATGTACCCATATTTTTGTGGTGGGAGAGTTGGAAACCACTCAAGAAAAAACACCTTAGTATATACCTGGCTGTGATTTGAATCTAGACCTCTCTGCTTCCATCAGACCAAACGAGACAAATGCCTTGGTGTCGATTTCAGAACATTGAATATTAGTGTGCTAATGATTCTAATACTTTTATCATCTTATGTTCCTAAGTTTTTATATTCTTGTTTCATAAGCTTTTGGAAACATGCAGTTTTGACCTTATACTTCGCATTGATTGGGTTTAAAGTCACATCAAACACATGAAGTTATTGTTGTTTTCATTATTATAGGAATAATATAGATATAATAACTGTGACAATCTTATTGATTTGAAAATAATTTTTTTATCTAATTTATTAAGGATTGTCTATTTTTCAGATAAAATGGTCTACATTTTTATCTTAGTAACCATAACTGTTCATCAGTTGTTTTGTTGTTGTTTTTAGACTTTAATGTGTGTTATAAGTGTACATATTCCTACATCTCTGTGTGGGCTCTTTGTAATTGAAAATAACATTTTATTAATACCTGTATTATTTTAACAGTTTCTCTTGAGCATCCATTTTTAAAATATGTTTGAACCTTTTTAAAATTCTTAATCCGATTGACACGAGTATTTGAGGCCCATATAATTTGTTCTGTGGTGATACATAGACCTTTCCAAGTAAGAGATGGATAAAATAGAATTTGAATTTTTGATTTGACCTCATCAATTCTTCTCTTGCTTATTTAGATGTTAAAGAAATTATTTCCATATTGTATTTGTTTATGCAGATAATAGGTAATGTATTGAGTTTAGCAGATATTACCTTAACCGTCCACTGTCCTTATTTCCCTTACTGTTTGATAATAGTTTGAATTTTTTCATAACCGCCATTATGTTGTGATGCATGGCATGTAAATGAGTTGGGTTTTTTCCCCGCTTAGCATGGAATTGCAAATGCTATATTTGTGTTGGGGTGGCAAACAGATCAGTACTAAGGTGTAGCATGAAGGAAATGTCCATCTTCCAAGAATATTGTGTCCAAACACCTAAAAAAAAACCATTCAAAGTTAGTTCCCATTAACATATACGCCATTCACGGTAGGAATTTCTCTCTGAAAGGTCTTTTTTCCTACCAATATCCTACAATATAATAGCTTTCTGGTAGGGAAAAAGGCCTTTCAGAAAACAATTCCTACGCTGAACAGACTTTATGTAACTCTGTCTCAGGAGATCCAGGTACAGTGGGAGTTTTTTCACAAAGCACAGTTTTCCATTCTCTCGCCAGGCAATTATTGATTCATTTTTTCTTGATCACCTTCTCATTCATACTCTCTTAGGAGTTTAGAGCATATAGAAATGTACACGTAGTACTATATTTATTCTGTAGCTGCCCAAATTGACATTATTTGCTAAAGGTTAGAGCTACAGAACACATGTTGGTTTATAGCGAAATAAATTTAGATCTAGTATCTTCATGAACTGTCAAATGCATTTCAATTTTATGTCAATCTGATTATATTGTTAATTTTGTTCTGATAATATAATCGGGTTGGTTCAGAAAGTGAGTGTTAAATACCCTTAAAATATATATATAATTGTTGAATAGCCACAATTTCACTAGTCCAACCCTTTCTTCATGCTACATCATGTACAGTTAAATATTATGTAGTTGAATTCAATTTTTGGAATGGCATAGAAGCATGTTTGGTCTGTATTGCCTTTGGTGTCTTTCAGAAGAGTATTAATTATTGTAGTCTACTATTTGCATTTTTCATATTTAGGTGGGCCTGTTTACACTTTGTACTGTCTTTACATATGAGAACGTACTAAAAAAAAGTTACTTTGTGCTATGCTGGATGAGCGTTTTAAAGTGTTAAGGCTGCATTATACTTATTGGCTGTCAGCGAAAATGTCAAGTTTCAGCTGATGGCTAGCTCCGCTGGGGATTATTCTTCACATAGTACTTTCACTTTATTTAACTCATCTTCTCGCAATGCTAATTCAAGGGTAGATTAGCTATTATTCTCATCCATTGTATTAAGTGGTTAATAACTCCTGTGTTTGTTGTATCATTAATAAAAAGTTGTCGCTACATATTAGCTAGATCTTTCACTTGCTATCAACAGCTTGAATTGGCTAACATAAAGAAACAAGACATTACATGTGAATCTTAAGGATATTCACCAGCATATGCTTAGGCAGATTATGAGATAATTCATCTTTAAAAAGTGTGTCTGGTTAGGGCTGAAACCTTACCTATTGGTTCAGTCAACAATATTAATTCTTGGTTATCTTTGTTGCTTACATCATTAGTAGGTACAGGTGTGGATTAAGCTTCTTGTACAAAGCCTTGATCTTGTATGGAATGACTATCACAGGTAGGGTTAGGAATATATAAAGTTATCTTGCAGAGTATCTATTCAGTCTTACTACCAATTCGGGCTATCTGCATTGTTACACCAATGGGGTATGGGTAAGGAGAGGAGAATTTAGGGGAAATGTACCCACATTTATGTGAAGGAGTGTAAAATCAATTAGGACGAAACAACCTCAAGAGTGCACGACTGGGATTCGATCCCTAGCCTCCTTGTCATTTGAAAACTAGACCAAATGAGGCTAACACCTTGACCTGCATGCCCACTGATACAGGTATAAATTATTACAAGGTAATATGAATTCATATTTTGACCAAAAAAAAATTAACATTTAGATATCCCTCTTTTCATGGCAGCTTAAGAATTTGTTTGAACCACGCCTGTGGCCATATTCGTGGTTAGATTGGCTCAACGTTAATGAGGAGGTGATACTTAATTCTTGACTAGAAATACTAGATTGCTTTTTTATTGGTTTAGTGATAAATCTAATTTTTCTATATAATTTATCAATATTTCTGTCAAAAAGACAAACCAACTCAATATAAATGTCATGTATTTGTTATTAGTAACATAGGATGTTAAATAAATATAAAAAAAAAAGCATTTTGAAAACACACAGAAATAATAACATCTGTAGCTCTTAATTTGTGAAAATAGTTTGACAGCTGACATAATCAAGATGTCAAAAACTAGAGGCAAATGTTCTAAGTCACATTGCATGGATATAACCAGGCTTAGCTCTTTATATACAACGAAACCTCTATCTATCGCTCCCTGATTTATCATTTTCCCAGATTCACTTTCTATGGTCCCTAAACAAATTTTATTTAAAAAATATAAATAAAACCTGCATCAAGCGGTCAGAATTTTTAGTCCCTTAAGAATTTAAATTAATGATTGATCATTGGTATGAACAGCGGTTAATGTTTTTGGATTGTGGTGTAGCAAGTTACATTTGTGCGTCTCATCAGCTAAACAATGGTGTGGAGGGGTTGGGGGATGGTGAAAGCCTCATCACACTGGGAAAACCTGCCTGTATACTTCATTCACGTTAGGAAATACTCTCTGAAAGGTCTTTTTTCCTACCAATATCCTACTATATAATAGATTTTTGGTAGGGAAAAAGGCCTTTCAGAAGACAATTCCTACGCTGAACAGACTTTATATTAGTGTGAATCATTTCACTTCGCACTTTCATCTAGTTGAGTACGCATGTGTTCAATCCTCAACAGTGATTTTTTTTAAAATTATTTAAAGAGTTATCATTATCTTTTAATAAAAACATTTTCCCACGTGGCACTTCCTATGAAACAAGTTAGGGCTTTAGAAGAACGACTGACTGTGCATCATAAAAGAGGTGGAGAAAACCCCATCAGAGAAGAGGATTTACGTAGCCAGGCGACTAGGACTTCCACCATCTACTTTAAACACGATTATTTTAAGTAAAAGGAGCTCAGAGAGAAAGCTGATAAGTGTGTTACATCAGCAAAGAAGGGGAAGAAAGGCAAGATGTAGACCTACAGTGAGCTGGAAAATGTTCTCTTTACCTGATATCAGCAAGCCAGAGCATCAGGCATTCCTGTGAATGGTAGAAATCCCTCACAATAGCTTCAACAATGGGGATTGATAATTTTTTAGCTTTAAATGGTTGGACCTCCCACTTCAAGCAATGCCGTGGCCTGATATTTATTAAATTGGCCAGGGAGAATGCTGCTGTCGACACCAACCCCACAGGCACACAGACCTTGGTTCAAGAAGCTTCCGAAGCTGCTGGAGGGTTACAAAGCTCGGGACATCTATAATTAAAATGAAACAGATCTATTTTTCGATTGCTTGCCAGATCGAACTTTGGCATTGAAAGGAGAAACCTGCCATGGTGGAAAAAGTGTGAAGGAGCGACAGGCGGTGCTTGTGTTTACAAACAGTGATGGCTTAGACAAATGAGTGCCCATCGTTATTGGAAAGCCCGCAAAACCACGATGTTTTAAAAATTGAAAGAAGCTACCTTTGACCTACTGTGCCAACTTGAAAACGTGGATGAAGTCAGAGATTTTCTGTGTACTCTTGATGCATCATCCAGTGCACAGAGCAGGAAAATCCTTCTATTTATAGACAATGATGCCACTCATTCTCCAGACACATCCTTTTTTGGGAATGTAAAGGTGGTTTTATACCCCCCTAACTGCGCCGGTGTCGTACTGCCACTTGATTTGGGTGAGATCAAGTGTTTTAATAAGTGTACAGAAAGCAGCTAGTGCAGAACGATGTGTGTCTGATGGATGCAGGGAAAGGGGCTCAACTCAAGATAGACAACCCGCAGGTCATTCACTTTAATGTTTCGGCGCGGCAACAAGTGCCTCAGTCTACAGTCCAGAGCTATTTCACAAAGTGTGACAACGTGAAGAAAAATGAAGGGTCGTACGTGACAGAGATTGATGAAAGAGGTGATGATAATGATGATGACATGCAAGATGAAGATTGGGTTCCACTGGGGAAAAGCACTGCTGGCATGAACTTTGATGTGTATGTGTCTATGGACCAGGAGCTCGTGACGTGTGGTGTGTTGTGTGTGGAAGAACTGTGTGGTGAGTTGGGAAATGGAAGTTGCTTAGAGGAGGGATAAGATAATGGTGAGGATGATGATGAAGCCAAGTCCGAATCAGTGCCGAGTTTTATGGAAGCACTTCAAGCATTTGAGAGCATGAGAGCGTTTGTACAATATCACCGAAAGAGACCAAGCAAACATTGTTAATATTGAAAGTTTACTATTCAATTTGAAAAGGAAAGGTTCTAATAAACCAATAAAGATTAATTACTTTTTTAAAAGAAGTAATGTAAAGTGAACTTGGCAGTGGAAACAATAACATTTTTTGATTAAGTAAATACATATAGGCAAATATAATAAGTTTTTATTAATTTTATATAGGCCCCCCGCATTTATCCTTTTCTCCTATCCATAGTTTTTTTTTAGATCCCCGACGAAAAAGATGAATCGAGGTTTCACTGTATTAGACTAACAATAGAATATTATTCCCTCACTTGTCTATAATATTATAATACTTAGGGAGTCAATTTGCACCTTTTAAACATATGGCTAACACATTTGACTAATTACAAACTAACTTATAATAGAACAGTAACCCTAAATAGGTCGTTTCAGTGCTAAAGAAGCATTTTAAATTTTTCTTGGCTTAGTTTGTTATTTACAATAATACATTTAAAATAGACTATACATAGTGTGTTGCAATACTCTCATCTTTGACTAAAAGGTTATAAAGAGCAATATACAGTTCTAATCCTAAGACAATGAGGATACATTTTAACATCATTTTATAAACAAATTTTTTTTACTGCTGCCATTTGCCAGTTCTTAAAATAATTTCAATTCTTTTAAATATATTTAACTATAAATCTCATCTACTGAAGTGTGCCCCAAGCAAACAACTCTAGCACCAGACATTATAATATCTAAGTTTCAGACTATACACAGATAAAGGCTTACAAAATAACTTACTATTCAACCCTTGTACCAGGCACAATTCCTGGTCGAGCGCTTATAATTAAGTGTTGCTAGCTATATCTAAATATCATACTAACCAGAAAATCATTTGTCTCTCAATTTGTGAGGCTATGTGTAGTGATAAGGGCAGAGCCATGCGTCTTGAAGTGTTTTACGCTGACTCTTGGTCTTACTTCCCCCCGTCTTTCCAGGATCGTAGCACCCGGGTATCGGTCTCCAATGAGAACAACATCCTACTAGACCCGGAGGTGTTGACAGACTTCTCGACACAAGCACTTGTCATGACGGTGCTTGCCACACTTGTCAAGTATACCACGGACGAGGGAGAGACTCGCATCCTGTACCAGTACCTTGCGGAGGCCTCTGTTGTATTCCCTAGGGTCTTCCCTGTCATGTAAGGCCACTCATTTTAATGTGATATTCATTTTTTTAAATAATTAATTTTTGAACTAAAATATCTTTTAGATCTCTTATTGTGGTTATTGGTGGGTCATCCCAACAAGCTTACTAACCAGACCATTAGTTCATCACTTAACTAAATGTATGAATGTTATAATAATGATTGCGTTTTAACAAACAAAAAATAGATAGGTATTATTTTTACTTTTTGTAACAAATTAAAAATGAAGTAGTAAAATAAACCATTTATGTTTACCATGGTTTCTACTATTCAAGATTATTTGAGATCAGGGAATCATAGCTAAAGTGAAGATTTGTATTAAAAATTCACATTTAAAAACGGTATTTTCAAGCACTTTTTTTAAATTTTACTTAGAGATTATTTTATTTCTTGTATGTGCCATTCATTTATTTACACTAAGGGTTCAGCAATGAAGGAGGTATTATTTAGTCTAAATCTACCTACTCTTGTGTGGAACCAATTAGTAGAAACCACTGTCATTAAACTCAACAAACACCAAGCCAGACAAAATTACTTGTTTGCCAATGCAGATTTTTTAATATCTTTTTAAAGGAGGGAGGGTAGGTAAACTTTTGAGTTCTCTGGTTAACAACACTTGGTTCGAACAGATAGTCTGGATGGGTGATATGACACGAAGCACGCACACAAAATTAAGAAATTATATTATTCTATCACCATAAAAGAATAGTTCAGCCCCAGGAATTTTGGTCATCCTTGAAGCATCTTGTGGTGTGTATGTTGGCTCTGCAGTCACAGCCTCCTAGACGCCAAGATCACCAGCGTGCTGTCAATCTGCCACGACCAGGTAATCTTGAGTGCCGTACAGAACGTCATCCAGAACATGATTGCGTGCGAGGACACGAGCCAGCAACAGCTCCACTACTTGCAGAGCTGTGGCTTCGGGGGGCTGTGGAGGTTTGCGGGCCCCTTCACCAAGGTGGCTGACCACTAACATTACTTTTTGTTTATTTGTTTTTAAGACATGTACTTTTTAATCACTTTTGTATCAACAAAGATTCTGAAGGATATTTGATATTAAAAGATTAAAAAAAATTAATAAAATAAAACATCTCATCAAGTAAATATAACATTTTGATTTGGATTGTACTGCTTATTATAGGCTTAGCTCAACATAATTATAGGATAAACCTAACAAAAGAATCCCCAGACCTTTAATTTACCACATAGCTATATCTGAATTAACAATAGGGGGGTGAAATCATACAAATGAAAAACTATCATCTTTATAATAATTTTTTTAAATTACTTTTATTTGTTTTCAACATAAAACATTTTAAGGTAAAAGGAGAATTTTAATTCGGTCTAGCTCCAAACACTTTACATTAGCATCATGGTTTTGATATCTGAATCATCTATATTTTGCTTTATGATTTATAAATAAATACAAATCCTCAGTCGTTATTTATATACACATTATAGTCAATCGAAGAGGCTTAGGACAAAAATTTGTATGATGAGACCCAGGCATGTTTTTGTGGCCATGTGGCGTCCATGTTGTTTGTATGCTCGCATAACACATGTGGTGCTTTATGTTGTGTTTCAAGTCCAACTGCACGGCAGAGAGTGCCGAGCTGTTTGTCAACTGTCTGGAGGCAATGGTGGAGACCTGCCTACCAGTGGAGGAAGGGGAGGTGGAGATCGCCCCCTACCCTTCCATGCTGAGTGTGTCCAGCAACATGAACCTCAGCTCATCCATGTCCAGCCTCACGCTCGGCTCACCCACCGAGAAAGGTGAGGCTGGTTTCAGCTAGTGGGCTGCCGGCACACGGATGTCCAATTTTGTGCAACCATTCTTGACCAAGGTTTTTTGAAAGTTACTTTATTTACCTAGAATTAACAGGGGAAATAATAAATGTATACATTGGTATTTAGGTGCTTTTGATCAAATTTAACGCTCCATATATAAAACCAGTCAGACCAAATATCATGTTGAGTATTAACAAAACAAGTAACTATCAGTAAAATATATGCATAATTTTGTACTAACACAACTAGATTTCAGCAAATTTTCAGTATAGACGCATGTGCAGAAGCATACAAGTTGTCTTAGATTAGCAAAAGTAAAATGAAAAATCTTGTTTTAAATATTAATTTGAAGAAAAGGTGACCTGGTGGTCTAGGCGTAAGGTGTCAGACTTCTGTGCTGAGGGTCCGGGGTTCAATCCTCGTTTCCGGCACAGATTTATCTGATTGCCAAACCCTTCCTTCACCTCTGACAAGATGTGTATTAATCACAACTTGTGATTGTGAGGAATGCCAAGCCTCCACCGTGGTTCGGATTCCACGTTAAACTGTAGGTCCTCCATTTCATCTCACAATCACCCTACCATTGCACATTAGTGTAAGTGCGTATAACCCGAACGGATAGTAAGACGCGGTGCTAATAGTAGTAGTAAATAATAATAATAATAATTTGAAGAAAGTGGTTTCAATTTAAGGAATTTTATATTTTTATGGTGACATTATTTAGTCACAAAACAAGGTTGATAACAATAACGGTTACTGTGCAAACAAGCATAATATATTTCTTAGTAACTAATTCACTGAATATTTTGTGATAAGTTACCATTACTATTTAAATTCATATTTCTTGGTTGAATTAAGTACAAACACATTGCGCTTGTCTAGAGCTAAAACATCTGGAATCAAGTTTAAAAAAAAATGTGACTTCTTTATTCTTTCTAAAATTAATATTAAGAGGATTATAAAACCGACACTGCCTAATAAAGTCATCACTTTCATAATAGCTCTTGTTTTATCATTCGAGTCACCCTAGAGCAAGCTTCTTAGCATGCTCCCGAGAGTCTAATTTATCTAACCTTATGTTCAAAGATAGCTAATATTAAAACTTAATTATATAAACAAAAATGATTAATAATTCTGTACCTAATGAAAATAACAGATTTTTTAAATTTTTTTCATATTAAAAAAATAGTTATTTGAGCTATAATAAATAACGTTTATTTTTAAATAAACTTGTGATAGTATCGTACATAAATAAACATTAGTCATGAATCCATTTTAATATTGCATGGATAAAATTCTAAAATAATATTCATGAAAAAATTGTTAGGGGTAAAGATTTAGCTATAATCAGCCCCTTCAATTTCTTCCAATATGGAGTGAAGCTGTTAACTTTGTACTTATCTTGACAATATCCCAAAGAGAGACATTTCCCTAATAACAGAGTATAAAGTTAACACAGGTTTTTTTTTTCAAGATATGTTAGAGAAATTGTTGCATTGTTGCATTAAGCTGTGTGTTACATACACCATCCCTAAACCCTGCTACCCTCCATTTAAGAACCAGTTTGCCCATTTGATAATCTTACCATCGTCACATTGGCCAGATGTCTGTATAATACCCTTTCCTCTTCGCTGAATTCTGCCCCCTCCCCCCCATTCCAACTCCTATCAACACTTCCTCCTTCGCCACAGTTGAGTTGCACACTTTACAAACATCATTCAGACATAAATAGAAGCATAAACAGTGAGTCATTCATCATGACCAGGGCCCAGATGTTGATGTTCTAAAATAATTTTTTTTAAATCCCTACAACACCTACAATATTTGAAATGTGTTTATGTTATTGAACGATGATACTAGCATTTTTTTATTTTTTATTTGATCACAGGAACTAGAGAAAATCCAGATTCTTATACTTTAGACCTTAATCAACTTCAAAGAAGACTACATGTATTTAGAAACAATAGTATTTAACACTCTTCTATCTCTTAACATCACAGCAAATCATAGTGGATTTTTCAGCGTACAACTTGGATATACTTTAGGCTAAATTACTACATAACATTTATTTAAGTAGATTTTGTTGAAAGTGTTTTAGCCTAAAATCAGACGGCCTCAAGTTAGTAGGCCAAGTCAGTTGTCCTAAAAGTCATTTGGCATACACTTTAGGCCAACTGACAAGTTCCCTCTATTTTCAGGTCAATATCTTACATCCCAGCAAGTTTGAATAGCTAGTCTTTTTTTTTTTTTTTTTTGTACTCTTTCAATGTTTTTATTCTTACAAACATTCTTTATCATATGTTTGTGTAGAAATAATCCATGGTCTTGAATGACTATAAAATAAGTGACTACAGTCTGCTCTATAGCTAAAATGTATTTTACTTGTATCCTATCAGAGCCCATTCTTGACGTGGGTTGTTCAGACGGAAGTACAGCATCACTCGGCCGATCCCCGTTTGCCAAACAGCGCAGTTTCAAGTGCATGTCTAAGAGCAGCAAATCGAGCGCCGAACCGGCGAACAAATGAGATGAGGTGATCTGGCAGAGGCGGCGAAATCGCAGCAACTCTTTGGCTGTTACGGTTCCCTCCAGGCTGTGCGACTGTCTGCACTACTGCTGCCTAGAGCCGCGTTGAGCTGTCTCAAGGAGTCCTCGACAACACCATTTTGTTGAGTTCTTACCAACATTCGCACTGTAATCTCTTGCCCCTTTATGCTCACATGCTATGGTAAATAGAGTTTGGCTTTAGTTTCTCCGCATATTCTTCCTCACTTTGCACTCTTATTCATCACTTGGTTTATTTTCACTACTAAAGATTTTAAAACAATATTGCAGAAACCTTGCAAGGAGTATATTTTTGTTTTATACAAAAAAAAAAAAGGTATGTTAAAGCGTGAAAAACAAAAAAACCATATAATTTGCATGTTGAAAGCGGAAAACCATTAAACACTCTGCACTGCTGTCTCTTAAAAAATTAGTAAATATTTCACAACTTTCACTTCTACTACCAGGTAAAGGACACAGTTCATACTTTACACTGCACTCACTGGACAGAGAGGAACACAGTTAATCCTTTACACTGATGCTACTGGACTTGGAGAAATGTAATTCACACTACACACAGCCGCCACTGGACAAGGATAAACTCATTCCATACATTATACTTGTGTCACTGCAGAGTAATCTATGCGGTTCACACTTGACACTGCTGCCATTAGACCAGGAGAGATGCAGTTCACTATACACATTTCTATCACTATGTAAGGAATTATGTATTTGGTTTATTTTTGTTCTGGGAATATTATTGTATTTTTCTCTTTTTAGTTTTTTTTGTTCCCATATATTAATCTTTGTGGTTATTTATATATTTTTGGGTCAAGAAATGTCAAAATATTCTCCACATTTTATTTTGAGGAAATGAATTGAACCTTAGCCGAACGGATGGGGCAGTAATATTATTTTACCCATGTCTTAATCTTAAGTGTTAACTGTATTTTTCTTTGT